>OZ010596.1:54431119-54473619 GCA_963932145.1 Acanthosepion lycidas | reverse complement strand
AAATAGTTAGCCTCCAAACTGGGGTCAAAACACTATGAAAGCGTAAAAATAGGTTTTAATACCAGCAGTACATTTTGAAGAAAAAATATTACTAGCAATACATTTAAAAAAAATTACCAGCAATAAAAATCTTATCGGCATTAAATAACCTATTGAGGTTGTATGTGACATAAAACAAGCCAAAACAAACCAAAGTAGAGGATTATAGAGTAAGAAGCATAGCTTATAAGGACTCACAGGGGAAGATAACAGTTAACCATAGACTTGAACAGGTTAAGATAGCGATCGGGGAAGCAACTTCTTGGGAGTCGGTTCTACGAAGCAGCGGTTCGTGGGAAGAAGCTGCTTGAGTGGCACTTCCATCTCACCAATGAAATACGAAGGGAATGAAGGTGGTTCGCTACAATGGGCGTGGCAGGGCGGGTCTTGGGCGTGAAGGTTAAAACTGGTGGAATGTAGTTCGTCTGAACACTTTCCACGTAAATAGCGTTAGAACAGCGAGAGGTTTGCAACGTTTTATACGTGGGAAAGGTGTTGTAGCGTGGGAAATAATTCACCACCCACAAGGACGCGGAGACGCTTTTGGACACTATCAAGACAGGAACGCGGATACTGAGCAACTCGTATGGCAGCAGCATTCCATTTTCGACCTGATCTGGTTCTTTATCATGGATGACTTAGTGCTCACCCCTCTTACTGTTTCCTGGCACAAGGCTATAGGAAGCATTTTATGAAGATCAAATTTACTAGGAATGCACCGCAGGACTGATATATTAAATACGACTCCATGATAGCTGTTTTACTGGTTGTATATACTTGGAGGATTATAAGTGTATTATCTTAGGACACAGTTATTTATATATGGATCAGAACTTTTGTCTAGGATCAGTGTAGTATCTGTGCAATCGGCCTTGGTCTGCTGTTGCTTTTTTTGACCCTCTGTCTACGATCAGTGTAGTAAATGTGCACTCTATTTAGGATTGTTATTACTTCTTTGACCCACTGTCTAGGATCAGTGCAATATACCTTGGAGTAGTGTTGCTATTTTTTACCCTCTTTCTAGAATCGGTGTAGTATCTGTGAAATCTGGTTTGGGTTAGTGTTGCTTTTTTTTACCTTCTGTCTAGGATTGGTGTAGTATCTGTGCAATCTGCCTAAATGAGTATCTGCTAATTTGAATATACTGTTCCAGCAGCTGAACACTGGCAGTGTGAACATGGCATTTGCCTACTCATCTTCAGGTTGGACGTTCGAATCAGCGCAAGATTCACTCGTTAATTTTATAAATTTGCTTTTGAGCGTGACAAACAAAAATCGCAAAATTGAACGAAATTCTCAAAATTTATTCTCACTTTCCAGGTATGATTAATAGTTACGATGATACAGGGTGACCCTAAAAAAACGGGAATTTTTGAAGTGCGTATTGCCAGACATGAACAAGTGGCAACACTGCGAGACAGTGACCTTGAGCAAGTAAACATTTCGCCATTTAGAATTCAAGATGAAATTCACAGTATCCCAGCTGAGATGTTGCAGCAGTCAATGAGGAATATCAACAGCAGATTTCAAGAATGCATTCGTACAGGAGGACGCCATCTACAGGACGTAATTTTTAAAAAAATGAAAATTCCATCATTGTTTCTTAAATGGCATGTTTTAAGGTTTCAATTACTAGGAATAAAACATTTTTCTTCCATCACTCTTGGTTTTATTGGATTGTTAAAAAGTTCCCGTTTTAGGGGGTCACCCTATACATTCGCCATTACAATTGTTTCCCCAAAATGAAAATTACTTATGACTCAACCTAGTAGTAAAGCTATTCATGATGGGCGCGTAATTTTGTCTTGTCATATATATATATATATATATATATATATATATATATATATATATATATATATATGTGTGTGTATACACACACACGAGAGAGAGTGACTGGACTATCAGTTTAAAAAAAAAAGAAAAAATCATTGCTTCTCTCCGTTCACTATGCTTGTTCGTCCTTCAGAATTGAAATGTCAAACTGAAGGGATGTTGCTATTTTTCTAAAGGAAACAAATTGTCGTCTGCTGAGTTTAAGTCCTAGTTACAAACAGCTGGAGGTGAAAGGGTAATTTACGAAACCGAATATGTTTGTTTTTGACAAAAGGAAAAATATGAAAAACAAATTGACCCGATTTGGCTTATCTTTCATGCTTTCTCACATAAATGCAGTTCGTGTTTTTGAAATTTTACAAGTATGTGATTTCATATTGTAAAGATTATAGGATTTGAGAAGCCTTTTTAACATCCTCGAATATTATTCACAGCAATATTTTCCACGATTCATGTGGATTACTGGCAGCCAAGGAATGACGACTTGGGACTTACTATTAAAAGTATCAACATGAAAGAAATACTAGTCGAAAAATTGATAATATTTCATCTAAGAAATAAAAAAAGAAAAAGTTTCATTTGACGTATCCCTTCAGGACGTGAACGGTCATATTTCTCCAGGACTTCCTATCTTTTGTAGCTTTTAGCAATGTTTTTCCCTTTATTATTACCCACTTTTCTGTTATCCATTCACATAAACTCATTATGTCGGTTACACGATGTTTTTATCTCTTGTTGGTGTCAAATTCTCCGAGCCGTCTTGCCCATGATATGTCTGAGAAATGTCAAGCTCTCCTTTTGATATTAAGTATAAGTATCCTTTTGCTTCCATTTTACTTAAAACTTCCTCATTGCTCACATGCTCCATCCATGGTATTCTTCTATAGAACTACATCTCTGATGCTTGTCCCTTTCTACTTCTGTTTATGTGAATTCTTTTCGTTTCCCTTTTCTTTAAAACTTCCTACTTGCTCACATGTTCCATCCATAATATTCTCAGCCTTTTCGTGTATAACCACTGATTCTGCGTATAAGTATCCTTTTGTTTCCATTTTCCTTAAAACTTCCTCATTGCTCACATGCTCCGTCCATGGTATTCCCAGCCTTCTTCTATAGAACCACATCTCTGATGCTTGTACCTTTTTAATTCTAAGTATGTGTGTCCTTTTTTTCCCATTTTCCTTAAAACTTCCTATTTGCTCACATGCTCCATGGCATTCTCAGCATCCTACTGTAGAACCACATCTCTGTAGTGACAATCTAGCAAATGCTGCTGGTTATTCTCTATTTAGAGAATGGTAGACACTTTATTTGAAACCCAATTCACACAGGCGATGCATCGTATATTTATTTAAAACACCCTAGATAGAACATGGATATAAGTTGTGGTGTAATATCGGAATGAGAAATCGGAGAGTAGTGGTCGAATTCCAGTCAGGTTCGTTACATTCACTTACACACAAATACTCTTGGAAAAGGCATGAATCCATCTCTTTTATCAGCTGTGGGTTGAATAACAGGATAGACTGAATGCTCTAGAGTGTATCACGTGTGGCTAACCGAAATGTAACGTGCTATCCTAATATACAGCGAGTGTCAATTAAATTTCAGAACAAAAATCTCACTACGCATGTGCATGAAAGCAGGCTTTTTTGTTTTTTTTTAATAAAAAACATTTCCCATTTAAACGGACTTTTAAGATATTGAATTTTTCTAACCGGGTCCCCAGTGTAAAATTTCGGAAAACATGAAATTGTTAGTTTAAATATTTGAAAGGGTATATTTGCCACACCCACAACTTATAACAAATTTGCCATGTTATAAATTTAAGTTGTATTTATGCAGAATATTCGCAACTGAAGGGGAAAGAATGAATTTCTTCAATTTTAATCTTAATTTTGTCTTCAGACTCGGCCATCAGAGCAAAGGTCCGCAATGTCATCTAACAGCTTTTTAGAGATGAGTATTTTATGTGTAAAATATAAATAAAAAGTCCTTTAAAAATAAACAAAACAAGTCCTTTTCAACCATTCTTGAACACGCACTTTTTTAAGAACACATCTCAATTTCCTTGACCCCCTATCAATCAGGGATACAACATACGATGCTACTATAGTATGAGGTCTACCATTATATCAAACACTAGTGCAGGGGTAGGCAATATTTCGCTATGTGCCGACTTAGGGTTTTAAAATCATTTAGTGGACCAACAGCATACGTTTTTTATACAAGTCAAGGTCAATATACCTGTTCTACAATATATTTTATATAGTAATATACATGTATACCTCACCCTACGTCGTTAATTCGTTCCAGAGGTCACAACTTAGGTCGAAAAATGACTTAAGTCGAAATAACCACACTATGAACCGCAAATAAGCACTCCCCATTGCCAATTGCAGTATTTATGATATGCCCGTACAGTATTCTGAATAAAATAATTTATCAGCGATATAGCCTTACGCTTAGCATTAGCAATGAAAGAACGGTCTGGCAATTTTTTCCATAATCCAGATTCGTCAACGTCAAAAATCTGTTCAGGAAGGAACCCGTTTTCTTCGATGATCTTAGCCAATGCTTTAGGAAAATCGGCTGTTGCTTGTTCGTCAGCTGGTGCACTTTCACCTTGCTTCTTGATAGTGATAACTTCTACGTTTTTTAAATCTCATAAACCAGCCTTGACACGCTTTAAACTCTACATCTTTCTCATCTGGGTATTTTTTTGTTCAGGTCCTCAAAAAAAGACAACGCTTTTGCTTGAATGATTTTTGACTAATAGCAGCACGCTGATGATTCAACCTATCAATCCACCTACCGTGGAAAACCCCAATATTGAGCTCTTAATGACCGCTAAATAAGACGACAACACAGTCACAGATGTTTTCATATTTCGTTCTCTAGGATTTATGATGATCATATTAACATTTACTGTAAATGTATGTATTTTAATATGATTTTATATACTTTTATTCTTATTTATTGTACAGTAACAGGATTTTATGAGCTTTTAACGCTTTTCTAGTGATATTACGGCTTCAATATTTGTGGCACACAGACGTAAAGTCGAATAAAATGATTCATTTTTATTTTTCCATATATTTTTATTTTTCCATGTATTTTTTTGACAAATGATGTATAATCGAGAACGACTTAACTCGAAATGGCGTAACCCGAGGTATACCTGTATAGTATATATACTTTAGTATATATTAAAATTGAAACAGCTAAATATCTTCTTTGCGCTGTTGTAGTTATTGGTTCGGATTTTGTGATCTCATTTCCGGCTGCGTGTGTCGCGCGTGCCGTGCGTGCCGTAGGTTGCCGACCCCCTGCACTATAACATGCAATCTATATAGTATGCGGTCTACCGCGCTATGAATTACATCGTGACCTCACCTCTCGTGCCATCCACTTGCATTCTACCACGATGAATTCTACCATCACCTCACCCCTCGTGTGTCGTGCCGACATAAAAGGAAGGAAATGAAGCCCTCACATCAAAACCCCGCTGCGTCTGAAACCGTTAACATCAGCTGGATACCCTCCTTCAGATTAAAATGAAAACACTTCTACAAATTTGGGTGGAACGACGTGACGGCAACACTCTGATCCCAATTATTGAGAGAGAATGCGAAAAAGTTGTAAGGACAAAAGTACGCAGGTGTAGGCTTTAAGAAAGCTTTATTCAACTAATACAAGGCTCGCGTATAGTGTCCTTTTATAGTCCCAGTAAACAGAAATAGCTTTCTCAAAGAGGAGAGTAACAAAACAAGGGGAGACTACACTTGATTATTCATAAAAGGTTCAGTGATTCATTCAGATCAGTGGCCTGCTTATAATAATCTAAATGCCATAAGTTACCACCATTTGACAGTGAACCATCAACGACATTATATTGAACCAGCAACAGGAGTACACACTCGGGTAATCATGGTTAGATGCCAAATCTAGGATCCTAATGAAAATATTGTTGTCTTGCTATTTCAATATATTGTAGATTGTATGATATAGTGTTGAATAGACCTGGTAGACCGGATGCAATAGTGTTTGGATACAGCGCTAGACCGCACACTATATTTTGTAATGTTGTCCGTGATGATTATTGAAAATAATAACTAGAACGGTCACTTACAAAGTATAAGGGTTTATTTTAAACAAGAACAATACAAGTAGATATTTACAGATTCGTCTGAAGCTTGAAAGCAAGCCGGTATTTACCCGACCTCCCCAACGAGGCAGGATGTGGCACAAAGCTGATATTTATGTGGGGCGACCCGAGCCCGTAAGCTCGAGCAAAAATTCCCGGTAGACCCCGCATACATGGGGTCGAATTTGTTAACCTCCCAAGATGACTCTACCCTTCGGCATAGCCTTGGCTAGGTTCCTCTCTGCCCGAAAACAGAGATGCTTGCCGGTGTCGTGATGCTTGCTGGAAAGCAAGCGATATTTACCAGACCTTTTCATGATGCAGGATGTGGCACAAGGCTGATTTTTATGTGGGTCGATCCGAGCCCGTAGGACGGGCAAAAAATCCCCATAGTCCCCGCATACACGGGGTCGGATTTGTCAACCTCTCCAGACGAGACTGCCCTTCGACATAGCCTCATCTGGGTTGCTCTCTACCAAAAGGCAGAGTGTTCGACATATTGATGCTTGATAGAAAACAGACCCCCTCTGAGACCAACACAATAGATGCTTATATTACTACTGAAACAGTCTATTTAATAGAGGTGTATCAGTTCTTTGTATACTGAAGATTAACAGTTCATTCCCTTCAAGACTATAGTAGTAAATGATGTAGACTGCATGCCGTAGTGTCTGATACCGTGGTAGACCGAATATTATAGAAGCACCCAGAATGCGATATTTATGTTCAGAATCAGGGCCGGTATGTACTATTCACCGAACCCTCCTACTGGAGAGAGCAGCCTTATTGGGTGCCCGGGAAGTGTTTTTGTGACCCTCGCTATCTTATCACCATATGCTTTTTTTTTTTTGTACCTACATTTATATACATTACATATTAAAGCACAACTATTAAAAATTGAAATGTAAAATATGAAAAATGTAAATGTCATATATTTATAAAAATGTCATATGAAAAATTAAAATGTAAAATATGAAAAATGTAAATGTCATATATTTATAAAAATGTCATATGTAAAATATGAAAAATTTCTCGCGGATGTTGACGTCATTCTGGGGCTTGTTTTATTTTTTATTTTCTTCGACCAAATCTGTGAATTTGTTTTAAAGTTTTGCCCATGCTAAGTCTCGAGAAAACATATACAATTTTACTAATTTTTATCCATAATGTTCAATGTGTTAAAATTATTCGACTTTTTAACAAGAAAAATTCTGAAGTTAAAAATTGTCGCAAAACATTGTTTATTTAAGATGGAATGATCTATTATGGCATGTCTCTCATTTGTATTTAGATACATTGTATTTATTTTCAGTTTTTCTAGTTGAATTGTTCACCTATATTACATATGATCCATTATTATACACAATTAGGTTACAATAAAATTTGTATTTTATATGAATACTATCTTATAAAAAGTGAGATTAGTAGAGTAACGGCTCCCGTATCATAGATTCGGAGGGTGCGGCCAAGAGACTCTAGCACCGCCTCTGCTCAGAATGATATCAGAAAGAGAAATACATATGTAGAAGAATGTATACCTCTGTTTTACAGATTATGCAAAAGCGTTTGGTAAAGTACCTCAAAAAGAGCTGTTGGAATTACTAGGTAACCATGACATATTTGGGAACGATATTAGAATAATCCAAAACCTATACTGGCAGCAAGCCGATTTATTCAAACTGTGCAGTTAGGCGCTTCTGAGATAATTAGAAGTCCTACCAGAATTCATTATTGACAGCCAGATACTTAATGAGATATGCAGGTAACGTGGTGTTGATATCGAACAGAGAGAAGGAAAGAAACTAGAACTCTCTAGAGAAAATAGTGAAGGAAAGCGAGAAAAAAAGACGAGATGTATGGTTGTTAGTAAAAGGGACACTCCAACATGCAAATTACAAATTGGAGATGCAAAAATCAAACAAGTGCAACAATTTAACTATCTGGGAATTGTTTTAACAAAGGATAGAAAGAGTGCCATTGAAATCCGAAAGTGCGTTGGGCTAGCGAAAAAATGCCTTCCAAAAGCAAAGCTAATTATTAAGAAACAGAAAATTTTTCGTTAAAAACAAAGAAAAGAGTACTGAACTCTTATGTAATATCAGTCCTCCCATATGGTAGTGAATGCTGAACAATTTCTGCACAGATGAAGAAGAGACTTAAAGTAACAGAAATGTGGTTCTACAGAAGGATGTTGAAAATACTATGGGCCTAACATGTGAGCAACGAAGAAGTTTTAGAGAAAATGGAAACGAAAAGGAAACACTTAATATCAGGAAGATTGAGGAAAGAAGGCTTGAAAAATTTGATACTCACAGGACAGATTGAAGGCAAGAAGGACAGAGGAAAACAATGCATAACCCACTTAGTGAGCTTGAGTAAATGGATGGCGGGACAAGTTTTGGGAGAGATAACACAGACAACTTTTATTAACAGCTAAAAAGGACAGGAGATTGTTGAGAACTATGATCGCCTACCCCCTGAAGGGACACAGCACATAGAAGACGAATGTGAAAATCATCTATTGCGTTTAATGTTATTCTTGATCTTAGGGATATTTTTTGTGAAAATATTTTTTAAAAATAGCAAATCTGACCCGAATAAGACAGCTGGCAATGACGTCTGTATTTTCAAGCGAAGCTTTCGTCGGTTTAATTTACCATTTTCCATTAATCATTGGTGCAGGTTCTTGTAAAATACGAGAAAAAAAAGCGGGAGGGGGGCTTCTCATGGCTTTGTTTGAAACATTATCTTGGCGTTTCCCTTCTCTCTTATCAGTCAATAGCCCCTTTGAAACGCGCCAGTGTCCTCAAGGATTTCGTACGGTCCTTTCCGCTACTGATATTATCCGAGTTATTCAGTTTTAAAACTATTTCATTATCATTGACTCTTGAGTATTTCGCAAAATTTAATTATTCTGAGGATTTTATTATTTATTATGTTCGTTTTATTCCCTTCATGTGTGAGGAGGTGCTGAAAAGTTGCTTGATACCTCAAAGTATCTGACGAGGACTTAATCGGACTAAAATCTTTCCAGAAGACGAAACGAGTTACTCAAAATCTTTCCAATTTGTCATTCAGTTGCCAAATATTATTCTGATATATAGAAATTTATGAATCTGTCTCTCTCTGTCTCTGTCTGTCTGTCTCTCTCTCTCTCTCACACACACATACACACACACGCACACATACAGAGGGTGCAATGAATAAATTGTCGTCTAAATTACGCAAAAATGAAAAAAATGCTAACATCTCATTTTAACATGATCTATATTACACAAAAATATCTTGAAATACTGAGGAGTAAATTTATTCAATAAAATCGCCATTTGCTTCAACCACGGCCTCCAGACGACTTCGGAGTCTGCTGCAACACTTCTTGACAGTCTCTTTAAGTTGGTGAATGCTGCCATAATCCTTGCCTTCAGTTTATCTTTGGTGTTACAAGCAGTTTTTTTGGTCTCTCGACTGCCTTACACATAATAATAAAGGGGGTTGCAATTTAGGCAGTTACGTGGCCAGGTGTAAGAGGTGATGTGGTCGCGGTTCCCAACTAACCCTACTATATTGTGCCTTCGACAAAATCAAAAACAAACAACGCGCATGCGCGAAATTAAAAATATAAAATGGCGTCAATTTACCCATTGCAGCCTGTAGTAAGAATAAAAGCTACAGCTTAAAATAAGCTAAAAGATTAAAATATAAAATAAACTGAGGGATGAATGCCAAAATCGACAGAGCCTAAATATGATATAATATAATAATACTGAATCCGCTCCTCAGTTTCATGTAATGGCAATCCTCAGGCGGAACCGAGGATTGCCATTGCATAAAACTCTGAGTAGCGGATTTGGTCAAAACCAATGTAAGTAGAATTCTCCTGAATTTAATTCACAAACACTCTCCAACACTAAAAAGATTTTCAACATAAATAATATTAAGGTAAGCTATAACTGCACAAAAACATAGTTATATATCCCCCACAATAATGTATTAAGTAAGCACCCAAACAAAACACTAAATAATAATCCTACTAAAAGTCAATGCAACTATCGTAAAATTTACGAACCAACACTTTCATCCACAGTTATCGGCCCGTGGAACCGTCGTAAATGTCGGACGGAGGCTTAAACCTAATGTTTTAATTACTTGCTGCCAAAACTGTTGCTGCTGTCTCGCTTGACTGCATTCCTCGCCGCTTCTCTTTTCTTACCGCTGCGGCAGATACCTGAATAAGACCGCAGAGTAGAATGACCGGAACGTTGTGATAATACTAATTTGTTATCTGTCTATATTTCTGATAAGTTGGACACCTCGACGTGGTGTAATGGCAAGCAAGCTTGTCTCGCTATAACAATTACGACTGAGTAGTGACTGCGATCCTCACTGGGTGCCTCACGCTTTCGGCCTTGTGACACACCTAAGCTACGCTTGGAAAATCACTATATTTCTGATGAGTTATTGTAACTATTTATCCCGTTTGAATTGTTTGGATTGTTGTCATCGTCTTTATTGTCATATTCACGACGTTTCGGGCGTTGTACGTGTCTTTCTTCAGGTTGTATACGTTGGAATTACGAATCGAACCCTTTATTTCTCCCACTTGTTTCTTCTAGTTTCAGGTGTCGTGCTTTTTCTAGATATCACAATTTTCAGTTATTTCCTTTCAGTATCTCAACTCTTCGAATTTTTCACCTCTGCTGTGGCCAGGTACTGAACCCACAACTATTTGGATCCAGTCACTAGATTACTTCAAGCAACGCTTTTATACCATATGTCCTTGGCCGAAACGTCGTGTATGACAATGACATTTACAGTCGAACAATGTAACTAAATTCTTTAGTTTCTTTCAGGTTTTATTGTGAAAACTAATCGTCACAGTTTAAACCATTTTTTTTTTATCCATGTGTACTGCAGCCTGACGGAGCCCTGTTTTAAATTCAGTTTTTTCCTTCTCCTAGACTGGTTGGCACCCAAGGTTATAGAATTCAGTTTGTTTACCCATTAAAAAAAAGGATTCCCTGGCAGCATGGCCCGGCGTTGCCCATGCTTGATTAAAAAAATCGTACGACTCGTACAGCAATCGCTATCACTTGACTTAAAATGTTTTTGCCCTTCCTTGCCTTTAAAGGAGTGCCCTTTGCCGTGCTGATGTTTCTACATGCCTTACTTCTTGCCTATCTCACACTGCGAATTTTTTCTAAGCTCTATACTAAACATTAAATCTGTTACGAAAAAAGAACTAAACAAAATGAACACAAAACGATCAGATTTAAAAAGACTCGTAACTGGAAAAACCGAATGAAAAAAGAATGTTAACAACGAATACTTTTTCACACCCAACCCAGTTCTGTGGAATCAGAATCAACGTTGAGTTTAAGCAAGCGAATGAGCCAATTGGAGTAAAGTGCCATGCAGATTTAAATTTTTCCCACTTCTGACGAATGCAGCTATTGATTTTTTTTTTTTGCATGCTAGCATGCTAGTTAACATTCGTGTCAGTCAGCTGTTGACTCTCACGCTGGCCAATAGAATCTTTCTGCCTATTTGTTGGCAGCCAGCTACAGGCTCTCACTCTGGCCAGTACAAAATGGCCGCAAACTACATGAAAACTGCCGTAGAAGCATGAAAAAATCATTTATTTCCACTATCGATGGGAGTTGGGAAATGCAAAGTTGGTCTTGGCCTTCCCGCTAACTTGGAGCCTGTGCATGTAAATTTTGGTGCAAATCCGTCGAAAATTGCGGCCGTGCATTCGTTACACACACATCCTGCTTTTTATATATAGACACTTTTCCCAAGTGGAGTAAAGTGAATGGAATTCGAACACGACTCGCCGATTGCCACAATCCGAGCCGCTATCCATTACTCCACCGTGCCTCAGAGTATTTAGGCTGAAAACGAAGAAGCTTCTAACTAGTAATTTTATAAGGTAAATAATTTTCCAGACCCCTCCCTCCCAGAAATTTCTATCATGTTTCAGTTTTGTTTGTATTCTTTGTCCCACTATCGGATTTGTTTTGTTTTTATGTACATATGTGGCCCTATTTGACTCGCACTTAGTCTTTTAACCGTAAAGTATTTTTCACTGAACTGTCACTGTTTTGCTATCCAAACTTGCCCTGAGGTGAAACGCATTTAAAATGTAGGTTTATTCTGAGGAAACCCTTTTTCTTAAAATAGGATTTGGCATGTCCAGTGATATTTAATATTTACTTGAAGTTAAGACGGGTTTTTGCTAGCCAAGGTTATCATTCTTTATCTTTGTTTGTTTTTTCTCTCCACTCTCTCTCTCTCTCTCTCTTCATTTTTTTCTCACCCATTTTGTCTTTCTTTGATCTTCTTTTTCTCCCGACACACACTCTCTCTCTCTCTCTCTTTCTCTCTCTCTCTCTCTCTCTCTCTCTTTGGATTTCTTTTATCCCGCCTCACTCCGTCTCTTTAGTCCTCTGTTCTCCTCTCTCTCTCTCTCTCTCTCATCTTCTTTCCTCTCGTTTCTTTTTCTTTCTCTCTCTTTCGTTTTTTTTTCTCCTGCCTCTCTCTCATCTTCATTTCTCCCGCCTCTCACTCTCATCTTCATTTCTCCCGCCTCTCTCTCTCATCTTCATTTCTCCCGCCTCTCTCTCTCATCTTCATTTCTCCCGCCTCTCTCTCTCATCTTCATTTCTCCCGCCTCTCTCTCTCATCTTCATTTCTCCCGCCTCTCTCTCTCATCTTCATTTCTCCCACCTCTCTCTCTCTCCTTTTCTCCCGCCTCTCTCATCTTCATTTCTCCCACCTCTCTCTTTCCTTCTTTTCTCCCGGCCCTCTCTTTCTCTTTCGTCTTTTTTCTCCCGTCCCTCTCTCTTTCGTCTATTCTACCATTCCCTTATCTCTTTACAACATCATTTATACCGTTTTACGTTTTATACATATATATATATATATATATATATATATATATATATATATATATATATATAATATATAATCTTCACGTCTTTCCTCTTTCTCTCCTTCCAGTCTTCTTTCTACACGTTCTCTCTCTCATTTCTCTCGTCTCCTTTCTTCTCTTCCTCTCACTTCCTCCCGTCACCTTTCTTCTCTCTCACTTCCTCCCGTCACCTTTTTTCTCTCTCACTTCCTCCCGTCACCTTTTTTCTCTCTCACTTCCTCCCGTCACCTTTTTTCTCTCTCACTTCCTCCCGTCACCTTTTTTCTCTCTCACTTCCTCCCGTCACCTTTTTTCTCTCTCACTTCCTCCCGTCACCTTTTTTCTCTCTCACTTCCTCCCGTCACCTTTTTTCTCTCTCACTTCCTCCCGTCACCTTTTTTCTCTCTCACTTCCTCCCGTCACCTTTCTCCTCTCTGTCTTTCTCCCGTCACCTTTCTCTTCACTCTCACTCTCACTTTCTCCAGTCTTCTTCCTTGTTTCTCTCTCGCGCGCTTTCTTCCGTTTCCTGTCTTCTCTCACTTTCTTCCGTCTCCTGTCCTCTCTCTCTCTCACTTTCTCCTGACCTCTCTCTCTCTCACTTTCTCCTGACCTCTCTCACTTTCTCCTGACCTCTCTCTCTCTCTCACTTTCTCCTGACCTCTCTCTCTCTCTCACTTTCTCCTGACCTCTCTCTCTCTCACTTTCTCCTGACCTCTCTCTCTCTCACTTTCTCCTGACCTCTCTCTCTCTCACTTTCTCCTGACCTCTCTCTCTCTCACTTTCTCCCGTCTCCTGTCTTCTTTCTCTCTCTCTCTCTCTCTCACTTTCTCCTGACCTCTCTCTCTCTCACTTTCTCCCGTCTCCTGTCTTCTTTCTCTCTCTCTCTCTCTCTCACTTTCTCCCGTCATGTTCTTGTTTCTCTCGCGCGCGCTTTCTCCCGTCTTCTTTCTTCTCTCCCTCTCTCTCTCTCTCTGTTTTTCCTACCTTTTTTCAGTGTTGATTAACCCTACAGCACTAACAAGCGCAAATTTTCCTATTTTTAATTACAATTTTCAGTACCTGATTTTCTTACCTAAATAATGTTTTTCAGTTCTTATTAATGTTAACTCAAAGTACAAAATTTGAAATGCCTGCATGTAAAATATTTCAAATAAAGATTTATATTTAATATATATATATTTTTTTTCAAAATCGGGTCTGATACCCCCATGGTTAGTAGTGGTGTAACTTTAATTGATGGTTAGGGTTAAGGAGGCCACGTTTTTTGTTCATATCTCTGCTTAGTCGCCTGATTAAATGATTTGAGTAAAGCATTACTGCTGATTCGTCAATCATTTCTTTCAATTTTTTCTTTTGTCTCTTCCATTTCTCGCTCTTCATTCCACTTCAATCCTGACTTTCTTCGATGGATTGCATTGTAATTCGAAATCGCAAGATCAAACATAAGTGTACATAATACGGTCCGTTAATAAGATTGATGTGTTTGTATGCGTACCTTTTTATCAATCATAAACGCCAATTACGTGTTTATCTCTTTTCACCTGGTGACGTTAATAAAAAATGCATTTCCGTCGCCATTGTGGGCAGCAATTAAATCCGCTTTTATCATTCTCTCTGATTGTCATTTCTTTCTCTCTATAAAATAAATAAGGTTCTTATTGTCATTCATTCCAACTTTAATGAATTCCTTTTATTTATCCAACAATGGCTTCCAGTCCAGTCTATAAACCTTGGAGATTAGTGAAAAAAAAAAAAACTGGTTTGGAAAGAATGATGAACAACGCTTCCTGTTTGTTTAGCAAGGTTAACCGACGTTGCCTTTGATGAGTAAATATTAGGTTGGTGCAAAAATAATGTCGTTTTTTGATGCATTTTTTAACGTCAAAAAACGACATTATTTTTGCACCAAAACTAATAGTAAACTTTGTCTCGTTCAGTGAAAGACGTAAAATATTTCAGTGCTTCGTCAATGTAGCATGACTTCAGTCACCTGTAACAGTTTTCTGTTTTTCTTTTTCTCGAAGTGGAGGCAGGGTTGCTCGATTTAAATCAAATTGATTTTAAATCATTAATTAAATGAATTGATTTGTTTAAATCACTGATTTAAATGAATTTTACAACATTTTTAATTTAAAGCAAAGATAAATTTTATTCTATTTTTAACTGAATGTATGCATATATTCAGTTAAAAAATAAAATACAGTACATCCTTGATAATGGCTAAAAGTATAGCCGAAGCGGTAGGAAAAGATTCGGACAATTTTTCTATATCTTATATCCCGAAAAAAAATACGAACACATGAGAAATAGTTTTAAAAAAAGATCAACCATCACACCTTATCAGTCATTTTCAACGAAACTTGCATATATATATATATATATATATATATATATATATATATATATATATATATATTGTCTGAATCATCTTCAAGAAGTGAGAGCTAGATCTAAAAGGTCAGCCAATCTAACAGTGATCTCATCTCACAATCCTCACACTTGCTCCATATGTGGCCTCCCTTGTAAATCACTAGCGGATCTTAAATGCTACTTAAGATTATCGCACAAACTTTCATAACTGAATCAATAAGCTGTGAGATCCCCATACGTCCAAACCGACGGGAAGAGTCCATTATTATATAGATATAGATATACATAATATATATATATATATATATATATATGTATATGTGTGTGTGTGTGTGTGTGTGTGTATTCATAATCAACCAAGGTTCTATTTGCATTTAAAAAAAACTCACGCGTTCAGATTTACCGAAAGGCATATGTGCTCAATTTCGCATCACAATCAAAGCATTTTATAAAAAAAATAAAAAATAAAAAATAACGAATTTATTTTTAATCCGATATATTTTTATTACTTCAAACATTATTTTAGTGGATATCCGTTATACGTGTGATTGTGTGTGTGCTTGTATAACTGACTGGCTGATTTCAACATTAAATATCCCAATAAGGGTTGACGGTCAACCAATCCGACTCATCTTCGTTCGTTACTCATTGTTTCTATCCGCTCATATATACCAACCTACGCAAATTCTTCCTGTTTGCGTCGCATACAGATATTTCTGGCAATGTCTTTTAAGACAGTGCCAAAAAAATTGATATTTATTTACGTAGCACAGCACTGGGGAGATCTAGGCAATTGTGACAAGTGGCAAGGACATACCTACTTTAGTTTTACTCTTTTACACTGCTTCAATAAAAAAAAACTTTCAGTTAGTGCATTTTGCGCCGCTGTAATTACCACTCCTCTCCATCTCACAGTTGTGGTTCCTTGCCGGTTCATTTTTTCACCATAGATGTTGAGGTTACACCGTCTCTCCTCTCTGCGAGGTAGACTTGTTGTTGAAGTTACCTTCTCCCTTAAAGAGGCAGGACCAACAAGGCAGCAAGCTGGTTTAAATTAAGAGTTTCCTTCTCTTCGGCTGGTTGCCACCCAAGGTTATAATGCCCAATCTGCCCTGCTATTTTAATCATAGAGAATAGATGGATTCATATTTTGCCCAAGGGTATTCATCGTCATCATCATTCGACCTCCCTATGGTTAATCGAAACAGTTCTTTCGGCAGCTGATACAAAATGTAGGATGCCAAACCCACATCCGGGTGTTTTTGTCGAGATATCATCTCTAGAAAGACTGCCACTCAAAGCTAAAGAGTTCTTTCAAGCCATGAAGTGAATTATCCCGCGGCAGACACCAACTTGTAATTTGAATTTCGGCGGACTTCGGATTTGTTCTCAGGGTTTACTCCCGAAGCCTTTCCTATGATTAAGTATGGCCGTAAAGCAGCGTGGGTTTAAAATCAGAGTCTTATTTCTCTTAGATGAACTGCTCCCACGGGCTGACGTATTAGCACGTATGTAGAATGTAATGAACTTGACTGGAATTCAAACTCGGCGCCGCTAATCGTTACTCTGCCATGCCTTCAACTGTCCCACTTACCGCACAAATTTTATTGACTAATTATTCAAAACCCTGAGAATATCCGCTCGACTTCGAGTAAGAATTCGATACCTTTGACCGCTTGTACATTTTTTTTTTTTTTTTTTGCCTTTTGACGGCAACGCCTGATAATGGGGTGGTGGTGGTGGGTTATCCGATTACTCTTTTTTCTCTTAATGTTACCCTATTTTTACTCTATAGCCTCACCAACAGAAAAAACGACTGAATAAATAAACGTCATGATATTTTAAGCCAGATTTTGTTTTTGATACGCACAGAGGCGAAGAAAAAGGTAGAAACATATGTAATTTTGTGCCGTTGTAGATTTACAAATGAGAACCCTCAAAGCCCTCCCTCATATATAACACTGCATTTTATCCAACAGCGGACTTCAATTATTGTCTGAACCTTACTTTATCGTGTGCGACGTCTCCTCGTCTCTCTAGGGTGGGTGTTTATATGTCTGTCATGAAGTTCTTTCACACGCGTGTATTCCAGGTTCAGCTGGGTCCACTCCCGGCATTCAGCAGCCTACCTCAGGTTACCTCTGCACTTATCTTCTTTGAAAAACACAGTATAAAGTGTATTCCGGTATAAACAGTTTATATAAATAGTTTCACCAGTTCTAAACGTCACAACTAAAACCCGCCACACCACGCACATTCTAGGAAACCACTCTCATTCTTTTCATATTTTATTAGGAAGATATAAGTTCCAATCGAGCAGCTTCTACCGACGAACCGCTGCTTTGTGTAACCGACTCTCAAGAGGCTCCCTCTCCAATCACTAGTCTTAACCTGATCAAGTCTAGGGTCTTCCCCACACATCTCTATGAACTGTGCCTCTTACTCTGTGAAGCTCTACCTCGAGTGGATGTCAGAGTGAAAATCACTGTAAAAAATCGGGGTGAGATACATACATGTATAAGGAGTGATATATATGTTATTCTATTTCCAACTATGTATAATATGCATTTATGATATATCAACTCTTGTTAGATAATAAAAAAAACTTATAACGTACGATGTTCTTGATTCCTATCGTAAATAAAGAATTTTACACCTTGTTCCTACTGAGCAACAAAAGCAACACAGGTTTGATTTAAATTCGTGTACTATTTCTTGCTCGTCTTTCGCCGTCTATATGTGATCTGCCATATATAGAGAAATCCTACAGATGCATCCTGGGATTTCTTCCTAGCAAATCAAATAGACCACTTCTCATCGGCCATATATTTATCTTTTTGTTCTTACTTGTCTTGAAGTCAGAACACTACAATCACTTGTCTGTATCCCTTTTGCATGTTAGCACCATTCTTTGTGAACTTTTTCCCTTACTACTGTTGCTTTACCTTGTTTTGTCATGCATATATATATATATATATATATTGTCTGTTATATATATATATATATATATATAGATAGATAGATAGGAAACAATCAATTCTCTTTATTCGGCACTTTTGCCCTTTAACCATGACCAATTCTCTACACAAATCAAGAAACATGAGATCAAAATTTTCACTTTCTTCTTTATTATAATTATTATAGTATCTATTCTTTTTGCTTTGTTTTTTTTCCTTCTCTCAAGTGAACTAGCTACTCATTTACATGTGATCTTTTGGGTACAACGTGTGTACTGATGTATAAACCTAATTGGTGCTACTATAGTATGATATCTACTATTCATTTTCTACTATAGTATGATATCTACTATTCATTTTCTACTATGGTATGATATTTATTTACCAACTGTTGGAAGTATGAAATATGTTAGGGTTAAGGTTAGAGTTAAAGGCAGTGAACTGATTATGTATTCTATTTATATTGTTCGGACTATCGTCCTCATCTTTGTTGCCATATTTACCACAACATTTCAGCCCTTGTACGCTCCGGCCTCCTACAGGTGTTTGGAATGTCGAACTGAACTCTTTATTTCGCTCACTGAGGTAGACTATTCTAGTGTTCCACATTCCATGTCTAATGGATGTCAGTTATCAGTTATCTCCTGTTAATTCCCCTCTCCAATTTCTCCACCGCCTTAACCAGGTATTGAACTCACACTCTTTGGGTCCGTTCACTGGATCTAACTAACGCCTCGAGACACATGGCACAGTGGATAAAGGTGTTAGTGCTGCACCTTTGAAAAGTATCTGAAAACCATACAAAGCCTTGTGAGTGAAATTGGGTAGACGGAACCCTTGGGGGCCTTCGATAGCTGACATCGTGACTGAGGGTTTGAGTGTGCTGGCCTTGTTTAGATTGTTGATCACACTAGATAAGACGCTCTCTCCCAGAAACTGTAACAAAGGTCTGCTCAGCATAGTTGCAGTTGTGGGGGTTGAAGAAACACAAATGTGCCTGAGCGACTGTCTGCAATAGCGATTGGCTAGCTTCCCTAATAGACGGCTATTCTCGAATACAAGTGACCAGTTATATATATATATATATATATATATATATATATATATCTGTTAAAAATGATCAATAAACAGAGGTATTTGAAGTATTTAGTATTTACTAATTCCATATTCTGAATTTTTATGATGGATTCAGTGTAGGTTCCATCATTATTTTCATTCCAATTCCAGATCATAATTTTCTGTGCTGGAAAGGGTCATCTTGATATACTAGGCCTGATCAAAAAAGTATCGGTACTGGTGCTATAAAAAGAAAACTACAACATATATCAATTCGGCATTTAATCTCCTTCGAGGTAGTCCTTTCCTGAAACCACACACTTTATCCAGCGTTTTTACTGATGGAAGCATTCCTGGAACTTTTTCGTCACATTCTCTTGACGTCTTGAAATCTTGTTCCTTTTAAGGGGGATTTGATTTTTGAATAGGAAAAATGTCGCATGGGGGCGAAATCTGGGGAAATATGGTATTTGTTTGACCTGGGGAATGTTGTCATTGGCCAAGACCTGCTACACAAGCCATAGTTACTGATGAAACCTCTGCGGTGTTGTGAGACGACCACACTCTACACACTTTCCTTCCAAGCACTGCTATAAACAAGAAAAGCGAGCGAGAATATTAAAATTTAGTGTGCATATGCGAAAGGGTTCACAGTCTATCTGTGCCAAACGGCTTCATTCCGCATACTTTAGCCCCGTTTCCATAGCAACAATCCCGATTCTTTTTGATCAGACCCATGATGGTATTAACAAAAGATATTAGAAATGATCCATCATGCAGATAACAGCACTTCGAAAGTGGAATAATATTTTTATCCGCATCTCTCCTTTCGATTGCTTCCCCTATTTAAGTGTTCCAAGAAATAGAACTAATTTTCAATTGATCCATTGTATAATATATCGGCCGTTGGAGCTAATTTCTCTTTTTATTTTTTTCAGGTAAGCTCCAAATTTCTTATTGAAAACTGAACTTCAGGTAATGTATAAATTCCTCAATTTTTTTTATTCATTTATTCTTTCACTTTCATAATCAAATGAAAATTGATTTAGTGTTTTTGCCCATGGATAAGAGATGTCTGCTTGTTGTCGCTGGGGACTGAGTGACATCGACTCTCCCCTAAAGTTTCTAGGAATATCCTCATAAACCCCAGTACTGCTTTGGTGTAAACAGTTTCAATCCTGTTTCAGATCTCCAATACCCCCAAATGTACTTTTATAGTTTTTAGCATAGTTTCAAGTGTACGAGGATAGATCATTAACCTGAACCTCGACTGAAAATATTCACAGTAGAATCAAATTGATAACGAATATGGTTGAAAAAAAATATTTGTTGAGTATAATAAATGCTTTTTTTTATCATTGGACTACGGACTTATTGAGTTTTTTTTTTTTCTTATGGGCTTAATCCTAACTTTCATCTTCTACAGATTTGTGTGTGAAAGAGAGGTTTGTTTGTACGCGTTTTTTTTTCTTGTTCACACAAGAACAAAAGATACATTTTTTTTTTTGCCATAAGCACCTATGACATTGTAATCGCTATTGTAATTATAAAAGTTATTAATCTTATGTACATACCCAAATAGTAAGAATAAAAGCTAAAGCATAAAATAAGCTAAAAGCTTAAAATATAAAATAAACTGAGGACTCAATGGCAAAGTCGATAGAGCCTAAATATAATCTAATAATATCAACAGCATAATCCATCTCGTGATTGTTGTTATGTGAAACTCTGAGTAGCGGATCTAGGTAATGATTATATTGTGTGTGTGTGTGTGTCTGTTATAAGAAACAGATAGAAAACCTTTATGAATCCAATATGTTTCGCTTTTATTAAAACTTCATCAGAGAATGAAATATGGAAGAGAAAACGAAAATATCATTTTCTGGTGAAGCTTTAATAAAAGCGAAACCTTTTAGATTTATAAATGTTTGCTATTTGTTCCTTATTCTATCATTCTGTTGGATACCAATATATATATATATATATATATATATATATATATATATATATATATATATATATATATATATATATATATTATTTAAAAATATGTTTTCTTCGCGAAACAGAAATTATTATGCTTCGGAATTAAAAGTTAAAATAAAATTTTTGTTCCATTTTCAAGTGATAACTTCAGAAAAAAATGATTTACTTTTTTTAAGCAAAGTAGTATTATATTTAAGGGTTTAAATTGGAGGGGGGAATGAGATTTCAAAATTTTAAATGGGTGTTGTCTATAATGACGAATCAGGAAAGAGGTCTAATCTAAGGTGGAAAAGTGAAAAATGTAGGCTAAAGGTTTGCTGTGCGTATGTAATTTCTGCGTGCCGATACGGGCTTTCGTGGATGTGACGTGTCATCCTGTCTATCTTTTGGGGAACATATAAAAGATATATTAAAAATACAAGTAGTTATTTGTATCGAACCATAGGTTAATTTTGACATTTTTATTTGTTTATTTATTTATTTATTTATTTTATTTTTTCAAATACATTGGGGTGTCTTAAAGATCCTTCAAATATGATTAAATCGTATTTTATATATTTATATTTTTAATTATAAAGATCTAAAATGCTATATTTATTATATTTAATAGTACTTTAGATATAGTATTGTTAAAATTCAAATTTAGGAATTAAGTATACATTTTTTATAATATGATATATTATAGATGTATAATTATGAAAGTTTTATTAATTATGATTTAAAGTAAACATAATGCAATGCCTGCAAAAGATAGTTATTTCTTTTCGTTGATTTAATAAATTTTTATTTTTAAGAAACTTAATAACATATAACTTTTCATGTAGGCACAAAGGACATGGGTCATTTAAAGACCAACAAGTTCTCGTTTTTTCTTTTTAAATGATTTCAATTTCACTGTAGGGGTTTTGTTTCTTTTAAATGCCAAAAATATTTAGATAGGGATGTTTGGTTACGATGCTCATTGTTTTTGAAGGAAGACAGGTGCTAGTACCATCTTAATTTAAAATCATTTTTAGTGCTACTAATATAATTTTCTTTAATATCTGGATTTTCAGTAGAGGAAATAGTACACTGATAAACTATAGATTCTTTAAGACAGTTATTATTCAATGGAAAATTTAATTGTAACTGTAAGACTCTTATTATAACATGGGCAATTTAACTGATTGTTCTTTATATATATATATATATATATATATATATATATATATATTACTATCAACATTTTTCTTTCTATTTTTCTTTCAGTGAATACACGTGTTTGAGATGGTCTCCCTATTTTTCTTTTCAGTGAAATGAATAACAACCGGCTTAGATCGAGAAGTACCAGCCGAGTTGTTATTAATTTCATTGGTTAAGAAAACAAAACAAAGAAAATAAGTATAACAACTCAAACACGTGTAACCCATTGAAAATAACATTTATAATAATAAGAAATAATGTCGGATGAAGAGATTTCCTTTCAACATATATAATTTAAAGAAAAAAAACAGACCACTTTAAGGCTCTATTGTAATAGTTTATTTCACCAGAAACCTTTTAAAGTACTCTGGATCTTCAGACATCACTTTCAAAAGATGAAACGAAAAATGAAATGAAAATTTACACTTTTGACGGGTAGTATTAAGTTTATGTAATTTTAAAAGGTCTCTGGTGAAATAAACTATTACAATGGAGCCTTAAAGTGGTCTGTTTTTTCTTTAAATTATTAGCTCTGAATTTACATTGAGCTCTCAGGATTTCATTTTCCTTGGGACTACCCATACGGATTACCAAGCTTTTCGTTACTTAACTATATATATATATATATATATATATATATATATATATATATATATATATATAGGGAATAGACTATTTCGGCAGACGATCAAAGTGATCGCCTGTCTTTTCAAACGCGATGTGGTATGGAGTTCACGTCCGTAGAGCTGGAGGAAGCTGAAAGTAGGTATTAATTGTAATAAAGTAATATTAGAAGAGTCAACCTAAAATTGAATTTGCCCCAAATAATCGCAAGTTAAATTTTAGGTTGACCCTTTAGCTTCTAATATTACTTCCTAACAGTTAACTCCTATTTTTAGCTCTCTCCAGCTCTACACACGTGAACTTCATTCCACCTCGCGGTTGAAAAGACTGACGTCTGCCAAAAGAGTCTTTTACCCTTATGAGGTAAAAAGATCTTTTTGATTATTCATCATATTGGTCAGTATGAATAAAATAGATCGAGCTCTCTTTTGTGGGTCAGTTTTAATATTATTATATTACTAGGACCCACTTGGATTATATACCCACGAATTTTTTAAGACTTTACTATATATAATATATATATGCTGCAGTTCAAAAGTTTGAAGCCACCTCCAGAATTAGCATGCGATGAACTTGAAGAGTGAAACAAAAAAAATGAAAAGATCTTTTAGAGTCATTGAGAAAAGAATGGAATCATATCAAAGTTATACTTTAAGAAACTTTTACAAAGAATGTCAAAAATTTGTGCTGCAGTAATCAAGGCTGAAGGAGGATATTTTGACGAGAGCAAAATTTAATCATAAAATTCTTTTTGTCATAATGAAATTTCTAATAAAAAAAAAATCATGCTTCACCATGTATAAATAAAAATTCTCTCACTTAAAGTACCAAACAACTACTTTTTGGGCAAATTTAAAAAATTACTAGAGGTGGCCTCAAACTTTTGAACTGTAGTGTGTGTGTGTGTGTATATATATATAATATATATATATATGTAGGAAATAAAATTTGACATATTGCATGATAAATCTTTACTATTTGTGTCTATGCATAAGATGGTGAAAAGTTATAGACTCTACCAACAATTTCCCCCTCCCCACCAAAAGAAAAACTGATATTTTTTCATTGGGTTAGATTTTTGGGACTGGGTCAGGTCGATACCCTTTCAGCAGACCTCGTATCTATTTTGAAAACTCATGTGCAGTTCAGTAATAATAGTAAATAACTTATTACCATCATCTTATTTTACTTTCACTAAAATTATAGCTTCAGAATAAGAGACTAATAAAAATGGCGACTGCAAATCTCGGGAGACTTTAAACAATGTCAAAATTATTTTCTTTTTCTCTTTAATAAAGATTTTTAATATAAAATTATTTTCATATTTATTTATTTTAAAATACCGGATTTGCCGGCCTATTGGATACCGAATGCGCCCAGATTTTGGCATTGAATATTTAGAACAAAAAAAAAAAAAGAAAGAAAAAAAAAAAACAACTCAAAAAAAAAAAGAAAAATTATAACCTTACCTTTATGCGATCTTCTCACTAACCATGAAGAAACACTTACAGTATTAGCACAAATTATACTACTGGTAATCTTTTATTTTTAAAGTTTAATTATCAGGACATTTTTTGGAAAAGAATTTTAATACATTTCATCATGCATTTATTAAAAATTGTTTTAGCTATTTTTCAAGGTGCAATATCTGCACATATAGTAAATTCTTAATAGCTACAAAGGAATCTAGTTGTGTATGTGAAAACTGGTACATATCGTAACAGGCAAGAAAAAAAAAGCAAAACAGAAATATGATACTTTTTGGCAAATGAAGTCTCATACCATACATACAGAAAAGCAAATTCCAATACCTGTATATCAACAAAAACATGCACAAAGCAAGCTGCAATCTACCAGTCAAAGCAAATATTTCTGTAAATTCTGGGATTTCTACAAAGCACGCAGCCAAAATTTGTGTAATTCCATAAATTTCTTTTTCCTGGGTGAATTTTTCAGAGATATTTTTTATTGATATCGTGTTTCAGGAATCCTAGTTTCAGCATTAAGCTCTCTGCGTGCACTGATTCCTGTTGAACCCCACTTTTTCGTACATGATACTGTTGTATTGGACGCAGGGTAATTTTTTGGTGCATTTTTTTTTTTAACCCCGCGTCCAATAAGCTAACAAATACGGTAGTTTTTGCTTCTTTCTGGATCATATTCCGATTTTGTCTTTTTAAATCAAATCGTTGTTTATATATATATATATAACTTCACATCAACTTCTTCCCCCAAAGCATCTTTTTTGGTCATATTTTCATTCACAAAAGTTACATGAATCCTGTTCAATGTGAATCTAAAAGGATCCTCTTTGCATCATCGCTGTTACCTTATACTAGATTACCTTATACAGTGTTAGTATTCTGTTGTCACAAGCAGAATTGTGCAACCATAAAAACGCTCCCTCAAAAACATGTAGATAAAGTGATGGGAATTTTTATCGTTTTTTCTCTCAAGCACAACTCTTTAAAAAAAAATTACTTATAGAGCAACAAAAACAAGGTTTTCAACAGGCATTATCTAGAGTGATTACATCGAATCAATTGCTAGGTCTGCTGCTCGGAAAGTTGTTTCACTGTGTCGTACCAGAGAATTCTTCTTGTTAAAATACGTCTTGCATATTTATAAATCGGCCATTCGCCCGTGCATTGAACACTGCTGCCATAACTGGTGTTATGTTAATATTGGTTTGGTGCATAATTACCAGGCGTTGTTAAACAATATTTATTATGAAAAAGAAACATGACAATTCAATAATAACATTTCTAAATGATTATTCCGGGGCGTATGATTATCGACACGCATTTTTATAACCTGAAAATAAAATTATATTTTTATTAAAAAAATGTAAACAAAGCAGCAATTTTTATTAACAAATAACTCGCCTACAAAAACTATTATGCACCAACCCAATACTATATATCTCGAGATTCTTGAAAAAATCCAAAGAAAGGTCTGTAATGTTATAAATCTGGCCCTGGCATCTCGACTTCAGTCACTTTCCCATCAACATGACATGGATTCCCTCTGTCTTTTCTATTTTCATGGCAATTATTCTGATGACCAGTTCTCCTTAGTGCCTCAACTGCATGAATTTAAGCGTGCTGCTAGATTGGCAATCAGGTCTCACTGTTTAACTATTGATCTCACTAGGTGCGGTTCTATTCTAACCGTTTCTTTTCTTGCACTTCTCGCTTGTGAAACTCCCTTCTCAGTTCTTGCTTCCCTGACAATTACAGTCTTCAAAAATTTAAATGCAATGTCAATAGCGATCTTCTTTCTTCCTGATAACTGTTCCTTTATTGTACTTTTCCTTACTTCTCCTCACATTCTCTTTTACTCTCTGTAACCCCCTGCATCCTAGTGGCCTTTCTTACAATGAGGTTCACCCTATACAAGGCTCGAGAGCGAGGTAGAGGTTTACTGAATAAGACGTACAGTTTATGCAGATATATATGGTGGAAGATAACGTTTAACCTTAGACTTGAACAGGTTGTGATTCCAGTGATCGGGAAAACATCCTCTTGAGAGTTGGTTACACAGGGCAGTGGTTCGCGAGAACAAGCTGTTCGAGTGGAACTTCTCAGGAATGGAGTACGGAGGGGAATGATGTATGCAATATGGCGAGTCTTAGCCGTGAAGCTGGGGGAATTAAGGGATGTAGTTCGTCTGAGCACTTTCCATGGACATAGCGATAGAGTAGTGATAGGCTTGTGACGTTTCATCTGTGAGGGAGGGGTTGTAGGTTGGAAAATAACTTGTCACCCACAAGGACTTTGAGGATATGCTTTTGTTTCTATCGAGACTAGAAAATTGAGGACCGGGCAGCTCCTGCCCAAATATGACAGCAGAACGCCATTTTAGTCCTGATCTGGCTCTTTTAGAGGATGACACGAGGATTCAGGTACTTACTAAAGCGGTACAAGGTACCGACCATTTTTACAGCATCTTTGGCGATGTATCGTATGCACAAGATCCACTTGAAGTCTGGGTTGAGTTTAAGGCCCAACAGTCGCACAAGGCACGTGGCCTCCCTGATGGAACATCCATTCATCGTGATTGGTGATAGTTCAGGGTCCGATCGGCGATGATGTAATGTAACGTTTGGTTTTCGAGGCATTGCATGTAACCAGCCATTTTTTTTTCCCCAACTTAGATGATAGAGCTAGATCGGATGACAGATCAACTGTCAATCTCCGATCGTTTGTTTTTTTTAAAAAAAAAAAAAAAAAAAAAAAAAAAATCATCACCCCTTATTTTCGCCTTTCTTTTTTCCAGTTGGGAAAGGATAGCGAAAAAGATATATTTGCAAAGCAAGGGAAGGGGACATTACACCTGAAGTCCATATGTATTTTAGAAATACTTTATCTGTTTCCACTTTTGTATGAAACATGACAAGTGTTTTGTTTTGGTTTTTTTTTTTCTATCTACCATCGAGGTCAGATCGCGTTTTCCTTTCGTCTACTGTCAAATAGTCCACTTTGTTTCAGGAATTATAATATTTAAAATGGAATATTTTGTTATTTAAAAAATAATCTACCATGTATTTTTTTTGTTGTTGTTCTTCACTTTTTTTTTGTTGATTCACAAAATGTTTTTTTTCGTGAAAAAATAATAAAAATCTAACTTTTCGAGTAAAATATTGCAGGTTTCAATGAAATTTTAAAGATTATTAGATTCAATTCTGTTATAAGAACAATCGTTAAAAACATTAAAAAAGATACCTCCACAGATTCTCTAAAAAAAAACAAAATAAAAAAAAATGAACCTGCCATGATGAGAAAATGCCCCAAACGTCTTTGTTATTATTAAAAAGAAAGACCAAAGGATGTTTTGATAATTAAATTATATTTTTAACCCTTTTTAGAACGTTCGGAATTTTGGTTAAAAATCTTTTTTTTTTCTTACGTCAGTGTCGGTTGGCGGGCAAAGATTACTATAGGAAATTTTAGTGTCTATTTTTGTGGTAAAAACATTAATTTGGAAATTCTTGCAAAACATTAAATTATTGTCGGATTTTAATGAAACTTTCAAGACTTATTCGCAAATGAATTAAATTGTTTCAGAATTTTTTTTTTTTTGAAAACCTTTTTTTTACACCTGTTACTCCCCCACTTCCTAAAAATTTAATTTTGTACCGTTTAATACTTTTTGGAGAATTTAAATCATCATTTTTTTTTTTTTTTTTATTTTTTTTTTATTTTTATATAATAAAACCCCCAGTTACCGAAAAATTGCTCTGAATCGTAAATAAAAAAAATGCAATAAAATGAAGACGTTATTTAATTAGAAAATCTTTTAATTGTTTTTTATATATATATATTGTCTTAAGAAAAAAAAATGCATTTTTATAAGAATTATTTTTGAACTTTTATTTAGAATATATAAATTATTCTAAATAAAAGTTAAAAAATAATTCCTATAAAAATGCATTTTTAAATCTTTTACATTTCTCTATTAATTTGTACCGGTTAGGTGATATTGTTATTATGTAACAACTATATTTTCTAATCATGAACAGAAAAGTTTCTTACAATTCAGCGACCCCCAATATTTTATAAGGAATTTTGAATTTATTTTTATGTGTATAAACGTGCCGAGTTTTGCAAATATGGACATACACGGCAATATCAGAAAATAAGAGCGATAACTATAGTAAATTTAAAACCAAAGTACCTAACATTCAATAAAACAGATTACGAAGAATATTTTCCTAAATTTAAAAAATTACTGTCTAGTTAAAAATTATATAAAAAAGGCGCTCACGTTATATTCCTCGAGTAATTTTTTTACAGATATGTCCACCGTAGAAAAAATGAGACAAATTTCCGTCACCCAACATCTTCAATAAACGTCTATCGCCGTGTAAAAAAAAAAATGCATTTCTGCAATATTTTAAATTTAAAGTAAGTAATATTTGTTTAAAATCAGATTAATTTAATATTAAATCAGTTAATATTCTTCAAATAAAGTTTCGAAAAAGTATATTTTATTTTTTAAATATTTTTTTAATAAAGAGAATTACATCGGGATGATAGATGGCTAAAAATAAAAAAAACCTCCTTCCAGTCAATTTAAATTGGTTTTAAAATACAGCAATGTTTTCAAATTTTTTTTAAAAATACTGCAACGTTTTCAAAAATTCATTTTAAACTTTAGGTATCGCGTTTCTTAATTAAACTATTAAGTATGCAAAAGTTCCCAGAACCTCACTTTTTAAAACTGGAGACTACACAATAGAGAACCATTTTATTTATGTTATTTATATAATATAAAAAAAATCTGGAAACTTTTGCACACAAGAGATACATTAGATATGTAATCTCTTAAATTTATTGTTTTGTTAATTTTTATTTATCTGTTTTATCTTTTTTTTTTTTCTTATTTCTTTTCATAACTTCAAGATTTAAAAAAAAAATCTTGCACCAATAGTTCTAACCTCCGGGTTGCATGTATACCACTGAATCTACTTATCAGTATATGTGCAAAATAGTGCATTAATGCACTGTAACGTGGAAGTCGTTTTCTACCTTTTGCCACGCATTTAATCCTCTTCACTTCAGTTTTGATTCGTATGCAACAATGGGATTTTGTTTGAGAACGTACAATCGAGGAAAATTATATTGGATTTGATGAGAACAAAGAATTTCTGCATGTCTACGTCTTTTATCTTGATGCAGTTGAATACAGATTCTTAAAAGCATTATAAAATGGTACTTTTTTCCTTTTCTTTCCTATTCCTAACATTTCCTATCGATGTTCAACAAGCCGTGTTCAACTAAAAAGTGGGAAGCTTACCTAGGAAGTGTAAAAAAAATTCTCTCCTGCTGCAACCTATACTCCTCTCCTCTAACCGTTATTCTTTCTCTCTCTCTCCCTTCCCCTTCTCTTGCAGCCATTCTCTCTCCTCTCTTTCTCTTGCAGCCCGTTCTCCCCTCTCTCTTTTTCTTGCAGACCGTTCACTCTTCTCTCTTTCTCTTGCAGCCCATTCTCTCTTCTCTCCTTTTCCGACAGTCCATTCTTTCTTCTCTACTTTTCCGACAGTCCATTCTCTCTTCTCCCCTCCAACTACAGCCCTTTGTCCCTTCTCTCCTCCTCCTTCTGCTGCCCGTTATCTCTTCTCCCTTCCTCTTCCTGCAACTATTTCTCTCTTCTCCCCTTCTCCAGCAACCCGTTCTCTCTTCTCCCCCTCTCCTGTAACTTGTTTTCTCTTCTCTTATCCTGCAGGTCCGTTCTCTTTTCTCCTCTTTGCAACCCGTTCTCCTTTCTCTACACTCTCTGCAACCCTTTCTCTCTTTCTCCCGTCACCTTATACTTCTTTCTTTTCTCTTATTCACTGCTTCAATCTTCAACAAGCTTTTCTTTGTTAAAATAAATTTCCACCATGCTCATATCATTTTCTCATTCTGAGCGACTTCTATCCAATAAATTAATGAAATGAAGATATACCAAATAATAAAATGTTCCAGTTTTTTAAAAAGGTGTTTGAGCTTTACTCAAATTCTTTTTTATCTTGTGTTAAAAAGGATATAATATCGAAAGCTTCCCGCATTGTCTTTCTGCGAATTGTCGGAAAGGGAAAAATGGAGAGATCATATACTACACTTTGATCCCAGTGTCTTCTCACCTCCCCACAAAAGCATGACACAAAGACTGTTTTTAATGTGGTGTACCGATACGGCAAATATGGGCCAATGACAAATTTTGTAGAATGAAGGTGGTGCTACGGGCTTAGAAGCAGAGATCAGGCTTTTCTCATAATTTTAAGAGGAGAGAACAGCTTCTCCTCAATCCTCATCATTCGAACGTAGTCGGGATCATTGACCCAATGCAAACGATCCTTTCTTTAGCTGTATAGTAAGTGCTACGCCAGAGCTACATACAGTTTTGAATTCAGAGTTACTTTCTACTAGACCGGTTGCAACCCAAGGCTGTAGAACCCGGTCTGTCCTGCTATTTTACTCATAGAGAAAAGATCGCACATTTTGATATTATTTTCCTGACATGCCCATTAAGGCAGGATATGACAAAAGGTCATTTTTATGTGGAGATCCCCATACGCGTATATAATGATAACAGATACATGATCCCAGCCCGAAGTTTCTCGGCTGAAATGCTGCTGAACTATTATTCTATACTTTAATCCAATGTGGAAGGCACGAATTTTATTTATTTTTTTTTTTTTTCAATCTTTTCACCTGAATCAAGGTAATAATGCCGCTAAAACCTTTCGTGTTAGTATATTTAGCAAACACGAGGGTTGCATGTAACACAAGGCTGGTTTAACGTGGGTTTCCGAGACCGTAGGCTCGGCCAAAAATATTCCCTTTTGAACCCGTATAAACGGGTTTAGGGGCAGTCCACCTCCCCGAATGAGACTCTGCCCTTCGGCGGAGCCTCGTTCGGGTTTCGCTCTGCTCGAAGGCGGAGAGGTCGACTGTTTAGCTGTAACAGATCCCAGCTAGTCTCGGGTTATTGGAAGGGAAAGAGAATGATCAAACATTAATGAGTAAAAAGGACAATAAAAAAAGCAGGTGAAGAAGATGGCGATTGACACTACATTTAAATTTTTGAAGATTGTAGTTATTAGGGAAGCAAGAAATCTGAAGGGAGTTCCATAGAAGAAAACTATTAGAATAGAACTTACGGTTACATGTAGCTGCTTGATCAATAAAACGATGAGACCTAGTCGCCAATCTGGTAGTACGCTTAAATTCATGTGGTCACAATTCAAAAGAGAACAATATTTATTCTGTAATAAATACAAAAATGTGGCACAAGGCCAAAAGGGGAATGGGAAAAGGAAGGTCTTCTGTCTTATAATTAAACTTAGCTAGCCACAATCACTAACCCCAAAATACCGCAATATTCCTTACAACAACACATTTTTACTTACCATTCTTACTACATTGACTATAATGCCTCTGAAACTCTATCAAATCCTAATTATTCCTCATATGTACAATTCTTGTCTGTGGGACGGAGGGAATAAATCAACAAATTAAAAATCTAAGCCCCAATGTGTATTTGCAATATGAAATATTCGAGGAGAAAACTAATTAGAACAGTTGCCATGAAAATATTTATAGAAAGGACAGAGTGAAGCTACATCATGGCGATGAGAAAGTGACTGAAGTCGAGAGAACTTGGAGTTTCTTCTGCTGTCTTCAGGAAGTTTGACTTTCCCTTCGTTTGTTGGTATATAATTTACCAGCCAAACGTTGGCTTAAAAGTGGTTATATAAATCGGACCATATTTTCGATCGAACAATATCAGGACAAGTGAATCCTATTGAGGAGATTAAAGGGAGATTACCGATAAAATGACCTCAGATTATATAGGCTGATATGTAACAATTATACTCTTAGCAAGACTTTCATCAGGGGATTTTTTCTTTAAATCCCCCTTTTTTATACCGCATTCATGGTGCTTCAGCTCCTTACCTTTATACTGGTTTGGTTTGGTTTGTTTGTTTAACGGCATATCAATTCCTTATGGGTCATTTAATACCGAAATTTTATTCTCTTGTGGAAATTAAAAATTAGCATCAGTGAAAAAAATTACCAAATTTTTTTCACTGATGCTAATTTTTAATTTCCTTTTTTCTTTTTCTTTTTTTACTATGAAAATGTATTGCTGGTATATTTCCCAATGTATTTTTATATTTTCATGTTTTGACCCCAGTTTGGGGGTTCACTATTTGCCCATAACTGCGACCCTAACAGATGCTACCACCCTGGGTTAGGGTGGACCTGGGAACAACAGCAGTTAAGAGCTGTTTTCACGCTCCTCAAAACCTCCTGACCAGAGGCCTTGCTGCCGGATGTAGTTTATCGTCATACCCAGGACGGACCTTTTTTTTTTTTTAATGGAACCGAGATCTAAACTAATTAATTAATGGAAAGGTATGCATCCACCTCTTCTCCCGCCTATGGGTTGATTAGCAGGACTTTTATAAGTGAATCATTATTATCTCCAAAAGATTCTTACTATCTCAAAATATTTTCTGATTTTAAATAGCTTGCAAAAAAAAAAAAATCAAATTAATCAACCAAACCTACGTTCAACAACTGATTTTCTCCTTTCCACAGTTTTTTTTATTTATTTTGTGACCCCTTGATGTCTTTGTTTGTCGTATTGATTCTCTTCCAGTGCCGCACTTCCAACGAATAATAATTTGATATTTTCCTACAACACTCTGATTGACTGGCTGAACTTATTAGTAGTTTAGCGAAGCTTTTATTGTCATGAAGTATATCCAGTCCTTACTGACTCTTCACTACAATACACGTCGCCCGTTGACTCGAGTATGCGTCTGTCCTCTTTTTTGTTTTGTTTTGTCTGTCCAGCTTTATTTGTTTCTAAGCCGTTTTATTTTACCTGCCTCCATAAGAGACAGGCTAATCTTGACTATTTAATCCCTAACTGATACTTGAAGCATCATTGCTCTCCACCTTTTCAACATCAGTCGAGTTAATGAGGCTAAAGCTATACCCTAGGTCCTGGCATAATTATACAGCCATCTAGTGACCAATATCAGCTCCCACTATCAATGGATTGTGTTTGACTCAACCAGGCTACTTAGTTTTGTTTTTTCTTTGTAAAGCCAATAAATGCAATACGTTTAAGTACAAAATCTGATTATATGGCTTCTCCCAACACTTATTCCAATATATAATTTAAGAGGCATTATTAGGCATCATCATCCCTTTTTCGCTCGCTATCCTTTTCTTTCTTTCTTTCTTTTTTCTTTTCTTTTTCTTTATTTCTTTCTTTTTCTTTCTTTCTTTCTTCTTGTTTCTCTCTCTCCTCTTGTTACTTCCTTTCTCTCTCCCATTGTTTTTTCGCTTTCCTTTTTTATCGCTCTGTCCTTTTTTCTTTGATCTCCCTCTCTCTCTCCATTTTGTCTCTGATCTCCCTCTCTCTCTCGTTTTGTATTTGTTCCCTCTCTCTTCTTTTTTTTTGTTCTTTTATCTTTGTTCTCTCTATCTCCTTTTTTCTTTGTTCTCTCTCTCTTTGTTCTCTCTCCCTCCCTCTATCCCTTTTTCTTTGGTCTCTCTCTCTATCCCTTTGTCTTCTCTCTCTCTCTCTCTCTGTGTTTTCTCTTTTTTTCTGTGTTTTCTCTTTTTTCTGTGTTTTCTCTTTTTTTCTGTGTTTTCTCTCTCTCTCTCTATTCTCTCTCTCCCTCTTTCTTTATTCTCTCTCTCCCTCTTTCCTTGTTCTCTCTTCCAATTCCTTTTCTCTCTCTCTCTCTGCCCCTTTCTTTTTCTCTCTCTCTCCGCCCCCTTTCTTTTCTCTCTCTCTCTCACTCTCCGTCCCTTTCTTTTTCTCTCTCTCTCCGTCCCTTTCTTTTTCTCTCTCTCTCCGTCCCTTTCTTTTTCTCTCTCTCTCCGTCCCTTTCTTTTTCTCTCTCTCTCCGTCCCTTTCTTTTTCTCTCTCTCTCCGTCCCTTTCTTTTTTCTCTCTCTCTCAACCCCTTTCTTCTCTCTCTCCCTCTCTCTCTCAACCCCTTTCTTTTTTTCTCTCTCCGCCCCTTTCTTTTTTATCTCTCTCTCTCTCTCCGCCCCTTTCTTTTTTATCTCTCTCTCTCTCCACCCCTTTCTTATTTTCTCTCTCTCTCCGCCCCTTTCTTATTTTCTCTCTCTCTCCGCCCCTTTCTTATTTTCTCTCTCTCTCCGCCCCTTTCTTATTTTCTCTCTCTCTCCGCCCCTTTCTTATTTTCTCTCTCTCTCTCCGCCCCTTTCTTTTTTTCTCTCTCTCTCTCTCCGCCCCTTTCTTTTTTTCTCTCTCTCTCTCTCTCCGCCCCTTTCTTTTTTTTTCTCTCTCTCTCTCCGCCCCTTTCTTTTTTTCTCTCTCTCTCCGCCCCTTTCTTTTTTTCTCTCTCTCTCTCTCCGCCCCTTTCTTTTTTTCTCTCTCTCTCTCTCCGCCCCTTTCTTTTTTTCTCTCTCTCTCCGCCCCTTTCTTTTTTCTCTCTCTCTCTCTCCGCCCCTTTCTTTTTTTTTCTCTCTCTCTCCGCCCCATTCTTTTTTTTTCTCTCTCTCTCCGCCCCTTTCTTTTTTTTCTCTCTCTCTCTCCCCTTTCTTTTTTGCTCTAACTCCCCGTTTTTCTTATTTTTTCTCTAACTCCGCGCCTTTCTTTTTTTTTTTCTTTCTCTGACCCTTCCTTTTTTTCCTTCTTTCTCAGCCCTTTTTTCTCTCTCTCTCCGCCCCGTTCTCTCTCTCCCCGTCCCTTTCTTTCTCTCTCCCCGTCCCTTTCTTTCTCTCTCTCCGCCCCTTTCTTTCTCTCTGCCCATTCTTTCTTTTTTCTCTCTCTCTCTCTGTCCCTTCTTTCTTTTTTCTCTCTCTCTCTCTGTCCCTTCTTTCTTTTTTCTCTCTCTCTCTCTGTCCCTTCTTTCTTTTTTTCTCTCTCTCTGTCCCTTCTTTCTTTTTTTCTCTCTCTCTGTCCCTTCTTTCTTTTTTTCTCTCTCTCTGTCCCTTCTTTCTTTTTTTCTCTCTCTCTCTCAACCCCTTTCTTTTTTTTTTCTCTCTCTCTCTCTCAACCCCTTTCTTTTTTTTCTCTCTCTCTCTCAACCTCTTTCTTCTCTCTCCCTCTCTCTCTCTCAACCCCTTTCTTTTTTTCTCTCTCTCAACCCCTTTCTTTTTTTCTCTCTCTCAACCCCTTTCTTTTTTTCTCTCTCTCCGCCCCTTTCTTATTTTCTCTCTCTCTCCGCCCCTTTCTTTTTTTCTCTCTCTCTCTCTCCGCCCCTTTCTTTTTTTCTCTCTCTCTCTCTCCGCCCCTTTCTTTTTTTCTCTCTCTTTCCGCCCCTTTCTTTTTTTCTCTCTCTTTCCGCCCCTTTCTTTTTTTCTCTCTCCCCGCCCCTTTCTTTTTTGCTCTAACTCCCGTTTTTCTTATTTTTTCTTTAACTCCGCGCCTTTCTTTTTTTTTCTTTCTCTGACCCTTTCTTTTTTTCCTTCTTTCTCTGCCCTATTCTCTCTCTCTCTCTCTCCGCCCCGTTCTCTTTCTCTCCGCCCCTTTCATTCTCTCTCACCGCCCCTTTCTTTCTCTCTGTCCATTCTTTCTTTTTTCTCTCTCTCTCTCTCTCTGTCCATTCTTTCTTTTTTTCTCTCTCTCTCTGTCCATTCTTTCTTTTTTTTCTCTCTCTCTGTCCATTCTTTCTTTTTTTCTCTCTCTCTCTGTCCATTCTTTCTTTTTTTTCTCTCTCTGTCCATTCTTTCTTTTTTTTCTCTCTCTCTCTGTCCATTCTTTCTTTTTTTCTCTCTCTCTCTCTATCTTTCCGTTCTTTCTTTTTCTGTCTCTTCGATAGTCATCTTCCAAATGAATTGGGCCTCCCTAGAAAATCTGTCTCTATCCAATCCTGATTTCTACTGAGATTTAAACAATGCCCTCTGAGACAATTTACGCCCCACCCCCTATGCGAACGGCACTCCTGAGGTTTGAACTTACTACAGTAGTAATAGTATAAAAAATAACTTGCTACCCAATGCTCATTGGCAAAATGCCTATGGATACAGATATATTCAAAAACCACAAATTAGTAAGATAGTAATGGCGTAGGAGACTAACTTTTACCTAAGGTAATTACTCATATTAGTTTGGCACAAAGCCATAAAAACTAAGGATTGCATTTACTCTGAAAGAATGAGAGATGATCTCCCATGACAAAGCACCATATATATATATATATATATATATATATGGTGCGATTGATAAATTGTCGTCTAAATTACGCAATTAAATTAACACTGATATCTCATTTTAATAGAAATATTTACCAACATTACGCAAAAATATCTTTAAGTGCTAAAGAATAATTTTATTCAATAAAATTGCCAGACGACTTTCAGACGACTTCGGAATCTCCTGCAACTCTTCCGGGCGGTCTCCTTGTTTTAACTGGTGAATGCTACCATAATCCTTGCTTTAATTTCATGTTTGGTGTTACAAGGAGTTTTGTTGGCCTCTTGCTCAACTGTGCCCCACACATAATAATCAAGGGGGTTGCAATCCGGGCAGTTAGGTGGCCAGATGTGAGGGGTGATGTGGTTGCAGAAATTGTCAGACAGTCAAGACTAGGTTCTTTTACTTGTGTAGCGTGGTGCAGTCATGTTGCCAGACATAGGTTTATCCAGCATCCACCCACTTGACTCAGGTGTTAGAATTTTTGGGTACTTTGTGTACTAGTGAGCTAGTCAAAATGAGCTGACTCATTTTATAGTCCACCAAGAGAAGGGTTAACCAATCAGAAAGCTCAAAATATTCAATCCGACGTGTATAAAGGCAGCCATTTTGTTTTTTCTCCCAAAATATCTTCACTGCCAACCTCTGATATCGAAGACTTAAAGAATTAACAGCCGCTACTTTCTCCGAATCTTCACTGCCAACCTCTGATTTTGAAGACATTACGGACTTCACTGGATTCCATATTCAGAGACTACGGCAAACATGGTCAACATCAGGGCAGCAGCACCTCCTCAAGGCACTTGAATTAGGCCTTCGTGTTGAGTCTGAGTCCCTCACCAACAAATTCGGAAGTTCATTTACTATCAGAACGGTCAGAGTTTTCCGAGCTGCCGTACCTCGTAATCACCATTAGACTCATCCAACTGTTTCCAAATCCTCTGCACTGTCTTCGGATTGACAGCCAAACACTGTGAAATGTACGTATTGGAGCTTCCAGTGCGAATGCCAAACAGTACAACATGCCCTTTTCCAAAATTTAGCAGAGTGTTCTTTTTCTCACAGACGGTGCCCAACTGAACCCACTATGCTGTGCAGTCGTCAAAATTAAAAACAAACAACGCTCATGCGCGAAATTTAAAATATACAATGACGACAAGTTAGCCATGGCACCCTGTGTTTGTGTGTGTGCATGAATATATATATATATATATATATATATATATATATATATATAATATATATATATATGATTAGCTTACTATGACATATTTTTGATTGAATGATCTGTGGGGTTATTTAAAGCCGAAACTTATTTTGAATTTTTTAAATACTACTTTTTTATTATTATTGAATTAACAACCTTTTTTTTAGAATAACGATGATACCATTTCTACTATTTAACCCATAGTTAGGGGGAGAAGATGGAGGTATATCTTTTACAATAGTATTTTCGCGTAACTAACTATAATGAACTTCACTGGAATTCGAACCGGGCACTTTTATTTCTCATTTCGAGCCATTATCCATTACACAACCTATTGAGTCATTTGGACAAGTGAACTCGCTATAACTTGAACTCAACACTGAACTAATTGTCTGATATCTCTCTCCCTCATATATATATATATATATATATATTATATAAACTTCAAACTTTTGAACTGTAGTGTATATACAATATTCTTAAGAAGTTAAGAATTTTTATCATTTTAAACTCTTTTTTAGTGGATACTCGTATTTGAGTAGACGCTCCGTTTATTCATTAAACAGTATATTTATTTATTTTTGCCTATCGGCCTGAATGTTCGAGACCATATTTTTCATTAATAAGGTTTCTCGAACATATGTGTAGGAAACGTTCATCAATCTAACATAACGTTTCCTATTTGATCTTTATCTTATCATCCTATCGGATTCCGATCCATATTTCATCTGCATCTGATATTTAATTCATATAATTGTGTATCTAGGTAACGGTCACTCTTTTATACAGGTTTCATTGAAAACGACTGACAAGGTATTACGACTGATTTTTTATTATATTTTTCTGCTTTCGTACAAGGGAATTCTTTTCTGGGCCTAGTGTGTAAGAACTGCCCAAATGATCTGTGGATCGGGGAGGTTTCGGCTAATCAATTAAACATTATCAAGGATTTATTTTTGTTCAATTGAACATGTAGATTTATTTTTATATAGCAATGGAAACGTCTTGCTTTCCAAACGGTCAGAGCGTTGTAGCCGTGTTTATAATTAATATTATTGGGAGTTGCTTATTTACATAAGAATTTGTAGTGCACATATAACATGAATATATTTACATAATAATAATTAATTTTATTGGCATGTGGTCCAGTGGTTAGAACGTTTGTATTTTGACCATGAGACCCGGGTTCGAATTTATTATACTAAGCTAGGCACCCAATAAAACCAATTGTATTTTGTACCCCCTTACCTGTTTGTACTTTTCTCCAAAATTTGGTTTTGATATGTGGCTGTTTTAGAGGGGGGGCGGGCGGACTAACTGAAGTCACATAATTTTATATATATATATATATATATAGGGTCCATGTTTCGCAAGCGTATAAAAGGGTGGACAAGACTACTGCCCGGAAGACCATGATTTTGGTGGCCATCGTCAGTGCGTGGTTTTTAAAAATGCGTCAGTTGAGTCGGCCAAAGGCGGAGTGGGCTGCCCTGGTTCTATTCTCCACGTCCTTTCTGCATGTGGGTGTTGGTGTCAGAATGCTCCCCAGATACGAGAACTCATCTACTTGCTCCAGCGGTTGGCCATTGACAGGGGTGTTCGTGTTTGGGAGCGGTAGTCCGGGTGGTGGTTGAACTAATAATTTGGTCTTTTCTGTGTTGACCTGCATCGCAAATCGTACATAGGCCGTTTTGTATGCGTCCGCTAGTGACTGGAGGTCCTCTGCAGTCTGACCTGGGGTGGCATTGTCGTCAGCGTACTGCAGCTCCCGTACCGAATACATGGTGGTCTTCGATCTGGCACGAAGTCGAGCGAGGTTGAAAACTCCTCCATCCAAGCGGTAACGGAGGTCAGTTGAGCGTGTGTCTGGTGTATCTCATTTAGCATTGCTGCTGTGTAGAGAGATAAACACGTTGGTGTTAGAACACACCCCTGCTTCAGGCCACCAGTAATGGGGAATGGGTTCGAGAGGGAGTCCTGGTGGCATAATCTCCCCACCATTCCGTCATGCAGGGCGCGCACCAGGGCGACAAAGTCGAATGGGCAGCCAAACCTAGTACGGACTGCCCACATAGCAGATCGGGGTACTTTATCGGAGGCCTTTTTTAGGTCCCAAAAGATGAACATTGCGGGCTGTTACTGTTCGAGGCTTTTCTCTTGTATTTGCCGTGCGCAGAAGATCATGTCGATGGTCCCGCGGGAAGGTCGAAAACCACACTGGGACTCTGCTAGAACGCTTCCAGCAACTGAAACTAAGGCAAATCCTTAACATCTCTTGGGAGAGCTACACCACCAACACAGAAGTGTTGGACAGAGCCTCAGTGAGCAGCGTCGAGGCCACTATCATCTACCACCGCCTTCGCTGGGCAGGACACGTCCACAGGATGGATCATTCCAGGTTCCCCAAGAAAATCCTATATGGTGAGCTGGCCATTGAGAACAGACCACAAGGAGCACCCAAAATGCGCTACAAGGACCAAGTAAAGTGCACCCTGACACTTACCAACATCAGCTCGTCCTCGTGGGAAGAAACTGCCAGGGACCGAACGACGTGGAGGAGATCAATACGCGATGACATCGCGGACTTCGAGGAAAGGAGGAGGGAGGATGAAGAGGCAAGGCAACGAAGGAGAAGAGAGCGGTGTGAACGACCCCGTCCTCCCCCTCCCCTCTCCTGTGAGCAGTATCCGCGACTATTCCACCACCGACTGGGCCTCGCAAGTCATGTCAAACATAAACATCAACCGTGAAGATAGAACTTAAAAGATTGACAGAACCCGATACTCGAACACGATATATATATATATATATATATATAGAGAGAGAGAGAGAGAGAAAGATATAGATAAAAATGGATGCTGTAATGACAAAAGTGCGCGGTTGTAGGCTTTAAGAAAGCTTTATTCAACTGAGAATACAAGGTTCGGGTATAGTGTCCTTTTATAGTCCCAGTAAACAGAAATAGATCTCCCAAAGAGGAGAGTAACGAAACAATGGGAGACCACTCTTGGCTATTCATAACAGATGCATATTTTTTTTTTTTCATAATAATAAAACCTGACTTCGCACAAACAAGTTATTCTCAATATTTTTTTTAATAAGAATAAATATTATTGGCTAAAATTGACAAGGTATATGTATCATAACAATATAAGCATATCGATTGGTTAATTCAAATTGTTAAAACAGTCAGTTGCATAATAAAATCCGACACAGTGTACTGAATTATCTGCACGTGTTTATTTGGTAACATCTGTTGACTATTATTTCACCTCATGCCATTTATTTCATTTTATATGAGTAGCAACGATGGTAATAAAGTAGTTTTATTTGATATTTTCATGAGAGATAAAATAATAAAGCTTTTTGGTCTTTGTTTTATTTTCTCTTGTTTTTTTTTTGTTTTTTTTTTGTTTTTTCGGGGGAGGGGATTTTTATGTGGAGCTTTTCTTTGGAGGATTTCCTTTTGTTTTCTTTTTTTGTTTTTTGTTTTGTTTTTTGTTTTGTTTATGTGCGTGTCTGTGTTTTGCGTTTCTCTATTTACCAACCTCCTCACAAGGGCAAAAATTGCCCGTAGACCCCCTATACACGAGTTTGGTTTGTCTACGTCCCCAAACAAGACACTGCCCTTCAGCATGGCCTCGTTTGGGTTCCTCTCCGCCCGGAGGCAGAGAGTTTGACAAAAGAGGAAGAGAAAGCCTCCTCCTTGTCCTATTACTTTCAAGCATAAAACAGAATTGGGGCTGAAGAAGGCTGGAGCGTACAACGGTCGAAACGTTGTGAATATGGCTGAAGATGGGGATAACGCCCCGAGTAATGTAAATAATGCAAGTAATCATAATACCTCATCTCAGAGATATAGACCGATATGAAACAGAAATATCAACATCGCAGATCGGAAATATACTCACTATCTGTTAACACCAGTAGAGGGAGAGTGGGAGAAATTATGAAGGAAAATAATCGAAATTAAGATGAAAGAAATACTCGTCCAAATTCATAACGATTCGCAACGTGTGTTACTCAATAAAAAGAAAAACAACAAAAAAAAAACTCCACCATAAAAACGAATAAAGGAAAATTAGCAATAAGATCTCTGGGTTTCTCTTTTCCTATCTGTTTATGGACAAAAATCCAGCACGGAACTGAATTGTTTTCTCTTTAATTGTAAGTGTTATTAAGAACAAAAAGAGTTTAAGTGATGTTTGATCTGTAAAATCAGTAGACTGAAAGTTACCGTAATCATAGCTTGGTTTGTTATCAATACTCAAATTAAGCAGGATTGGTTTAAATTAGCTAATACCGGTACACGGCGTCACCTTTTCTGATGTGAAAATTAAATAACATTTGTATTAATTTGATTATTTTACTAACCAAAGAAAACGTAGATAGAATCACTTTAATTATGAAAAATACTGCCTAGTTCTCCATCTTTTAGCTTTATAATACGGTGGAGTAATGGATAGCGGCTCGGAGAACCGAGTTCGAATTCCAGTCGAATCCATTACAT
>OZ010596.1:54396119-54423619 GCA_963932145.1 Acanthosepion lycidas | reverse complement strand
TTTATCAAGAATTTCTAAATATATAGCAGGGGCATCAGACCAGGTGTAGCAGTAATATTCAAAGCGAGAACGAAGGGTAGATTATAAATAAGATGAATCCTGGCTAAAAAAAATTTTTAAACCACGAAATAGTGAACCAACTTTCTTATTGATCGCACAGGTCAATGGGAGCAGACCCTAAGTGGACCTTGTATTTACGAACCTTTCGCTAAAAATGCTGGCTAAAAAAGGTCGGTTCCTTGTAGCACGCCAGAAAGTACCGGCTTACGCCTGCCATGTTGTATCTTTCAAAGAGTCAGATCAACCCCAAAATGGAATATTGCTGGAGCTAACCAATCTTTACTTTCTATCCTTGACAGAGTTAAAAAGCGTTTACGCGGCCTTATTTTTGATGGATTGTTTCCCACCCTACAACCCCTTAACTCGCAGACGAAAGACGTTGCTAACCTCTCGCTATTATATCGCATTTTTTAATGACAGATGCTCACGCGAAGTAAATTCCTTGGTTCCACCTAATTCAGACCTTCACGCTAGGACCCGGCATGCCACGTACGCTGAATCGACCCACCCTATTCCCTTCGTATTCCACTGAAGAAGTTCCACTGAAAGAAATTCTTCCCCACAACTGTGGCATTGTGGAACAGACTCCCGATCGGATGCTTCCGTTTTTATGTCTAGAGTCAACTATTATCTAATTATGCTCATAATCAGGGCCGAAGCAAAGGTCTCGTGTCACCCCCTGAATTTATGGTGCGAAGTGCCCCCCCACACACCCTCTACTGCACTTTAATTTTCATAAGGTAGTATTCATATGAAATACAAATTTTATTGCAACCTAATTATGTACAATAAGGGATCACTTATATAATAAATGCGAATCTCATAGTGTCACTGTGTTCACTTTTTCAATTAAAGGGACACAACTCTCTAATTTTCAATAGCTCATGTTACAGAAATTTTTGATTCCCAAGTTTTCATTAATGCGATTGTTTTCGGCGATTTTTTTACGCGATATTTTTGCGACGATTTTTCCTTTTTTTTTTTTTTTTTTTTTTTTTTTATGATAACAATTTTTATAACTTGGAAATAAATTTGGGAATAATCGAAATTAATTGCGAAATCCAGCGAAAGTCACCCATGAAATAAAAATTTCAGTTTACGGAAAGTAAGGATCTACGCACATCAAACTGTCTTTAAATTGTATAGTAACAGAAGGAATTATCGATGAACTTTTAAAAGATAAGCTTAAATATTAATACAATACTTTAAAATGCAGCGATCAATTTTAAGTTCTTTCTGTAATTTATTGTTACCTATCCCATACGGCAGCAGTCTGTTTTGCATAAAGAAAACACTCTTAATAGAGGACGAGATTGTAATCAAAAGAGCCAAGGCTGCAGCAAGGAAAAGAAAGTCCCGTGAAAATGAAAATCCAGAACAAACGGCAGACAGGAGGGCTTCCAATGCTGAGAATGTGCAATGACTTAGCGACTCTCAAATTCCTGAAAAAGCCGAATGCCCAATCAATAGCCCTCCGCTGAAGCTCGCTTAAATGCCGCTCGATCGGGCGGCTTTTAAGCTAGTATGCAATATAAGCGAACAATTCGATTAGAAAAATTTTAAATAAATGCAGTCTAAATACAAATTAGAGACATGTCATCATAGATCATTCTACCTTAAATAAATCAAGAATGTTTTTCGAGAATTTTTAACGGGAAATTTTCTTGTTAAAAAGTTGAATAATTTTAACACATACAACATTATGGATAAGAAATAGTGAATCCTGTATAGTGTTCTTTCGAAACAGCATGACCAAAACAAATTCACAAATTGGATGAAAAAAGAAAAACCAAACCCCAGAATGACTGGAAGAATCTTTCACTCTTTAATAATAATCAGTTCTGCTTAGTTTTTATTTGTAATGTATATAAATGTAGGTAGAAAAAAACAAATCTTAATAAGATAGCTAGGATCACAAAACACTGCCCAGGGCCCTCAATCAAACTTAGATCCCCCGGTCGTGTGATTCTGGAGTAGTACGCACCCGCCTTGCTTATAAAATGCACCACTTGCTCCATTGTTATACGCTCTTATGACAACCATATTTAGTAAAGCTTTACCTTGATCAGCTTTTGGGCTTTTTATGGGGTGAACAGACAATAGTGTAAAAAGATAATAGTGTATTTTTATGTATTCATTAAACTACTGAATGTTTAGGGCCGTAGTAGAGACAAATGTAGGGGTGGGGATTTAGAATTTAGCCTTAAATTATCAAAGGCCGCCAACATTGTTAGCGGCAAGAACATTTAAAATTTCCAATACCACCTTGCTTTGATAGTTTTCTTTTTTTTTCTTTCTTTATTGTATTTGTTAAAATAAAACCCTGGAAAAAATACTACAATTGATAAAACTTTTGGAAAAGCCAAAGCACCCCCGACTGCTACGGTCCTGCTGTTTGTTCTCAGTAGCAGTTACAGATTAACCGAAAATTTTTCTCATGTAAATTCAATTTTTTCTAGGATTTCAAGTAGGTCTGTGTTTCATACCTTAACAAGTTTTTTTTTTCTCTTGTATCTCTATCTATAAAAGGCAGGATGTGTGTGTGAGTGTGTGTGTGTATGTGTGTGTGTGTAACGAATGCACGGCCGCAATTTTCGACGGATTTGCACCAAAATTTACATGCACATGCTCCAAGTTAGCGGGAAGGCCAAGACCGACTTTGCATTTCCCAACTCCCATCGATAGTGGAAATAATAAAAAAAAATTTCATGCTTCTACGGCAGTTTTCATGTAGTTTGCGGTCATTTTGTACTGGCCAGAGTGAGAGCCTATAGCTGGCTGCCACGAATAGGCAGGAAGATTCTATTGACCAGCCTGAGAGCCAACAGCTGACTCACACGAATGTTAACTAGCATGCTAGCATGCCAAAAAAATCGATAGCTGCATTCGTCACAAGTGGGAAAAATTTAAATCTGCATGGCACTTTACTCCAATTGGCTCATTTGCTTACTTAAATTCAACGTTGAATCTGATTCCGCAGAACTGGGTTGGGTGTGAAAAAGTATCTGTGTTAACATTCTTTTTTCATTCGGTTTTCCAATTACGAATTCTTTTTTAAAGATGATCGTTTTGTGTTCATTTTGTTTAGTTCTTTTTTCGTAACAGATTTAATGTTTAGTATCATGCTTAGAAAAAAATCGCAGTGTGAGATAGGCAAGAAGTAAGACATGTGGCAACATCACCACAGCAAAGGGCACTCCTTTAAAGGCAAGGAAGGGCAAAAATATTTTAAGTCAAGTGATAGCGATTGCTGTATGAGTCGTACGATTTTTGAATCAAGCCCGGGCAACGCCGGGCCATGCTGCTAGTAATTTTTGAATTTCTGTTAATGTATTTGGTCGCGAAGTCCGGATTGATAACCGTTTCGCGACAGTAGGCACCCAAAGCTTATTTACTTCGTCTGGCACAAGGCCTCAATATTTGAGTGTCCAGTGAGGATCAGACTCACTACATTAACAAATAAGACTCTTGGGACTTGCCTACTAACCATCACGCTACGATAGGCGCCCACTTGAAATATTTTGCGCTCTGCCCAAATAAACCATTATTAATGACATTTTCTTGATTTCAGCTTTAAAAAATAAACAACAAAAAATTTGTAGTAACGTAAGAGGAGAACCGTCCTATATCGGCTTTGTCTCCACTGATCAGATGTGGACCACCTGTTACCTTTCTCACCTGCCCTCCACGCCTTGCCTTACCTATTCATATTCAGGCAAGGGACCCTTGAGGTGCTTCTTAGCTTTTTTTTTTTTTTTTTTTACCTGTGAGATACGCTTTTCCACCAAACTGTTACCTTTCCGCTGAAGAATGATCACGAACTGCCTGTATGGGTGTGTGTGTGTATGCACGTGTATGTCTGTTTATGTGGGGGTAGGGGCGTGTAAATGTAGGTGGTTGTGTGTATATCACACACACGAACACTCACCCACACATATACACATATATTTTTCATCATGCTACCATTTAGTCAAAAAGCCTACTAATATAAAATAAATATTAGTCTTATCAATATTATTTGTTTTCTGATTATTTTTTATCTTTTGAATTTCTTTCATTCACCGACTGCATCTACATATTATCTACCTATAAGAAGCACACGTGGAGAATCTTTATATATAAATGTCTGTATTTGGGGATGTGCGTATGGTATATAGGTGTGTGGATATATATATATATATATATATATATGTGTGCGTGTGTGTGTGTATGGTATATAGGTGTGTGGATATATATATGTTTGTGTGTATGGTATATATATATATATAATATAAAAGGAGGTATAATTATATATATATATATATATAATATAAAAGGAGGTATAATTATATATATATATATATATATAATATAAAAGGAGGTATAATTATATATATATATATATATATATATATATATATATATATATATATATATAATATAAAAGGAGGTATAATTATATATATATAATATAAAAGGAGGTATAATTATATATATATATATAATATATATAAGGAGGTATAATTATATATATATATATATATATAAGGAGGTATAATTATATATATATATATATATATAAGGAGGTATAATGATATATATATATATATATATAAGGAGGTATAATTATATATATATATATATATAAAAGAAGGAGGTTTAATTATATATATATATATGTGTGTGTGTGTAAAATGTATGTGTCTGAAGTTTTTAATTTTTTATTGTTCAAAACATACACTTATATATATATATATATACATACATACACACACACACACATATATATATATATATATATATATATATATATATATATCCACAGCACGACTAGACATCTGAATCCTTCAAGCTAGGTTCGAAACCCGACAGGTTTTGTGTCAGTTTGAGTTTCTACCACTGAAATATCATCATTCAGCAGAGAGAGACGGCTAATTCTAGCGTATTGTCTTTACAGATGTAAACAAACGCCATCAGTCAGAGGGCTCCAATTCATTTTTACTGAAGAGCTTTGCATTAGCTCAGGTGGCTGTTGTTTATAGAATCAGCTTAGCTTTCAACAGTGCTCAATTGAGATGTGTGTGTGTATGATCGTCTTATGGTCCTCGACAAAATATATATGTTCGTGTTAATGTCTCCGACAAAATCCAGAGACGTATATGCAGTATGATAGGTCCTGATCTGGCATCTTGTTTACAGTCGCCCTCTCACAGACGTATCGTCGCTTCCCTCTGTCTTTTCTACAAGTACTTTCAGGGTAACTGCTCCGACGAGCTCTTTTCGCTAGTTCCCAAACTGCCTGAATTTAAACGTGCTCTTAGGTCGGCATCTCAGTCCTGCCCTTTCACTGTCGAAACGGTTTAATGTAGTCGTCTCTTCTCCTTCAATAGCTTCATGTCTCGCACTTCCTGTCTGTGGAATTCCCTTCCTCTTACTTACTTCCGTGATACCTATAATCTCCAACTATTCAAATGCAATGTCAATCGACATCTCTAGTTGCCTTGATCTATTCCCCGCCCTTCTCTTCATCCTTTCCTCTATCACGCCTCTTTATTCTTGCTTCCACTCTCTGTAACCCCCTTGCGTGCTAGTGGCACCCCCGCCTTGCTTGGGGTGAAATGCTTAATATATATATATGGCGGGGGTTGAAGAGAGAAGGTTAAAGGAAGAATCTGGTTAATTGACGCGTAAATAAAAATGCTTATTCAGACAAAGAAAATGTCTGCTATTTATATGTGAATAGAAAGAAAATTCTCCCTCGATATTTTAAAATAACCCAGATAGCGATAAAAATAAAACAAAAGCGATAGAGAGCAGATAGGTCGGCTAAGTTTATGCGCCTAGATACATCAAACGCCCAAAATCTAAAGCTAAGCGTCCCTATAAATTTACAGGTTGGTGTTTTCCGTATCTTTCCCGTCATATATAATTTCCTCCCCGTCTCACACACACACACACACACACACATATACATATATATATGAACGGTATTATTCGAACCCGCGTCACCATGGGCAGAGGGGACTGTCGTTAGATCCGACGTTCTTTTAACCGATTCGATCACAAAGAAGCTTTGCTGATCAAGCAAAGTTGAATAGTGCCTTTAAGTAAAATCCTCACTATAGATTCTCGAAATTTTCATATCTGGTCAATTTCATTTGTTTTGTTTTATGGCATATCAACACCTCAATGGGTTATTTAATGCCGTTAAGATCTTTATTGCTGGTAATATTTTTTATCTATCTATCTATATCAGTATATATTTGTTTGTTTTTTGGGTTTTTTGGGGGAGGGGGGTGTTTTTTTTTTTTGTTTTTTTTTTTTGTTTTTTTACGGCATACCAACCTCAACGGGTTATTTAATCCCGACAAGTTTTTTTATTACTGGTAATATTATTTCCTCAAAAATGTATTGGTGGTAATAATTTTATCTCAAAATATTTATTGCTGGTATTAAAACCTATTTTTACACTTTCATATTGTTTTGTCCGCATTTCGCAAGATTAACTAACTCCCCATAGTTGGGACCCCAACAGGTGCCACCAATCTGGGCCAGGGTGGTCCCGGGAACACCAACAACCACACTCCTCAAAACCTCTTGAGCAGAGGCCTTACTGTTGGAGGCAGTTTATCGTCTTACCCAGAACGCAGATGTAGTTTATCGTCATACCCAAGACGGGTCAGTTTCGTATCCAAACGTAAAGGAATTTCTAAAGATGTAACGCATTTCTATTCGTTAAGCGGATAGATTTTATCACTTTAAACATTATTTTTAGTGGATTTGAATAAAAAAAAGTCTTACTTCGAGAAATATTATATTAGAAAAATATGCGACCTCCGACAGGACTCAAATCTGCGCCACCCACCCTTGGCAGAGGAAAACGTCGTTGGATCCGACTTGCTTATACCGACTGAGCTACGTGGCGCATATTTTTCTTTAATAAGATTTCTCGAATAGACGAAAATAAATATATATACGGTTAATAAAATATGTATGTATGTATGTGCGCGTGGCCATGACCATGAGACTCGGGTTCGAATCTCACCATGGTCGATTTGTCAGGTAGGAAACTTTCTGATGTTTTCGGTCTGGAGGGTGGTTGAAAACCATACAAAGGGTTGACCCGAGTGAGTGAAATTGGTAGACGGAATACATTGGGCCGTCGATAGCTGTGCTAGCACAAAGTCACAAGTCATCGTGACCGAGGGTTTTAGTGTGCTGTTCAGATTATTGATAATTTCTAGATAACACGCTCTCTCCCAGAAACTGTAACTAAGGTCTCGATCCCAGAAACTGTAACTAAGGTCTCGATCCCAGAAACGGTAACTAAGGTCTGCTCGGCATAGTTGCAGTATAAACCACATGTTGGGTGTTGTACAAACACAAAAGTGTCAGAGCGAGAGTCTGCAATAGGGATTGGTTAGCCACCATAGTAGACGGGTATCCTCAAATACGAGTGGCTAGCTATTATGTATGTGCAAAAATTCAAATATAAATTAAAATATATCTGTAAAAATCGATTTGTCATGGTGAAGTCCATCGGAGGACGAAACGCGTCGGTAAACAAAAGTTTTCCTTTTATCTTTATTCATAAAGCGCAGCGTATGTGAGTCCGTCCGTTTTTCGATCTCGGCGAATCATAAGCAGCCTGAAGTAACAGGTAGTAACTACTGTAGCTACACGCGATTAACAATTAAATAAATAACTCATTTAAAGTTATATTTAAATATCGAACAAAGTGAAAGGTTGAAAAAAAAAAAAAACAATTCTTTATTAAACGTTTAACTTTAATTTCGCTTTGCGTGGCATATGCATTTGATATTATCTAATTAAATCATAATTAAAACTTAAGCGGGGCACGGCACGTTGCTCATATGCAGCTGTTTTCTTTTTCTAGCAAGCGTACTGTGACGTATTCGAAATATAACCTAGTTCGGGTCCCCTAATGTCTGTTAAGAGTGACTTTATGTGAAAGGATCATAAAAAATGTTGATTCTAAAAGAAAATAAAAATTGCGCGCAAAATAAATGTAAACAAACTACGGGGATCGGTTGCGTATAGGAAGAAAGTTTATGCCGAATTAATGTGAAGAATAAAGATAAAATAATTTTATTATTTCTAAATTTGTTTAATTTTTACGTATATAGGAAGCTGAAGGTAAAAGGCCGAATGTCCAAAAGCCCTCCACAGGAACTAGCTTTAAAGTCCGACCGAAGAACGGCTTCTAGTCTAGTATATAATATAACGTAAATCAGCTAAGTGCACTTATTTCTATTAATCCTCTCTCTCCCTCGTATATATATATAATATATATATATATTGTTTACATTCGTAAAAACAATACACTAGATTTAGCCGCTTAACTCAGCCGAGTGAAGATAGCTCAGTGGTAAAAACTCTGACACGAAATCAGTTGGGTTTCAATCTTGGCTTGATGCATTCGGATGTCTAGTCGCACTGAGGAGCTGTGATAGAGCGAAACAGTACTGCGAATATATATATATATATATATATATATATATATATATATATATATATATTAATACAAGTAAAATGTTTGTCACTTAGCGGATTGATATTACCTTCAGCATCCCGACTCCAGAGTTTCGTTGACGCTTTACATTTTGAAGTCCATGCATACACCAGCAGACACACACACACACACACACACACACACACACACACACACATACATCTGCTCGTTCGTATATATATCCAGGCAAATTGACTATTTCTCATAATCGTACTTCCGGTGAAACACATTATATCTGAATATACTCACTGTGTCCCTGTAAGACACAGATACTATAAGGGAAACATAAAAAACTTTGTGAAAATACTGAAAGCCTCCACAAAATGCCTTAAAAGAATATGTTTATACCAAAATTTATAACACAATAGATCATCTACAAAAAACATATGTTTACCCCAAAAGTATAACATTATGTACAAGATATCTGTAAAGTCATAAAATTCCGTTCAAACTTTAAAATATATGGAGTTGAAGCCATAAAATTGAGTACAAAATATTTAGTGTTCGACATTAAATAACCCATAAAGGCAGATATGCTGCTTCAACTAAACTATTAGGTTGGTGCAAAAATAATGACGTAATAATGTCGTTTTTTGGCGTATTTTTAACGTCAAAAAACGACATTATTACGTCATTATTTTTGCACCAACCTAATAAAACAATCCATGCAAATTATACGCGTATATAATTTGGTCTGGTTTGTTTTGTTTTACGGCATATCAACCCCAATTGGTTATTTAATGACGACAAGATCTTTATTCCTGATAATATTTTTTTAAATGTATTGCTGATACAACCCGGATATAAGAGACCCTGATATAAGAGAAACACGGATATAAGAGAGATTTTCTCTGGTCCCAAATTAGAGCCTGTGTTAATGTAAACAAAATAGACCAAACCCGGATATAAGAGAAACCCGGATATAAGAAACTTCTTATCCGGTCCCGACAACTCTCTTATATCCGAGTTGCACTGTAATATTTTTTTCCTCGAAAGTGTATTGCTGGCACTAAAACCTTTTAAAACAGTGTTTGGACCCCAGTTTGGTGGGGGGGGGCAACTATTTGCCCATAGCTGGGACCCTAATAGATGCTACCACCTCGGGTCAGAGTGAACCTGGGAACACAAGCAATTAAGAGGTAGTTCCACGCTGGCCAAAACCTCCTGATCAGAGGTCTTGCTGTTGGATGTAGCTTATCGTCTTACCCAGGACGCGGATGGAGTTTATCCTCCTCCCCAGGACGGGTACATTTTTTAGACACAAGTGTAGGCAAACTTTTGTATCAAATACAAGTGCAGTCTGGAATAGTAATGGCAATGGAAAAATCAAAATGTAAATTTATAAATATAATAAACGGGAGCAAAATAATCATGCCGCTGAAAAAATTATTTGAAAAATAATAAGCATGCAGTACGGGGTGAGCGGGGAAGAGCTGCAGAATTGATATAAATAATCACATCCTGCCGGCACTTGTATTTGGTACACAAAAGTAGCACACGAAGACACATACAAATGAACGCGAACGCACACCGGAAACATTTAAAGGTGCACACCGAAAAATGTATTTAGATAGACACGGACATACACCTTGAAATAGATTTGATTTGAATATACGTACACATACACACCTTGGAATAGATATGAATATACGCACACATACATGAATAGATTTGAATATATACACACATTGAAATAGATTTGAGTATATGTACACATACACACATTGAAATACAGGTTAATATGCGCGCACATATAGATTTTAATATACACACACATATATATATAAATAGATTTTAATATACACACACATATACATATAAATAGATTTGAATATACACACACCTACACGCATTGAAACAGATTTGAATATACGCACACATACACGCATTGAAACAGATTTGAATATACGCACATATACACGCATTGAAACAGATTTGAATATACGCACATATACACGCATTGAAACAGATTTGAATATACGCACACATACACGCATTGAAACAGATTTGAATCTACGCACACATTCACATATTGAAATAGATTTTAATATATGCACACATTGAAATGGATGTTAATATGCGCACTCATATACATATAGATTTTAATAAACGTACACATATAAATATAAATAGATCTGAATATATGTACACATATACATATTAATAGATTTGAATATATGCACACATATACATATTAATAGATTTGAATATATGCACACATATACATATTAATAGATTATTCAAATCTATTAATATGTATATGTATACACAAAGAAAAATACATAAACACGCAACCACTGAAAAAAGAAAGAAAAATTAATTCAAATACAGTGGAAAGACGCACGCTGACACACACAGACCCACACGGGTGGGGTGGGAGTTGGAAAAAAAAAGCAATCGTGCTCCCCACACACGTGCTGCACACGCACCTGCCCTCGCGCGTGCGACTGGTGACAGCTGCCTTGACGTCGACCAATCAGAAAAAGAAAAAAGAACAAAGAAACTGTAACCAGTGTTTATTATTCAGGGGTAAAAGCCACTCCCATCAACATGGAGGCATACGCGTGTATCCACCTGTGGTATTTGATCCACAGGTAGGAACCAACCGCCTCCAGCCGATGTCTTTTTTTTTTTTATTCTTATTTTTCGTATTTTTATTGATGACTACCACACGTCGTCCTCACTTATTTCAATCTTTCTTCTTTGTCTCCAGCTCTTTCACACACAAATCCCTTACACTAAACGCAGAATTTGACCTAAAAAGAACAGCAAAAATAGGGACTTTTGTTATCCATTGCTTTTTAACCATACGGTCCTTAATTTAACTTTGCAGGAACCTGCAGCTGACCCTTTTTATTGTTTGAATTTCTTTTAATTAAAAATAGAACAAATTAAAATTATGAACCCCTTTATATATATATATATATATATATATATATATATATATATATCGTTAGCAATCTTCTATGTCAAAATAACAGAATATAATATTTGATGGTGAATATCTTTGTTTAAATGTACATATAACCACTTTCAAGAGGGCTTATGTGAGCCTAAAGCTTAGATCAAAGAAACGGCTTATCAAAAAAATATCCAATGTAGCAGAATTTTTGTCTTTATTTTCACCCGAAATTAAAACAAATATACGGAGTTTAGAACGGCTCATGATCAAACATAATAGCCATTCATTGTCTATTATATTTAATGTTATATATATATATATATATTATTTTAGTTTATTACACCGAAAACATGTCAAAATCGCTACACAATTGCAGTCGTTTTTCGATGCGTTTAATATTGCTCTATTTTATGTAATATTCTAAAATAAAGTATATTGCTCTACTTTGTATTGAGTCCTCTTTTAAATCAAATGTTACGAACGTCGGTTTTGTACTCTATTCGTTCTCATCTTTCCTGTACACGCATACACACACACACACACACACATATATATATATATATATATATAGTAAAGGTAATAAATCCATTGGTATATAATCCAAGTGGGATCCTAGTAATATAAAATATTTAAACTGATTCACAAAAAGCAACTCAATCTATACCGGGGTTGAATAAGTCTGACGAATTTTCCGCCGGTTGAAATAAGCCTATTTCTAATATGAGGTAATTTGGGATTTTATTGTGTACTTACTATACATACATACATACATATATATATATATATATATATAAGACATTTTTATGTTTATACATTCTTTTTTATAGATACAAATATTTAAGTAAATGCTCTGTTTATAATAAACAGTATTAACGACATTTATCGGCCTGAATGTCCGAGAAATTTTCACAGAAAATATTCGTCCTCCGGTAAATGTTGTTCAGTACTGTTTATTATAAACAGGGCATTTACTTAAATATTTGTATCTATAAAAAAAAGAATGTATAAACATAAAAATGTCTCAAAATAATTGTAGGACTTTGCCTATTTCATAATATATATATATATATATATATATATATATATATATATATATATATATATATATATATATATATATATAACTAGACTCGTTTCGAAAAACAATAATCAAATCAATCTCGGGGGAAAAAAGAGCCGAACTTTCCCTGACGATCCGTTTAGGTGAAACCTAGGTAGGTTTGTCTGGCTCACTAGGTATCTCTCTCTCTCTCTCTCTCTATATATATATATATATATATATATAATATATAGATAGATAGATAGATATTAAAAACCGTCCTATCACGCAACATTTAAGTTAGCTCCGGTGGAGGGCGCTTGATTGGGCCTTCGGCTTGTTCAGGTGTTTGAGAGTCCCTAAGTCTTTGAATATTCTGAGTATTAGAAACTCTTCAGTCTGCCGTTTAATCTGGGTTTTCATTTGCACGGTTCTTTCTTTCCTCGCTGCAGCCTTGGCTCTTTTCATTGCAATCTGGTCCTCTGTTGACGGAGATTTCTTTTTGCGAGGCATACTGTTGACGTATGCGATAGGCAACAATAAACTACAGAAGAACTCAAATTTGATATTTAAGTACTGCATTAATATTTAAGCTTACTTTTTAAAAGTTCAGTGATAATTCTTCTGCCGCCACTTAATTTAAAGACAATTTGATGTGCGTAGGTCCTTACTTTCCGTACAAACTTTCATTGGATTTCGCATCGAATTTTGATCTTTCCCAAATTATTTTCGCACAAAAAAATTCGTCACAAAAATCATGTAAAAAAATTGCTGAAAACAATCACAAGTAATAAAAATTGGAAATCCAAAATTTTTGTAAGATGAGCTATTGAAAGCTAGACAGTTGTGTCCCTTTAGTTGAAAAAGTGTGACACAGTGGCACACTGAGATTCTCATTTATTATATAGATAATTAATACAAATATAAAGTGTGTCAATTAGCTGTGTTGTCTTCAGCATCCTGACTCCAGAGTTTCATAGAGAATCACCTCGTCCTCTCTTCAGGTAGTATCAACGATTGTCTACTTATTTCTCATTCTTTTATTTTATATTTACACTTTTCATTGGTGCAAGTTTGATTTTCCCCCCTTTCATAGTGTGTGTGTGCTCGTGCGTAGCCCCGCTCATGCACCCGCCTACACGTATGTGCGTACGTGAGAATGTCGTAGTTATTTATCTTTTTCTTCGTTTTCCTTGTCACTTTATACTCTCTTCTTATTGGTTTCCTATTCTATCTCTCTCTCTCACACACACTCACACACACACACATGTATATAAACCATATACATATATATATATATATATATATAACCACTGCCAAGAAGAAAAGTTAGCAATAATGACATTTCCTGATCCCCCAAAACTTTTAAATCAAACGTCCGAAATTATGAACTGTTCTATTCATACAAAAAAAACTCTTAATTTCATATGAGGCTGGGTAAAAATATGTACATTTCAATTAACCCCCACCGATACATTTACAATACTCTTTCTTTCCTCCTCCTCCTTTTTCGCATCTTCCTCCTTTCTTTCCTATCCTCCTCCTCCCTTCCTATCATACCCAACGTCGTGCGTTTGTTTATGTATTTTTTTTTAAATAATAAAGCGTCTATTTTAATATTTAAAAAAAATAAAAAAGCTTTGAGAAATCAATTGATACAAAACGCCTGACGAAATCAAAATGTTGAAACCAAGGTAGCAGAATCGACTGATCTCCTAACTTTTAATATGTTATAAGAAATTATAATGAAAACAGGCGATCGTCTGAAGAAATACATGAAACCTCTCATCTACGACCCCCACCCCCATCCATCAATAGACTTCGGATGCAACGAACAAAATCTGCAGGCAAAATAAGAAAAAAAAAGTTATGCACGAAAAAAACTTCAAAATCGTCAGCGATGTATTTAAAAATTTGCGGAATGAGTCGTATTAGTTCTCAAAATGACCGCTTGGCGGTGGTGACTGGCCTTTCAGTTGGAAATAAAGTACGATACATTAGCGCGTGTGTGAGAAAGTAGCTGTGTGAAATCTATTATTTTTGTTATTTTGATTAATATATCTATTAAGTATATATTTATTTATGCCATATATACATGTTTATAGTACTTACATTATGATCATAACTACTAGTAGTTACTATAGTGGTTTTATAACTAAAAAGTTATCTTTACCCATCTACGGACAGTCGGCTTTAACGGATCACCCATCCTCCTATTAGTCTGTCGATGAGAGGCTTATCTATCTATCTATCTATCTATCTATCTATCTATCTCTCTCTCTCTCTATATATATATATATATGTGTGTGTGTGTGCGTGTGTGTGTATGCCGCACGCTGTGATCGACACCCCTAGACCAATAGCATTAAAAAGTCACCATACCACTTGTCGACCCAAGCCTTGTGAATGAAATTGGGTAGACGGAACTCTTTGGGAACCGTCAATGGTTGTGCAAGTCATCCTGGACTTGTTCAGACTGTTGATCAGGTCAGATAATTCGATCTTCCCCATAAACTGTAACTAGGGTCTGCTCAGCAGAGTTGCAATATAAACCACGGGTGGGATCTGTGGGTGTTGAACAAACACACTTCTGCCTGAGTAGACGTCTGCAGCAGGAATTGACTAGCCGCCCCTAGTAGACGGGTATCCTCGAGTACGAATGACCAGACATTTTATATAGGGGAGGAGATTATAGTTTTTCCAAAAAAGAGGAAAGTATATTTTAAAGAGAAAAGAGAACCGCAAACGTTTTTTTTTTGTTGTTTTTTTTTTTTTTTTTCATAATGTGGAATTTATTAGATATATTTTATGCTTAATTTTCCATATTTTTTTGCTACACGGGTTTCAGGTCTTGTGACCTTCATAAGACGAAGAATGTTTATTACCACATATTATTTAAAGGAATTAATTTTTCGTTATGTTTAACTATTGTCTTTTGTGTGTGGTAGTAATCCAAATTCCTTTTAGACTGGCAGAAAAATCTTCCTTAATAAAATAATTATGATTGGTCAGAGAAAGTGGGGAGGAATGAGGTCATTGATCTAATTTTTTAATGTCCGCTATATCATTTTAAACTTTCCTTCATTTTTGTGTATTGTGTGTGTGTGTTTTTGCTAGTAATATATATTCCTTCTATCTACATATATATTGTTTTATTACAAGGAAGCAGTGTTTATATATATATATATATATATATATATATATATATATATATAGTCACCTAGAGACAGACTGTTTCGCTGTATCACAGCTCATCAGTGTGGTTAGACGTCCGGTTGCCTCTAACTAGGATTGAAACTCGGTTGAATTGGCGTCAGTTGGAGAATCTACCCCTAATCCACTGGCGAACGGCAGGGATTAAGGTGGATTTAAGGGTATTTATTTTTAGATAAACACGCCAGTGACTGAAAGAAAACTATTCGTTTTATCGAAGAATATTGCATTAGTAGCAGTAAAAGTCAATGTTTACAAGCTCACACTTCTTCCCCAGAGAGCTCAACCGAAATAATTTTTCAGGGGCATATATATAATATATGCATACATACATATACATAAAACTTTGTATGGTGATAGGGTTCATGCGTGTTTGTGTATGTGTGGTCCGTCTCGTGTGCTTGCTTCTGCTAGTATCTGTACATATATTCTCTCTCTCTCTCTCTCTCTCTCTCTCTCTCTCTCTATATATATATATATATATATATATATATATATATATATACAAGTTGTTTTTGTTGATATTTCCATTTTTATATATTATGCACAGTAATCGTGATCTGATAGACAAGTTTGTTAATCATCACACTATGGCAAGGCATTTTTCTTATGTCTGTAAGCTTAGTAGTATTTGGGGAGAAGGTTGAACAAGCTTCTTTGTTTGTTTTTTTGTTTGTTTGTTTTTTGGCGCTATAGCAAAAAGCACACAGTGAGAATCGGTTCATTACACAATAGTAGGAGTGATTTGAACAACTACTTCACTAATCAGTAATCTGCGTCAAGGCAACCATTAAAACTGCATTATCTCCTACTAAACTGGTAGGTCGGTTGGCCGGAAGTGAGGCAACAGATGATTTTTTTTTTTTTTTTTTATCAAAACTTTACTCTTTCTTTATTTTATATTTATTTCATTCGTTCCTCCTCCACACCACACGCAACTACAAATGCTTAGTTTCTAAGTATATCGATTTCTATGCAACAGCTGTCACGGCCGTCTTTTTTTTTTTAAACACAGTGCTACTTAGAATAAAAATGACCCCAACAAGAAAGAGAGAAAAGATAAATCCTTGTATTTTAAAAGTTTTTTTTTTATATATACGCCCAAACGAAGATTTTTTTTTTATTTTTAAACATATTTACTAGATGATCCATGCTATCAAAAATGGCGGCATATATTGTTATTAGTAAAAAGGTTGACAGTGAGGGTAATAGCAATTTACTGCTTGTAACAGCTGAAATTTCTGGGGTACATAATGAGGAAAGACGGCTTGGAAAATTTAATACTGACAGGACAGATTGAAGGTAAGGGAGACAGAAGGTAGCAACGCATAACCCACCTGGCGAGCTCGATTGAATGGATGGTGGAGCAGGGTTTGGGAGAAATAACAAAAACAAAATTTATTAAGCGTTACAAAGGACAGGAAACTGTGGAGAGTCATGATCACCTACATCCTGAAGGGACAGGGCACATAGAGAAAAAAGAATGAGCTTGGATGACGGAACAGGTTTTGGGAGAGATAACAAAAAGACAAAATTTATTAAGAGCTATGAAGGACAGGAAATTGTGGAGAGCCATGATCATCTCCGTCCTGAAGGGACACAGCACATAGAAGAAAATGAATGAGCTTGAGTAAATGGGTGGTGGAGTAAGGGTTAGGAGAAATAACAAAGAGATAAAATTTATTAAGAGCTACAAAGGACATGAAAGTGTGGAGAGCCATGATCACCTACGTTTTGAAGGGACATGGTGCAAAGAAGAAGAAAACTGCTTGTGTAATAGTTATGGGACAGAGTTTGCCCAAATGTGCACTCTCTTCTACGTTAACTACTGTGGTATGTTAGTGGCGATAAATATATGAGAGAGGTATCTAGCGATGGGAGAGAGCGGAGAGGAAGGAGATTCAAACTTTTCAGGAGAGCATTAATAAGAAATGAAAATGAAAAGATTCAGTTGTAAATTTAACATCGGCTGACGATTCATTTTCAGTACTGAAAATCGTTGATGCGACAAGGAAGAGAAAAAGTAAGAGATATGAAGGGAAACGGGAGGAAAATGGTACGGGAGATTGGTAAGGAAAACAAGAAAAAAGTTGTGGGTAGAGGAAAGAAAAAAGAGGACAATTTTGGGGGAGGGGGTAGAGAAAAAGTTAGATAGGGAAAGTTGAGGTACATAAAAGGGAAACGAAGAAAAAGTTAAGGAAAAGGAAACGATGACAAAATTTGGTGGGCATGAGAAAAAAAATGAGGAGAAAGTTGTGGGGGGATCATGCGAAAAGAAAACGTGGAGAAAGTTTGCTGTACATGGGAAAAGGAAACTAGGAGAAAGTGGGGGGGCTTGAGAAAAGGAAACTAGTAGAAAGTTGAGGAGACGTGGGAACGGGAAACTAGTAGAAAGTTGAGGAGACGTGGGAAAGGGAAACTAGTAGAAAGTTGAGGAGACGTGGGAAAGGGAAACTAGCAGAAAGTTGAGGAGACGTGGGAAAGGGAAACTAGCAGAAAGTTGGGGAGACGTGGGAACGGGAAACTAGCAGAAAGTTGGGGAGACGTGGGAAAGGGAAACTAGCAGTAAGTTGGGGAGACGTGGGAAAGGGAAACTAGCAGAAAGTTGGGGAGACGTGGGAACGGGAAACTAGCAGAAAGTTGGGGAGACGTGGGAACGGGAAACTAGCAGTAAGTTGGGGAGACGTGGGAACGGGAAACTAGCAGTAAGTTGGGGAGACGTGGGAAAGGGAAACTAGCAGTAAGTTGGGGAGACGTGGGAAAGGGAAACTAGCAGTAAGTTGGGGAGACGTGGGAAAGGGAAACTAGCAGTAAGTTGGGGAGACGTGGGAAAGGGAAACTAGCAGAAAGTTGGGGGGACGTGGGAAAGGGAAACTAGCAGAAAGTTGGGGGGACGTGGGAAAGGGAAACTAGCAGAAAGTTGGGGGGGACGTGGGAAAGGGAAACTAGCAGAAAGTTGGGGGGGACGTGGGAAAGGGAAACTAGCAGAAAGTTGGGGGGGACGTGGGAAAGGGAAACTAGCAGAAAGTTGGGGGGGACGTGGGAAAGGGAAACTAGCAGAAAGTTGGGGGGGACGTGGGAAAGGGAAACTAGCAGAAAGTTGGGGGGGACGTGGGAAAGGGAAACTAGCAGAAAGTTGGGGGGGACGTGGGAAAGGGAAACTAGCAGAAAGTTGGGGGGGACGTGGGAAAGGGAAACTAGCAGAAAGTTGGGGGGGACGTGGGAAAGGGAAACTAGCAGAAAGTTGGGGGGGACGTGGGAAAGGGAAACTAGCAGAAAGTTGGGGGGGACGTGGGAAAGGGAAACTAGCAGAAAGTTGGGGGGGACGTGGGAAAGGGAAACTAGCAGAAAGTTGGGGGGGACGTGGGAAAGGGAAACTAGCAGAAAGTTGGGGGGGACGTGGGAAAGGGAAACTAGCAGAAAGTTGGGGGGACGTGGGAAAGGGAAACTAGCAGAAAGTTGGGGGGGACGTGGGAAAGGGAAACTAGCAGAAAGTTGGGGGGGACGTGGGAAAGGGAAACTAGCAGAAAGTTGGGGGGGACGTGGGAAAGGGAAACTAGCAGAAAGTTGGGGGGGACGTGGGAAAGGGAAACTAGCAGAAAGTTGGGGGGGACGTGGGAAAGGGAAACTAGCAGAAAGTTGGGGGGGACGTGGGAAAGGGAAACTAGCAGAAAGTTGGGGGGGACGTGGGAAAGGGAAACGAGGAGAAAGTTGGGGGGACATGGAAAAGGGAAACGAGGAGAAAGTTGGGTGCATAAGAAAAGGAAATTAGAAAAATGCGGCAGACATAGGAAACAAAAATGAGAATGGTGGTAGGAACACGCAGAAAATGAATATGGTGCTAAGTGTTTATATCCGAAAGGAAAATGAGAAAAAAAAGACGAGAAGAAAACAAAGAAAGAAGAAAAAAGAGGTAAAAAGCGAGGAGACATAAGATTATTTTCACCCAACAATTGTAGTTATCTAAATAAGTCGTCACGTAAACAAAGCAAATGTAAAATAAAATTCAGAATGTGTTGATGAGGAGGGTCAAAGGAGGGTTTGTCTCTATTAAGTCACACATCGTCACCCTCTCTTTTCGTCTCCGAGAACAAAAGTTACAAGTGTACAATAGAACAGGTGTAGAAAGGAATTTTCTTTTTATAAAATTGAACAGGTGAAAAATGTTTACGGCGGCGCGTGCTGGTCTGTAAAGTTGGGAGTGGGGAAACTAATCCATGACACCTCAAGTGTAATTATCTAATTTAACATTCAATAAGGAAAAAAAGACGTAACATAGCCAAGCACATAGACACACTCTCTCTAAATGGGCGACGCACAAAATCAAGTACAGGTGTGTCGAAGCTCGAGACGCACCAACTTTAGAGAAAGGAACATTTTCAATTGATAAAAGGAATGTTAATTCCGCCCCTCGTATTCAATCAACCGCGGATCGGAATATATATATATATAAGTGAACATTGACGTAAACACTTAAAATAAATGCGAATGACAGTGTGTCAAACTTTTTTCAATTAAAGGGACATAACTCTAACTTTCAATAGCTCATGTTACAGAAATAAAAATAATTGTTTATACGGAAAATAAGGACCTACATATATCAAATTGTCATTAAATTAAGTGGCGGCAGAAGAATTATCGTTGAACTTTTAAAAGGTAAGCTTAAATGTTAAAGCAATACTTAAATGCAGCGATCAATTTTGAGTTCTGTAGTATATTGTTGCCTATCGCATACGAGAGCAGCAAGTTCTCGCAAAAAGAAATCTCCGCCAACAGAGATCCAAATTGCAATGAAGGCTGCAGCAAGGAAAATAAAGTCCCGTACAAATGAAAACGCAGATCAATCGGCAGCCAAGAGAGCTTCCAATGCTAGGATATGCAGAGACTTAGAGACTCGCAAACACCGGAACAACCGAAGGCCTAGTCAAGAGCTCTCCACCGGAGATAGCTTAAATGCTGCTCGATAGGACGGCCTTTAAGCTAGTGTAATATATATATATATATATATATATATATATATATTGGCCATGGTTCCCAACTCGTCAAATTTGTGCCTGACGATTTGGGGGATCATGAAACTCTGAGTTGCACGATAAAAATTTTATTGCTGGTATTAAGACCTATTTTTACACTTTCCTAGTTTATCGACCCCAGTTTGGTGGTTAAATATTTGCCCATAGTTGGGACCCTAACAGATGCTATCACCCCGGGTCAGTGTGGACCTGGAAACACCAGCAATTAAGAGGTGGTTCCACGCTCCTTAAAACCTCCTAAACTTACTCAGACGCAAGAAACGTACTTAATCCTTGTTTATGTCTGTGGTTATGTGAGAGAGGGAGAGATAGTGTGTGTGTGTGTGTGTGTGTGTGTGTGTGAACAAGTAAGCACGAAACAAAACAATTTTAAGAAACGTTATTTTCTTTATAAAATTAAGCGTGTCATTCAGAAAGGCCAAACTGGCCATATGTGACCCGCGAGCCGCGGTTTGCGCATGACTGACTTAGAGTATTGCTTTGTTTATATTTTCTCTCTTCATATCTCTTTTTCTACCTTCCCCCTCTCTCTCTATCACTTTCTTCTTTCTCATGTTCCCCCCGGGACGTTATTTTTTGGTACTTTCAGCAATAGTTGTTTTTTATATCATTTTGCTGCTTGATTCTCCATCCATTTCTTTAAAATTTGTCAAGTTGTCTACCCGCTGCTTCTCTTTTGTTTTCTTTTGTTTCCTGTGATGCATCCTGTGAGTGTTACAATCTCTATGCTTTCTTTCCTCTTTATGTGTCTCAAATATTCCAACTGTCACTTTCGAATTGCTAGTCACCATTTCTTTGTAGATACAATTCTTCTTAAAACCTCGTTGGTCACATAGTATTTATAAATCTTCGTCTCAAACCCCATCTTTGTTGCTTCATTCCTTGTGGGATGTAAAATGCATTAACTGAGACTAACACATTGCACGGAGATGCTGAAAAGTTCTCTGCTCGACACGCTTTCTCAAAATCTCGCACAATATCAGATATTTTTTTATTGATTAGGAGGATTTCTTGATCAGGCCGAGAGCTTTTCGGCATTCTCCCGAAAATTTTCATTATTTTTGTTAAATGCATAATTTTTTTATTTATTTATTCGTTTTCCCCTTGACCTGTTTCTGTAGGAACCAACACGCCCAAAGCAATCGCCATAAAGCGTAAGTAACAGTTACCTCCCTTGTTAAACTCAGTCCTGCTCAATTCGCGAAATATCACTTGGAATGGCTTTCTCAAGCTTATACGTTTTGTTTCTTTTTTAATAAAAAAAAAAAAAAGAAAAAAAAAAACTCCTTTTTCTGCCTCTTTTGTTGTTGTTTAAACGAAACCATACCCATTTTATTAATCCTTGATCAGAAGATCAATTTGCTAACCCAGAAATATTCGTCTTTTTTTAACTTACTAACAATAAATAACACAATATCAATCAGGCGACAGCTCTGTTTAATTTTTTAAAATTGTTCTGCAATATTGATGCTACATACAAAGAAAAATGTGTATGCCTTGTTTGCAGGCAAATAGTTTATTTTTGTTTTCTTCTTAAGACAATGCTCATGTAATTTTTGTCTTCGCTTGAATGCCTTATGCATTACCAATAACACGATAATTGCATGGAGTGATATTATCTTCGCATTGTTTATTACTTATCAATATACTTTGTGGATTTGATTTAATAACCGAACTTTGGCGTTGTCGAGGTAATGTCGACATATGTTATGAGGTATTTGTTCGTATCTTGCGTGAACACAGAATGCGCTTTGCAGGGCCCTGCTGGCGAGTAAAACAAGAACCCGCGAGTGAGCTACTGCCCGGAACACCAAGCCATGGGGCAAGACTGGTTGGTCGCCCAACAACCACCTACATTGACCAACTATGTAATGACGTAATGACCTTCTGATCGTGATGGTTAACGCGATAGACTCATCAATTTCCAAGCTAGTTCGACCGAATCAAAATAATGAAAATTATATCCAAATGAAGAATTTTAAAACGCCGTACCACCGGCATCGAAGACGCCCCATCCCCCTACTATTGACTTGCAAAATTTAAAAAAAAAAAAGTTAACTAAAATAATAATAAAAAAAAAGTAAACTGCTGCCTGCAGGATGCGACATAAATTTTCAAAACTTATTTGTGTTGGTGGGAGGATAAAATTCAATGGCAGGAAAGATTTTTTTCTTGTTTATTTATTTTTATTTATTTATATCCTGGTATTTTTAGTGATTTTAATATTCCTGTCTAAATTTATAATAAATTATTGTCAGTATACACTGATTTATTGTTACTTGTGCTATTTTTGGGAATTTTAAACATAATACTTTTTCCTCATCAAAGGTTTTATTTATATGGTGCTTAATTCTATGCTAGGTCTACTGAGGACGTTATTAATCTTATTTTGTAATGGTGAATATATAAGTGTTGGTTAAGTGTATGATTATGAGCACAAGTCCTGTGTTTGGTCCAATATCATATGCTCTGATTCCGTAGAACGATCAACAGCGGCATCAGGAGGACAAAAGGACTAAGAAGAATTTGGAGTTATCGCCTATAGAATCGGAATTTCCGAGAACTTTTCAGGCGTCCGTCGTATTCGGAAGAAGGCTGCATGATACATTGGACGAAACGTAATTATGACAACCAGTTCGAGTAAGTCAGTGTGTAAATAATCGATTTGAAGTCATTAACATTGAACTTGTTCCTGTTTAGGATTTCTCTCTGCTGCCGATGACACCTAACTCGGTACAGTCTATCACGTATCACTTGGGGAGAAAATGGCCATCGTCAAGTAATCGCCATTGAAACCCTGCACCGAAGGACCCAGACCATCATAACACCACCCGATAATCTATTATGTCAGGATATAATTTAATTTGTTTTTTCGTTCCGGTTTCACTGTTATTTATTTATTATTCTCCTAGTTGGTTACTAGTTTAGGTTCCTCTTTCGTTTGAGGAAGTGGCATCTATGTTCCTGTATGGATTCTCGAAAAATACAGATCGACGTGCTTATTATCCTGCAGAAACACGCATGTAAATCCCCGTCAATACTGGAAAGGGCGATAACAGCTATTGGACTTGCGAGACTTATTTTCCTTTAAAATTGTTTTAAGAGAAAGATTTTATAAATTTCAAAGCCTTTTCGTATATTTCTTGAAGTTTACTTCCCACTTACTTATAAATGTTCAAAAAGTACAATATCTGTCCTATAATAATTATAACATTTGCATAAATTTCTCTTAATTCTTGACATCATTTAGAAGTTATGTTTTTTTGTTTTTTTGTTTTTTTTTTGTTTTTTTTAATCGAATTCACCCCAAAGATGGCAGTAAAGCCACTACGATGCAAGGGGTTACTGTGTGTGAAATAATTAGAAAACAGAAACTATGGATCGAGAGCAATAGCAGAGTAATCAGAAAGACAGTAGATAACAATTAACATTGCATTTAAATTTTTAAAGATCAAAGTTGGCTGGGAAGCATGGAGCTGGAAGAGAGTTCCACAAATGAGAAAAGAAACTGTTAGCGCAGGACTTACGGTTACATCTAGCTAAACTGTAAATTGATGAGACTTCGTCACTTTATATTTTGGAAGATCAATTTTGGCTAGAAAGTATGGATCCGGAAGAGCGTTTTACAAGCGAGAAGAGCGAAAATGTTAGCACAGAACTTAGTTACATATCGCCATTTCAACTGTAAATTGACGGGACCTTGTTTCTAATCAAGTACTGAGCTTAAATTCATAAAGTCTTGGTATCATATCGCATGGCTCATCCGAACAATTACCATGCTATTATTAATTGAAAAGGCACAGAGAAGCAACTTTTTCCGCTGGTGGGAAAGTGACTGAAACCGAGGCGCCAATAATATTGTCGATTCTTTGGATTTTATCAAGAATCGCTAAATATATAGGCAGAGACCCGGGTGTTTATTCGAAAGTGACACATTTGTGTAGTTACGGTCAAGCATGCCAGTAATATCGTAATATGGCGTCTAAGTAGTGCACCACTAGCTGTGGTTTACCTACTTCACGCCGCTGGCGAATATTGTATTTTGTTGATGTTATAAAGATTACCATTTCATTTCCGACCTCCGTTTTGGTTATTCATCATTCAATAACCGTTTCTATGTTACAGCAATTATTATCCTGCAGAAACACGCATGCAAATCACCGTCAATACTGGAAAGGGCGATAACAGCTATTGGACTTGCGAGACTTATTTTCCTTTAAAATTGTTTTAAGAGAAAGATTTTATAAATTTCAACCGATGGTAGTTCTGGCTGCTCGGTCATGGAATGCCAAATGTTTCCTTATAAGGAAACAGCTAATATTAAAATTGCTATTATCCTGCAGAAATACATATGTATGCACATACAGACATAGACACTAATTTAGTTTTGGGTTAACCGGGTATTCGATTCTCGTCGGGATCTTTGTATATGTTGGTTATAAAATAATGCTATCTAACGGCAAACACAGAATTTTTTTTTTAATGAATGTAGTTAAAACTACACGCTCGTAATGTCATGTAACGACAAACGCGAGACGAGTCTAATTCCTAATTGTTTCTGATTATTGCATTTCATGTTTCGGCAGTTGTACGCTCCAACCTTCTTCAGGATTTGTCTCTATTTCTGAGGTGAGGTATTGTAAATATTTATATTGTTCGGACTGTTGTCCTCATCTTTGTCATATCTACGATGTTTCGACCGTAGTACGCTCCGACTTTCTTCAGCTGATTGGAATTTCGAACCGAACCCTTTATTTCGTCCGACGTAGATTGTTCTAGTTCCACGTGCCATGCTTTTTCTGGATATCTCAGTTTTCAGTTATTTCCCTTTAGTAACTCAACTCTCCAAGTTTTTGATCACCTCTGCTGTGATCAGGTATTGAACTTAAAACTCTTTGGGTCAAGTCACTGGATTACTTAAACCAACTCTTTTATCCACTGGACTATGTGTCCTTGGGAATAAAAGCGTTAGTTGAAGTAATCCAGTGACTTAACCTGGAAAAGTTGTGAGTTCAATCCATGGCCACAGCAGAGGTGAACAAAATCTTGGAGAGTTGAGTTACTAAAGGGGAATAACTAAAAACTGAGATATTCAAAAAAAGGCATGGCACGTGGAACTAGAACAATCTACCCCGGTGGACGAAATAACGGGTTCGGTTCAAAATTCCAATCACCCGAAGAAGGCCGAAGCGTACAACGACCGAAACGTCACAGATATGACAACAATGATGAGAACAACAGTCCGAACAATATAGTGTATTTATCTTTTCTTTCATGTTTGTTCTTTGTTCAGTGCGTAATTTATTACCGAAGTCAGATATAAGCGAAATGACTAGATGACTGTTACCTCAACTTGTTGTCATCGAATATCGCTTGGCTGCCATGAAATTGTTTTCCTTTTTAGCACTTTGTTTTTTTCTGTACGCTTTTACCGTAACGAACAAAAGGATCAATCAGGCGTGAGAAAATGGGTGCCTGTAGTGTGGGAGAGAAATGACTTCTTCCGCTGCTCTTTCCCCACACCCAAAAAGTCGATTTATTGATTAAAGGGTCGGAACAGTCATCAACAGACAGACAACAGCTTTTGTGTTGTCGTTCATCAACCAACAATTTTACTTTTCTTTCTTTTGCTTTCTTTCTTCCTTTCTTTTCCTTCTCCCCTTTCTTTTCCTTCTCCCCTTTCTTTTCCTTCTCCCCTTTCTTTTCCTTCTCCCCTTTCTTTTCCTTGTTTTTCATTTTACTTTCTTTTCTTTTCTTTTCTTTTTTACCTTTAATTCTTTATATTTTCCTTCTTTCTTTCCAGGATTGTGCAAAAGTTTCCAGCGAAAATCTATTTTTCAGCTATTTCTGGTCACGTTTAATTTTTCCGTCCAAATCTAAAAGAAAATGTATCAAATCGTTGAATTTGCCGATTGGCTCAATATCAACGAAAGGACTGTCCTGTTTGCTACATAGAAATTATTGCAGATGAACACATTAACAAATTCATATTTCATTTATAAGTCTACAATTTGTCCTTATATTTTCTCACCACCATAACGTAATCTCCCGGCGTCTCTTTTCGTTTTATAAATATTTTCATGGTAATTGTTCTAATGAGGTTTCCCATTTGGTACTTTGACTTTACGAATTTAAACACAGTACTAGATTGACAGCAAGGTTTCATCATTTTACACTTGGAATTGCTAGCGGTAACCGTAAATTCTATGCTAATAGTTTCTTCACACGCACTTCTCGCCTGTAGAACTCTTTTCCGGTGTCTTTCATGTCATCTTTGATTTTTAAAAATCTCAATTCACTGTCAATCGTCATCTTCTCTCTCCTTAATTCCTGTTCTTTTATTCTTCTCTCTCCTTAATAATATCTTTTATTTTCTTTTTCTCATATTGATTCACACACAGTAAACCCCTTAGTGACTTTATCTTGCTTGGGTGAAATTATCAATTCTTTGCATGTTATTTAAAGCTGGGAAATGTTTTTAGATAGTAAAAAAAAATCTTTAGAGGTAATAATGGTTTAGTTTTACTAATTAACCCATAGATGTGGAAAAGAGGTGGATTCATTCCTTTCCCAAGGGTTCTTGCGCGTAAATGAATATAACGAACCCGATTGGAATTAGAACTCGTCTCACCGATTTCCAATTACACAATCAGCTCAGCCAAGTTTACAACATCTGGTAATCCCAAGTGCTCATCTACTTAGGCTCGACATTGATTAACTTCGGGGATCATACGAGAACCG
>OZ010596.1:54256119-54391119 GCA_963932145.1 Acanthosepion lycidas | reverse complement strand
ACAAGCAAAAGTTCTTGTCATCTGACAGTTGATTACTGTATCGTCCGGCCTCACCATTGACAATGCACAGAAACTTAGAAGAAAAGTAAGTACGCAAACAAACATATATTTTTGTCTCGTTTTGGTATATATATTTTTTAATATCCGGCCGTTAAAAAGTCATCTTTAATTATTATCTTCTTGACATTTGAGGAAATGTTATTTGTTTTTTCTTACGACTCTGTCTTTTTCTTGGTTATCGTCTGCAGTTCACATCTTTGTTTCGTATTATTTTTTTACTTATTTTTATTATTTGAAAATAGTATCTTATAACCACCACTAAACAATAACATATAAGAACCCCCACCCCTTTACACACTCACACACAGGCACGCGCGTGTGCGCGCAAAATGGCTAAAAAATGTCTGCCTAGTTTTGTGTTCGAAGCTGATGTTAATGCCAGCATTTACTTTGTTGCGGGTTGTGACGAGTGAGTTTTAGGTTGAGAACATTCGAAGAAAGCGAATTCAACATTTTCATAGTTTCGGGTTGGGGCGGAGACATTTGCACCGGCCCGGCCTGGACTAATTCAAGATATTCTATTTGAAATTTGTTTTTGTAAATTAAAAAGAATAGATATTACATATCGTTTTTAAAATCTGTAATAATGAATGAATAATAAAAAGTTAAAATAATTACACAAAAAAAAAATAAATAAATAAATACGGAAATAAATTCAAGAGAATAGAAAATTTTAAAAATACACATAACGTTCCGAAATTATCAGCAGAATTAAAGAGTAAAAACGAACGGGAATAATAATTATTCCTGTTCGTTTTTACTTTTTTGATTCTGAGAATTTCGAAACGCTTACATGGCTAAAAATGGATTCTAATACAATTATTACGTATTTTTAATTTTAAAATATCTTCGCAAATCCAGATCATACGATGATAATTTTTTGCAAAAAGGTGGGTTGGATGATACTGAGTCTGTATTTTTGTTGTTAATTATTGTATGTTACAATTCGTAGCATATCTTCTGGAATTTGGTAATAGCCTGAGAAAAGTAAATAAATTAAAAAACAATATCTAATGATATGTTGCTCTTAGTAGGACGAGATATAAGCAGACACTGAAATTACAGATAGAATCTACGGACTGTCAAGGATTACTAAGACCTTCCAAAGTTTACACAAAAAAAATATATTGTATATTGGGAACTTTTGCTTGTGAACATAATCTTGCTTGTAAATATATAACATTTATGGGGATAATATACGGATATTTTTCCTTAGGTGTTTGTAAATTGTACACTGTTCAATTATTAACGCTAACTACGAACTATTTTAAATTACAAAATTGTACTTGGATTAAACGAAAATTACTTACAATGTAATACATATTACTTATAATTCTTGCCGTTAATCTTGACAGCGCCGGTACACTAGTTATTAATAATAGACAAAAGAAAAAAGACACAGTGTTTGACAATGTTCAACAATATTTCGACAGTATGTCTGTCTTCTTCAAGTTATATTTAAAATTTGGTTAATTCCGCTTAGTAACTAATCAACTAACGGAAAATTCTAAGATGAGCAAGATCGCCATCATATTACGCATGTTTCAGTTGCATACCTTCACGCCGGCGGCGTTTCATTCGTTTTGACACGTTGATTACAAGTACAGCCGTTTTCTCAAGACAACAGACGTTTGTACAAAGATTTATAACTTTTTGCAGATTTTGTTTTTTATATATTTTTACATTTTTTTACAGATATGTCAAAAAAAAAATTAAACATAACTTGAAGAAGACAGATATACTGTCGAAATATTGTCAAACAGTGTGTCTTTTTTTCTTTTTCTTTTCTTAAACCGCGCTCTTCTCTAAGTGTCTAAACGTATCGGAAAAGTTACGGCAGCCATTTTGTTTTTTAATAATAATAATAATTCATTCACAGTGCGAGAATGGCCACCAGACATGCCGCGAAAGGTGAAGTAGTTCTCCCCAAACTTTCTGAAAATGATATGCAACACTATGCCAGGTTTCAGCACCAGACTGTTGATCCAATGACAAGAACCAGTCAAGATAATTGGAGACTGCCTGTGTAAATTACTATTGAAATAGTCTAATGGTAATTAAAAATGGAGTATTGTTGCTCTCATCAACGTCGATAAAATTCAGAACCGTTCCATGGCCTTGTGGGTGATGAATTATTTCACACCCTAAATCCCCCCTTTTAATCGACGGAACGTCGCAAGCCTATAGCTACTCTATCGCTATTCCGATGAAATGTTTCATTCATTTTGACGCGTTGATTACCAGTACAGCCGTTTTTTCATTATAAGACAACGTTTATACAAAGACATATTTTTATTTGTAAATTTATATATTTTTATACTTAAAAAAAAGTATTGAATTTAGAACAGGTTACGATTACATCACTTTGAAACACCGGTTCCATACGATCACCGAAGTTAAGCAACGTCGATCTTGGCCAGTAACTAGATCAGTGGTTCCCAAACGGTGCAACGCACCTAATAGGTGTGGCGGAAAGGAATAGCAGGTGAGACGAATGGATTGAAATATAAAGATTTTAATTTTAAAAAAGCTTCAGATTCAAAAATGACAAGTAGCAAAACGTATTACGGATGGTATATATCTTCAAGAGCTTATGTAATCTTAAAATAAACACAAGTCCATAAGTACACAAATGTGACATTATCCAGACATAGTATAACCTTACATGAATTGCAAACTTCAAATTTTCAATTTGTTTTATTTAAATAATTACACTATAATATTTTATATAAATATATACACTATAACTTTGTTACCTTTAATAGGTGCATTTCATATTAATAAAATAAATTTTTTCAGATTATTATTATATAAATGTATTTAACTTTTTTTTTCTAAATTCATATTACTGGTCCGCCAAATTTAAAATGATACATTTAGTGGTCTATGAAGTTCAAAAGGTTGCCAACGGCTGCTCTAGTTGATAGCTACAAAAGACAAGATAGGAAAATAACGGTCCTTTTTAATGACATGTCCCTTCAGGACGTAGACGTTTCTTATATGTTAATTACCATGACTTCTTGGTAAAAATTGTGGAGTGGTTTGATATTACCGTCTCCTCAGACTTTTTTTTTTTTTTTTCATTCAATGTTGTCATTCTGCTTTCTCGTAAGAAATGATTTATCTACAATCAAAGGCGTCAAGTGTGCATACATCTTCAAGATTGAGGCAAACTAGTAGATGCTTATTTTTTTATTAGATATTAAACAATTTGTAGGATGGACAATTATCCCATGCTGTTACACGAATTAGACAATTTTGCTGCTTAATCCGATATATATATATATATATATATATATATATATATATATATATATATATATATATATATATATATATATATATAATACTACTTTTAACCCATAAAAATTGTACGATTTTTCTATTTTAATATTCTAATGAATCTTAATTCTTTAGTTAATTATTGAATAAGCTCATGGCGAGTTCTACAATAAAATATCCGTAGAAATTTCTCTATCGCGTCGTTAAATATTTGAGCTGAACAACTTTAACAAAATATTGCAATAGGAATCATAAATATTAATGTTGGCCGATATTTTAAGAAGGGCTTACAAATGAAAAAAAGATTTGAAATTGACAATTTTTCCCTTTCACTGAAATAGCTGTTAGACACTTCTTTCTTTCATTTTCTCACTGAAACCAAGTAGTATTTTCCCCCTCTTTCCACGCGGTCAAAACTGAGTAATCAATTGTTTATGAGGTATTGGCAGGACGTAACGGTCATGCGAACTAACGAAGGGAAGGGCAAGTACTATTTTAATAGAATAAAAATAAGGACTCTACCAGACGAGTGCGTGATGTAAAATTTGAAAAAATACATAAACAGAGGTAAGAAATATATAAACACAATAATACTCAGATATTTCCGCGATAAAGTTTCAGGTGGAGTTATACGGCTGCCTCACAATATTCAGGTGGTTCAAGAGACAATGTACTCAATTCTATTTTCTTTATAAAAATATAGAATTGGGTATTTTGTCCCTTGAACCGCCTGACGATTGGGAGGCAGCCGTATAACAGACTGGGAGCCCACATGAAACTTTAAGGCGCGAAAAGGCAGCAATATTTGGTTATCAATTATTTTTTGTTAATATTTCTTATGTAGTATGTAATGTAATGTATGTTAATATTTCTTATGTAATATTTCTTACATGTATATACACGCGTGTATGTATGTGTGTGTGTGTGTGTGTGTGTGTGTGTGTGCTTGGCAAAAATAGGCTAAATTTTATTCAACATTCAAACCTGTTCTTTGTTATTTTTGCACTGTAGTGCGCTCCCATAATCAACGGAGCCATGATCCCATCTCTCTCTCTCACAATTTTCATTTATTTCTTCTTATTCTATATACATACAGAATTTCCTTCTTTTCACCAGAGATCAAGTCTGTCCTTTGACCTTTGCTCTCTCTCACACACACACACACAATTTTCATTTATTTCTTATTGTATATTCATACAGAATTTCTTTCTTTTCACCAGAGATCAAGTCTGTCCTTTGACCTTTGCTCTCTCTCTCTCTCTCAAAATATCTTTGAGCATTTTCTCTTTCAGAATAGCTAGCGCACTTAACTCTCAAAATTGTTTTTCATTCTTTGGGAAGAAAACAATGTTGTGGGAGCAATTACTCATTGGACCCTCCACACAGTGTCCTAATTTTCATTACAGTATAATATATATATATATATATATATATATATATATATATATATATATATATATGTTTTTCTGAAAGTTATATCCTTTTCATTAATTATCCTAGCTAATTAAGCGGCAATTAACTAAACTCCCCCACTTAGGGATTGGAAGAATTTCACTTCTGGATATGAGTAAATTGTTGATAAACTTTTTCTGGGTGTGTGCGTCTGATTTATACATTTTTGATTAGACATACAAGTGCATATATCCGTTTAGGTGTCAAAACACAGTCACTATGTGTAGACAAATAATGACTACACATATCTACAAATGGAAGGCATTCGATGAAAATCGATCCATCATACTACGTAATAGTAACTTATCTGTGAGACTGGTTTACTAATCATTGCTCTACGGTAGTGGTTCCCAAACCGTGAGGCGCGCCTCATAGGTGAGGCGGAAGGTGATAGCAGGTGAGGCGGAATGATTGCAAGACAATCAAAGATTTAGAAAGTTTCAAAAAATTCATAAGCCAAAAAATAAATATGATTTCAAAATTTAAAATATTATTATGGATTACTTGTAATTGTATGCATGGGTCCCAGTATAAATAGTAATAAATAATTATTGGCTGATTTTAAGCAGTAAGGTTAGAACTTGGCAAAACTCACTAACGCCACAGCTTATAAACACCGGGAATAAAAGAGTTAATTTTCCTATGCAAAACTTATCTTTTTAAAAAGATTGTTTGTAACATTCGCACACGTGAATTAAAGTCCGAACTTATGATGGGGTGCTGAAAATTTATCTGCACGAACCCACTCAAAATCTGCATTCTCATGTTTGGTTATTGGAATACTGATTTTTATTAGAAGGTGGATAACGTTTTCAACACACCTTCGTATAGACTTATACACCACTGTACGAGGTCTGATCAAAAAGTATCGGGACTGCTGCTATCAAAAGAAAACTATAATAAATATGAACTTCGAAATAGACCGCTTCTGAAGCCACACACTTAATACACCGTCGATTCTGTTGATGGAAGCATTCCCGGAACTCCTTTTTTTTTGTTATAGCGAGCAGATGGCTCGTCACATTCCCCTTGGATTGTTTCGAAATCCTGTTCCTTTCAAGTGGAATTTGGTTTTAGAAGAGTAAAAAGTCGCAGTGGGTTCATCCTGTATCACATGCATTCGACTCATTAAAACCAACAGTAGTATAATTTGCGACGTTCCGAATTCAAGGAGAGACGACGCCTTCATCCAAAGTTTCAAGAAATCAACGGACTCTATCTGAATCCCACATAGATAAACTAGAATTATTATACTAAAATTATTATTGTTATATACCATACCTGTGAACACTAATGGGTATGTTTCAATCATCGTAAATACGTTGGACATTATTGTAAGTGGGGGTAATATGCTGTCTAAATAGTACACGCTGCTTCACGCCGCTGGCGAGTATTGTATTTTGTTGATGTTATAAAGATTACCATTTCATTCCCAACCTCCGTTTTGGTTATTTCTCATTCAGTAAACTTTTTTAGGTTACAACAATTATACACATAAAGCAATATTTATGTTTTTTTTTTTTTTGTTTGTTTCTTAGGTAGGGTTGGAATTCGTTAATTTCTTGAAATTTCAGATGGACGCGTCATGTCTAATTGAAGTTGGAACGCCACAAATTATACTAACGATTGTTTAAAAGAGTCGAATGCACGTGTTAAACAATGAAAATCAAACAGCACGAAAGTAAAAACTACCAGAATTTCTTTCTTCTTTTTCTCTATATGTCATTATTTGGTGAAGCTTTAATAAAAGTGAAAGATTTTTGATTGATAAACGTTTCTTATTTGTTCTTCATCTTATCACAGACACCTACACACACACACACACACACAATATAAAATTAGTATGACAAATTGGAAAAAAAAAAACGTTTTTGTGACACGTTTCATGCGTTAGGATTTTATCGGACTGGACTTTGTTGATGTTGCCACGTACGTCGCAATATTAACAAATCAACTTTTTTACAATTTGTCATACTATTTTTCTAAATACTGTTTGTTGTTATATAAATTATAAATCGTTATATCACACGCACGCACACACACATACATACATGCACACACACACACACACACATATATATATATATATATATATGTGTGTGTGTGTGTGTGTGTGTTTAAGCATAAAATCTTAATGATTATAACAAAGAAAAGATCATTAAAGTGCTCAGTGTGCAAACAGCAATCTAAGATCGTCTTAAAAACAACAATACAAAAAAAAACAAAAAACAAAACATATTTCAATGACTTTCTCGCGAGCGATCATTCGCCTGAAGCTCATTAGGCAGCAAGTACCGGAATGTGAATGACATTTTCACTATTGCTCAGTTAGGTCCAATTATATATGATCTTATTGAATTATCATCGGTGTAACAAGTCTTCCCAGTGTGACAGGGACCGCTACCATATTTGTGACGTATAATTATATAAGGACGTAAGAAAATATTATTTGAACATTCGTAGTATTATTCATTTATATCAAATAGATTATGAATCTAAGGAATTAAATACTATTTTTAAAAATCCACGTAGCTATTCTTTTTTTTTTTTTTCACACAGTCAGGCGAATTTCTAAAGGCCAAATTAGAAATATATATCCATGAAAATGGTCTTTTGGTATTTCTAGGTCTGGTTCCCAAAAAGTCACTCACCACATAATCATGATGATGTTGTCATACATATTTCAGTTCACTGTTTTGCTGTTCATTATATCGCATTCGTTAGTTGTATATAGCAGTGAGTTAGGCACCTCGACGTGGTGTAATAGTTAGCAAGCTTGAGTAGTGAATACAGTCCTCACTGGGTGCCCCATACTTTCTACCTTGTGTCATATCTAAGCTACGCTTGGAAAATCACTATATATCAGTGAGTTTCAATATGAGTAATTGTAAAATGTAACCATAATAAATATAAAACTAAAATGGAAACAGTCAGATATCCCGACAGTCTCCCGTAGCGTGGAATGGAACTACTGTTTCTTTGTTAACGGGAAACTCTCCGCGTACCGGCACGGGTACGCATACCACAATTTGTGTAACACTACTGTAAACCATCTTAATTCACTTAGACAAAGCATCTAGATGCTAGCACCTCCAATCAGTTAGGAACAGAAGTTATGAGAACAATGCATAATGTTGTATCAACACATTTATTATTGCTGTGTATATTATGTTTCCTGCTTTGTATTCTGTAAAGCCGGGTCCAAACTATGGTCCTTAGACCCTATTGGAGAATTGTCATTTAATTGATAGCCCTTTTCTTAGTATATTGGATGTTTCTAGTAGGGCGATCTTCTGGTCAACTTTTATGATGATGTTACCTGGGACACTGTTATTAAAGTTGTCCATTCCTTTACTCACGAGACCCGGAGCTCCGATTACTATTGGTACAGTGTCAGTCTTCATTCCCCACATCCTGTTAATCTTGATCTCCAGGTCCTTTGTCGTCGTTGTTCTTTTTCTATGTGCCGTGGGCGATCATGGTTCTCCACAATTTCCTGGCTTTGTAGTTTACCTATCGTCCGGTTCACGTGCCTCTCAGTCTTTTCAACAGAAGTAGAGACATAAACCTTGTTTCCTGTTTAGGATTGGATTTCCGGTTCCTTCTAAAGTCTACTTCAATTCTATACTTCTAATATCTCCGTCTAAAACTCTTAACTATTTATTTACATCTCTCTCTCTCTCTCTTTCTTTCCTCAATAGAAGTAAATAGGTTCGCCTATTGTCCAGTTCACACTCCTCTCCGATCTTTTTAACAGGAGTAGAGGCGTATCCCCAGTCTCCTGTTTAGGATTGGGTTTCCGTTTTCTTCTAAAGTAATTTTCACTTCCAATGACAATAACTCCCCACCACGCCTTGTGTTTTGGTGGCATTATCTCCTTATTTAGAATGGTGCCTCGTACTCTAACTCTCTACCTCGAGTGGCTCTTGAGTTTTTACATCATTATAAAAACGCTCTCAGTGTATATATATATATATATATATATATATATATATATATATATATATATTGCTATCGCTCCTGCTCTGCCAACCATTTATATAAGCTAGGTTACCCGCGCTTTCCTTTGTCTCTTTTGTCTTCTATATGTCCTGTGAGTATCACATTTTCTAAGCTCTTTTTCCTTGTTATATGCCCTAGAAATGTATCTTTCTGATTCTATGTGTAAGTATCCTTTTTGTTTCCACTTTCCCTAAAACTTTGTCGTGGCTCGCATGTTCAGTCCATGGTATTCTCAGCATCCTTCTGTAATAACACATTTCTGTTGCCTCGAGTCTTCTCTATTTGTAATGTTTTGCACTCATTTCTAAATCTGTGAAATGTCAAGCTATTTCAAAGTATAAAATCCGCTTACAATGTCCCCGTTCGTCTTTTAGTATAATGACGATAATAAAATAAAATGTGGGACTCTGCTTTTGTCTACTGTTCTTATTGTGAGACCAAGAAACTCGGACAGTATTTGTTTTTTTGTTTTTCTTTTTTTTACTTTCTGTTATTTTTATCGTTTATTTTCATTTTTCATACTGTCGGCTGATGGATGCAGTTATGAAGTGTCGTAAATAAAACGACAAAGACAAATCGAGTATCATTTAAATATTTCCGCCTTATGATCTGTTTCTCTCCCTTTTTATTTTTCCCTTTCTATGCTCTTCTTACAATGAAAAAAACCCTAAAGGAGAGAAAGTTTTACACATCTTAAACCGAAGTATTTTCTGATTGAAAGCGCCGACTGTCTTGATTACTGTGTAAATTTTTATACCGATTATTCTATTCAAACAAAAGGCTCATTTGTCTATTTTTATATCGTCCATTTCAATTTCTTTAATTTCTCTGCATCTGTCTGTTCGTCACTAGGTTTATTGTCCTTCTGCTTAAACCGGGACATCACATTTTTATGTGTGTGCATTTTTCTGAAATTTTTAAACGGTTTATATACAACATTATCAATGTCGATTTATTGCATATAAAATACAATTGTGGCATAAGGCTTAAAAGGTGGGGTAATGGGTTATGGTTGATTATCACTTACTATCTTATACCTAGCTAATCAGATTCACGACTCATTCATTTGTTACAATTTGCACATTCACCAAAAGAACTTGCCCGTCATCAATCAGTCCTCTATTCACCATAATACCTCATACACCCAGGGGACCTGCAAAAAGCGTCCAATGGCATAAAAATTTCATGATCTTAAAAATTCAACACATAAAAATCTATGAATGATATACAATGAGCGGGGAGGGGATGCGCCCAAAAAACAAAACTGAATATCAAAACAAACAAAATAAAGATAACTGATGTTAGTTAGACCCCCTCAAAAGATTTAAGAGAGGCCGCTGTATTCTGACTCAGTCGAGATGAAAATAGGGGCGGGGGGTCAAAAACAAACTGGAGAAGTTGAGAATCTTAACTTCAATGATATCAAACTAATCATTTATCCAAAGGGACAGGGTTTATAAGTCGGCGTCATCTGAATATTATCTCCAAGGGGCAGCGCCATAGATAGAGTAATGTAAGTTACATTTATTGAAAGGTAAAAGGATAACATTTTACGATCTGCAACCATTTAATCTCAATCATGAGCCAAAAATATCAAGGGGAGCCGTAGATTACATGTTCCAGATGTACGCCGTTCAGTTGAATACACTGTTGAATGGGGCGTGCAATGTTGTTGATTACGTGTGCAAATTCCTCCAGATAAGGAACCCATTGCTCTACGATCTTCCCAAGGTGCCATGAGCTCCAAAGTTCTTGACCAACTTGAAAATCTGACTCCTATTTGGAAATGTGTTGGAATTGAACTTCCTTTTGTATCTTGCTTGAAACAATTCTTGAAAGACTTAATTTCGTAATACGTCTTCACACAAAAGATCTACTCCATCGTCCAAGACATGATTTCGCTATATTTGGTCGAATATATCAAAATTTTAACTATTTCCCAGCAATAATCGGAGAAGAGAAAGAGAATAAAGTCAACAGGGAAGATCTGATGGGTCGCTATTTTGTTTCAACAATTATGAAACGCCAGGAAACATATTTTTTTTATTCCCTAACAAGAACTTTAAACTAACGTGGCACCATACGTAGATGTGTACACAGAGACCAACATATATCCCATTCTCTTGATACTTGATTTTTGAAATTTAGTGCAATGGAGCGTTACAGATCCATTGGAAGAGGAACGGATATATCCCACCCCGGATGAGCGGGATCTGTGTTTGTTAGCAATGCTACACACACAAAAGTAATCTATTCTCATCCATTAACGTTTACAGACATTTTTGTTCTTAATCATCCAAAAGCATTTTAAAAGTGAAGCAAAAGATGAAATTAGCAGGTAAGATTTAGTGAGGGAAAAGCTATATTCTTTCGCAGGGGTGAGAAAATGGACTTGCTTTGCGGATAAACCACCGGCATTGGTAGTGTTCAAAACTAGTTAAAAACCAGGATTTCGAAAGCTGATTTTCAGAGCCTACACATACTTGAAAGATTGGTGCTATACAGTCTTCCAATTATCATTTGACCTCGATATCGAATTCGGCTAAACTTAGCAAATACGACGGTGACAGTTCTGTATTTTCCATTAGTGGTACAGCTTGGATAAAAACAAAGACAAAAAAAAAAAAACAGGCCATTCCTTGCGAATTTGATCCTCACTGGGTGCCCCATCATTAAGCCTTTGTAAATATTATTTGCTTTCTTTCACTACACTGACATACTCTCGTTGACTTAAAAAAAAAAAAAAAACTAATAAACCAATGTTAACGGCCTTGAACTCTAGCCTGGAAAGTGAAGACTAGGCTATTCCGGTCTAGATGTGGCAGCTATACTCCATTTTTGGTCAAATCTAACAAACATGCCAGGAGGAATCAGATACTTTCTGGGGCTTTATTTTTCCGACTATTTTTCCAGAATCTTCAGCGATGGATCGTATATATGGGATTCACTCGAGTTCTGGAGTAAATCCCAATAGACGTTCAAATCAAGGCTCCTTATTGAGAGTTTAACTTTGACTGGAGAAAATTCAGTATTACTGTGTTGCCGGTAAAAGCTCAAATAAATCTTGCAGTGAAGAATGTAGTTCTCACCAGGCCAGGAAATTGATTTCTACAAAATTTATATATCTTAGCGTTTCTTAGCGTTTTGCATATATGATTTTATTTGTGTTTTCCAATTTTTAACTAATTCGATAAAATATTTAATTGTCTATTTGCATACATGAGTAAGAAAAGAGTGCAGTGTGATATATGCTCTCCTTTACCCACCACAGAGACACCTCCCTGCCTCAACTCCTCGTTACGCCTGCTTGGCCTCACGCCGTCCGCTGAAATGAGATGGAGCAAATACATTGAAGCAATAGTTTCATCTACCGCAAGGAATGTTGGTTCTGTGTCGTGCCAGAAAGTTTTTCTCGTCTGAGTCCATCCTTCAAATCTATAAATCAACCATCCGTCCTTGCATGGAATATTGCTGTCATATATGGTTTGGTACCCCCCTCTGTATGTCTCGTGGTCCTCGACAAAATCCAGAGACGCATATGCAGATAGGTACTGATCTGTCATCTTGTCTACAGTCGCTTTCCCACAGACGTGCTGTGGCCACCCTCTGTTTCTTTTTCAAGTATTTTCACGGCAACTGTTCCGACGAGCTACTTTCGCTGGTTCCCAGACTGCATGAATTTAAACAAGCTACTAGGTTGGCATTTCAGTCCCACCCTTTCACTGTTGAAACGGTTAAATGTAACCGTCTTTTCTATTCAAACAGCTTCTTCTCTCGCACTTCACTTCTGTGGAATTCCCTTCCTCTTGCTTGATTCCCTGATAACTATAATCTTCAAATCATCAAGTGTTATATCAATTGTCGTCTTCTGATACCTTTACCTTGTTTCCCGTTCTTCTCTGTATTCTTTCCTTAAACATGCCTCTTTAATCTTGTTCATAAACCTCTGTAACTTCATGCGTGCTAGTAACACTCCTGTCTTGCTTGGAGTGAATTGCTTAAAAAGTATATACTATGACATTCTATGTACTTAAGAACTTCATACCAATACAGAGCAAAAACTTCTTATCCTATACTCTTGTACAAATAAACAATAAGATAATTATGTAGTTCATTTGTACAATTAATTTTGTTCCGTATCGTATTTATTTGACGCCATTATTTTCCGTCTGGGCACAAAAACGCATACATGTATTTATGTTGGGTAATTAACGATAAATATGTCTACGTATAAGCAATCTATATGCCATTTGCAATAGAACAAACAAAATAATTGGAAACAGTTACACTCTGAATGAACAATCATTCTGATAATTTCTACAGATTAGTTTTAACTGGTGAAAATGTCACGGTTTTCGTAATGTAATATTCTGATGAATTTTAATCCTTAAGTTAATGATTGTGTAAGCTAATGGCGACTTCTACAACAATAAAATATCCGTAGAAATTCCCCTATAGCATCGTTAAATATTTGAATTTAACAACTTTAAAAATATTGCAATAACAGTCATAAATAATAATGCGGGTCGTTATTTTAAGAAGTGGGTACAAATGAAAAAAATTAAAATTGACAACTTTAACATTTCACTGAAACAGCCGTTAAGCACTTCTTTCTTTCTTTCATTTTCCTACTGAAACGGAGTAGCATATATCTTTTATTTTTCTACGCAATCCAAACGGAACTGTCTATTACATTTTTTTAAGCATTTCACCCCAAGCAAGACGGGAGTGCTACTAGCACGCAAGGAGTTAAACAGAGTATAAAAACAAGAGTAAAGAGGAGTGTTTGAGGAAAGGATATAGAGAAGGACGGGGATCAAGATGAAGGCATCAGAGGATGTTGACTAAGATTACTCATGAATATTTGAAGATTATAGCTATCAGGGAAGCAAGTAGGAGGAAGGGAGTTTCACAGACGGGAAGTGCAAGAATAAAAAGCTAAAGAGTAGAAGAGACGGTTACATTTAACTGTTTCGGCAGTGAAAGGGTGGGACCAAGATGCCAACCTAGTAGAACGCTTAAATTCTTGCAGTTGGGGTACCAGTGAAAGTACCTCACCAGAGCAGATGCCATGAAAGTATTTGTAGAAAAGATAGAGGGAAGGCACATCACGTCTGTGAGAAAGTGACTTAAATACTTTAACAAAATTGAAATTGATAACTTTTTCCACTTCATTGAAACGGCTATTAAACACTTCTTTCTTTGATTTTCTCACTGAAACCAAGTAGTCTCTTTACCTCCCTTTCCAGACGATCAAAACGGAATACTCCATTATTTATGAGGTGTTGACAGGAGACGTTAATCTCCATTTCTTTCTATCTTTCCTTCATTTTCTCACAGAAACCAAGTAGTGTCTTTTTCCCTATTTCCACGCGAGTCAAAACAGAATAGTTCATTAATTCTGAGGTATCTGCAGGGCTTAACGGTCGTCCAAATTAAAGAAAGGACAAGCACAGTTAGGATACTTTGTCAAAAAGAAAACAGATTTTTTGTTTGCACAGAAGAAAACAATATATATATATATATATATATATATATATATATATATATATAAAATATAAATGGACTATATATATATATATATATATATATATAAATATATATATAAAAATATAAATGGACTATATATATATATATATATATATATATATATATATATATATATAAATATATATATATGAATACAAATGGACTATATATATATATATATATATATATATATGGACTATATATATATATATATATATATATATATATATATATATATATATATATAAATTGTGTGTATTTAGGCAGCATATTTTCATTGATGCATGTTTCATTAAATAATATAAAGTTTTGTCTATTTATTTTATGTAAATTCTTTTCATATCGTCTGATAAGCTTAATTACATTATCATTAAAAGAAGAAAGAAAATCATAATATTGATCATTATTTTTTAATCCTATCTAAGCTTTCGGCTTCCATAAGCCATTATCAAAGATGACAATTACATTACAATATATTAACCAATACACGGGCAAAACAATAATGATAGTCTGTTTATGTTTCCATGGAAGATATATATATATATATATATATATATATATATATATATATATATATATATATATATTATATATTTGGGCAGCAACCTTTCTTTTAAATATATTTCGTTGAATATTAGAGACAAGGAAAATTTAATTAATTTTTCCAGCAATCTTACATTTTTCCGTCTGGTTGTAGTAAAGGAGGGAAAAATTGTCCATTGTCGCAAACTCTGTTGGTCACTTCTTTAGTGAACCCCATTGAAAATCAATACAGTTTGTTGATATGTATATATAAATTAAAATACACGTAAAAATTCAGTTTAATTGTCATAAATGACATCACCGTAACAAGCTTGTTAATCGTTACTCCACGGAGAGTCGCATATTTCTGACGAGGTAAATTACTGCACAGAAAAAAAAACCCTCAAAATACAAAAACAATCTTCCATAAAATGTCATCTCCTTTCCGTTAATTCCACGGTTATCAACCACAATTACATTGGCCTGTTAACCAAGAATTTTAATAGCAGTTATCCCGTTAAGAACTAAAAAAAAAAAAAAATACAAAATGTCGCAATGTCTAATCAGTAAGTACCGTTTGAGCCATTTACTCAGCCTGGTTTAGTCAGGAACAAGACCACTATATTTCTACTAGAAATATTTCTACATTTTTTTTGTAGAAATTGCCCAAATAAAGTACCTGACTCCTCATGCTATTCTCTACCTTTACAAAAGCCAGATCTGGCCGAAGATGATGTAACGTTGTCATATTTGGGCGGGAGCTGCTTAGCCCTCTCTTTCCAGCCTCGATAGAATTCAAAAGCTTCTTAGTTACATCCTCCAATCTCTCTCACACAGGCAGAATGTAGCATTTTATCTTCTTTTTACTTTTAAAACGTTGTTGGGTGATTAAGAACAGAAATGTTTGTCAACTTTAAAAGATGAGAATAGATTACTTTTGTGTGTGTAGCATTGGGTCACTTGCTAACACACGCAGACCCCGCTCATCCGTGGGAGGGCTGTATTCGTTTTTCTTCCAGTGGATCTGTAACGGTCTGTTGCACTAAGTGCCAAAAGTCAAGTATCAAGAGAACGGGACAGCAATATTAACTGTTTTCTTATAAGGAAACATTCAACACCCATAGACCGAGCAGCCACTGCTACCGAGCAGTTGAAATTTATAAAATCTTTCTGTTAAAATTTTTTTTCAGGAAAATAAGTTTCTTAAGTCCAGTAACTGTTATTGCTCTTTCCAGTATCGCTGAGGGACTCCTCCTTAACATTTTGTTTGTAGTGTATGTGTATTTCAAATAGAAGAAAAGGTTCCTTTCTAAAACTTTATGAAAAATAATGTTGTGTTCATCGACAAAATGATAAGTACTTACATTATTTCTATTATTCGGACTGTTATCCACATCTTCATTGCCATAATTCACAACGTTTCGGCCGTTGTGCGCTCCGGCCTTCTTCAGGTGATTGGTCATGTCGAACTGAACCCTTTATTTCGTCCACTGGGGTAAACTGTTCCGGTTCCACGTGCCATGCCTCTTCCGGATGTCCCAAAACTTGGAGAGTTAAGTTAAAAGGAGAATAAATGAGACATCCAGACGAGGCACGGTACGTGGAACTACCCCGGTGGACGAAATAAAGGGTTCGGTTCGAAATTCTACTCATCTGAAGAAGGCCGGAGCGTACAACGGCCGAAACATTGTGAATATTGCATTGAAGATGAGAATAACAGTTTGAATAATGTAAGTAATTATAATATCTCATCTCAGAGATATAGACAGAACATGATAAGTGTATTTGCATAATATTTCACATCACGTGATCGGCTGCGTTGTTATTTGGCCGACTAGATAATCGGCTAGTGATGGGCGGAAAGTGTGATGGCTCTTCACTTAGTCGCCACATTATGGGATGGGAAGCAAATTAGGAAAGTTTATAATATCTAAACGCTAATTATCCTTGTTGATTCGATGCCTGGCTGTCATCTGCGGCTAACGACCAACTGTTGTCGTCAGCCACACCCACCCTAAAACCGTTGCTGTTCGCATAAATCGGATGTGTATAACGTGTCGTTTCCATCTCTCCTTCGACAAAACTTGACTTTTGACCTCCTCGAAATGTCAGACAAAATTGCAAAGAGGAAGAAACTTATTTTTTTGCAAAGTTCATTTTAAAAGTCATGTCGAGCGAATCTCATGTGATCTGTTTTGTGTGGGTTTTGTGCAAAAGCTTTGATATAGTCATTATAGTTACTAAGACTAGCTTAGTCTGGCACAAGGCCACGTTAATGGAGCAATGAGAATAAAACTCATTATATTAAGGAATTAGCTCCCTCGACGAGCTCGTTTATCTTCTAGCTACTATAAGAGGCTTATATATATAATTTATTATCGAAGATCAAAACAAAAACATGTTAAAATCGCTACAATTGTGTTTCAACACTACAAATGTTTCTCTCGGGCGAAGGTAAATTACTGAGCTCACCAGTAATTTGCCATCGCCCGAAGAGACACATTTGTAATGTTGAAACACGATTGCTATTGTGCAGTGTGCAGCGATTTTAACGTTTTTGTTTTAATATCCGGTAATAAATAATATTTAGCTCTGATCTGCATTGAGCTTTCTTTTAAATTAAATGTAACGGACAGTGGAATTATACTCTATTTGTTCTTATCTTACCTATTTGTAATATATATATATATATATATATATATATATATATATATAATGAACATAACAATTTTTGTCTTAGAAAATACATCCTGATGATGACATTGTGCTAATGTCGAAAGTACTCGGAATAAATGAATATGTATCAACATGGTAATTTTCTCTCTTCCTTTAATAAGGATACTAAGAAGCTTCTCTTTGAATATGAGAGGATCTTATTGAAAATAAGTGGTCAAAATTTATCTAAATGAAAACATGCTGTCAAAATATACGCAATATATATATATATATATATATATATATATATATATATCACTTTAAGTGTTATTCTTAGTGGATACTCGTATTTGAGTAGACGCTCTGTTAATTATTAAACAGTATATTTACACACACACACACATATATATATGTGTGTGTTTATGGGTGTATCTGTAAAAGAGACCAAATTAATAACAAGAGACAAGGCGAACAGCTCTACTCAGCCGACGCGTTCCGTCCTCTGAAAGACTTTATACACATTGCCTTGATAAAGTCCCTCAGAGGACGAAACACGTCAGAATATAGTTTTTCTTCTTGTCCCTTTTTATTCATATATATATATATATATATATATATATATATATATATATATATATATATAACAAGAAATACTTTTCGAATATTATCACTTCGATAACGCCTCTGACCTGGAATTTAACAACATCGTTGTAATTCCTGGCTTCTCCTCCGCGCAGAGCCGACACAATTCATCTCTGTTCCTGTTACTGACCATCATTTTTATGATCTCATTGTTATTATTTTTTACGTTTTAGAGACATTGAATCTGATGTTTCAATTTTTGTAAAAGTGTATAATGATTCTGTTTCGTTTCCAAGTATCACAGTCGCTTGATATCTCACCAGCCCAAATGTGACCTTTCAGCCTAACCAGGGACTCACACTCTCAGCTATAGTGTTATTAACTTTCTTTTAGCTTGGGTATAATTCATTTTTTCGGTTACAACCAAGAGTTGTGCCTTAAACACTAAACCTGCTTTCTTTTTGTCACGGGAAAACAACATTTTAAATGGAACGTAGGTTCGATCTCAACCGAGAAGTACATTTTCTTTAACAAGACATATTGATCCAACTTGTCTGAGTCGATTTAACTGTTTTATTGCTTTTTTTTTTTTTTTTTAAATTTTACTTTATATTTTTTAGGGCAGCATGTCTCGTCTATACGTGTTCTCACTAAATATAACTTTTATAGCAGTGAGACACATATTACTTATATAGCCTTTTATATTAAGTCTAAGACTTATGAGACAACGACATCAAACATTTCATTAGACCTATGTTATGAATAATCAAGAGTGGTCTCTCCTTGTTGTGCTACTCTCATCTTTGAGAGAGCTATTTCTATTTACTGGGTCTATAAAAGCACACTATGCGAACCTTGTATTCTCAGATGAATAAAGCTTTCTTAAAGCCTACACCTGCGTACTTTTGTCATTACAACCTAATCAATACTTGTATAGTAACACGGCAAATAATAACAGCATATACAGAAATGCAATGCTAACTTTCTTGCAGTGGAAATGCTTTTCCATTAATTTTATTTAAGATGTTTGACACATTGATATGATGAGCCGTATTTACTAAGGAAATATATCAAAAGTATCATTCACACACATTTTTATATTTGTAGTGATTTAGAAAATATTAAAATCATGTAAAGAAAGAGAGCAAAGGCCGGAATTTCCATAATATATATATTTACTGTTTGAACAAATATGGCGGATGAATAGATTATTCAACATGTGTTTACGGCCTGTTGCAATGCTTTGTTACGTTAGGATAGACATTTTATATAAATGTATTACATTCAGAAGAACGACATTTTCATTTTTATCAAACCTTTTTTAATATATATATATATATATATATATATATATAATTAATATTCTAATTTTTTTAATATACAGAGTGCGGTAGAAATATCTCCTAGAAATTCCTCCCACATAATAATAAAACATTCGTGGCAATGGCGTCTTTACCTAGCTAATATCTTGCTATTATGTGGGAGGTATTTCTGCTGCATCCTGTATAATGATTGGCTGTTTATGTAACAAGTTACATCAAAGGTAGGATTTATTAAAAGTATATAAAAAATTACATTTACTCGAATCATTATATATGTAATGACACGACAGATATTAGAAGCATATATCGAACTCGAGTGCCAAGTATTTTAATACGAGGTGTTTGCTTAATCCATGATATCATAAGTAGAATTTTTTAAACAAGTACGTCAAAAATTTATCTAATCATTAATGGCGACATATCAAATACTTAAAGCATATAAGGGATTTTTCATAAAATCAGCTATTTCTGTACAGGATTGGGCAAACTTGGACCTTCATGTCCGAAAATTTTTCCTTTGACACCGCTATTATTTTAACTATCTTCACTCCACAGCAATGTTTATCAATGTAAAAAGGGATGATTAGAATTGTAACCTAAACACATGATGAAAGAGAATTTATACAATTTTTTGTTCTTGAAATTTATAAAAATATTAATCAGTATGTATTTATTAGATTGTTTATTTAGAAAAATAATTTTATATTTACAGCATTCTAAAAAGAGACAAGACGAATATCTTTACTTAGCCGACGTGTTTCATCCTCTGAGACACTTTATACACATTGCCTTGATAAAGTCTCTCAAAGAACGAAACTCGTCGGCTAAGTATAGTTTTTCTTCTTATATATATATATATATATATAATCAAGAAATACTTTTTCAATATTATCACTTCAATAACGCCTCTGGTTTGGAATTTGATACAAATTTATTAAAATTAAATGCAATGCAGTATTTATCATTTACGAATTTATAAAGAAATAAATATGAAAACAATTATTTTATTCATAAATTAATAAACATTTACTAAATTATTAACATATGTGAACCAAGGAAATCCTTATTTACCATTTTATAAAGTTCGAATCGATTTACATTTAACCTAAGTTTTGTCAACCATTCCAATAAACAATATAATAAATAAATAGTGTAAATAAACAATTTAATAGTGTTTATTATTTTTGTTTTCAATTCTCAAAAACAAGGAAAATGTGTAAATTAACTTTCATCATATCTTCAGGTCTATTATAATTCTAATCATCGCTTTTTAAAACAAACATTGCCGAAGAATGAAGGTAATTAAAATATTAGCGGTGTCAAGGAAAAAAACTGTCCTTTTAAAACTCCATTTTTTTTTCGGGCACGAAGATCCATGTTTGACCCTGTTTTCATTTTTTAGAAGTTTAATACATATAGAAAAAAAAAGAAGAATTTCTTGGGATTTTAGGCACACAAGAAAAGCAGATCTCTTCCTCAGTGTGAAATTGTACAGAATAAGAATAAGGCGATAATGTCACTAAGACGCAAAGGGTTATTGGGAGTGAAAGAAGAAAAGACAATAAAAGAACAGGGTCCAAGAAGACAGACAAAAAAATTGGAAGCTTGTTTTTAGGAAGACAGAAGATAGCGATTGGCGTTGTATTTAGATTTGGGAAGAAAGAAACCGGAAGAGACTTCCACAGGCGAGAAGTGTGAGAAAATAAACTATGAGAATAGAACTTATGGTTACATCTATTTCAACGATAAAACAGTGTCATTTAATTGCCAATCTATTAGCGCCCTTAAATTCATTTGGTCGAGGTACCAAGGAGGAAAGCCCATCAGAACAATTACCATGAAAATATTTATAGAAAACAGTTCGTATTTACTTAGGATTGAGTGATTTTTTTTTTATCAATCCTTTGTAGTTATTTAAAGCCGGAACATATTTTTTGAATTGTTAGAATATGTTTATTTATTTATTTATTTATTTTGCGAGTGATGATTTTCAAATACAATTCCTAATATTTAACCAGTAGATGAGAGGAAAGATGTGCATTCATGCCTCTCTCAGCTGTATTTGTGCATAAGAGAATGTAATGAACCATTCTACATTACACCAACCGCACATCCATGCTTACAGCAGCTGGTATTCGCCAGCGGTTACCCAACTAGGTACTTACTAGGTTCGGCGTTGCTTAAATTCAGTGAACGGACGAGAATCGGTGTTTCAACGTGATATGGCCGTGACTGAATAACTAGTGTTACTGACAGTTAAAATTTTTTTTAAATCTTTTTCATAAATCTGTTTGTCAGGAAATTGGACTTCTCTCGTCCATTGTTAAAATTCTAATATTAATGTGAGTTTCTTTCCAAACCTTTTGTTTTGGGTATTGTGGAAAGTAAACAGTTTGATTATATCATTACTGTTATGGTCCAAGTTCCTTGTACCACGGTGATGGTCCAAGGTTAGAACCAATGAAAGAATAACACGAACACAGGTATGGAATACAAAGATATATTACAACTGAAGTATAATACAAATAAGTAGAAGTATTAGTAATGACTATCAGATTTGGTCTGAGTGAACTGTGTTGTCTCGACAAGTATCACTGTTCCAATGTCCTTACAATATGCTCTCAATTATACAATCTCCGCCTATACCTCTTGAGAGGCGCAGTATTTATAATGTAAAGAATAGTCCATTATTATTATGGGTAAGTTCCCATAACAATTACATTCATTAATTATATGTGCTACCTATTCTTATTGTTTCTTTTTGATGTGATGTGTTTATTTATTATTTGATATAGTTCTTTGTTTGTGATTTTGTAGCTTCAGCCTATAGGGTTTGATAAATCATCGTTTTTTTTTTTTAACATAAAGTATTTCTTCATTCGAAGCTATTTTTTATCATTGTAAATAGCATTTTCTAGATATATATCGTAAATTTAGTATGAAATCTCAATCACGATATGGTAACAAATTGGAATATAAAATATTAATTTCTGTGATGTGCCACGAGAAAAGATATATTTTCCCTCGCAGAAAAATTTGTAAAATCTCAAGCTTAGAAAAATATGTTACCAGAATTTTTCATAATTTTTTGAAGAAATGAAAAGTGCCATCACAACGTTAACCTCTGAGATCATTAAAACGAATTTTAACCTTACTGGGTGCCTCAGGACAAGCAGCTTTGTTCTAGAAAGATAACTGACTAAATATATCAAATTTCATTTAGTTTAAGTGAGATTTTATATATTTTAGTCAGGTATCTTTCTTTCCTAATCATGTAATTTAGAAGAGTATCATTTCATTTTAGGATAATGACACAGTAAATTTATTTGAATGTACCATCTGCCGATAAGATAATTTTAACACTATTTTATGTGTTTTAACCTCGTTCGGAGAGTTTTCAAGGAAATTAGTTGGCGATAAAACCTACCAAAGTCACGTATATTGATAAACGAATGTCTGTAATAATTGTACGGCTTCATTGAATGTTTCTTTCCGGAAGCAGCTTTAACATATATTTTATGATTATTATTTGATATGATTTGATTTCTGGTGTATACCCAACCAAAGGACATAAGGTCAAAAATGGTATCATGACATTTTCCACTGAGCATTTTTTGAGGAAAAAACACCTAAGATTACACACATATAAAGCCCTTCGTAAGGTATGGGTTGTACTTGTGAGTAAAATTTTTTTTGTATTTCTTTAAGGCATGAGCTAGCAGGAATCCCTTCAATGAATCTGTTAGAATCCTTTCCAATCAATCCGAGGGCTCCAACTACAACTGGAGTTGTTTATGCCCTCATATGCCACATTTTTGACATTTCGATTTCAAGGCCCTTCTATTTTGATAGTTTTTTGAAGATCTTCAAAGATATATTACAGTCTGCAGGAACTGCCATGTCAATAAGAAAGAACATTTTGTTTTTGCGATCTCTGATCACGATGTCTAAGTGATTAGCTTTGATTGTTCTGTTTGCGTGTATTGTGTAGTCCCATAAAATTGTTACAGGTCCTATCCCCGTAACCGGGTCTGGGTGGTGTTCTTGCAATTTCCTTTCCGTAAAAGTTTCAGATTTTCCAATGCAGATATTGGCCCACTCTGTCATGTCGGCTTTTATATTCAGTGGGTGCCAATACCGTGCAACCTGATACAAGACGGTCAATTATTTCTGGATATTTATCACAGAATCTGCACATTGGGCTAACATAATTTTTCAATGCTTAGTAATTTCTAGTTAGTAAGCAGTGGTCCTCTGCAGCAAGAATAAAACCTTCGGTTTCAGCTTTCAACCCTGTACTACATAGCCACTGCTGGGTACGAGGTTTGTCTACATCAACTTGTCTAGTACGAGCACAATATTGACCGTGAAGAGGTTTATCTTGCCATTGTTTCTGTATCTGGTCGATTGCATTTGCTTTTGCTTTCTTTTTAAAGGTTTTTGCAGTTTCAGTAGGTGTATTATGTTTTACTTGCATTTCTTCACTTACTTGAAACTCTATTTTGAACTTGTTACCTTCCTTTATAACCGAATAAAGTTTCTTACTTCTTAAATGTAATTTGTCACAGATCATCATCCAGTCTTCTGTAGTTTCAAGGTATCTTTGAAGGCCGATTGTTGTTGTGTTGTAAGACAGTTCTAGTTGAACTAATCCTCTGCCTCATTCGGATCTGGACACATACAATCAATATCAACCTTGGGATGATGCATGCGGTGGCGAGTGAGAATCTTTCTCGTTTTGGCGTCCATTCGCTTAATGTCAGCTATCGTTCAGTTAAGGATCTTGAAACTGTGTTGCACCAGAGGGACAGCCAATGTGTTTAGGGCTGATATTGTTTTTTTTTTTTTTTTTTTTTTTTTTAAATTCAACTCGGCATTCAGTACTAGACGCACACGCCGGTAATATTCTTTTCTTACTTTCTCCTTCATTTGGCTATGTTCAATTCCATTTCCTTCGCTAAATCCTAGGTACCTATAGGCAGATTCTTGTTCCAGTTCCCTAATCTTTGTGACATAATCTAGATCTTTTGAGTGTGTTTCTGTAATTCTTCCTTTCTTGAATGTTACTTTTGCACATTTATCTAATCCGAAATCCATACCTATGTCTTCCCTGAAACATTTTACACTATTGACTCATTGTCGTCTTTGGCAAAGAGCTTGAGATAATCCATGTAGAATAGGTGATTGAATAATTTTTATTGACGTTGTATCCATAGCTATCATTGTTTAGTTCATACGAAAGGGGGATTAAGGACAGACAAAACAGAAGGTGTGACAGTGAGTCTCCTTGACAGATTCCTCGTCGGATATTCAGTCGGCTGGAAGGTGGCAGTGCCTTTCCTGTGATTTAGGTATAATGTGGTTTTCCACATTCCCATGTTGTGTTTAAGGAAATTTATTATTATTATTAACATTATTTCCTTTGGTTTCTGTTGCATACACATTTCCTTCCGGGTATCAACCAGAGACCTAAGGTCAGAAATGGTTTCAGGATCATTTTCTACTGATCATTTGTTTTTATAAATAAAAACCTAAAATCACACACATTATTATTATTATTATTTATTTATTTATTTATTTTTAGGTCTGTCGGGGTGAAGTTTTTACCTATTTGGTTGGATTGGTAATGGTATTTGTTGTTTCCATACAAGGAAACATTCGGTATTCATTGACCAAGTTGTCGATTGAAATTTATAAAATCTTTCTCTTAAAACAATTTTTCAGGAAAACAAGTTTTTCAAGTGCACTAGCTGTTATTGCTCTTACTCGTATTGATGGGAGTTTCCTTCCTAACCATTTATTTAAACTAATGTGGAATGTAAACATTTTGATTATGTCATTATTTTCTCTTCGAGTTATATGTGCAATCCATTTTAGTTGTTGCCGCTGTTGACAGTCCTCAAGTCATGTGATTTCTGTTATTTGGTAATATTCTTTGTTTGTGATTGTAGCGCCAGTCAAAAATGTTTACAAAGATCGCTCCCTAACTCCTGTTTTCAGCTCTTTGCCTTATTTTGTATTGTTGCTTTTCTTTTTTTAACTAGTTTACGCGTTAGTTTAAAAAAAGTGGCGAAATATTTAAGTTAAATTGTGGCGTTTTCTTGGTCCAGTTTAAAATGTTTAAATATTATATTTTTTATTACCTCATCAGACGAGTTCAATACATGTAGATGAATAAATGGTTTAACGCTATCGTATTTTTGTATAAACAGTCTTAAGAGTTACACACACACACATAAATATATGATATAACGATATATAATTTTGTATAATTTTAAATATCGTTTTGTGCGCATGTCTAGATGTGGCAACGTCAACAAAACCCAATAGCATGAAACGCGTCACAAAAAGACCTTTCCAGTTTGTATAATACATACATATATATATATATATATATATATATATATATATATATATATATATATATATATATAAAGAAAGAACAGTAAGATTTATAATCCGGTATTCTTATAGATATTTTTATTTTTACAAAATAGTGCTCAATGTAAATTTGTATTATAAATTAATTGATTTAAAATATGTAAAACCATATTTTAAATCAATTAATTTATAATATATATATATGACTTTGAAAATGTCGTAAAGCATTCTTTTAAAGGGACCTTTTTCGTTTAACACTTCATAAAGATTCGTTGGAACAACAATAAATCAAGATGGCGAAACTGAAAAAAGGTAGACACTGTAAACAAGAAACTGCGACTAAAATAAATTTATTACTAAAAAGAAACAAAATTGTGTAAATGAACTCCTAGTGGATATAAAACATAAAAAAAGAATTACGGCCCACACATGAGACATAGAAAACGATATATATATATATATATATATATATATATATATATATATATATATATATATATATATATATATATATAAGCATTTTGAGGCTAGTAGAATCTTTTATCAGTAGATAAGTAGAGCAACAATAGTCACATGATAAATTTTCAAGCAACTTATCTCTTGGCCGACTCCAGAGTTTCGCGTAATACCGCTCATCAGAATCGGAGAGATCGATCAGGAACCAGTAGGAATGTTTTTATTAATTTAGCATATTTCGCTATACATTCAGCTTCATCATAAATTTTAAAAGTGAAATAATTGTGGAGTTATGCTTCAAAAATTTCCGATGAAGCTAAATAAATAGCGAAACATGTTAAAATTATAAATGTATTTCCTACTTGTTCATTATTTAATCCATATTTTCAATTATATATATATATATATATATATATATAATTTAAACAAAAACAGACCACTTTCAGGTTCCATTGTTATAATTTATTTCGCTCGAGATTTTCTTTCTCTCTAGATCATCAGGCCTCACTTCGAAGGATTAAAAAATGAATTTAAACTTACACTTTTGAAGGGCAGTGTTAAGCTTATGTAAGGTGATATAGAGAGTGGTGAGAGATAGTGTGATAGACATGATCGAATTTAGAGAGGGAAGGGAAAGATAGGAATGCTTTTAAATTTATTTTTATTACAATGCTTAATATTGAGGAGTGAAGTACGTTCTGACTTAAGATTGAACTCTCTGGATTCATCCTCCTTGGGATTATCCATACGGATTACCAAGATTTTCATCACTTAACACACACACACACACACACATATATATATATATATATATATATATATATATATATATATATATACATACACTTAGGTCAACACAAAGCGGCTGCAGTCTGTTCCATGCTTCGACGCAAATTTCAGGTTGGAAACGTAATTCCACATTTTTCCGTTTCTAAAATTTCTGATGAAGCTAAATGTATAGCAAAATATGTGGTATTTATAAAGGTTTTCCTATTTGTTCCTGGTCGACTGAAGAATGCGTTTAAGCATGAAACAGACTGTCGTGGCTTGGTGTTGACTGTAGTGTCCACTTTTATGTTTAAATACGCTCTATCTCTGATATTGAGCACTTTTACCCATAAATATATTATACCTTAAAGCATATGTATATAAGTCACACTCATCCCCGGTCTTTTGAACAGGAGTAGAGGTTTATTTCTTATTTACTATTTAGGATTGGGTTTCCGGTTCCTTCTGAAATCTACTTCAACTCTATAATTCTAATGTCTCCGCCTAAACTCTGAAATTTTATTTACTATTTATTTGTTTTTGTTTTTCCTGAATAGGAGCAGATAGGCTTGCTTTATCAAGCAGTTCAGACTCCTCCCCAGTCTTTTGAACAGGTTTATAGGCTTATCTCTTGTTTCCGGTTCCTTCTAAAATCTTTTCATTCTCTTTCACTCTCAGTAGCCCATTGATTCTTAGTGGCATTATCGCCTTGCTTGGGGTAAATTGATTATGTGTTTGTGTATATATTAGGTTGGTGCAAAAATAATGACGTAATAATGTCGTTTTTTGACGTTAAAAAAGGACATTATTACGTCATTATTTTTGCACCAACCTAATATTTTTATCAAAAAATTGTATTTATTTTCAATTTTTCTAGTTAAATTGTTCTCTTATCTTGCTCCATATTACATAGGTTACAATAAAATTTGTATTTCATATGAATATACTACCTTTTGAAAATTGAAATGTTGTAGAGTGGTGCCCACATCGTAGATTGCGTTGGGGTTGTCATAGATTCCGAGAGAGGGTGAAACCCTTGCAGCGATCCTGTATGTACGCGTATAACATATAACATATATAAACAAGTTTTATAGAAATCGATCGACAAATTCTGTCTGTTTAATTTTTTAATATAGTTTTATTATATTTTTATGTAGTCCGCGTATAAGTTGGCTCACATCGGGATCAAATTTATAAAGAAACTGTTCAAAGAGCACTAATTTATATATAATATATATATATATATATATATATATATATATATATATATATATATTACACTTAAAAAGTTTGAAGCAACACCCAGAATTATTATGGGAAGGACTTAACAGAAGAGTGAAAATAAAAAAATGAAAAAGTTCTCTTAGAGTCATTGAAAAAAAAGAACGGAATCGATTACCAAACTTATACTTTGAGAAACTTTTTCAACGGATGCTAAAAATCTGTGCTGTAGTAATCAAGGCTAGAGCTAAATTTAATCATAAAATGCTTTCTTCTTTTTTTTTTTTTTCCTTCTTTTGTCAGCATAAAATTTCTAATAAAAAATCATGTCTCACTTTTTTTAACCATGTATAATAATTTTCTCTTATTTAAAGTCCCAAACAACTATTTTGGGGACCAATTTTAAAAAATACCAGATGTTTCCTCAAACTTTTGAACTGTAGTGTATATTAAAAAATGTAAAAAATGATACAATTATAACTTAATATCAAGCGTCCTCAAATGTATATAATATATTTTTTGTTTGTGTAGTTTCGACAATCTTTAGTCATTATCAGGAACATTAATCTTAGTTGCAATAAAGAATAGATTGTATTATTAGCTTCCAGTTCGCATTTGTAAAGCACAATATAATTCTAATATACGTGTATCGAATACTAGTGATGTCATGTGTAGGAGAGTTTGTAAGGTATACACCTTTTATTTTTGTAAATATATTGTTTAGTGTTAGTTGTTTCTTTTGTATGAGAACAGCTTCAAGTATTTTGAGTCTTACAACGAGAACTGTATCGTATTTTAATATTTTATACGTTAATAGCAACACACACATATATATATATATATATATATATATATATATATATATATCAATTTATCTACATACCTCAATCTACATCTATCTACATTCTACATACCTCAAATGACATCTATCTTGATCTAAATATCTCCATGTGCATACCTCTTACATCTATTTATCTAACTCTCTCTACATCTACCTACCTCTATCGATATACTTACCTATCTATATACCTCTATCTACATATATATATATATATATATATATATATAGAGAGAGAGAGAGCACTTTATTAAGAATAGTATTTTTTGGTTACTGGAATTTATTATGTATACACTAATCCTATACTTGGGCATATATATATATATATATATATATATATATATATATATATATATATATATATATATATATATATATTATATATATATTATATATATATATATAACAAGTTAAAACTAATCAAAATGCAATGATCACTAGTTAAAGAATGAACTTTACCAGAGAGATGACGTATCTCTACTTCCTCAATGTAGATATTTGCATTTATATTTGTGTATTGTGATATTGTCTGATATTTTTCAATCTCTCACAAAATATTGACTTCCGCGACATACCTTGTTCCAAACCAATATGGCGCAAGATTTCATTTCATTTTTGTAACTTTTACATTTGCCCCCACCAAAAATAAACGGCCATAATTTTAAGGTATGGAAACTTTAAAATAAATAAATGTTTCATTTTATTTTTTTTCTCGACAACAAACTCAAGTCTGTATTAGTTTGAGGTCAAATTTAAATAGGCCTTTCATCTTGGGGAATGGAAACCATTTCAATGATTCCCTAGAACTGCTAACCTTTTTATATTGTCGGGCTCAGACTGTCAGATGTTTTAAATAAGAATGAAAAACATAGCAAGATTAATAGTATATTTTTTCGTTACTCTCCACCATACCAGACCAAAAATTTCATAACTGATGCGAAATAATGTTACTTTTATTTCATTTTCGATAGACAAAAATAATCCAACATTAATTTCTAATTCTTTTTCGACATTAACTTTAACTTCTCGGTGGGTACTAACATATTCTACACTACTTCAAACAAAAATAAAAGGTTAGCAAGGAGACCCTTATCAATAGTGGAAAGAAATAGCGATAACAGATACTGAACTTGAGAAACCTGTTTTCCTGAACAATTTTTTTAAGAGAAAGATTTTATAAATTATAACCGATGGTAGCACTGGCTGCTCGATCAATGAATGACAAATGTTTCCTTCTAAGGAAACTGCTAAATACTACCATTACCAACAAAAAAAAAAGACCTTTACTTTTGTTTCTAATTGATAAGTGCATAAACAAATGTTTTCCTACCCTTAGACTTTAACCCACAACCTGCTATGTACATTCAGGACATTGGCAATTATGGCTCTCCACAATTTCCTGTACTTTGTAGTTTTCTATATAAATACGCTGCAACATTTTAAATTACATTTGTAGCGTAAAGCTAATTATCAGAATAAGTTTCTAGATATTAGGCCGGTTTTCTAGCTCAGGTAAGAAGATCTTTGAATGATGATTTTAAAAAGGCAGATTTGACCAAAATTGGAGTTGAAATGTATAACTGGAAGATTGTGTTACGCCAACTGTGTTTGGGGAAATAAATATCATTTAATGGTTCATTGTGTTAGGACTCCAAACTGGACCAAATAGTCGTTGAACTACTTTTTTTTTATTCAATGTTTCTATTAAATGTACGTAGGGAACTGTTTGTACGCAAAAGATAACATCTGTGAATGTTTCCTTTTATTGTTTTTATAACAGTAAACACTAAAGTGATTATCAATAGTACCTATCTTTCCCTTTTTTTTTTTTTTTTTTTTTCTTATGCCGTTGCAACAAAACCATTGTTTGTAACAGGTAGACAGCATATATTTAGGTAACAACTGTGGCAAAAGAACAGCTGTCGTGAGGGAGAAAGGAAAGATCAAGAAGAGAGAAATAAAAAAATAAATAAACTAAACACGTCACTCACGCACACGCATAGTGAAGCCGGGGAGGAGGAGAATAGTTAGTAACCTCCCACTTTTTCCTTGTCATTTTAATCCTGGCTCAGAGGGAGACACTGATCCAATCTTTTTCATTTTTCTTCCCCCATCCAACTCTCTCAACCACAACTCTCTCTCTCCCTCCCTCACCATATCTTATGCCATCTCCCGAGCCTGGATTAGAGGTCGGATGGGGTGGAAACGGATCAAGCTACCTGCTGCTGCCCAGTATTTTCTTTGTTCCCGCCTCAGGCCGGCAACTATATAAACTGACGCTGGGTGCTTCCTTGTCACAAGCCTAGCTAAAGATCTTCGACTGTCCGCTCTGCATCGTTTTGTCCGGCTTCTCTGCCCATCAAGTACCCAACAAACTCGGCTGTTGCGACCAGGACCCTTTTTATTTATTTCTTTTTCTTTTAACCTTTCTCTCGCGTTTACTTTAAAAATAATTGGATTGTTGCACAACTTTCGACCCTTCGTTCTTTCTTCTACTTTAACCCTTGTGTGACCATGGAGGGCGGTTTCACCGTGATCGCGCCTCCGCTTCCACCTCGTTATGAAACTCCATCTATTTGTAACCGAAGTTTTGACACAGCCACGGTGCTTTCTTCTAAGACTGTTGAGTGCCTTGACAAAAATGGAAAGTGAGTGTCCGATATTTTTTTGAGATTCACATTTTTACTAATAAAAAAAAAGTCAACAAACAACCTTACTAACATTTTTTATACCCACCCCAAAGACTTTGTATTATTTGTGATATTTTCTGTTTTTAAGATGAGGAATATTTTTCTTTAGAATGTATTTTGCATTAATACATTGCTTTATTTTCATAAAACAAATATTTTCGTCTGTAAATAAATTAGAATTTTACTAATTTATTGTTTTTCTAAGTACTTAAATAGGCTTTACAGTTTTAAAATTATAAATATTTAATTTCGTTTAAGATGTTAGAACAAGTTATTTCCATATATATTTTTAAAAATACTTTTCTTTTACAAAATTTCATTTTTTTTACACGCATTAAAAACCATCTTTGATATTTTTTTCAAAAAAAAATGAAGATATTATTCTTAAAGATTTCTGCTTCGAACTAAAAAAAAGTCTTGTTAAATAAAATATGTAGACTTTAATTATCTTTATGGTCAACAAATATATTTAAAAATTGGTTAATTTTTCTTATATATATATATATATTGCTTAAACGTTGAAACAAATACTTCGTTGTTCATAATTTATTCAGAGCGCTTCTTTTTGTATTGCGCGTCTATGAGTTGGTCTCCAAGGGCAACGTCATTTTACTCAGCTGATGATGAAAGCCTCTTCTCACCTGGACAAAAGAGTTTTGTTGACTCATGGTGTGCTTTCATCGATTTTATAAAAAATGTATTACTACTCTGTTAAAAACAAAAATAGTTTTTAGATCACCCTACAGGTCTCTAGGATTTAGATTTTTCTATGTTAGACGTTTTTAGAGAAACGTACCTTTCCAAGATTTCTTTTTTTAACTATCGAATACGCACTTCAGAAAATTTTAAGGGCGTTAGATTTTTTTGCGCAAATTCATTGTAAATTGATCCCTCAACCCAACCCATACCAAAAATTGGTTACCTCATGATAAAGCATATTGTTACTTAAAAAAAAAAAAAATTAAAATTAAAATTTAATGTTTGTATTAAAGTATCTTAACTTTTTTCCTGTGTTGTGTGAAAAAAAAAAAAAAATTCTTATATACAAAATTTCAAATAATTTCAAAACGGCCGTGAAATATTTTTTTTTTAATCACACGCTTACTTGCTTGAGTAGGGTGTAGGGCTCAAAAGGGGTGTTTAGTCAGTTATATGAAATTTTGAAAAAAAAAAAAAAAAAAAATCCTTTATGTCACATGTGGCTTAATCGACAGTAATTTGAAAAAAATGATTTCTTGAAGTGTGTTTAACTAAAAAAAAAAAAAAAGCCCGGAAACATATTTGAACAAAAAATAATTAGCAAAATTAAAAAAATTTAGCTGACGTAATTTTTTACGAAAGGTTGCTGAAAAGTTTTCGGCCTGACCCTCACTCTAGAGAATTTTCTTTTTCCTTTGAAAGGGCTCCTTTGTTAAACCAAGAACTTTTCAGCATCGCATCGATAAACATAACTTTTTTTTTTTAAATCATAAAAAAAAAATCATGGTTTCACGATTTAAAGAAATGTACATTACTGTGTACATTCATTTTAGTTAATTCATTAGGACATGGAAAAGTAATCCTAAATTAGATTTGTTAAAATAAAAATCATAAAATAGTTTTATTTAATTTTTGCATTTATGATCTTTTTTATCGAAACTTCGTTTAAAAAAGCAAAATAAAATCTCGAATAAGTTATCTAAATAATGAACGAACACTTTTCCTCTGTTCTCTGTAAAAAATAAATATTGAAAAGAAAAAAAACCCTAAAAACACAATAAATATCGCGTTCCCTCGCCACACAAAAAATAAAACATTTAGAAAGATCTTTAACATTTTTTAAACTGATTAAAAATATGAATGTTTACTCATTTTTTTTAATTCTTATTTTTTAATTTTGATTAGAAAAGCAGTGTTATTATATAAACTTATGGTTAAGTACTGGCAATAAAAAAAAAACACCCCAAATTTGTTCCTTTCTTTCAAAAGAAGACAACAAACAGATGTCTTTGTCTCACGAATATTGCAGTGATCGGAACAAAGACGAATGATTGTTTTATAAACACTACACGCAGGGAAACCTTGCAAAACAGTTTGTTCTGTTTCACTGCGCAATTCTTTATTTAATCTTCTAAGTGTGTAGAACACATCGAAATATATTTAAACCTTTTTATTTTGTTTTTAATAGCTGTCATTATCAGGAATAACGTTGTTTTCCTGAATATAGGGAGAAAATGTAATCAAAATCAATATTTCTGAAAATGGTTTTGAGGAAAAAAATCTACAAACGGACTCTCCAACTATATGACAACAAAATAAATAATATTAAATAAGTGGAATGAAATTAAATAGATGTAATTATTAAATTTATAGAGAAATTAAAAAAAAAGAAAGAAAAAGAAGTCAATTCAGGTTTTATACAGGGGTGTAAAAGTAGGTATACAGTAACGAAAAACAAAACGTGCGCACAAAATGTATTGTATTGAATTATAGTACAAACTAAAACATAATAATCTCTTCCAGTACTGTTTCAAAATCTATTTGCGCTCCTTGTCCGTTAAATTACCAACCATTGTTGAATTACTTACCACTTTACCTGCAAAACATTATTATTATTATTATTATTATTATTATTATTATTATTACTACTACTACTACTACTATAAAATAAAAATGATAAATGTATTATAATAAAAATTATGAAAATATTAAAAATGATTTTAATGAATTAAATGAATTCTAGTAAATGAATCCAGGAACCACTAATACTCGTAGTGGTATAATGCTTACTGTATACCTACTTTTGCAGCCTCAGTTATAAAAAAATTGTGTGACAAAAAACAAAAACGTATATACAAACATGCGTTCATGTCTGTTTTCTGTGGGTTGGGTCTTTATTTATTTATATTTTAATATTCAGTATTAAAATACCTACATTTTCCTCAAATTGAAGACGCTATCGGATCCCCACTCCTCTGAAATAAAACATGAAAGATACGTTGCGGCTTGTGGACCGAAGTTTGTTTTCTTTTTGGTTTTGTTTTTTTCCCAAATTTTGCAAGTCAAAATTGGAATTCAACATTGAGACCGGGAAATACGGTAAATATTATTTTTTACCTGTTGGCTAAATAAAACAGTTATTGGCACAAAATAATGCATTTTAAAATGCACATTTTTTATCATCTGTTTTTGAAAGAGATTTTTGTTTCTTACAACTTTACCTAAAAATTAATAACGTGTCTTTTGTGGTCTGTTCAGAAGATGGCTTCCTTCTCCCATTCACATATCATCAGCTGTTCTGCTAATTGATAGTTTGTATTTTATTTGTATAAGACAGATTAAAAATAAAAAGAAATAACAATTCTCCCCCAAGCAATGACTAAATAAACATGTTTTCGGAGCCTTTATGCACAAAGGGCAACCTCTTTCTCTGAGGATCTGTTTAAAAGCACGATAATACAGTTTATTTGAATCCCGTTTGTTTGTTTGTTTAAGACGGCCAGTTTCTCCCCACTTGAAAAATTGGAGCAACACAATCTTCCTATATTCACTCCTCCTGATTCGGCCTGAGTTTAATTAAATGTTAAAAGCTAAAATATCTAAAGAAAGGTGATTTGTCAAACAAACAAAACAAACAGCTCTTTCTCACTTGGGATATTTAAATGTTTCACAATCGTCCGCCCCAGATTTTTCACTTGGTGGAAATTTAACTGGTTTGTTTTTCACAGTTTAACAACCGTTTCTTTCTGGGTTATTTAAAGCTGAAATATATTTCGAATTGTAAGAAGTCGCATACAGTACCCGGTGCTACGAAGTGCTTCCCCATTTCAGTACTGACCAGGCTCACCGCTGCTTAACTTCCTTGATCGAACGACAATCGGACACAAACAGCAAAATAAACTTACACATTGATTAAAGACAACTGAATAGACAATGGTTTATTTTGTTTAGTTAAATTTTCTTGTTTACGTACAAGCAAAAGAACGCATGCTTGGATTCACTTGCCCAGACGTTTTGTGGCTCTGTTGTTTTCAGTCCCACTTCTGGCAATTGTATGTTCATCGTTTTTCAGAGTAAATTAGATGTTTATTATATTTCTAATACTTAATTTTGTCAAGGTAAAAATATATCGCAGTTAAATACGTTTAAAATGACCTTAAGTCCTATTCTAAGAGACTGAGTTTCTTTTCTCATCGATGGAATTCTCTTTGAACGTCTTGCTTCCCCAACACGATCTTCCGTCTTCCTGAACCCTTTTCTTTTATTGCCCTTTCCCCTCACTAAAGTGTTCTCATTCTTTTTCCCTCTCAGTAACCCGTGGTGTCTTAGTGACATTATCACCTTGCTTGGAGTGAAATGATAAGAAAAATAATTAAAAAACTGAAAATTTTATTTAGCAGTTTTTTCTTTTATTTTATAAGGTTTTCAAGAGAAGAGAGCCATTTTTTACAATTAGTTGTATAATAATCGCATATTGTTTACAAATATTTATTTGGTGATTACTAGAAATAACCTGTTCTCAACTGTCTATGTTCATTTTATTAATAATAGCATGAATCTGCGGTCAGACAAACGGTAAGCTACAGGATAGGTTAGTAGTTGTGTGTTCAATATACGAATTTGACGTTTGTACACTAGGGTAGAAAGAGCTAAATATTTGTAGTCGACACTATTTAATAAAGGTTTTAGAAGGCGAACGATATTAATAAGATGAGATCATTTCACTTTCGTAGTTGTTTATATATTTATTATGATCAACTGGAGATAGACACCTATCTACAATAATAGCCGTTTCATCTTATCTATCATAAAATATATTGAAAAAGTACTTGAAAGCGCTCGTTCACAAACACTTGGATACTAAAGACCAGGGGCCGACAACCTACTGCACGCGTGCCACGCGTGCCACATCAAGCAATTTCCAATGCCACGCAGCCGCAAATGACATCACGAAGTCCGAACCAATAATTAAGACAACACAAAGAATTTTATTATATACTAAAGTATATATATATATATATATATATATATATATATTACTATATAAAATATTTTGTACAACAGATATATTGACCTTGACTTGTATAAAAATATGTATACTGTTGGCACACTGAATGATTTTAAAACCCTAAGTCGGCACATAGCGAAAGGTTACCGTCCCCTGCATTCATTGGATCCACGCATGCGTTCTCTTTTATGCAAACAATTAATTGCTTAGCAACCGTTTGCAAGTTATTTAAAGCCAGAAAATATTTTACATCGTAAGATTTTATTGCAGATAATGATTTACTAATACAAGTCCTACTAATTAACCCATAGCTGGAGGGAGAATAGACAGATTCATACCTTTCTCAGAAGTTTGCGTGTGAGTGAATATAACGAACGCGACTGGAATTGGAACTCGGCTCACTGATCTCCAATTCTGAGCCGTTCTCTATTACTCCATCCGCACATCTAAGCTTACAGCACCCGGTATTCCAAAGCGGTTTCTTTTCTACCTTTCGTTTTTTTTTCCTTCTCTGCCACCAACGATCTTCAAAAATATAAATACAACGTCAATCGCCATTTTTTTTTTTTCTTGTCTTCCTGAATCTTGTCCTTTCTTCTCACTAAAGTCTTCTCATTCTCTTTCACTCTCGGTAAACTTTGGCGCCTTAGTGGCATTATCGCGTTGCTTTGGGAGTTTAATGAACAAAGAAATAGTTTAAAAAAGAAAAAAAAAATAGAAATGTATTCTGAGGATGAAGAAAATTTGGCCATTTTATCAGGTGTACCACTCTTGGAAGTGAGATTGGGATTTATGAGGGTTTTTTTTCTTTTAAAAGGTGCTGGGGGGTCAAATAAAAGCTACGGGCATACTTAGGCACCCGCGATGGTCGCAAATGTGGGTCGTTGTAACTCGACGATTGCTTTTATCTAAAGTGGAAGTGTCGAGCGATTAGTAGCAATAAAGATAGATTGATTTCTGTTTACATTCACTTAGTACACTGATTCCCCGAGAAAGGCATGAATCCACATCTCCCTCCCAACAATTTCACATGACCTGAAGCTTGACAAAACAAGTCACTCGAGCAGATGGGATGATGAGGAATATGATCCTGTCAGTGGTAACAATAAAAAAAAAAAAGCCGTTATCATCATTGTCAACCTTGACATGGATTAATTACTCGTAGTTAGATGCTTTCTATATATTTTCTAAATAAATTAAAAACTGAATTAAGATACTTTGTAAAAGAATATGATATATAAGTTTTGTGACACGGTGGAGTAATGGATAGCGGCTCGGATTGAGGAATCGGAGAGCCGAGTTCGGATTCCAGTTGAATCCATTACATTCAGTTACGTGCTAATTTCCTTGAGAAAGATTTGAATCTTCTTCTCCCATCAGCTATGGGTAAATAGCAGGACAGACCGGGTTCTATTGCCGTGGATGCCAACTGGTCTACCGCAGAAAGAAATGGTAACCTACTGCGAAAAAAAAATCTGCCTCGTCAGTCATGTATCGAAAGATACATGATCGCCTAAGCGTGTATCACGCATGGCACATAACTGACTGATGTCAGACTAAAGGTGGGTAAAATCTTTGTAACGTACTTTGTCCTTCAAAAGGAATTATTCAGAGTAAATGTTTGTTTTTGTTTTTTTTATTGAAGGAATGTAGGGGGAGGGAATGAAAATATAAACAACCGTCGGTTATAATTAAAAATCGAGAGAAACACTGAAGATACAGGGACGCTGAATTTTAAAACTTCTGGCGTCCAGTTTAGACGCACATCCTAGTTGATTTCATCCAGCTTCTTACCGCTTCTGTTTTTTGGCTTTCTTTTATCGTTGTTGTTTTGAAATATCCCACTTTGTAATAGTAGTGGTTTTGTTAAGGCGAAATGTTGGATGAACCTGGACGTAAATTTACTGTGGATGACTCAGAAATTAGTGCACTCTCTATACATTTTTGCCTTAACAAATTACTTAATGTAGTTTTAAGTCAAAATTATGGCCAAACACATTACGATGGACTAATGCATTGAGTGTATTGTTTCGTAAAAGACCCCTTGTGTTTTTATATATTTTATCTAAATTCAGACGTTTCGCCTATGTATTTCTTGTGGCATTTATTACATTTGTAGTGTAAGCTCTTGCTTCAGATTTAAGGGAGTTATTTTGCTAAATCTCTTATTGTTTTTGTGCGGTGTGATGTAATGAATAACGTTTCGTCCTTCAAAAAGACTTCTTCAGATTAAATAATATTCTTATTGGTGAAATGATATGTAGGGGGTGGGGAACAAAAATATAAGCAAATGCCAGTTATAATTAAACATCAAGGGAGACACTGAAGATGCGGGGATGTTTAACTTTAAATTTATGGGGTGCGATCTGTCTAGATGTACGGCTTAGCTGACTCCATTCGGCTTCTTACAGTTTTTGAATTTATTACTGTTTTTTTATTATTATTATTATTATTATTATTTTTAAACACGCCACACTGTAATAGCAGTGATTTTGTTAAGGTGAAATGTTGGATGAACCTGGACGTAAATTTACCGTAGGAGACTCAGAAATTAGTACACTTATTATACATTTTACCCTCAATAAATTACTTTCACTTGTAATTAATAGATTTAAAGTTTAAGCGTTCCTGCATCTTCAACGTCCCTCTCAATGTTAATCATGACCGATATTTTTTTTTTTTAATATTTTCATTCTCATCTCCTACATTTTTTAAAATCATTTTTCTCCCATCAAGGCAATAAAGCCCCTAGGACGCAAGAGGTTACTGACTGTTAGAGAATATGAGAAAAACTACTATTAAGGAGAGAGGACAAGAAAAGAATAATAATTAAGACAGAAGATAACGATTGATATTGCAATTAAATTTTTGAAGGTCAAAGTTGACTGGGAAGCAAGAAGCCGGAAGAAAGTTCCACAAGCGAGAAGTGCGAGAAAAGAAACATATGATGAAACCGTAAGATTCTATCAATAAAAAAAGCATTGTTTGGCTAGGCAACTTTAAGTAAACTCGGCTAATGGTGGTTAAACTTTCTTAATGTAAGAACCACGATGACCTTGAGATGTTTGAGAGCGGCATGACATAAACATTTTTCTGTATTGATTGACTGATATTGTTTTTTACGCTTTCTCAACCTTTTGTAGGTTATTTAAAGCCAGAAAATATTTTTAGATTGTAAGAATTTTTAGCGGATAAGAACGGTTTATTGATACAATTCCTACTAATTAACCCATAGCTGGGGTTTGAGAAGAGGTAGACTCATTTCTTTCCCAACAATATTTGTGCGTAAATGAATAAAACGACTCCTTTTGGAATTCGAACTCTGTTCTCCTAATCGTTATCCATTAGACCACCCGTACATCCAAGCTTAAAACACCTGGTATTCCCAAGTAGTCATTCTCCTCCAGCTATAGGTTAATTATTAAGACGTATATCATTAAATTATTATCTAAAAAAAAAATTCTTAAATCTAAGAATATTTTCTGGCTTTAAATAACCTGAAAAGGGTTGATAAGCCGTAAAAAACGAATCCATCAATCGCTGAAATACTGATTCGCTACTCAAACATGTCTTTTAGATTTATTTACATTCTCTAGAATATAAATGTATAGAAACTGCCGTGGCCATAAAGTGAAGGATCATTTTATATATTGGTTGAAATGTAGAATTGATCCCCCACTTTATATCCGCATTATGGCATTATAATTACGCCCGTGTTTATCAAATTCTGATTAAGAAATCCACCTCTTCCCGCAACTATGGACTAATTCGTAAGAATTGTAATTTGGACTAATTAGTAAGACTTGTATCACTGAACCATTATTATATTCCCCACCCAAAAAAGATTCTTACAATCTAAAAATATGTTCTAGCTTTATATAACCTGCAAAGGAGTTTATAAGTCATAAAAAAACAAACCAATGTAATCCCTCAGCTTATCACTATTACTTTCAACACCGAAAAACCATGTCTCCCTCAAATCTCGCATTAACGTAAGGATTTAAATGAACTATTTTTGATAAACATTAAATTTAAGTTTAATCCATAGAGGTCAATGTTCATAAACAAATAATTTTAATGCTCGAATTTCTTTTTATACGAACTGTGACGGTGACCCCAGTTAAAATATTTCCATAAGGCATACATTCTTATTCTTTTATGTGCCGTGACCCTTCAGGGTGTGGGCAATCATGTCTCTCCACAATTTCCTGCCCTTTGTAACTTTGTCTTTTTTTTATCTCTCCTCTAACCCTGTTCTGTCGTCCATTTACACAAGCTCGCTAAGTAGGTTATGTGCTCTTTCCCTCTGTTCGTTTTGCCTTCAATATGTCCTGTGAGTGTCGAATTTTCCAAGCCCTCTTTCCTCGTTATGTGCCCTAGAAATTTCAGTTGTCTCTTAGGTGTATCTCTGGACGAGATACCTTAAACCAGATTGAAAAAAATAGCTAAGTGCAGGACTATTTTCATTCGTTTGCAATTTAACAATTACTCACATTTAATCTTGTAGGTGACGGATTTTTAGAAACAAATTGACAATTAACAAAACGTTCAACCTCTCTCTCACAGGTGGGACATGACAAGCCTCTCACTGCTGTATCGCTAAAGTGCTTGGACGAACTGCATTCCTTGGTCCCACCTGTCAGATCCTTAACGGACATGACCCGTCATGCCACCCACATTGCAACAAACCACCCACATTCCCTCCGTATTTCATTAGTGAGAAGTTCCACTCGAACAGCTTCTTCCCTGTGGGACTGACTTCCAAGGGGATGTTTCGCCGGCCACTAGAATCTTAACCTGTCCAAATCGGGGCTAACCGTTATCTTCCTCTCCTACCCACATAGACTGTCCCTTACTGTAAATACTTTAAGTAGCCCCAGTACAGGGTGAACCTCACTGTAAAAAAAAAAAATAAATAAAAATAACCTTCGATTTGATGAATTAATAATTACAATTAGTACCGAAAGTCTGTTAAATCGGAATTTAACCTTTGAGGTTTCTTAGCATTTGAAAAAAAAGTTAAAAATGAATAAAAATGTCAATAATATACAGTAGTTTGCAGTGTAACCCGGATATAAGAGACACCCAGATATAAGAGAGATTTTCTCTGGTCCCAAATTAGAGCCATACTTACCTAAACAAAACAGACCAAACCCGGATATAAGAGAAACCCGGACTCTCTTATATCCGGGTTACACTGATAAAAATTTTAAATTAATGAATATTATTTACTCACTGTTCTAGCACTGTCATTCAGGGATTCTTAAGATTTGGGGACCAACAATGAAAATGGTTATCTAAAAAAATCTTACAAGATTTAATTTAGAAATAATGTAATTATTTAATGATTTATATTTTATTTTATTTTTTCTTTCGAAATTTGGCCCTGTAATAAGTTCCTTTTCAAATCCACTTTACCAGTGTCCATTAAATTGAAGCTTTATATTTTAATTTATAACAATAATTATATATTAAATTATTATTACAATTTTGATTTACATTTTTCATTTTTTTTTTTTTTATGCTAAAGGATGGAACGGGCTGGAGTCTGCATTTTGTATGTGACATTCAAATATCTCAGATTCTTATATCGAGGCATAGACTGTCTCGTTATTTATTATTTTTTAAACCAATAATAAACAATGTCTCCGCGTTGAAAATATGACCAAAAAATACAATGATAAATGCATAAAGAAAGAAGACACGTCACGTTGTGCCAGTAACTGTTTTTGATATCGCAACAAAATATAAATATATAAATAAATAAGATATTTTCACGATGAACTTGTGCATGTCATTGTCAATCATATTTTTGTCTGTCCACCATTTTGAGGAGATGTCTCAACAAGTTTTTCATGATAGAGAAATATGATGAAAATAGTTAGCATATAAGGAAGCAAATGAGTTTATGGCTGGGTGTGTCCGACCTTTATTGCTTGTTCATTTAACTTTACATGCCCTTGAACTAGTCCGCGAGCATTTGATGAAAATGGTGGGCTGGCCCGATGATTGACTTTCTTTGTACAATCGAAAACTTTCAGGTGTTATTCGTGATAAATTCTCATAAATTCTCTCTCTCTCTCCCTTTCTTTCTCTCTCTCTCCCTTTCTTTCTCTCTCTCTCCCTTTCTTTCTCCCCCTCCCTTTCTTTCTCTCTCTCTCTCCCTTTCTTTCTCTCTCTCTCTCTCCCTTTCTTTCTCTCTCTCTTTCCCTTTCTTTCTTTCTCTCTCTTTCTCTCTCTCTCTCTCTCTAAAAACAGCAATGTCAAAACATCCTTGCACATGCCCCTTTAAATCCCCACCCGTGGTCCTATTTCTAACACGGAGACATTTTAAATTTATAAATATACTCCTCCCCCTCTTCAGGTTCACAAATCATTGGTGAGGTCGTCACAATTAAGTTTTTTTTCCAAGTTCCAATGCTTCTTGTTTGTTTTTTTTTCTTTTCTTCTTGATCAGACAAAGTCTTGTTCCATGACGAAAAGGTGTCGGACTCCCAGACTCCAAGGTCCACGTACCGTGCCTGACAGGAATTTCCCCATAGATAAGAAATCGACATGCACTAACAAAGCTATGTCTGCTTGAAAATATCGTCTGTCGGGTTTTTTGCTTGTTTCTGCTTTGTTTATTTTCGTTTCTTCTACATCCTCTTTTCTATTTTGTTTCTTTTCGTTTTTCTTGTTTGGCATGAGAAATCGTGTGAAAACAAGAGAGTTTGGGTGGGGGTGTTTGGCAAAGAATGTGAAGTAAAGAATGATTTTAAAGAATTTTAAAAGAATCGGAAAATAGCAAAACTGTTAGGTTAAAAACAAAAATAAATTTCTATTCTTCCAGCTTACCAGGGTAATAAAATAAAATAAAATAAACGGTATTTCGCAACATCTCTCAGAGAGATGAAATTTAAATTTTTATTATTGCATTCCAAAATTTTAACACATCAGCAGATAGCTAAATGTCAACAACTAAACACAAATAGTTATTAATTTAAAAAAAATTAGTAATTAATCAAACTACATGTATTAAAAAATCTCGTTTTTGCTAAAAGTTAAAATATAACCATAAATTATTTATGATAAATACGTAAAAAAAAATACGTATAATGTTGAAAATTCCTTTTTCCACAATAGATATTTGTGCTTATTACCTAAACAATTGAATAATTTTTTAAAACATTAAAGTTTATTTAATCACATCCCCTGAATAGCTGTCGTGATCTATTATTTTTGTTGACCCTTTTCGTTACAATTAATGCGTCACTTAAAAAGGTTTTATTCAAAAACCAGTCTAGTGGGAAGAAGGTCGTTAAAATGATTTTTAATTTTATATTACTTACATTGACTGTAGTAATAAAAATTCAGATTGGTGTAAGTAGAGAAAATTGACTTGAATTTTTATCCCAATATTGAACCCTTTTTAGTTTTTAGCCTCAAATGAATTTCTGTTTTCTTGCCTTTTCATTCAATATCAGATACGCTAATTTCTGAATCATTGTTTATCAATAAACTTACATGTTCAGTTTTTTTCTGTAAATGTTTAAAAATAACCATAATAATCATAAACTATAATAAGCAAACATGCAATTATTTTAGTATTAAATCTAAAATTTAAATAACATTGGGTTATTTAAAAAAAATACTTGTTTTAATTTCAATAAAAATACATTTTGAATAGAACTAAAATTAAAAAAAAAAAACCTGAACACTATCAATCAACAAAAATAACGACCATTTTGGAATTTTCCCAAATACACAGGTAACTCAATAAGTCCGTAACCTAATGATGAAAACGAAAGCATTTATTTTTCACAATACTATATAATTTTCCAGGATCATTTTTCTAACCAGACAGTCTTAGACAGAGCCAATTCCACAAGGCAAGGTTTTAAAGGCACAGCTCAGATGGATTGGGCTTGGGTCCAAAATGCAGTGTCACTTATGGAGAACAGGAGTGACATTCATTATCATACAATCGCCCCCAACATTGCAGTCATCACAGTGGTAACTAGAGTATGGCTTGTAACTGAAGTTGAAGTGTAGAGTGATTATCGATTGGTTTCTAAATGTTTACTTCAGACACTGATTCCCTGGGGAAGTCATAAACCAACAACTCTCTCTTTATACTGTTATATGACCAAATATTCTGACAAAACCTCTCACTCGAGCCGAGCCATGCCCAAGGTTGCCAACTTGAACCTGAAGTGGATAAAACTGCAGCCCTGCAATATCAAACACTAGTACTGATTGGTCCATGTGACACAAAATAAGACAGTAAATATGTCTAGCTGCATGCAGCACCACAAAGTAAACAAAGGAAGATACAGCTTTGACAGATTTTCCAGAGAATCGTTTGTCAAAACCCCAGCTTATATACATTTAATGTATTACAGAAAAAATAATGTGTCATTACCTGATTGGTCAATTTAAAAAAAAAAAAAAAAACTTGAAACTTGCACAAATTTATTTTCACCTTGCATTTATTTTTTTCAACATGATCTACTTTCTTGTTAGTTTACTTGACCAAATGTTTCCCCGTGAATCACACAGATTAAACATTATGCAGTGAACATTTCAGATCAAAATTCAGCCACCAGCTTATTGATCCATTCTCGGGCAAAAGTAGGTATATAGTAATGAAAACACAACACCCACACAACTTACTGCATTCATTATACAAACTTATCAATAACATCATAATACATACTGTATACCTACTTTTGTAGGCACTCTGTGAATGAGTTTAGAAGGAAAAGATCATCTGTAGAATATAAGTGTAGGACAAATAATTATGTTGATTATTAAGAGCTTTGTAACAAGTACTTTCCTTGAGCCCCAACCCCAAAATATATTTCTAAAAGTTACCTTTCAGGTTATTGGTAAGAACTGATATTACATTTATCAATATTTGTGTGCGTGTTTGCAAGAGAGAGTTTTTTTTTTTAACATTTCAAAAGACGATTTTCAAGATGAAGGAATTTCTGAAGAAGACCTACCATTGCATCTACATTTGGTATGTTTGGGTGTCGAAAAAGTCAAAGGTTCAATCCTTACAAGTGTTGTTAAAAGTTGCTGGTCATGGTAAGTAGAAAAGAAAAAGGAACACTTCCTTTTGCCACCATTAGGATGGAAAATATTGAATAGCACTCAAAATAAAATGAGTTTTCCCCAAAAAAAATTTTGAGGAGGGTGTTCAGGATTCTCTTCATCATAATAATAATAATCACATCTTATTTATACTTTATAAGAAATGCAACTTCATTTAAAATATCTGTATTGAACACTCAGATCGGAGTGACGTAGGTTGATATTATTATTATTATTGAGTAAAATATTTTTAAGGATTGTTGGGATTTTTAATTTAGATTTAATCCACATCCTTTGAAATTAATTGATTCATTTTATATATAAATAAAGACAAAAGGAAAACTTATCTTAGTTAACGCATTTTGTCCTCTGATAGACTTGATAATTTGCCTTGAAGAAGACCATCAGAGGACAAAATGTGTCAACTTAATTTTCCGTCTGTCTTTACTCATATTGTCCTTTTACAAATTTTAGTTATATCTGAAATTTTACATACATACACACACACATATATATATATATATATATATATATATATATATAAAGTTGACATGAAAAAAATTTTTAATTTAAAAAGATTATGCATAATTTTCACCGTTTCCTTCAAGGTTGTCCCTTTTAGAATGTTTACAGTAATCCCAGAATGTGTCTTTTTAAGATTCAATGCAACACAAAAATTCATCCCTATTAGTTTGTGCACTGTTCAAATCCACACACCTTTCAGGTAGCACCTTGTGTATATACAGGGTTGGATCAGTTCAGGCTCGGAATGCCCATGTTAAAAAGGCCTTGTGCCACATGACACCCTCGTGGGTGGGGGTGACTGAATATCATCAGTTCTTTGAGGAAACTTTTACCTAGCTTGTTCTGATCATTATTTCTTTTCAGATAAAGGATAACAAACATTAAGTTAACTCAGCAAATGAAAAGGTGTGTTGTAATTGTTGCCATAAAGGCAGAGTGTAAGGAATTTGTGAGTGTTCACTTCCTGAAAGTTGCACTGTCATTTGTTTTCAAAGTTTATCTATACATCTTTTGCTAACTTCAGGTAAATGTCCTCAAAGAACTGACCAACCTACATATATATATATATATATATATATATATATATGAAGAAATATAGTTTCAAGGTGTGCTATATTTATGGGATAAAGTGCACAATATCAGAGATAGTGTATATAAATAACGACAGGTTGTTTCATGCTGGACACAATCATCAGGTGGCCTGACGATTATGTCTAGCATGAAACAGCCTATCGCTTTTCAGTGTTGACTTCAATGTTCCCTTATATATATTAGTATTTATTCAAAAATTATAACATAAGCATGTTATAACATCACCACAAAAATAGCCATTTCTGGTGTCCTGTCAAGTGATGGTGTTTTATTTCAGAATAAAGGGTTTTTAAAAAGTTCAAAACCAACCAAACTCATCTCAATGGGGTAAACATTGTTACGTAAGCACCAACGACCAATCAAAAGACAAGTATATGATAATTCCAAAAACTTGACAACAAACCTAAATATAATTAATTAATGTCTTAATGTAAATGTTAGACTAAATTAGAAATCATTATAACTAATTTATAATTTCACAATAACATTAAAAAAATAAAAATTACAAATTTAAATTTTAAATTTATGCTGTATTAAGTTTAAAATATTATATAATTATTCAAAGAAGGAACGGAGCAGATTATATATATATATATATATGTATATATATATATATATATATATATATATATATTTTGTTTATTTATTGTTTTCATCAAAAAGCTCAATTGTCAGTTAAAGTCGACACTAATATAAAGGGATTCAAATATCGTTAACAACCTAAATACAATTGAAAGGATTTGGATACATACAGTGGCGGGAATGAAGGAAATCTTACAAATGACAAGGCAGACACAATCATATCCTAATACACCGACACATATGAACAAAGATTGTATCTTGCAGCACAGCCAAAAAATCTATTTAAACCAACCAGAAGAGTGCCGTTATAGAACATTAATGATTCTGTCTGAATCATTTTCAAGCCAAAAAAATTCAATTCCAAATATTTGCAATTATTTTCTATTAAGATTCGAAAGTGACATATTACATCAGATATTAACTCTTGTTAAATGTTCTTACTAAACATTGATACTTTAGTACTAACAATTAATATAAACACTTATTAGTAACAATAACCATTACCACCAATCTATTAATACTGCTTAAAAAAAAAAACTGTCAAAATAGCCCTATCATTAACTATTAGTCATATTCACTTTGTAATCATTGTTACTAATCTTGCCATAAACAGTTACTAATTATCTAGATAGTATACATTCAGTTAATGACCATGTTACTAACAACTGATACTAACCAACTAAACCAGTTATATTCAGTTATATAATGTTAGTGAATCATTGAAACCAGTTTGGTTACTAACCTTATTACTAACAATTGAGACCAATGCAGTTACTAAGATTGTTACAAACCTTCTTACTAAATATGTTACTAAACTAGTTACTAATGTCTGAAACCAATTCAGTTATTAATCAATGAAACCATTACATTTACTAACTTAATTACTGAAACCAATTCAGTTACTAACCTAATTACTATCTGCTCTAGGACAAATACCGTTACTAACCATTGAAACCAATTCCATTATTAATCTGGTTACAAACAATTGAAACCAGTTCAGTTACTAATAGCTAAAATCAATCCAGTTACTAACATAATTACTAACTGCTGAAACAAATACATTTGCTAACCTAGTTACTAACTGCTAAAATCAATTCAGTTACTAACATGGTTAGAAACTGTTAAAACTAATACAGTTATCAATCTAGTCACTAATGACTGAAACCAGTACAGTTACTAACCTAATTACTAATTGCTGTGACCAACAAAATTACTAATCATTGAAACAATTTCAGTTACTAATCTAGTTACTAACTGCTAAAATCAATTCAGTTACTAATATAGTTACTAACTACTGCAATCAATACATTTACTAACCTAATTACTAACTACAGAAACCAATTTAGTTACTAAGCTAATTACTAACTGCTGAGATCAACATAATTACTAACCTAGTTCCTAATCAAACTAATTCAGTTATTAACAACAGAAGCCAATATATTTACTAACCTAATAATTAACTACTGAAACCAATTCAATTACTAATTGACAAAAACAAATCATTTACTAATTTAATTACTAACTGCTGAGACCAATACAGTTAATAACTTACTTACTAACCACTGAAACTAGTCCAGTTACTAATCTCTAAAACTAATTCAGTTACTAACCTAAATATTAACAACTGAAAACAATATATTTACTAACCTAGTTACTAACTACTGAAATCAATTCAGTTACTAACCCAAATATTAACAACTGAAAACAATATATTTACTAACCCAGTTACTAACTACTGAAACCAATTCAGTTACTAACCCAAATATTAACAACTGAAAACAATATATTTACTAACCCAGTTACTAACTACTGAAACCAATTCAGTTACTAACCCAAATATTAACAACTGAAAACAATATATTTACTAACCTAGTTACTAACTACTGAAACCAATTCAGTTACTAACCCAGTTACTAATAACTGAAATCAATACATTTACTAACCTAGTTAGTAACTACTGAAGCCAATTCAGCCACTAACCACTACACTAATTCAATTACTAACCTCTAAAAACAATTCAGCTACTAACTACTGAAAACTATTCATTTACTAACAGTTATAATCAATTCAGTTACTAACATAGTTACTAATTAATGAAACCAATAATTTTACTAACTTTTTACTATTACTTAGACCAATTCAGTTACTAACCTAATTACTAAAACTAAACTATTTACTAACTGCTGAAACAAATACAACTATTAATCAGTTAAAAACCACTGAACTAATTCAGTTACTAACCTAGTTACTGACATCTGAAACTGATTTAGTTACTAACCAATTAAACCAATACATTTACAAACCTAATTACTAAAACCAATTCACTTACTAACCTAATTTATAACTACTGAAAACAATTCATTTGCTAACCTAATTACTAACTACTGAAACCAATCTGCTAACCTAATTATTAAAACCAATTCAGTTACTAATTACTAACTGCTGAAAAAATACAACTACTAATCAGTTACTAATATCTGAAACTGATTAGTTACTAACCAATACATTTACTAACCTAATTACTGATCCAATTTCAGTTACTAACCACTAAAACAAATTTACTTACTAACCTAGATAATAATTGTTTAGCTACTAACCACTAAAATGAATATCTTTGTGCTTACTAACTGCCAAAACAAATAGTCACTAACATGGTTACTAACAACCTAAAATTCAGTTACTAACCAATGAAACTAATAGAAGTTAATACATTTACTAACCAAGTTACTAATCACTGAAACCTATTCGGTTACTAACCTGGTTACTAATAGCTGAAATCAATATATTTACTAAACAAGTTACTAATTACTGAAGACAATTCAGTTACTAACCACCAAACCAATTCAGCTACTAACCTATTTTACTAACTACTGAAACCAATTCAGTTATTAACCTAATTACTAAAACCAATTCACTTACTAACCTGATTTATAACTACTAACACCAATTCATTTACTAAACAAATTACTAACTACTGAAACAATTTCAGTTACTAACCAAATTACTAACTACTGGAACCAATTCGGTTACTAACCAAATTACTAACTACTGGAACCAATTCGGTTACTAACCAAATTACTAACTACTGGAACCAATTCGGTTACTAACCAAATTACTAACTACTGGAACCAATTCGGTTACTAACCAAATTACTAACTACTGGAACCAATTCGGTTACTAACCAAATTACTAACTACTGGAACCAATTCGGTTACTAACCAAATTACTAACTACTGGAACCAATTCGGTTACTAACCAAATTACTAACTACTGAAACCAATTCAGTTACTAACCAAATTATAACTACTGAAACCAAAATCGGTTACTAACCTAATTACTAACTACTGGAACCAATTCGGTTACTGACCTAATTACTAACTACTGAAACCAAAATCGGTTACTAACCTAATTACTAACTACTGAAACCAATTCGGTTACTAACCAAATTACTAACTACTGGAACCAATTCGGTTACTAACCTAATTACTAACTACTGAAACCAATTCAGTTACTAACTACTGAAACCAATTCAGTTACTAACCTAGTTACTAACTACTGAAACCAATTCAGTTACTAACCTAGTTACTAACTAAAACCAATTCAGTTACTAACCTAATTACTAACTACTGAAACCAATTCAGTTACTAACCTAATTACTAACTACTGAAACCAATTCAGTTACTAACCTAATTACTAACTACTGAAACCAATTCAGTTACTAACCTAATTACTAACTACTGAAACCAATTCAGTTACTAACCTAATTACTAACTACTGAAACCAATTCAGTTACTAACTTCTGAAGCCAATACAGATACTAACCTAATTACTAATCACTGAAGCCAATACAGATACTAACCTAATTACTAATCACTGAGACCAATATAATTACCAACCAAGTTATTCATCATTGAAAACAATTCAGTTACTAACCTATTTATTAATACTGAAATCAATACATTTACTAACCAAGTTACTAACTACTGATGCCAATTGCATTACTAACTGCAAACCAATTCAATTACTAACATATTTTACTAACGACTGAAATCAATTCAATTACTAACCAATGAAACCAACACATTTACTAACCAAATTGCTAATTTCTGAAACCAATTCAGTTACTAACCTAATTACTAATTACTGAAACCAACTCTGTTACTAACCTAATTACTAATTACTGAAACCAACTCTGTTACTAACCTAATTACTAATTACTGAAACCAACTCTGTTACTAACCTAATTACTAATTACTGAAACCAACTCTGTTACTAACCTAATTACTAATTACTGAAACCAACTCTGTTACTAACCTAATTACTAATTACTGAAACCAACTCTGTTACTAACCTAATTACTAATTACTGAAACCAACTCTGTTACTAACCTAATTACTAATTACTGAAACCAACTCAGTTAATAATCTAGTTACTAATTACTGAAACCAACTCAGTTAATAATCTAGTTACTAACTCAAATCCATAAATTTACTAACCATGTTTCTAACTACTGAAACTAATACATTTACTAACCATTGAAACCAATTCAGTTACTGACATTTGAAAAATTATAGTTGCTGTTAAAATCAATTCAGTAACTCACATCTTAAAAACAATATATTTACTAACTACTGAACCTAATATAATTTCTAACTTAGTTACTGAAATCAATTCAGTTACTAACATTTTTACTAACTACTGAAGCTAATACAGTTACTAACCACTGAAACAAATACTTTTACTTAGTATTGGTTTCAGTAATTAGTTACTAACTGTATCCAACTTAGTTACTAATGACTGAAAACAGTTCAGTTATTAACATATTTGCTAATCACTGAAAAACAATAGTCACTAACCACTATACTAATTCAATTACTAACTACTGAAACCAATGCAGTTACTTAGTTACTAACCACTGAAACTAATTCTTCCTTTGTTACTAAAACCCTGAAGCCGATACAGATACTAATTTTAACTTACTTACCAAACACTGAAACTAAATCAATTGGTAGACTTTTTTTACTAACCATGGAAATCAATTTAGTTACTAATCTTTTTACTAATATTGACAATAACCACTGAAATCAACGCATTTACAAACACCAATTCAGTTACTAATATTTTTCTAACCTTGCAATGAATTAAGTTACCAATAATTAAAATTAATTCAGTTACTTTGTTACTGACAATTGAAAATAACTTGGCTACTAATGCTTGTAATCGATTTGGATACTAACCATTATATTAAACATTGTAATTACAATACTAACCAACTTACTAAGAAAATGAAACAAATTCTGTTATTAATGAGTCACTAACCATTGTAATCAATTCAGTTATTAGCAATGGTTGTAATCAATTCAGTTAATTAACTTGTTAAACACTTTTGTGCACAATTCTTTATACTAAGACTTGTAATAAATTCAGTTACTAACTTCGCTACTAATTACTGAAACCAATTCATTTGTTACTATTAAAACAAATTCAGTTACTAAAATTGTTCCTATTATAATCAGGTTACTAAAAATTGAAACTAATTCATTTAGTGAAATTTTTACTCACTGTTGTAAGAAATTTACTCATCATTAAAAGCAATCCAGTTACTAATTATTTTATTAAGCATTGTAATCAATTTAATTACTAACCTTGTTACAAACCATTGTAATTAAGCCACTAACCACTGAAACTAATTACTAACCATAATAAACAATTCTTTTGCTAACCATTGTAAGCAATTCACTTACCCTGTTACTAAATGTTGTAATCAATTATGTTAAAAACCATTGAAACTTTTCTGACATTGTAACCATTATAATATAGTTTTGAAACTAATTCAGTTACTAACCTTACTACTAACAATTGAAACCAGTTCAGTTACTAACCATTTTATTGTTGTAATCGATTTAATTACTAATCTTGTTACTAACTATTCTAAACAAGTTGCTAACATTTTGATTCACTATTGTAATGAATTGAATTACTAACCATTGAAATCAATTCAGTTATTCACCATGTAACCATTGTAGTCAGTTCACTTACTAACTATTATAATCAAGTCACTCATCACTGAAATCAATTCTGTTAGTAACTTAGTCACTAAATATTGTAATCAGTTCAGTGACTCACCTTTCTTGTTAATATTGTCAAAACCCATTGAAACCAGTTCAGTTACTAATCTAATCAATATATTGACATTCCACACTACTTCAAATGAAAGGTTTGGAAGGAAACTCCCTATCAATACTGGAAAGAGCGATAAGTTTCAGGAATTGAAAAACCTATTTTCATGGAAAAGTGTTTTAAAATGAAGATTTTATGAATTTTACTGAAAGCACTACTGGCTGCTCAGTCAATGGATGTCAATTTTTTTCTTTGCAGGGGAAATGGCTAATATCGCCATCATCATTGAATCTAATTCATTTATGAATCATTTCATTAATTCTTTCACTGCTGAAACTTTTTCTTGATACAAATCTTGTTCCTTCTATAAATACTGCTCTCATCATGTTTTTTTATTAAAAAATTGGTAGCTGTTCATAATCCTTCATTCTGAGCACTGAAACATCCAAATATTATCAACACTTGATAAACCTGTTCTCAGTCAGTTATGTGCCATGCATGATACACACTTAGACGATCATGTATCTTTCGATACATGACTGACTAGGCAGATTTTTTTCCTGCAGTAGGTTGCCATTTCTTTCTGCAGTAGACCAGTTGCCATCCAAGGCTAGAGAACCTGGTCTGTTCTGCTATTTACCCATAGCTAGTGGGAGAAGAGGATTCATACTTTTCCCAAGGGTTTTAGCATGTAAGTGAATGCAATGAATTCGACTGGAATTCCAACTCAGCTCTCCGATTCCTCCATCCAAGCCACTATCCATTAAATCACCATGCCTCCTTGTTTGTTCTAATATGCTTTAATCCAATCAGTTTTGCCATAAAACTAATTTTAGAAAATGTACAGTTTGAATTCAATCTTGAAAGGCTCCTTGCATATCTCTTGATTGGAACTCATTTTAAAGAATTTGTTGTCTGTTTTCATTCACTGCCTTTGATAATGTTCTCAGTACTGTTTCTGATTAAAGTATTTTTAACTTTTGTGGTGAAGCCTGCTCTTGTTCTATTGACCAGCATTTTGGTTGAAATCTTGTTATTATTTTTCAGTCTTCTCTCTACCTTCTTCAAATGTTTCAAGATAGTTTTTAGGATCACATGAAAAATATCAAAAAATAGTTCTTATAAATATTGCCTCTTGCAGTTCCCATCCTGTATCAAGTCACTTCCTATTGAAAGAATTTATAATTTTTGTAATTATCACTAAGTGTTAAGGATTCTTCTCTGCTTATTTCTATAATATTTTTCAGTAAAAGGTAACAACTCTGAGGTTCGAACGTGACACTCTAGATTTATGAATGTTTTCTGCCAGGTGCATAGATAACGGTGTCAGGCTACTGAGTGGAGTGATTATTGAGTGGAACTACCCAGTTGGATTAGTGTGAATTATTGTGCATTAATGACTTAGGTTTTGATTTAGGATTTACCAGATGTTAAGCTGAGTCACGCTACTAACAAGGTATTCACTGAAATCATTAATTATCTTTCATTGATTTTCCTTCTTTGTTCTTAAGTATTTATTTGCAGTTGTAATTAAATGTTTTATCTTAGCATTGAAGTCTTGAGTTATTAATGGCCACTGTATGTCACAAAACAATCTTAACCTCTTCATGTCTATGATCAATCGTTATCTATTTGCTATATCATTGTAATTTTCACTCCCTCTGTTTATATCACACAGTAACCCTCTACCTTGGCTGGCTCTTGGGCCTTGAAATGGGTGAACTTTAGTATTAAAAATATACCTAAGTACATATTTATTCATGTATTTTCTTTAACTTAGTATGGCAGAAGGCCACAGTTGTAGTGTACCCAGTGATATTTTTAGTCCTACCATGTTAAACGCTGTACTACAAGGTGATCCAAATAATGGCTGGAAGATTAACTTAGATGTAGCATTTTTTAAAAATACAATTTCCCTTCAAGATGCAAGCAATCATGGATCTCTACAATATTCCTTTTGTTATCTGTGAACTGCCATGACTTCTTGAAAAAAAGAATAAAGTGGTTTTCTGTTGCCTTCTTTGCAGGTATTCAATTCAGAATTATCCTTCTCATAGACTGGCTGCTAGCCTAGGCTATAGAGACCATTTTGCTTTGCTATCTAACCTATAGCCCTGAGGTGGGGGAGAATAGTTGGATTCATGCCTTTTCTGGGAGAATTTCTGTAAAAGTGTTGTAGGATACTTACTGACAATAATGAGTATCTCCCCGTTCACATAAATACAGTAGTAAACTTGACTCGCTTCTAGCAGTTGACTACTTCTTCTATGTGCCACTGGCGAATCTTATATATGTTGTTCTTGTCCTAAGTATTATCATTCATTACCAACCTTTGTGTGATTATTCTATTCAGTAACCTTCTCTAAGTTACAACAAAAAAACTAGCCTAGAATTTGAAATTGGCTTGCTAAAGCCATTTTCCTTACTGATAACTCTACCCACACAGCTCTCTCAGTAATACTATTAGTGTGTGTAAAAAGAAAACATCAGATATAGTGGCATCAAGTGCTCAGGTGAAAGAAGAAATAAGTCTATAGAATTAGATTTGATCTTCGACACTACTGGCTCTTGTCGCTTATGTGATAAAGCTGTTGTTGTATATTGAGTTTCCCCAAGATTAAAGGGATGTGTGTTTTTTCTTATTTCTGATTTGCAGTGTTTATTTTATTTTTATTTTACTAAAGTTCCCACAGTACAAGGCTCCAGAACCACTCAAGGTATAGGGTTACTGAATGAGGGGTGTGATATGAATGTAAGCCAAGGCAGTAGGAAATTAAGATTATAAAGGAGTTTGTTCCACAAAGTTGCAGTTCTCAGGTTGGGAGAAATGAAACTTCCTCCTTCCAATTGTAATCCAGAGGAAATGTGGGCAATTCAACTCCATGGATGTAGCATGGTAAATCCTAGCTGTAAAGGTTTGGACTGGTGGAACAAAAGTGTAGAATTCATCTGAACTTTATCGCAGAAATAGCGATAGAGTAGTGAAAGGCTTGCATCTTTGCAACTGTGGGGAATGAGGCTGTAGTGTGGAAAACAAGTCATCCTCTCCAAGACTACTAAAATGATTTTGAACTCTTAGTAAGATTGTGAGGATTGAGAAGTTCCAGCTCAGACATGGCAGCAATACTCTATTTTTGGTTTAATCTGCATGGCAGGAGTCAGGTACTTCGTGGGGGAAGAGAAGGAACCAACCATTTTTACAGCATCTTTAGCAATGGCTATAGAATGCTGGTCTGGGTAGTTGCAGTGAAAAAGCAACTGAAGCTAAAATCAAAATAATACTATGTCAAAATGAGTAATGGTTCTGGTGTCTGTCTCCTGAGATAATGAAATATTACAAGTATATTGACAATTAACACCTTGTTGTTGTTCAAGATCACTAATGGGGAAACTAGTGTGACTTATCCAGATTGCAGACTTAACCCTGACATTGCAGCTCCTCTCAGGATCAAACAGATAAGATCCAAGGGAATGCATTATGCTTGGAGTTACAAGACTTACCAAAAGGTTAATTTTGACAGCCAATCTTTTAGGACTTTGGCAGTTCAGAGATTCTTTTATTTTTTTTCTGACTGGCTTTCACCAAAAGCAACAGAACCTGTTCATTTCTGCTATTTAAAACATAGCTGGAGAAAGATGTATTCTTAATTTTACCAAGAGCATTAATGCATTAAATGAAAGACATTATCAGAATTTCAAACTGTATGCCAACAACCTCTACACTCACTGCACATCCAATAATTACTAATTATTTGATTACTAATATTACTAACTTGAATAATATATCACTGACTGTGACTTTAACATGTTGTCTACTAATCAAAACCTACTAACTTTTGAGACTGATGTTTACTAATCTATATATACTAACACCTCATCTACCTGAACATACTAACCCATTGTTTATAAACTAGAAAATACATATACAAATGAGAAGTACAAATGTGATTTATATTATAGCACTTGGTTGACTAACCTGGTGACATTAATACTTTCATTTGAATCATAAAATACTAACTCATCACTTAATGACATACAGATGCACCTTTACAAAACCAAACATACTAAAATGTTGTTTACTAACCTGTTTACTCAATCAGAAGTACTAATATATTGTTACTAACAAAATATACTAACATGACATTTACTAACCAGAAGATATCAGTATTAAAAAAATAAATTTATTAACCTAGAGATATGCTTTAATTATTCCAAACTACTGTTCGCATCTTGGTTTATATAGATGTCATTATAGACATATTTCGGCCAAGTACTGTCTTGCCATCATCAGGTATGCATTGTTTGGCCAATATGGTACAGCTGTTGATCATTGTGTTCCTGTTTTAATAATGATGATGATGACTAGGAAGAAGGTCATTGGTCAAAAAACTTTTAAAAAATATGATAAATATTTTTTTTAAATTCACAAACTGCTTTCAAACATCTTCTTATGTCTTTTGTCAAGATAAAATGTCCAATTGTAAAATTGCTTTAAGTATTCATTTTAAAATTTCTTTTCTCATTTAGCAAAAACAAAAATATCTTCATTATACACCTAAAGTATTTGGTATTTCTTTAACAACCAAGATATACCAAATACTTCAAATTTACAAAGAGAATATTTTTGTTTTTGCTAAATGGGGAGAGAAATGTTAAAATGAATATTTGAAGTAATTTTTCATTTGAACATTTTATCTTGATTTGAGAGATAAGAAAATGATTGGAAGCAGTTTGAGAATATTTTATTATTTTTTAAATTTTTTGACCAATAATCTTCTCGTCATGATTATTAATAACACGGGAACAAAATAACACCATAACCAGCAGATATCCTATATTAGCTTAATATGAACACTCTGATGATGGCTAGGGGGTACCTGGCTGAAAAATGTCTACAATGACATCTCTAACAACCAAGACATGCCGAATACTTTAGGTGTATAAAGAAGGTACTTTTGTTTTTGCTAAATGAGGAAAGGAAATTTAAAATGAATATTTGAAGCAATTTTACAATTGGACATTTTATCTTGACGAAAAACAAGGACATGTTTGGAAGCATTTTGAGAATTTAAAAAAAAAATATTTTTCAAAATTTTGTACATTTTTTTTTACCAATAATCTTCTAATTATCATTATTATTAACGCAAGAACAAAAAACATAATAATCAACAGAAATCCCATATCAGCCAAACAATACACACTGAGATGATGGCAAGAGGATAGTGGGTTGAAACTTTTATTAACATCATAATCAACCTACATATTGCAAGTATATTGACAATTAGTCATCTCAAAAATGAAATGCAAAATTGAACTTGATATTTAATAAATCTTTTACTAACATAGTAAATTAGTAAATGCTAACACAATCCATTTACTAATGTAAGAAAACAGTGAACCATAGGTACTAATATCTTGTTTACTAACCTGAATATATCATAGCTAACAAATCTATTACTGACCTGGAAACCACTAGCAACAACCAATAAACCAGAGTGTCTAACATTTCATTTACTAACTTAATATATTACCACTAACCAGAATATGTTATTTATTATGTGTTTACTAACCACAATATATGAAAACAATTACTAACACAGATGCTAATACATTTACTAATGTGAAAATACTAACATATTTACTAAACTGACAGGAACTAACATGTTTACTAACCAGAATATACTAAAATATCTACTAAATTATAAACAAAAGCACCTTCACTAAAATATATTGACTCTAACAGATCATTTATTAATACAAAAATACTAACACATTTACTAAACCATCAGGTATTAACAAGTTTACTAACCAGAATATACTAATATATTTACTAACATTGATACTAATACATTTATCAAATTAAATATACATACCATTTATTAACCAAATCTTTATTGACATTAACATGTCATTTACTAATGTGATACTAACATGTTTACTAACTATAATATAGTAATATTATTTAATAATGTAGATACTAATACATTTACTAATTTATACAGATAGACATATTATAGTGATTTTCTAAGCATAGCTTAGATGTGGCACAAGGTCAAAATTATTGGGCTTCCAGTGAGGCTTGAACTCACTATGCAGTTGTAATTGTTCTAGCAAGTCAAGCTTGCTAACACACCATGCCACACCAAGGTTCCCCTAGATATGTTATATACTAAAGATTTATTGTCACTAACATTATTTAGTAATGTATAAGTACTAACATATTGCCTGTAGTGTAGCACAGGGGAAAGATTGTCAAATGAGAAAACTCATCTGACGGGTACCATGACATGAACGCTCCTTTGGTGGACCCCAAAAAAGCGTGGAACACTTCACAATTTTTTGTGTAATCCTTTCATAAGGGCCATCAAGAAACAACATCCAAAAGAAGCTGGCTAACACCAAACGGGGTGCCCATGCTGGTACAATCTGCACCAGAGCCATAGCCATAGCCTTTTGCTACTTTGCAACAGTGTGGAACAGATTACATGCAAAGAAAAGTGACCTTGCCTAGAATGCATCTTGCAGATCAGTCACTAGGTGTCTCAAACCAACCAAAGTAAATAAACCTCTACTTGCTCAGTGGCATCACTCACCCTTACATCAGAAGGACAGTTCATTCCCAACTTGAGAAGCTGAAGCAGGAAACTGACCCTCATCATCCACTACACAGCTGTGAACCAAAGACGAAGAAGCTCAAGGCACAGCTTTCTACACGCAGTCAAACCACTAAACAACAGAACTCCAAGTCAGCATCTGTTCCTGTGGTGCAGCCACCTTAATGAATACAGGCTCTCACTCAGCCATACAGAATCTCTCTTCCCACTGGCTCCAGTGATGCCTGATCCTTCTGGTCCTGCCTGAATTGCCTATGAACAGCTGTGGGTTGCTGTAGAGCCAACCTTCAGAAATGGGGATATGCCACTGATGATGATCCCAACTACCAATGTGGGCAATCACAAAATATGGAACATCTTCTAGTTTGCATACTTAATGAGCTTGAAACCATAACACTCTAGACAAGACTCTGTGTGTGATACTGGATGGGTGTCATCTAGTGACTCATAAAGAAGATGACTACATTTACTAAACCATCAGGTACTAACTTGTTTACTAACTACAATATATTATATACTAACATAGAAACTAATACATTTATTAATCTAAAATATATTAAGACTAATAGTATATTTCATCTGAAAGTACTAACACATTTACAAAACCAGCATATACTAACATTGTTTACTAACATAAATACTAATACAATTACTAAATTACATGTTATTTACTAAACAAAATATATTGACACTTGACTAACATGACATTTACACATGTGAAAAGGCTAAAACATCTACTAACCCTCAGGTACTAATATTTTGTTTACTATTTGTTATAATTTACTAACAAAGATACTAATACATTTACTAATTTAAACATAGACATGCTATATACTAACCAAAATATATTGACACTAACATTACATCTACTAATATGAAAATATTAACACATTTACTAAACCATCAGGTACTAACATGTTTACTAACCAGAATATGCTAAAATATTTACTAAATTGGACATTTACTAATTGATATATTTTGACACTAACATGTCATTTACTATTGTGAAAATACTAACACATTTATTAAACCAGCCAGTACTAATACTTGCTTTACTAACCAAAATATACTCATATATTGTTTACTAACATAGATACTAATGCATTTACTTTATTATACAAAAGTGCCATATACTAACAAAAGATTTGACACTAACACATCATTTACTAATGTGAAAATGCTAACATATTTACTAACCAGAATATATTATTTACTAACATGTATACTAATACATTTACTAAATTAAACATGCTATATACTAATCAAAATGTACTAACATAAAATTACTAACATATTTGTTAAATCAGCAGATACTAATATTGTTTACTAACCAAAACATAATTATTTACTAACATCGATACTAATTCATTCACTAACTTATGTAAACATACTAACAGAATATATTGACACTAACATTATTTACTAATATGAAATTACTAACATATTGTTTACTAGTTATTTATTAATACATATACTATGTACAGACAAGTCCTATACTAAAAGATTTGAGACTGTCATTTATTAATGTAACAATACTAACACATTTACTAAACCAAAAGCAACTAACATGTTTACTAACCATAGTATATTGTTTACTAACAGATACTAATGAATTTACTAAATTAGATATGTCATATACTAACCAAAATATATCAGCACTAACAGGTCATTTAATGTGAAAATACTTACTAAACTAGCAAATACTAACTAGTTATTTACTAACCAAAATGTTAACATATTTACTAACAAAGATACTAATACATTTACTAAATATACTAACCAAAATATACTCACATTAATATATCATTTACTAATATGAAAATACTAACACATTTACTAAATGAAGTACTAATATGTTTACTAACCAGAATATACTATTTACTAACATAGATACTAATGTTTACTAAATTAAATATTCTGCGTGTTTTGGCAGCAAACAGACGTTTTGAATCGATTAATTTTACTGATCAACTTTTCCAAATTATGAATAATCCTTCTCAGACAGGGAGGAAATCCTATCAGAAATTCTAAAGTTCATTTTGGAAATTAAATATACATACTATTTACTAATACTTTTTTTTACTAACCTGAAAATAATAACTGATCTACTAAACTGAATGTACTAAAATATTGTATACTAAACTAGATACTTAAATATACTAAAAAGACATTTACTAATACCTTTATTAGTGAGGATATACTAATACATTTACTAAACAGCAGATACTGTTTAATGATGCGAATATACTGTTGATTACATTCCATTTACTAAACTGAATATACTAAAATATTGTTTACTAACCTGAAAACTAATATTTACTAAACCCAGGGTTTAAAAATCTTGTTTACTAATATACTAGTATGCTGTCCTTTAGTAACTAGAAATCAGAGATATTATTACTAAATAGTGTTTATAAAACCTATCTTTTATTTTATTTATATATTATTATGATTTAACAGCTTCCAGTGTTCTTCTCTTTTCAAGAAACCTGTTTGAACATTTATTCGGAACCATATTTATAAGATTGTATTAGATAAATAATGTCACGTTTTATTGACTAGCACACATTCCCCAGCAGATCTTCAGGTCTGTAAATGTCAGGATGTTCTGGGAGTACCAAGAATATCGTAGCATTTACAAGGTTTTACTTAACATTGGTCATTTTTATTTTTTATAATTCTGTAGCTAATTAAGATATATATGGCCACATACATGTGGGTACATTGGTATATATAGTTATTAGCTGAATTTTGATTTGAAACTTCTATTACATAATGTTCAATATAAGTGCATTGCCAAGAAAGAATATGTTAAAAATATTTGTAAAATAATGCTATGCCACCTTCAGGAGTCCATTACCTCATACGCACACAGGGAGTTAAAAGATATACATATATGATTTCGTTGCCGGACACATCTGACTGAATTTGGTGGGTTAACTTGGTTTACAAGTAAGAGGATACAAAATTTAACAACACAAGGCTTGTAGAATATAAATATTTGATCAACAAAGTGGATATTAAATGGGGGATCAGTTTTGTTTTACCACCAAGTTATAAACAGATCCCCCATTTTTGTCATATTTTGATTCCATGTAGCTTTTTACTCCAAAAGAAAATTATTGTAGTGTTGCAAGATTCAACTACTTTTGAAAGCTCTATTAAATCTTGAATTTTGCTAATTGTGATATTTTGGGTAAGTTTTTGAAAAATAAATTAGACTAATTTGTATTACAAGTGAATTTGAAATTTAGTTGTACTGGTACTTTAAATGTAATGCGATTCAACACCCCTATTGATTAGAGTACTAAAGGTTTGAAAGTGCTATATTTGATCCAACATCACAGTATTTGTATGCTTAACTGTCTTTTCTACTTTGTTTAATTATTCATTTGTTAATCAAAGATTAGTGGCCATTGTATGTGTCTGTGCCTGTGTGTGTGTATTTTGGGGATGTATTATTCAAGATCTTTTTCTGGTTCTTCTTGTCTTTCCTTTCCTCTTTTTTTTTTTTTTTCCTAATTAAACTTTGTTCTTCACATAAAATATATGTATTTGCATGATTTAAATTTTTCTTCAATGCCATCATCTTTTTCCTTCTATTTTTGATTCTCAGATTTAACCTAAGCAAGCTAAACAAATTTTCTGCAAGTACCCAATGAATTCAAAGGCTAAGTTTTAGCTGGGAGGTGGTAGTGGGTGTCTAGATAACAGTGGTGACAGCCATATCAAGTTGAAACACGAGTACTCCTTCGATCACTAATGCTTAAGCAATGCTGAGCCTGGTTAGCACTCAGATGAGTGACTGCTGGGGAATACCAATTGACAGCTGGCAATAGATACAATATCATTACTTATACTAACAGAAGGCCTCAATATAAAGAAATACTTCTGGACTGAAAGTTTGCAAAACCTACCTGGGAGTTGGGTGAGAAGATAAAAATTCATACCAAATTCATGGGTCTAGTCACTGGATCTAATCAACGTCTTTATCTACTGGTCCATGCCTCCTTGAAGAGATATAGACATATTTTTTCAAGTATTTTATTTTGCTTTTTTTTTTTTTTTCTCACAATTCCAAGATCATTAATCAACAATAGAGATCAGAAATAAAGAATAAATCCATGTCGAGATTTGAACCCTCATCCGTCATGTTTGGAAGCCAGACTTTCCTTAATTATATTTGGTAGTAATTGCATATGTCTGTGCTTATTGCCAAATCGCATTGAAACACAGGTTCTTGTCAAGTCATAAGATTTATGCAATGTTGAACCTGATCAGTACCTAGATGGGTGACCACTTGAGAATACTGGGTGTTGTAAGCGTGGATGTGCAGGAGGTGTTAATGAGAAATCAGAGAGCAGTGTTCAAATTCCAGTTAAGTTCATTGCATTCACTTATGCATAAATACCCTTGGGAAAGGTATGAATCCATCCCTTCTCCCTACCTTAGCTATGGGTTAAACAGCAAGGCACATTAGGCCTTGGTTGGCAACCAGTCTACTGCAGAAAGTAATGGCAGCTTACTGCAGGAATTCTTCTGCCAAGTAAATCATGAATTGAAAAGAGACATGATTGCGCAAGCATATCATATTTTCCTCTACCAACACACGTTAGGGCAGCGTAGTATGGTAATGGGCAATACCTACCCATGAAGAGCAAAGATAGCAAAATCTGGGGAAGGCCTACATTCAACAAAAGACCTTCACAGGCTGGGAAGAAGATATTCACCTATCTCTCTGGATAATAACAAATAAAAGTGCTGGCCTTTGTAATATAACTCCTATGGAAATGCATAAAGCACAGATATTATGAAAAAGTTTATACTGACCACTGTCAACCTTGATAATAGGTGCAACAACTTGCCCAGGTGATAGTAGTGGGAGAGTGGTTTTCCAAGTTTTCACTCATCTATATATTCTATTAAATAATAATTTCAGACTATTATTTTTAGTGGCAGTGTATTTTGGCTCAGACCTTCTGAGGCTGACCCTTAAGGTCATATGGTAGGCAAAACAAAGGAAGTCATTTTTGATTGGTTAAAACTAGTGTGGGAATGTTAGAGGGATAGAAAAGGATTTCAGGGAGTTAAGTTTTGCATGTCATACACTGTAGACATGGTTATTTCATGTCTCAGGGAACTTGCTCCCACAATTAACCAGTGGGAGCGACCCCACTGGTTAATTCGAAATGTACACGTCGACATGTTTAATATAACAGATGTTTAAAATCCCTTTTGTTGGTATTTTTTTTTATCTCTGAACAAAATAACTGGCAATCAATGGCTGAGAAAGAAGGCAACATTATGATTAGATCAAGACACTCACCCCAAGACCAACCTCCACCAGAGGGCTATGTAACAATTCCAGAAGAAATTTTTTTTTTTTTAATCAAGATATCTGGTGACAAGACAGCACAATAATATGGATTCATATTTTCCCAAAAGACTTAGTTCTAAAATGAAATTATAGTAGGCATCTCTCAGTCAATATTGACTATGAATGATGTGCCTTGGTGTCAATGCTCTGGAACAGTGTTAACTGGAGTGACCTCTCCAGGGTGGGATGGTATGGAAGACCAGCTGTTGGCCTGGAACAGGTCCACACTCTCCACACTGTTAGTGGGACCAAAGGAATAGCATTCAACGATAAATTATATAAAAACTAGGGAAGCTTCCCTCGCCATATACATCCTCTGTTCTACTGAAAGTAGTAGAACCAGGAGAATTTGTGTGTAAGTGAATATAATGAATCTAACGAGTAATGGAACTCAGCTCCCTGATTAATAATTCCAAGCCATTATCTACCTGCACATCCAGACCTGCTATTCTCAAGTGGTCACCTATCTAGATACTAACCAGGCTCGACGTTACTTAGCTTTGGTGATTATATGAGAACCAGTGTTTAAACATGGTATGGCTTTAAGCTAAATAATGGCAAGTATACAAAGTTTGCTTATGCTAAATTTGACCTATTCTTTAACTTTGACCTATTCTTTAACTTTGACCTATTCTTTAACTTTGACCTATTCTCTAACGTTCTCTCTTGTTTCTGATTTAAGGTGAGTTTTCCAAGTTTAATATTTATGGTTGTTGCTCTGTTTTATTCTATTTTTGCTTTTTTTTATTTTTTTTTTTTTTAACCTTGTTTCAAATTGCACTTCTCTCTTTAAACAAAATATCTTTTTATGAATTGATTTTCATTTACATATGTTTATTTTTCTTTCTCTCCTGTGATCTGCTTCTTTGCTTGATGTTCCTCACCCTAACCGTTCTTCGATTATTTCATATTTGTTTCCTGGCTGTTGTATCTGCTTCTGGTGCCACTTTTTTTTTTTTTTTCTTTTTCTTTTTTTGTTATTGTTTTTATGATCTCTTTTCACATAATTTGTGTTTTGTCCATTTGTTTATGCAAAAAGGATTAAAATAAAAGTATGTATGTATATATGTTATAAGAATGATGATAGAAAAAAAAAATCTTAGTTTTTTGCCGACATGTTTCGTCTTCCGACTTTATCAAGGCAAAATTAAAGTGAAATGTTTTTGTTTTTATAGTTACATTAAACCCAAAATTTAAAAAGAGAGAGATGCTTTTACATAAGCCTCTTTCTGGCTAATGTTTACTTTCTTTATACTAAGTTTTTTTTTTTTTTTCATGTCGGCAACATAGTAAAATTCCTAGAACAATACTTAGTATAAAGGAAGTTAACAGTGTCTATAGAAAAAGGTCTTTTGATATACTATATATTTTTTTTTTTTTGCCTGGTCCTAAGTTAAACTCTGCCAAATATTTTCACTTCAATGTATATTCTCTACAGATAAAGCATCTATAGGGTAGGTGTGTTTATATAAAATGCACAAAGGCTTACTGTTTACAATAAATGACTGTAAAATCTGGTTAATTCTGAATAACTACTGATATGAATAAATATACTTATATCAACAAATCCCTTATGATTTTTGCTTATTAACTATTGAACACCGAAAAGCTTTTTTTCTTTTCTTTATAATTACTTGTATCCTTTAAATTTATATTTTATTTAATATTTTAAAAATTCTCTCTTTGATTTAACTGCTGTAGGATTGTTGATGTGAACAGGGTAATTAATTTTAAAAAGTATTTTCTTTTTCTCTTCTTTTTTGCTCTTTGTGTACTAATTATTAAATGCAAAAATTTACACAGCACTTATTTCAATTAACTGCATTACTTAAAACGATTACTTCACTACTTAAGTAAATGTAAGATTACACTTGACCCTTCCTCATGGAATCAGGTTGTGACACATGGTCGGTTTAACGTGTGGAACCCGAGTGAGTACACTCGGGCTAAGGACAAAAATTCCTCCGAGTCCTGACAAGCGTCAGTTGTGGTGGCCTCTATGCAAGCACCGAACCTTCTCTCTAGTGCAATGAGAAGGTGCAGCCTCAGGCATTTGTTCCCCAGGGCTGACTTTCCTCAGTTGCACTGCTGTCCTCTGATGGAGCTGCAACCGAGTTGCACTCTGCCTGAGACGCACTGAGTTGCACTCTGCTAGAGGTGCAACTGAGAGATAAAAACCTACCCGGCATATGCCAGAAAGACCTGTTTTAGTTGACAATAAGTGACAGAAGGCTATAAAAATCACTGTTGATTATTTACAGCTAATTTGTTTAAATGATGCACTGACTATTGTTTGCATTATGTGGCAATAATTGTAAGTAACCAAGTTTTAAGTTCTCTGAATATTGAGTCATGGAGTTGGCAATCTGAGTTCAAATTCTAGACTATTGGGTTCATGTTCACACAAATGCGAAAGATATGAATCCATATCTTCTCCTCCCAGCTATGGGTTAAATATTATGACAACCAATTTGAGACAGATGAAATATAAAGAAGGTAGAAGAAAAACATAGTTTTACCTATCTTTTTTGCTTTTCAATTATGATAAAAGATGACAAACATAAAATAACAGATGAAAAAAAGATAACTAAGAAAAAAGTAAAAAAACAAATGTAAAGATTAAAAAAGATAAACAAATGAAACAATTTATGCAGCACTTATTTCGATTAACTGCATTACTTAAAACGATTACTCCACTACTTAAGTAATTGTAAAAGCTTAGTTCGAAAATGTGACAGATTATTTACAGCTAGTTTATTTAAATGATGCACTATTGTTTCACATGGCAATAATTGTAAGTATTGAGGCTCTAAAGTAAGTAACCATGTAATCATTTTAAGTTCTCTGAATATTGGTACCATTATTAAATAGCGAAGACTAGCAATTGTAGTTAGGCCAGAATTTACTAATAATTCTCAAGGATCAGCTTTGCCATTCTCTTTGAGTCTTATAAAATTTTGTGAGCAAATGAGGCTGTAAGAAATAGCATCACCTCATCAGAATTTGATTCTCCAGAAAATGGTAAATTAATTTGATTGTTTAATCTTAGTGAAGATAATACAACTTTATATTGTTCCCTCCCCATCCCAAGTGATTCACCCCAAGCAAGGCGAGAGTGCAACTAGTATGCAAAGGGCTACAGAAAGTGTAAGTAAGGGAAAAGGCTGGATATAGGGGGTGGTGAGGAAAGGATAAAAATAAAACAGAAGATGTCGATTGACATTACATTTAAATTTTTGAAGATTATAGTTATCAGGGAAGCAAGTAAGAAAAAAGAAGTTTCACTGTTGGGAAGTGTGTTGATGGTAAAAGTGCGGGACCGAGATGCCAACCTAATAGCACGCTTAAATTCATGCAGTCGGGGCACCAGTGAAAATAGAGCAGATGCTATGACAATATTTATAGAAAAGACAGAGGGAAGCCACATTATGTTGGTGAGAAAGTGACTGGAGTCAAGACCCCAATCAGGACCAATCACTGTCTATATTTCTGAGATGAGGTATTGTAACTATTTATACTGTTGTCATCATCTTTACTGTCATATTCATGATGTTTCGGCTGTTGTACGCTCCAGCCTTCTTCAGATGATATACGTTGAAATTTCGAACCAAACCCGTTATTTTGTTCACTGGGATAGTTTGTTCTAGTTCCACATGCCATGCCTCTTCTGGATATCTCAGTTTCAGTTATTTCTCTCCAAGATTTTGTTTACCTCTGCCATGGCCAGGTATTGAACTCACAACCCAAGGACCAGGTGTTGGTTGAAGCAATCCACTGATTTGACCCAAAGATTCAATTGCCAAATGTTTTAAAGATATGTCTAAAATCTGTTCAATAAATGATTCACTTAAAGTAATGATTACTATAGTCGTTTATTTCACAATATTGTAATAACATCCATCAAGAACCATGTCTTAATTTGGCCCAACTAAAGCAGCTTCTTTTCACAAACTGCTGCTTCATAGAACCATCTCCTATGAGGATGCTTTCCCAATCTTAGTCTGTTCAAGTCTAGGGTTAACTGTTATTTTCCCCTCCTATCCACACAAACTGTACCTCTTACTTTGTAACCCTCTACCTTGAGTGGCTCTTTGCACAGGGTGTTACATTATTGTAAAAAAAAAAAAAAAAAAAAAGTGTTGATTGCTTATCATTCTTTTAATCTGGGATTAAGTCTAATCTGCTTAGTTTTATCTATCATTACAGCCTAATAATTACTAGGTTCTACTTTTTAAATCCATCTTTTTTTTTTAATCGGATTAATTGTTAAGAGAAGATTTTAATATTTACACTATCCTCAATGTCACTTTCTTTAAAATTGTCAATTTCTCTTTTCTTTTCTGTTGTAGAAAGCAGACAAGGTTATTTAGTATTTGTTGGAACTTTTGATGCAGTTGTTCAGTAGAAAAGAAAAAAAAAATTGGTCAGTTTACTTTTGTACCTGAAAGGAAATGTTCTGAATATCACATAGGTTAAAATTTTTATTCTCAAAACGAAATTAGCTGAATAAAAAGGCAAGGAGTTCACCTTCATCATGAGAAACAAATGAATAAAAAAAAAAAAAAAAAAAAAAAAAAAAAAAACATTTACAAGGTGCATTACGGAAGTTTTGAGATTTTTTTAGGCAAGATGTTTATTAATTCCAAAGTACAAAACTTGAATCTGCTTCAAAGTAAAATCCTCACATTTCAATGCACTTGTTGAACTGCTCCACACACCTTGTGATGGTCTTGTGGAAGTCATCCAAAGTGAAGGTATCCAGGACCCTTGTCACAGCCTTCTTCATCTTCTCAATGTCTTCAAAATGACTTCCGTATGGTTTCCTTTCAGAAACAATCAAAAAGTCACAGGGGCAAGGTTTGAACTATAAGGATGGCGAGGGACAGTTTCAATACATAACACAAAACTTGTGCAGATTCTTAAAGTTTTTCTTCACAAACGTTACAACTTTTAGGAAAGCATTCCAGAAGTTTTGAGAATTTTTCAAAAGTACAAAATTCTAATCTTTCAAAGTAGGATAATTTGACTTTGAATGCACTTGTTGTAAAACATCAAAGTTAAGCAATGTCAAGCCTGGTCAGTACCTAGATGAGTGGCCGCTTCAGAATGCCAGGTGCTATGGATGTGCAGGTGGTGTAATGGATAATGACTTGGAATTTTTAATTGGAGAGTTCCAATTTTTGTTTGGTTTGTAATATAGTGGAATTATACTCCATTTGTCCTTTTGTCATACCTGAAGATGATATATATATATATATATATATTAGTGGCAATAAAGTCACTATACAGTAACTTACAATAACAATTAAGGCAAAGCAATTAATCAATAGTTCAGAAATTTATTATTAAAATAATTCTGGTTAATAACAATAAAATGCTATGGTAAACAATAGTAAATTAATTACCGATACTGTTCGAATTGCAAGCCACCTGTTTCAATGCTTCACTTTTTTTATTATAAGTAAATGTTTAGTGACTTTATTGCCACCCTATATCTATATAACAATTTAGAAAACTTATTTCGACATGTTTCACTGACTGATTGGCATTGTCAAGAAAATGTATTTTATTTCAGCCAAACATGTCAAAATAAGTTTTCTGAATTCTTCTGTTCATCATTCCCTGAGATTCTCATCCAAACTTTATCTATGGCAGAGATGAGAAAAAGAGAGATAGAGAATGAATCAGATAAGGGGAAAGAGAGAGTGGGAGAGCAGTGTGTATGTGCTTACAGTCAAATCATGCTAAAGACACCATATGATCACCAAAATTAAGCAGCATTAAGCCTGGTCAGTACTGAGATAGGGCACCTCTTGAAAAACACCCTGTACAACAGGGGTTCTCAACAGGGGTGAAATTCACCTCCAGGAGGTGAATTTGGGATTTTCAGGGGTGAATTGTGACCACAGTAATTTGGGGGGGGTGCAATTATAGAATTTGGCCTATCTGGCCTGTCACCTTGAAAAGGAGGTGGAAAATGGCCCTCTGACAAATGGTTAACGGGGTGCATGAGGCAAGCAAGGGTGAGAAGCCCTGTTGTATCATAATAAAAACTGACAGCTACCAATTATTTCATGCTTGGTGTCTTCTGATATTAGGTTGGTGCAAAAATAATGACATAATAATGTTGTTTTTTTGACGTATTTTTTAACGTCAAAAAACGACATTATTACGTCATTATTTTTGCACCAACCTAATATATTTTCACTGCATTGTGGGTGCCAACAATGAGTTTATCTACAGCAATACTGTTAAAATTTCAGTTAAAGCTATAAATAAACTCATAAAAAAATTTTTTTTATTGTCTAAATTGGCCATTATAAAGTTGGCCTTTAAAGTTGGATTTCTTAATTGACTTCTGGCAGTCAACGCATTAATGTCCACACCCATGTCTTCCATACTCAAATTGTATGCAGCACAGGCAGTTTTCTATTAAGCAGTCGTGTGGGCAACATCAGGTTTCCAGAGGTTGGGTGGGTGGGGGTAGAAACACCTCATTCATCACTACTCGTTTGGTGGCTATCCTAGTCCAGTGAGTGGGTAGCCATCTCATATAAAGAATGACTATGCACAGGTGATCATCAAACACCTGAGGATTGGCTAAGCGTGAACTTGAGTTGCACATAGACATGTTATTTTACTATTATTTTAGCTTTGCATACCTGGCATGGGGTACTGTTGTCTAATTGATATTACATGATAATAACATGGTTGTTATCTATTAGAATCATATGTAGCATATGACATTCATTGATCAAACATTTTGTGCTACTGCCAGTTGAAATGTTTAAAATGTATGTGTTATATATATATATATGAAAGGTGTCTTCAATGTTCGGCCTCTACACATTTTGTACACAATTCTCAGGTGGCCAAATGTCCTCCATACCTTTACTTACACAGCTTTAAGAATAAGTGTTGTTAAATTTAAAAATTTTAAAAAGTTAATATTTTTACTTCTGTTTATGTTGTAACCTAGAAAAGGTTACTGAATGACAAATAACCAAAATGGAGGTTGGAAATGAAATGGTAATCTTTATAACATCAACAAAATACAGTACTCATCAACGGCATGAAGTAGGTAAACCACTGCTTGTAGTGGACTACTTAGACAGCATATTACCCCCACTTACAATAGTGCCCAACATATTTATGGGGATTGGGACATATCCATTAGTGTTCATAACTATAGTATATAACAGTTTATAAATACTTGTTGCAAAATAAAATGCTTATATTTGCCTCAGGGGATAAAATATGTTGGTAAAGAAAAAAATTTTCCTGTTGTCTTTATATATATGAAAGTTTTTCAGGAAATTTAAACTTTTAAAGTCTACTGTTATTGCTCTTTTTTAAGTAATGATGGAGGTTTTCTTCCTTGTCTTTAGTACTATAGAAAATTTACAGTTTATATCTTTATTTTCTCTTCTTGTTATAGATGTTAACAATTTTTGCTGTTGCTGGAAGTGCTCAAGTGATGTAGTTTTTGCAATTTGGCAGAGTTTCTTTGTGATTTTTCCAGCCCCATTCTACAGGGTTTGAAGAGAACTGCTTTCTCATTTTCTAGCAGTAGATTCATTTTAAATATTTTATTCTTTCTTTCTAAATACATTTCTTGATTTTTCTTTTTTCTAAACATGTTCAGCAAAAACTTTTTTCTTTTGTTAAAGAAAACGAACTTACAGAGTTATTATTTTTTTTCTTTTGTTCATTTCTAGTGCTGGAGTTTTCAAGTGTCCAGAAGACGACAAGCCACTGGACTATGGCAAAGTAAGTAAAAAGTTACTTATCTTTCTTAAGAAGCTCTGAGAATGTTTAATCTTTGTGCCCCACAAAAGATAGTGTAGCAATCCACTACCACTTCCTTATCAATGTCTAATTTTGTACATTTTTGTGCAAAAAAGTGTATCAGAGAGCCTGCTCAGCTTAGTAAATATTTTCAGGAAATATCAGCTTCTAATTGGTCAATAAACACACAAGTGGGCATTGCAATCCACGCATGTACAAATATTTTTCCAGCACATGACCAAGTCAAGTTTCCCGCCAATTTGCTGTGATCCTGTCATGTGATTACATTATCTATAAATAGCAGACAAGTTCACTCGTTTTCTTTTTTACTCTTCCAAATTCCTGCGACGATGTGATCTTAAGGGTTCTCGGTCTAGACCATGGGCGGTCAGATGTTAAAAGCATATTCACGCATGTACGTACGTACAAACTTTTCCAACCTACATTACAAACATACAGAACATTTCAAAACATGCAACAAGAACTTTTCTCTCTGAAATATTCTTCTAAAACTACAGTTTATTCAGCATTTCTCAGCTTTATAATTAATTCAACTTTTGTGAGTTCAGATAAAAATATTTCCAGTCTAAGAGACATAACTCCAACAGATCTCTAACTTCTACGCTTATACATCAACACACAAATACAAACGTTAGGTTTTAAAAACCATTTTGTTCCATCTTGTATTTCATGTTATGTGGTATTTTACATTTTATGTAAATTGTGTGGCCATGTTAAACACGCAACCATAAAGACATACACAATTGTCCATTCTTATTACCAAACCACTACATGTGGTAACCCCAATGTTTGACATGGGGTAAGAGAAACAACTAGACCACTACAACAGTGTACACAAAGGACAGTTTTTTTTTTTCCAGGCGAAAAGGTTAAACATTGCCAAACCTCTTTATGACTTCCAGCCTTTTGTATTCTGATATAACTATCCTATGAAAAATTCAACTATAATAATCCAAGAAAGGTTGTCGTAAAATCAACTGACCTAATTGCTTTGGTCTTCATGTAATGGTTAATGAGGCTATTCTAGTTGACAATTGCTAGTGAGTTTGATCCTCACTAGGTGGCACACCCAAAATTTAACATTAAACAACCTGACAATGGTTTACATGTCAAAGTCAACCAACCTAATCTATTCAACAAGTTATTTGAATATCTTTTTGACTTTATCACAAAATGTTGTCTGCAAGTCCAAACATCTTGAGTAATGATAATGGTGGTTCTTAGAATTATAGGCAATATTTTTATTTTATTACATACCAAAGTTCACTGAATACAAGCTTCAAGAGTCACTCAAAGTAGAAGATTACTGAATGATGTGAGTGATATGAATCTTAGAGGAGGTGGTCGGAAATGAAAGCTATAAGGGTCAGTGATGATTTAGACCTTCATTTGAAGAGGTTAAAATTGTAGTGTTCAGGGGAGAATCCAAGGGGCATCTGTTCCACAAAATAGCAGTTCTTGAGAAAAAATGAAATGGAATTTTCTTGAGAAAAAACCAAAGTGGAATTTTTGGGTAGTTTGCTTGTGCTAAGTATCAAATAAAAATTTCCTGAATAGTTATATTTAGGTGTAAATTTACATGCTTAATTTGAAAATACTAAAGAAATTTTGATAAAATCTACCATTTTGGAGTGATCAACAATAAAAGTTCGCACTCATTCACGTCATTGGTTGCTATGGCATAGCGGCCATTACTGGTGTTGTTTGCATACATTCGCTGCTGAATAGACATGTGCAGATTACCTTGTTAATGGCCTTTTTACTAATCTTACTTGCATCAATTACTGTGCAAATGTGTACTCATTACATGCACAATAATCAAGACAAGTGAATTTTTATTCTGCAGCAAATATATGCAAACAATGCCAGTAATGGCTGCCACGATGTGAATGAGTCTCAACTTTTATTGTCGATAAGTCCAAAATGGTAGATTTTATCAATTTCTTAATTTTACATCTAAATATAACTGTTAGGGAAATTTTGATTAGATAATTAGTGCAGGGCTTAAAAAGCAAATAACCCGAATTTTCTTGAGGAAAAAAAAAACAAAGTGGAATTTTCTTACAATTGGAATATAGTACAAATTAGTTTTTGTTATTTTTTTTTTTTAACTCTTGAGAAGGGGCATGGTGTCTTAGATGTAAAGATTGATAGATTTGTTTTTCATGGTTTATCAACCTTTTGCAAGTTATTCTAATATAAAAAATATTTTTAGATTTTAAGAATTTCTTTTGGAGATAATGATTTACTGCTACACATTTTACTAATTAACCAATAGCAGTTGGGGAGAAGGAGTGTCTTCATACTATTCCGAAGACTATTTGTGCACAAGAGAATATAATGAACCCAACTGGAATTGAAACCTGGATCTCTGATTTTCCATTTCCGAGTCATTATCCATTACACCACTTGCACATCCAAACTTGCATCAAGTGGTGTAATGGGTAATGGCTCGGAAATGGAAAATCAGAGATCCAGGTTTCAATTCCAGTTGGGTTCATTATATTCATTTATGCACAAATATCCTTTAGAAAGGTATGAATCTACTTCTTCCTCTCAGCTATGGGTTAATTAGTGAGACTTGTATCACTCCATTATTATCTCCAAAAAAAAATAAAAATAAAATAAATAATCTTAAAATATTTTCAGGCTTTAAATAACATGCAAAAGGTTGACAATAATTGATTTGTTTTCTATGGCTTAAGAAAAAAAAATCCTCTCAGACAATACCTACCCTTGGGAAAGGACTAGGGTCATTACCTGGCATCCTGAAAAAGGAAATGCCGAAGAAACTTCAGCAATTTCTGTGCCTAGTCTATGTACATGTAGTCTCCTACTTTAAATTTGAACTTGTGTCACTTTGTGATCAAGTGGATGTGAGGATAAATATTATTACCTGTATGAGAGCTGGAAGTATGGTCTCTTCTCCAGGTTGATAATAGTTTGATATATCAACCTTTTCTTCTTGTTTGATCTCTTAGATATTGTTTATACTTTTAAATGGTACATATATACACAAAATTCAACTTGTTATCTTTGTTTTGTAGATTTTTCCTGATAACGATTTGTACAAAGAGATCACATCTAGCATTGTGCGCTGCAAGCATTATAAAGAAGGCTGTAAATGGGTCGATCCACTCTCAAGCTTACAGGTGAGTAAATGTTTTTTTATTTTCTTTATTGTTGAGGACCACAAAGATTCAAATATATTCTGGATTCTTTTGGCATCCTTGAATACAGGTGAGCAAGATCAGACACCAATTCTCCACACATATGTGAAAGTTGAAGATATTTTCAGCCTTTTCAGATTTTTTTGGCAAACATGGACCTTCATGCCTGCAAAAAATTGGAGTATCAAAAAGATGTTTTTTCCTTGACACTGCTATTATTTTAACTACCTTCACTGTTAGGTTTTTTTTTAAAAGTGATGATTAGAATTGCAATAAAACCTAAATATATGATGAAAGTAAATTTATACATTTTTTTTCTGTTCTTGAGAATTTTCAACAAAAATATTAAATACTATTTATTTATTAGATTGTTTATTTACAAGAATAATTTTATATTTACATTCTAAAAACTAATACCATTAAAACTAATGCAATGCAGTATTTATCATTTACTGATTTATAAAGAAATAAATGTAAAAACAATTTTTATTCATAAATTTATAAACATTTACTAAATTATTAAAATATGTGAACCAACTCTAAGGAAATCCTTATTATTTACCATTTTATAAAGTTGGAATCAGTTGGCAATTAGCCAATGTTTTGCCAACCATTCCAATAAACAATCAAATAAATAAATAGTGTTTATTATTTTTGTTATCAATTTTCAAGAACAAAGAAAATGTATAAATTCAATTTTATATGTTTAGGTTTTATTTCAATTCTAATCATCGCTTTTTAAAACACTTGATGGGTGACCGCTTGGAAATACCAGATGCTGCAATTTTGGATGTGCTGTTGGTGTAATAGATAATGGCTTGGAATTGTTAATTGGAGAGCTGAGTTCCAATTCCATTTGGGATTGTTATATTCACTTACATGCAAATACTCTTGGGAAAGTTATGAATCCACGTTTTTCCCCCTAGCTATGAGTTAATGGTTTAATGATACAAGTCTTACTAACTATTATCTCAAAAACAATAATTGTAACTAATTATAATATGAATTCTGTAAATAAAATTGATTGAGTGTTTTGTTTTATTTTTTTACAGCTTATCAACCTTTCTCATGTTATTTAAAGCCAGAAAATATTTTTAGATTGTAAAAATGTTTTGGAGATAATAATGATTTACTGATACAAGTCCTACTATTTAACCCATAGCTGGGGAGAAGAGGAGGTGGATTCATACATTTCCCAAGGGTATTTGATAGCTTTTAACCAGTAAAAAAAAATTTTTACATTATTCTTTCTACTTTTCAAATAAGTCTGTTTTGTTTTTTAGAGTCACTTGGATGTTTGCCGCTATGATGCGGTATCCTGTCCCAACAGTTGCTCAGCTCTCTTGTCCCGTATGTGTGTCCATGACCATCTCGAATACACCTGTCCACGAAGACGAGTTCTCTGTGAGTTTTGTGGCAATGAATTTTCAGGAGAGCAGATGGAGGTAACTAGCTATTTTTTTTTCCTTCTTGACACACCTACCTACATTTCTCAATATTTGTTACCTTTTAAAATTGTCTGGAAAAAATTGTTTTAGCCTTTTCAAAATTGGATATTTCAGTTCTGAGAGAACTAATGCTGCATGAAATTAATTTTGATATTTACTCAGTTTAACCGAGTAGGGAAGTGGCGGGTGAAGATTGAACTCATTGCGAGACTAGTAAATTTGTTTTGCAGACTATTAATCACTACTTTGTAAGTAGCATAGCATAGCATGTCCTACCTATAGAGTTGAATCATCTTCATTTCCCCTATTTGAAATGTAAGAAGAAAATTCCGCTCAGAAAACCACCCCCTGCCACTCAAGAACTGTTACTTTATGAACAAGAATCCTGCATGTATGCTTTTCCAAACACTACAATCATAACTCCATATCTAAAAAAAACGATCTACAATCTGTTAACTGTGGCAAAGAATGGCTTGTTTAATGCCTCTAAAACTAAACTGGTCTCTGTTAATCATGAGGGATCTCTTTCTGACTTTCAACAGCATTATTGATGCTAACCTTCAGGAGAGTGATACATTGCACCTTCTCGGGCTAACGTTCTCGGCTGACATGAAGTAAAAAGACTACATTAAATCCATTGCTAGGTCAGCTGCTAAGAAAGTTGATTCACTAGACAGATTCTGGAGAGAAAAATGATCTTATATGTCTACCATTTGCCCATGCTTTGAATATTGCTGTCACATATGGTCCAGTGTTCCTGCTATATATTTAGAGATTCTTGATAAAATCAAAAGGAGAATCAGCAATATTATTGGGCCTCATCTGGCATCTCATCTTCAGTCATTTTCCCACTGTCGTAATGTAGACTCCCTGCACCTTTTCTGTAAATACTTTCATGGTAATTGTTCAGATTGGTACCTAAACTTTATCAATTTAAGTGCAGTACTAGATTGGCAGCGAGGTCTCATGAATTTACAGTTGAACTGGCCTGATGTAACTGTTCTATACTGAGAGTTTCTTTTCTCACTTGTGGAATTCTCTTTTGGCTCTATGATTTCCGGCCAACTTTGATTCTCAAAAATTTAAATGTAATGTCAATCATTATCTACTGTCTTCTTGATTATGCTTCTATTGTTCTCACTCCTTCATAATGCATTCTATTATCTAATTCTTTCGCACACAGTAACCGCTTGTGTCTTAGTGGCTTTAATGCCTTGCATGGGGTAAATTCGATAAAAAAAAAAAGACAAAAGGGGGTCAGTTATTATCCATCCTCCTTATTCTCATAGCGTTTACTTCCTATCACCTGCTCCTTCATTCATCAATAGTAACCCTAGTGGCTCACAAGCCTTCTATTGGATGAATTTGTATGCATAATATATAATTTAACAGTGATACTCCTAAGTTGATACTTATGAAGCTTAGTTTAGTATGGCATAAGGCCATAATTTTGAGCAGACAGTGAGTATTGAACTCCATTCAGTCATAACAGATAACCGTCGTATGAGATTATTTGTTGCTTCGTCTAAAATAAAATAAAAAATCTAATGATAGCGTCAAGGTAGGTAAGTCTGTAAACTCTAAATTTCTTATCATTCTTGTCTAAACCACTAGAGGTCCCAAACCATTTATCCAGCTGCTAGAATTACTAGAAATCTGGTTAGTTTTGATTCTAGCAGGTGTTTTAATTCAATGTCAGACTTAAGAATATTTCTGCAAAAAGTATATTTCTACAAAATTAACATGGTAAAAGCTTAAAAAGTAATTCTATTTATTGTTGAAATAATTTCCGAAAAGTTCAAAAACATCTTATAATTATGTGACTGTTTTCAAGGGTTTAAAAATTAATTATTTTTCTACCTTTTCTCCAACTTTGATTTTATTACTCCACTCAGGGTAGGAGTTGCCTAGACTGAGGAGGGTAATGTCTTATTTCAAATTTGGTCAAATTGTTTGCACAAGCACTTGGAGGTCACTCACATACGACACATACATACACATATACATCACAGTCATATACAGTGTGTAATACAGAAAATCATTTTTTTTTTTTTTTTTTTTTTAAATAATATAGATTGAAAATTTTTGTTCTTATTTTTAGCAGAGTCATTCAGGGAACTGTCTCTATGAGACAGTCTGGTGTGAAAACAAGTGTGGAGCCCGGCTTGAGAGACGCTATCTCTCCAATCACATGAAGAATGAGTGTCACAAGCGAACAGTTCAGTGTCAATTCTGCAAAAGAGAATTTGTGGAAGAAACACTTCAGGTATGTTAAAAATCATAAATATTGTCGAATTGGAACAAACAGTAATTACTGCATTGCTCTGTGTATGCACTTAATGCCGAATCATATACTGGCTTGAAAAGCAGAACGATTCAGTGGCAATTTGTGCCCAGTGATAATACCGAAACTCGGTCTCATCTATTTGTTTTGTTGCCAAAATAAATATAAATACAGGAAGCTATTTGAGAGGTGATGCAGAGTCAATATATATATATATATATATATATATATAAATAATTAATACAAATATAAAGCTTGTTATTTAGCTGATTGGTGTTACCTTTAGCATCCAGACTCCAGAGTTTCATAAGACAGACCCACCAGCAATCATTCCATCCACTCGTCAGTGGATATCATAAATTTACTGTTTATTTTCTCATATATAATTTTAAATCTGTATCTGAAGATTGTCAGTGTGGTGCAGGCGACAAAAAAAAAAATGTATATTTATTTATAATAAAATATTTTTAATCAATTTCATCTCAAGCAAGGCAGTAAAGCCACAAGAGGTTACTGGGTGTGAAAGAATTAAGAACAGAAACCTTACTAATGACTGGGAAGAGAAAAGAGTAATAATGCAGACAGTAGATAGTGACTGACATTGCATTTAAGTTTCCCCTAAGTACTGCACATATAAAATATATATATATATATATATATATATATATATATATATATATATATATAAATCGCTTGAGGATGAAATAAAACTGTTTTTTAGCTTCTATTTTTGAAACATGAGAAATCTTATGTAGTGAAGGATTCCTATTTTTAAAAAATAATTATAATTTAGGCTCTACTCATGTATCAAGCACTGTTTTTTAAAAATAAAAACAAAATACTAAAGACCTTTGGATTATTAACTTAATAGTTCTTTCCTATTTTTCTATATATTTGCGCGCACACACACACACACACACATATATATATATATATTCCCAAGAGGATAGAATCTAGGTAGAACTCAATGTCCAGGACAGAGCAAGAATATAATATAAACGCTCAAACACTAATATTCCATGGATATAATTTATTACATTGGAATCGTCATTGGAATTAGTGTTTAAGCCTTTTATATGATATAGATGCAATTTCTAAAGAAGTAATTATTTTATTAATTCGACAGATCTTTATCATTTTAAACATTATTTTTAGTGGATGCCATATTTGAGTAGATGCTATGTTTATTTTAAACAGTATAATATTTTATTTATTTTTGCCTACCGGCCTGGATATTTAAGAAATCTTATTAAAGAAAAATATGTGCCCACCATTCTCTTTTGCAGAAGAAACTGTTGTTAGATTCAATGTGCTTTTAACCAACTCGGCCACAAAGAGTGTCGCCAAACAAGCAAGGTCGAATAGTGCCTTCAAGCTCAATCCTTCTTGAAAGTTCATATCTGCTCAGTTTCATATCCAAACCTAAACAATTTCTAAAGTAATTAATTTTTTATTCATTAATCTAACAGCTACTAAAGAATAACATTTAAAGTTTATTTTCATTTCCCAAGTATAAAAGAATTTGAAACAGCTATAGCACATTTCTCTCATACTTTAACATCACTACACAGAAGGTTATTCGTGAGTATGAACGGATTTTGTTAAAAATTAGCAGACATAATATCTGTAACTTATTCAATCAAATATGCCTAAAAGAGAATTTGTTGCCTAAATACACAAATATATACTATTTACATTATTCAGACTATTGTCCTCATCTTTGTACAAAGATGAGGACAATAGTCCGAACAATGTAAATAGTGTACATAATACCACATCTCAGAAATATAGAAAGATACACAAGTGTGTGTGTGTGTGTATAAAGTGATTTGTTTTTCATTACATATATATATATATATATATATATATATATATATATATTAGGGAGAAAAGATGGAGTAATGGATAGTGATTTGGGCTGAGGAATCAGAGAGCTGAGTTTGAATTTTAGTCAGATCCATTACATTCACTTACATGCTAATACCCTTGGGAAAAGTATGAATAGTCTTCTTCTCCCCAACCCCAGCTATGGGTAAATAGCAGGAAAACTGGCCTGAAGAGGTTTGGGCTCCATCAGACTATCTTGCCCAAGAAACACCACTTCTACTGCAGCACACAAGGTGCCCCTATGGGTTACGGTATTAATAAATATAACACAGAACATACTAAGGAAAAGTTCCTGGAACTTAAGTGTAAAATGGCACTCTCAAAGAAAGAAAACTAGTAGAGAATAAGGATTGATTTCTAGTGGAGTGACTTCAAGATTTGTGAACTGTGTGAATCTATCTGTTCAGATTCACCCTTTATAAATAAAACATTTTTTTTCATCTTCAGTTACCTCTATGGTTTAGCAACAAAAAAAAAAAAAAAAAAAGCACACCTTTGTTATATCATTCATTTCTTCTCCTCTTGACTCTTGGAGATTTCTCTGGTTCTTTCAGACTCACCACTACCAGTGTCCCAGATTTCCCATACAGTGCCCCAACAGATGTGATCCTGCTAAAATTCCACGAGAGGAGGTCGATGGTCACATCAAAGAACACTGTCCCTCAGTATCAGTCACATGTGCTTTTAAGGAGGCTGGATGTAAAGTCAAGGTAAGACATAAGAAAAGAAAAAAAAATCATAATGATTTGCTTGTCAACACTTTGTCTATGTGAATAAAACTGTGGCAGAATCAATAGTGCCAAAGATGGACAAGAGACACAGCAGGCCTGGCCCAAATGCATTTGTAGTAAACATAGAAATAATATCTTTGTGATATATAAAAGGAGATCAGCCGATTATGCTATCTTGGTTTCAACCATTATTTTATATATATATATATATATATATATATAAATTAGTACAGGCCAAAAGTTTGGTGCAACCCTCTAGATTTAATAATTAGTAAATTTCATACCTTTTTTGATTTAAATAACACCTACTAGGATGCTGAAACTATTTAACCAATTTTTAAGAGTGGGGAGGGGTACCTAAAATTTAAAATCCGTCAGCCCTAAGATTATTATTAGCCACCAAACTAGCAAAAAGTGCTAAAATTTTAAGGAAACTTTATGCAGTAATGAGTTAATTTCACGATTATTATTAGTAGTAGTAGTAGTAGTAGTACTAAATATATGATAAAACCTTTCAGAATAGAAGGTCCCTTCAGTCCGAAGTGAACTAGTAAATTAGTTTTGAAAACTTCCATTTTTTTTTTTTTTTTTTTTTTTAGACGATTCTTTGAAATCTAGTGTGGCTCAAAAAGTGTGTGTGTGTGTGTGTGTACAATTTTTCTTAGAAATGTTGGGTAAGCAAAAAAGCAAGAAGGAAAAGAGAGAGAAAGACAAAAAGAAAGAATAAAAGTGTGAGGGGGTAAGTAAAAGAACAAGAGGGGGGGAAGAAAGTATGAAGAAAAAGTAAAAAGATGAAAGAGAAAGATAATAAGAGGGGGGAAAAGAAAAAAGCAAGGGAGAAGGTATAAAGGCAAGATAAAGAGAATGAAAGAGCATAAAAACAAGAATAAAAGTGAAAAGATTAGTGAGAAAGAAGCATAAGGAAGAGTGGATGAAAAGGAAAATGAATGAGAATAAAAACAAAAGAGAAGGGAGAAAAAAAGGGGGAATGAGAATCAGAGAAAAACTAAAAGCAGTTTTCTAAGCCTGGGTTAGATGTGGCACAAGGCCGAAAGTATGGGGGCACCCAGCAAGGATCGAACTCACTACTCAGTCGTAAATGATCTAGTAAGACAAGCTTTCTAACCATTACACCACGTCGAGTTGAGAGCGGAGAGAGAGGAAAAAGAAGAAGAAATTTGTCAAATAATTTGTTTAAGAATTTTTATTCTCAACCTGAGATTTAGAGAATATATTTAGCGTTTTTGTCCTACTATCTTTTAGGTAACTTCATAATTCCATTTTCATCTCTGAAAATTTTATCTTTTTCTGCAAATAACTGCTAAGTAACTTTTGCAATCTTACAGGAGACTGATCTTTTTTTTAAACAATCAGCAAAAATAGTAACCCAACACACCCACAAATACATATATTTTATCAATTCACCCCAAGCAACATGACAATACCACTAAGATACAAGGCACTAATGGGAACGAAAGTGAATGAGAAGGAACCAAAAAAAAAAAAAAACAATCCTAAACATAAATCAAGGGATAAACCTTTATTCCTGTTCCCCCCAAAAATCTACAATAAATAAAAAGGATTTAATATTTACAGTTAAGTAAATTTTAATATTATATATATAGGCAGTAAGTATCCAAACAAGTTTGATTAAAAAGTACTAACAAGGTGTGTCTGTTTAAGGTTTTATTTTTTGTTTTTTTTTTCTAATTTTTGGATAAGGTGTTGAATATTGTGCTCAAAGTTGTCGATAAACTGTCTGAAGTTTGTATTAGTTATTTTTGTTAAAAAATTAAATAATATAAAATAAATGACATTCTTTGTTCGCAATAGCAGTTACACATGATGTCACACAGGACATAACTTCAAATCTCCAGCTTCCTAAAGAATGCAAACAAAGGAATTCTAACTACAGACACCGCATTGGTTCTTGATAATGACAGCCAAAGTTGAAAGTACTTCAACAAAAATAACAAAATATGAATATGCATAATATTTAACACCCTTATCTAAAAATTGGAAAAAATGTAATAAAAAATTAAACACAGACCATGTCAGTTATATTTGATCAAACTTGTTTGGAGATTATATATATAATAAAAAATAGTACTGTATTTGCCAGCTTACAAGACTCTTTTTTTTTTTTTCCTAAAAAAATATCCTGAAAAATAAGTGTGCGCCTTCCAAGATGAATGTAAGGCAATGCCCAGGCTCAGGTAAGCTTGGATGTTCACCTAATTGGATTGACGTGGAATTGTATGTTGAACCATCACACTGTAATGTTAGCTATCTAATTCAGCCTTTTATATGATGTAACCTCAGTACTTAGCTGTTACAAGTACTTCCAAGACTATAAACCTTCCTGGAGCTGAGCCACAAGCTTAAACATGCTCTTTTTACTAGCAGTGGCAGAAGCCTTTCCACTCTTGACTAATATGTCATTGCCATACAAACAAAATCCAATGAGTGATTAATGTAAACAATACATGCCACCAGTAAGTGAGGGACGCATGGTGAGCATGTTGTTGTATGAGAATGACTTTTTTTTTTTTCTTAGAAATTTGTTTTTCCAATGTTAGGGTGCGTCACAGCATCTTGTAAGCCGGAAAATACAGTAATTCATCATATTAAGTTCAACTTGTATTTCTAGATAATTCTTTTACTTACTTTTCAGTGTCAGAGATTTCACTTGGACAGCCACATGGATGAGAACCTTAAGCGACACCTGTCAATGGCTTGGGACTTGGTAAAACAGCAACAACAAGAAATTCGTCAACTTCGGAATGCTTTACATGCCAGCACCCAAGTAACAAATGGCAATTACATCTGGAGAATTTCCGACTACAAATCGAAATATCTTGAGTCTGCATACAAAGGTGCTAAGGAACTCACCTGCCAACCCTTCTACACGTCGCGTCACGGCTACAAAGTGTCAGCCTCAGTGTTCCTGAACGGTTATGGAAACTCTGATAACAAATACCTTTCATTGTACTTCAAGATTTTGCCTGGTGAATATGATAACCTCCTCGAATGGCCATTTCGTTTACCTGTGACTTTCACTCTGTACGATCAGGCAGCAGACCAAGACAAACGAAGAAATATTGTTGAGAGGTTTATGCCTGACCCCACACGCAAACAGTTTAAAAAACCTCACCCTGATATGGAGTCGCTGGGGTTTGGTTATCCCAAATTTGTCTCCCTTGAGACCCTAAAGACAAAGAATTATATTAAAGATGATATCTTATACATTGGGATCAAAGTGGATAATAAAAGCTTTATTGTACCTTAGCTGTTTTTACTGGGCTTAATTTTTTTTCCCAGCCCATCTGTGTATGTCGGACATCTACAATACTGAATGGTGTACATAATAAACCGTATAAGGACTGTTAAGGTACTTCATACCTACTATATTTGAGTTCAGTTTACAAATCTTGGAGATTTTTTGCAGTATGAAAAGCAAATAAAAGATACTTTTTTTCGTTACCCTACCCTTTTTGTAAAATCACTTTAATAAAGTGGTAACAAATTATCCTAACCCGTTACCTATGGTTACATGAGAAAGAGATCTGGACTATTTAAATAAACAAAAACAAAATAAACTTTTACCCACTTCTATGATCTCGCTTTCATATTTTTTTTTCTTTTTTCCAAGTGGCAATATATTGTAACTTTTTTTTACATTTTAAGACTGTCATTAACAAAACAGACTTAAAAAAAAATTAATTTTTTTTTTTTATATTTCATTCTAAATTGTTGTTGTTTTTGTTTGGCGGCATATCAACCTATTTCAGTTATTTAATGCTGAAATCTAAATATGAAAATTCAAACTTTATAATTAATTCAAAAGAATTAATTACATTATTTCATGATTAAATTATAATTACTTATCAACAATTTTTATTGATTTTTTTTTTTTTTTTTTTTTAACAAAATAATCTTATAAAATCAAACGCGGAGTGAAAACTTGTTTCTCCTTACAATCACTTTAAAAATTCTGAAACATACACTTTTCCTGAATGCATGGGCAAAAGTTTTCATTTTTTTTTTTTTTTTTTTTGATTATTCAGTTAATAGTGTGGAGGAGAAAAAAAGAAAAAAAAAGGTGGATGTGGTAGTGCTGGGAACTTTTGCACATTCTTAATATATTAAATATAAATATACACATTTCAAGTTTGTGTATTACACAAAGAAAAAAAAAAAAAAAAAAAATCAACAAAAAGTTCAAGACTGAAATATCTGGAAAAAAAAAAAAAAAAAAAAAAAATCCAAAAAGTACTCTTTGTACATCTCTTTTTGGCTATATTTATTTATTTATCTTGTAAAAAACCCCCAAAAAACTCAACATTGAAACACCTATTAAATTCAATACATGTCATTCTTGATGGATTGTTTTGTCTTTTTTTTTGTTTATTTTTTACAGTTTATCAACCCTTTGTATGTTATTTAAAGCAGGAAAATATTTTTAGATTGTAAGAATTTTTTTGAGATAATAATGGTTTAGTAATACAAGTTTTACTAATTAACCGATAACAAGGGGGAAGAGATGGATTCAAACCCTTTCCCAAGGGTAAGTGAGTATAGCGAACCCAACAGGAATTGGGACTCAACTCAGATTAACAACTCCAAGCCATTATCCATTACACCACTTGTACATCCAAGCTTACAGCACCTGGAATTCTCAAGCAGTCACCAATCTAGGTATTGAGCAAGCTTGACATTGCTTAACTTTGATAATCATACATGGCCTTAAACCACAAGGCATTCTTGTTCATTCAAAATAAATGTTTTGTTTCATAGAGAGATTATTATTTATATGACTTTATATATATATATATTAGTGTGAGTTTTTAAACAGTGACTTACTGCTACTAATGCAATACTCTTCGATAAAATGAATCAAGTTCTCTCAGTCATTGGCGTGTTTAACTAAAAATAAGTACGCTTAAATTCACCTTCAGCCTTGCCGTGCGCCAATGGCTTAGGGGTATATTCTCCGACTGGCGCCAATTGAGCCAGGTTTCAATCCTAGCTATAGGCAAATAGACGTCTAGCCACTGATGAGCTGTGGAACAGTCTCTCTGTGGATGACATGCACACACATATATCCCCCTTTGGTTTGGAGTAAAAGTGGTTGTGCTGAAACATTTAGGTATTATAATTATTATTTTTTAATTTTTTTTAAAGTAAAAAATTGGTTAAATTTAAGTGATGTTTAAGTTTAGAAAATTAAAAACAATTACGCTAAGTTGATATTTCATTTATATTTAGAAATTAGGTAGTTTCTAGAACTGAACAGTCTTTTTCTCTTAAAACTTGGGCATAAATAGGTTTTACTTTAAAAACCTTCACAAAGAGATGGATTCACCTCCCCTATTTAATTGGGTTTAACTTTAAAATGTAAAATTTTAGGAAATTTTTTATAAAGAGGCCTTGCTATATCAAATACATATATCTTTGTAAAATTACATAAAAATGTCTTTGGAAATATTAATGCTTTCGATTCAAGAGTTGTTTCCCTTGTTAAACTTTGCTTCATCTCCTCTTCCAAAATTTTTATCCATATTTAATATCTTTGGATATTTTTGTATTGCCTCATCTTTAAGAAACCTTTCAAGTATTTTTTTTTTTTTTCATTTTTTAAACAGTCAGTTTAATAAGGTCATCATCTAATTCAGGAGGGTTAATGTGAATTGCAATTAAATTTTACAAATACTTGAAATGCCATCTTGCATCATGGAGAGACTAAAATTTGTTGCTAATTTCTTTTTCATTTCTGTAAGCAGAATATTACTTAGATTGAAGTTGTGGTTTAAATTATTTATACATATAACTTGTGAATTTGATAGATTGTCATGGAGGTGATCCTGATGTTAATTTGAAGCACAACTTCAATATCAAGAATACCACACTTATTAAAAGGGAAAATAATTTACTGAGACAGAAAGTTCTTGAGAGTACAGTTATTGATTCTTGTTAAAATATTAACTTATGCCCTATATATATATATATATATATAGTACACAGTGAATGCCAGTGACAGTAAAACAATGTAAAATAACAGTGCTAAAATTTATACTAACAAATATACATTTGTTCTTCACCATTTGCCATATGAATGAAATACAAGGTGTACCAATCATCAGGTACAAATTTAATATTAATATCTATAACCGCCATGAAGATCACTCCATGCATGAAATTCAGAGTTGTACCAAAGGGTGAGAAACAAATCTACATTTATTATTAGTAAATATATTAGAGTGTACACCTTATATTTTATATCATAAGGAATCAATTTATACAAAGAATTAAATGGCAATGTTAATGTAATTAGTGGCGAAATCACTTCACTAACAAGACTTAATGAGACATTAACTTACTCTCAATTACTTGAATAATAAGATCCTTATATTCGAGTTGTTGTCAAATGGAAGACACATGCCAAGTACTTTTAACAATTTCAAATTGTCATCTTCAGAGTGCAATTTTCTTGTATATAGGCAAAAGACGAAATATGTGCAGACTGAAAGATCTTTTTTTTAAAATATGCTATTTATTGACAGTTGAACATATGCTTTGGAGCATGTGATGTTGCAATGTTAGAGTTCTTGTTCAAATTGATGATGTGACAATTTTGTTTGAATCTACGCATATTTTGTCTTAGTATCAATTCCTTGGATAGTAAGTTAATGTCTCGTTAAGTCCTGTTAGCGAAGTGATTTCACCATTAATCACATTAACATATTTAATTCTTTGTATAAATTGTTTCTTTATGATATAAAATATTTATTATTAGTATAGATTTCTCATGTGTGCAGTGTGGACCAATAAACATAATATACAAATATGTGAAAAATAAAAGTGAACCATGTCCTTCAAATATGAAGTGTTCACTATAGTAACAATTGAAGTAATAAAAAATCAGATTAAAAATAAATCCATTAATTCTTTAGAACTTGATTCATACCTGTCACCTTTCTGATCTCGGTTCCATTAAACAACATTTCTTAGAAAAACATAATATTATTATATATATATTAGACAGATATTAGTTGATAACACAATAATACTCACTATACACGCAGTAAAAAAGAACCTTAAGATATTGGAGGCCATCTACATTAAATCAAAGCAACCCACACTCAACGAAATTACATTTCAAATTAGTCACAACATATTACAATGCATTTAAACATATGATTCTGTTGATAACATTTCTTTCTCTCAAGAGGTCATGTATGACGTCATAGAACAACATTACAAATTTACGACATTCATCTCCTATTCCGTGACTTATTGTCACATAACAAACTTCTATGTAAACATAACAGGATATCATCTTTGATGGTGAACATATCTCTCATAATGTCCATATAACCACTCTGATGATGGCTCATGTGAGCCGAAAGCTTAGATCAAGAACCAGCACAATAAAAAAATATCCAAATGTTGGACAGTTCTTGTCTTTTTCTCCCAAAACTAAAGTCACTATGCAAAGTTTAGAACAGTTCATGATCAAACATAATAGACATTCGTTTTCTGTTATATTTAACAATATATGTTTGACTAATGATCTGCTGCCCCAATACAATATATATATATATATATATATATATATATATGTCTTCATCTCATGTATAAATTGGTCTTGGTAACATAAAGGGAATTCTGAACTGAACCCTTTATTTAATCTATGGGGGAAGACAGTTCTTGTTCCACTGCCCATATCTCATGACATCTCATCTAGTTCTTATTTTAAGTACTGTTCAGTTATTGCTTGCCTTGTTCCCATTGAGTCGAAATATACACTGCCTGGCCCAGGGATTAGAATTACAATCACTGTCATCAAATTCATGAACCAACACTTTAATCCCCCAGGTTATTGTCAATATTGACAATTTTTCATCGAGTCATAAATCTAACTTGCCTACTGATGAGTGCTGTTTGTCATGCTTGACTGCATATACTGAAGTTTGTGTCTTATTACAGCTGCTATATATCTATATCTATATCAATATGTATCCATATTTTTTATGTGCAAGCATAAAACATTTACATGTGAACTGCTACTAATTTTAGGCAGAGGACCAGTGTATAAAACTTTGATCCTAGGTAAAAAAGTTAATGTTGCCATTTCTGAAAGGAACTATGCTAAAACAACTCTTACCACCTTTTCTGTTGCACTATTTTATCCTCCTTCTTATACCTTATGTTTCCCAAGGAATCAAGATTCTTGATTCCTTGGGAAATGTAGGGCTGCAAAAACACCTCTCCAAAGAACATGGTTCCGGACAATCTTCTGTTATACCAGCTGCCTTCACCTCTGTGCCAACCCTTCTGCGCCAAGTCTGTTTTGATCGACCCACTTTACACTTCCCTTGTGGATTCCAATCAAGGGCCTGCCTGGTGACACTAGAAGCAGGCTTGCGGAGTGTATGGCTGATCCATCCCCATTTCAGTTTCTTGATGTCAATCTAGATTGGGGTTTGTCTGGTCCTGTCCCACAGTTGGTTGTTGGAGATAACTTCCGGCCAGCTAATATTGAGGATGTTCCTTAGATGAATGCTCTTGATCCCAATGGTGAGAATTTTTTGTTCTTTTAGGTTGCCTTACTTTTGATTGTCTCATATATATATATATATATATATATATATATATATATATATATAATTATGTATTATGATATGAGGGATTCTATTGTATAGGGTTTATAAGCATCTATTGGCATGCATTGTCTGTATAATAATAATATTGAGAGTTCTTTTTAATGAAAGATATTGTAAGTAATGCCGCACAGATAATCTCCAATGGTGTGATTATCAAAGTCCACATTAGACCATAATTCTCTAGACAAACATTTCTTTGATGTATATTCTTTATATATATATATATATATATATATATATATATGTGAAAATATTGTAGAAAATAGGAAAGAAACTGGTTTGGTAAATAATCCAAAGTTCCTTAGTATTTTTGTTATTATTTTTTAAAAATAGTGCTCGATACGAAAGTAGAGCATAAATATAATTATTTATTTAAAAATATGATTCCAACTCAATATATATATATATATATATATATATATATATATATATATATATTAGGTCTCTTGATTCCTTGGTGAACATAAGGCCACAACAACACCTCTCCAACGGACACAATTCCGGATGATTCTCTTCAGCTTGGCCTATGTCATGCTGGCTGCCTTCACTTCTGCGCCGACTCTGTTTTGGCAATCGACTTTTTGCTTCTCTTGTGGATTCCATTCAAGGTCTTGCCTAGTGACACTAGAAGTAGGCTTGCAGATCGTATGCCCGGATCCATCCGCATTTTCATTTCTTGATGTCCATCTCAATTGGGGCTCATCTGATCCTGACTCATTTTATCCGTTGAATGTTTTTTTCAAAGACATTTGCTAAAGCTATATTTTTTTTCTTATATTGGTTACATTAAATTATGATTATTTAAATTAAAAAAAAATCTTTTTGACAATATTGTATCACAGGTAACATATATATTATGTAAACAAATTCAATGTGTCTCACTTTTAACAGACTTCAGTCTTTGTCAAGAATTAAAGTCTATCTAAAATCCTTGACAATTCTCAGTAGGACAATGCTTATGGTGATATCAAAAACACCGGTTAATGTGCAATCGTCAAAGTTAAGCAACGTCAGGCCTGGTCAGTAGCTAGATGGGTGACCAATTAGGGATAGCAGGTGCTGTAAGCTCGGATATGTGAGTGGTGTAATGGATAACAGGTTGGAATTGGAAAATTGTGCAATCATCAAAGTTAAGCAATGTCAGGCCTGGTCAATAGCTAGATGGGTGACCAATTGGGGATAGCAGGTGCTGTAAGCTCAGATATGCAAGTGGTGTAATGGAATTGGAAAATCAGAGAGGTGAGTTCCAATTCGTCGAGTTTATTATATTCACTTATGCGCAACTATCTTTGTGAAAGGTATGAATCCACTTCTCCCCCAAGCTAGGGGTTAACTAGTAGGACTTGTCTCAGTAAATCATTGCTATCGCCAAATAATTCTAAGACTTTAAAAATAATATCTGGCTTTAAATAACCTACAAAAGGTTAAGCTGTAAAAAACGAATCAATCAAATCAAATGACAAATTATTTTTCATTCTTGACTATATACAATGTCACATGAAGGTGACGTTACTTATTTTTTTTTATTTAAATGTTTCAAATGTCACATAAATGTCGTGTCATATGGGTTCTGAGAATTTAATACATTTTAGAATACATTTTAGAATGCATCTTCCTAAATGAAAAACAATTTTGTTCATTTTAATTTAATATAAAGAGCTTCTAAAATTTGTAACTCATTTTTTGTTTGTCTTACTAAGTATTATTATCATGTACGAAAAAAAGGTAAAAGTAAAGAACTGGAGCCATTAAACTGATTGAATCCTTCATCAACAATGGCTTTTTAGAGGACTTGAAATAAATTCTGAAGAATTTAATTACTTCGTTGAATTTATTACTGATAGATTGAGAAGCAGTCATCCAAAGACGTATTGAACAAGGTTTTATGGTGATTAGTGATGGTTGGTTCACTTATAATGGGGTCTATAAATGATCTGGGGAGTACAATCACAAAGTTAGAATTCACGAAAATAATTTTGATTTACACATGTATCTTCAGTTCATACTCAACCAATAGAGAACATCTGGCTTCATCTAAAGCGTTTTCTCAGAGACAAAGGAACCAACAAGCACCCACACAAATGGGATAATATAGCTGAATATATATTTTGAAAAAATGTATTTGAATATATAGTAAAAACAAAACGATATATAAATTTTAATTTGTGAATTATGGCCCCTGCTTTATGCCTCCCCCTCTAAACTTTTATAAAAAAAGCTGCCTTGTCAAATTTGTCATCTTTGTATTTCTGTATCATGTGTTGCTGTACGACAAGTAAATGACAAGGGAGAGTGTAATCATAAAAAAATACATGCCTTCCTAAGAGTCCTCCACAACTGTCACTTTCTTGTCCGAACCACAGTATAATTAAAAAAAAAAAAAAAAATTGAACTAAATTGCAAATGATTTGTGTATTATACAAACAAATGCAGCCTTACTGAAAAAAATGCTCATAATATTCAACAAAACTAAAATTTTCATATAGTTTCAAAATACATGTTTTTTTATAAACTATATATTTAATTTCTTCCTACAAGTGAATTATTTCACCAGCCAGAAGTCACAGTTTAAAATTATTTATTCACCCTGCCCCACAAGCCACAGGTTAAAATAATAGTTTTTTTTTTTAAATGCTAATAACTGTAAAAGACGGGATTATCTTCCTTAGGAAGAATAAAATGACACCAAATTTCACTGCCACCATATTTAAATTTTTTTTCGTCTTCCGAAGGGCAGACAAATTTTATGAATTTGTAAACTCTGCAATACTTAAACCAGTCCTATAGCCATGTGAACATATCGATTTTACTAGCAGCCAAAATTGGTTGTCATATGACTGTATTGTATTTTGCCACTTTATAAGATGCGTAAAATGTTTCATATTGTATTACAACAAACTCAAGTACAAGAAAACGCAAAGTGATTGCACTGATTGTAAATTATTGTTTAGTATGAGTAGGTGTATATAGCTGTACAATTTCTGTAATTAGAAATGAAAATAAAGTTTTAATGCAAAATGAAGTTTTTGTTATTTTCTTGGGAGAAGTGTCTGGTTGCTGAATTTTGTTTGTGTGTTTAGTTTTTATTAAATATTTTATTTATTTACTAGCAGCATGACCCGGTGTTGCCCGTGCTTGATTCAAAATTTGTACGACTCATACAGCAATCGCTATCACTTGACTTAAAATATTTTTGCCCTTCCTTGCCTTTAAAGGAGTGCCCTTTGCCATTCTGATGTTGCTACATGCCTTACTTCTTGCCTATCTCACACTGTGAATTTTTTCTAAGCTCTATACTAAACATTAAATCTGTTACGAAAAAAGAACTAAACAAAATGAACACAAAACGATCAGCTTTAAAAAAGGACTCGTAACTGGAAAAACCGAATGAAAAAAGAATGTTAACAATACTTTTTCACATCCAACCCAGTTCTGCAGAATCAGAATCAACGTTGAATTTAAGCAAGCGAATGAGCCAATTGGAGTAAAGTGCCATGCAGATTTAAATTTTTCCCACTTGTGACGAATGCAGCTATCGATTTTTTTTGCATGCTAGTTAATATTTGTGTCAGTCAGCTGTTGGCTCTCACGCTGGCCGATAGAATCTTCCTGCCAATTCGTGACAGCCAGCTATAGGCTCTTACTCTGGCCAGTACAAAATGGCCGCAAACTACATGGAAACTGCAGTAGAAGCATGAAAAATCAATTATTTCCACTATCGATGGGAGTTGGGAAATGCAAAGCCAGTCTTGGCCTTCCTACTAACTTGGAGCATGTGCATGTAAATTTTGGGGCAAATCCGTTGAAAATTGCGGCCGTGCATTCGTTACACACACACACATCCTGCCTTTTATAGATAGAGATATATGTTTGCTAGGTTAAATACAATTTTTATTTTTTGCTATTTTTTTTGGGTTCTTTGTCATGTTTAGCAGATTCTCTGCATGCTTAAAATATAACTTTAATGAGAGTTAAACATTTCTATTATTTTCTGTAAGATGAGGTACAGGTAACATTAATTGTATTAAAAATAGTCTGACCATCATACCATGCTTGAAATGAGCTTAATTTTTGGACTAATCTGAGCCTTGTAAATGCTTATAAGCTACACAATAAAAAATAAAAAAAATCTGATACTCACTTCATGCTTGAAATAGGCTTAAGTTTTGGACTAATCTGAACAAGATAATCTTCTGACAAAACTTAAACTTGCATTGCCAGTCTGCACAAATATTCCTCCACCAAACACACACGAGTCTTGAAAAAATTGTCCTACAACTCTAGATTAGAACTTGGACCTTTGTTAATAATTCAGGACAAATGTCCTGTTAAAGAAGCAATCCTATGCTATAGAAAGAATAGCTTAAATAAAGGAGTATTTTAATTTTACATCCATTCAGGATCTGATTCTTGCAAATTCTGTAAATTTAGCAATCACTTTGATCCCACCACTGGTAGAGCATAATATCAGATTAAAAAATAAAGAAACGAAGAGTAAACAGGAGAAAAAATAATAAATTAAATTTGTTTTGATAAATGTTTTTGGCAAACTTGATCCTTCATGCCCACAAAAAAAACCCGAAGTGTCCTTCATTCTTGGTCATTGTTTTAAGAAGCAAGGATTAGAATTGTAATAAAACCTAAACACGTGTTGAATAAAACCTAAACATATGTTGAAAAATGAATTCATACATTTTTTAAATATTAAACACTATTTATTTATTAGATTGTTTGTTTACAAGAATAATCTCATATTTACAATATTCTAAAAAGTGATACAATTAAAACTAATGAATTGCAATATTTATCATTTACCGATTTATAAAGAAATAAGTATGAAAACAATTTTTTATTCATAAATTTATAAACATTTGCTAAATTATTAAAAATATAGGTACCAAGAAATCCTTATTATTTACCATTTTATAAAGTTGGAATCAATTTGTAATCAGTCAATGTTTTTCCAACCATCCCAATAAACAATATAATAGTGTTTATTATTCTTGTTGTCAATTGAATTTATAATGTATAAATTCACTTTCATCATATGTTTAGGTTTTAATACAATTCTAATCCTCACTTTTTAAAACAAACATTGCTGAGGAGTGAAGGTAGATAAGATCATAGCGATATCAATTGGAAAACTGTCCTTTTGACACACTCTTGTTTTGCAGGCACAAATATCAAGTTTACCTTTTATATTTTTTTTTTTTTTTTTATTTCTATTAATTTTACATCCTTTAATTTATTTTTGTTTTTATTCATTCCTACTTACCTCTTCAGGTAATTTAATTTGTATATAGCATCTAAAAAATAGGGCAGCTTGGGAATTGAACCCAAGCAAAAACATAATATCTCTTTACATTTCATAACACAGGTCCTACATAAACCCTTAAGGTAATTTTATATAAAATTTAATAAATTTTGTATACACACAGATAATGACGCCAGTCATGTAATCCTCACATGGATATTTAAGTGGTGAAATTAGGATTTCACATAAAAATGATGTTTTGTATTTGTCAAGTTTGTTATGCTTGGAATAAAATTCCGGTTCAGAACTTGATATGGCAGATTATTTCCACAATGAAGAAAACAAATCTCAAGTCCAAACTCAAAGATCTAGATGCAGAAATAAATGTCGAAATCTCAATTTGCAGGTCCTATGCTACAAATCCCAATACATGTAAACAGTCAGTAATTCAACACACTGCTGACAGACAAGGTAGCAAAATAAACAAATTTGTTTTCCCTCCCCGATTCGTGAACACGAACTGCTTTTATCGACGGAACAATTTTTTCATTGGTCAACAAGTGGGAGAGGGTACACACTATCATATTCAAGATACGTTTATGGCGACACCTATGATTGACTTGTTTCTAATTTGGGCATTCCATTTTTGGCATATCATGCAGAATATGTGCCCTTTTCTTGGTAAGTAACTTTTTTTCTCACCACATTTTCCATCATAGAATGCATGTGACATGCTGTCACTTGGTTTGACGAGGTAATTCACCATTTTCTTCACTACAGTACTTTCTGTATATGTACAAAAAACATGATCCCTACTTACAAAAAATATATAAATGCAACAGCAAACACTACTTCTAAATCAGGTGTAAGAAACTAGAGGGAGAGGGTACATCACAAATGACATCACAAAAAAAAAAAAAAAATCAGACATGCCATAGCCTACCTATTGAGATCGGGTGCCATGGATTCCTTGGATGGCCAATTGTTTCCTTCCTTTTGAAGGTGAGCATCGCTGGGCGGAACTTAAAGCGTACTTCTCATCATCTCCAGACTACAGTTCAACAGACATTGAATTGGATCTGGTCAAGATCCAAAATAAAGTTAAATAAAATCATGCATGCAACACAATGCTACTTCTGATGTGAAACACATCTCTTTACCTTCCATTCTACATCATTAATATAGTTAAATTTCCCAGAATAATTCTGTCGATAAGACAAATTGGTATAGAATATATAACTATATTGTTGACATGGAAAACAAAAGACAAACTCTTAGTAAAAAGGAAGTTACCATTATCCAGAAAGAGGCTAATGCAGGAGTGCCTCTCTTTTTTAAACTCTGGATTTAATGTAACTAGGACAACAAAACATTTCACTTTCATTGTTTGCCTTGATAAAATTGGAAGTTGAAACACTTTGACAAACACTAAGATTTTCCCCAATTGTCATTTTTAAACCAATTTGTCTTCTTCACAGAATTATTTTGGGAAATTTAACTCTGTGTGTGTGTGTGTGTGAACAGCAGACAATATAAGTTTCATAAAGACATGTCCACAGGTCTAGATAAAACAACATAGCACACAATTCAATCAATGAAAATGATGCACTGTAAAAGACAAAACCATATCTCGGGTTTTAAGAGAGATAAATTTTTTTTTTTATTACTGTATAAAAAATTGTCAACATTTTTAGTGCAGGAGAGAGAAAGAAATTGAAAATAATAAACATTTTCAGTGACTGAGAGAAAAATTCAACATGGAGAAAGTACTTAAGATGCTTCTTGGACTGTTAAGTCTCTGGCGATTTGGAAGGCAGAGACCAATGAACCGAGCTGGATCTTTTCATTTGTGCCCGACATGAGACGAAATCTAAAATGTAGATGGAAAATAACATAAGTGAAGCTTAAAATGCACAAGAAAAAAAAAAAAAAAAAAAAAAAGAAGAGAGGGAGTGTTTGTCTATATTTCTGAGATGAGGTATTGTAATTATTTACATTGTTGTCCTCATCTTTATTGCCATATTCACAACATTTCATCCCTTGTACGCTCTGGCCTTCTCCAGGTGATTGGAATTTTGAACCAAACTCTTTATTTCGTCCACTGGGGCAGACTGTTATATTTCTATGTGTTATGCCTCTTCTGGATGTCTCAATTATCTCCCTTTAACTCAACTCACCGCAAAGAGACATGACCCAGTGGATAAAAGTGTTAGTTGGATCCAGCGACTTCATCCAAAGCATTGTGAGAGTTCAATACTTAGCTACTGCAGTGGTGAACAAAAATTTTAAGAGTTGAGTTAAAGGGAGATAACTGAGATATCTGGAAGAGACATGGCACATGAAACTAGAACAATCTACCCCCGTGAATGAAATAAAGGGTTCAGTTCAAAATTCCAATCACCTGGAGAAGGCTGGAGTGTACAACAGCTGAAAAATAGTGAATATGGCAATATAGATGAGGACAACAGTTCGAATAATGTAAAGAATGGGTATATAAATTGGAATCTATAAACAGATATTATATATAAAGAATTTCATACAAGTACAAAAGAGCAGCAAAGCCTCCAAAAAACATGCAATTCCAAGATCTATTCACTCCTGTTGGAGGAACCACTCCCCGATTAACCATGTCTTCAGGACTGTAGCTGCACTCACCATATTTGGCCAATTGCAGGTTGGTGAGGTTTTTTAACCCATGGTCAGAGGTTTTGAATTGAGTTGTCCTTCTCCTAGACCAGGGGTGGCCAACCTTTTGATTCCATGTGCCAATATTTTGTACAATTAATTTAAATGCACCACACAAACATTCACTTCATTTCAGTACATGTTGTAATATGGACATATTTTAAAGTTATAATAAAATCTATTTATTTGAAAAATATATGCTTATGACCAGGGGCGTATCCTTTTAGCACTTCCGCAAAGGACATGCAATAAATATAAAATCACTGAAATGAATGAGTAGAAGTGGCTTAGTTTCTTTTCATCAAAAGGATGCAATGCGCCACTTATGGCGCATGTGCCACAGGTTGGTCATCCTTGTCCTAGACAATAGAACCCAATCTATTTTGCTATATACCCATAGGTGGGAGTGAGGGGAGAAGAGATGGATTCATACCTTTCCCAAGGGTATTTGCATGTAGGTGATTGTAATAAATTCAATTGGAATTTGAACTTGGCACTCTGATTCCTCAACTTGAGCCACTATCCATTACTTCACAGTGCATCCAACAAAACCATTATATGATAACTCTCTATGCTAGTTTTAGGAAAGACAATTTTGAAAATTTTTACTTTAACATGATTCGTCAATACACCAGCATCACCAGAAAAAGTATTTTGTTTCAAATGAATGAGAATGCTTGATCTTTACTTAAATTGAAAAACATGCAACAGAACCCAGTTCCCCACCAACCGGCCAATTATCCCACGTTGCCTCTTCATTTTCATTCGCATCAGTGTGCATCAAAAACTGGGAAGCATCCACTGAACATTCACAAGGAAACAATAGTTGCGAAATAAAAAAAAAAAAAAAATGCCATGGCAAGAAATCTATTGCTCGGTCTGAAAATTGGGGTTCATTCTGTTGTGCTAGAGAATTTTTCTCTACAGAATCAATTTTACGCATCTATAAGTCTATGTTTTAAATACTGGTACCATATCTGGGCCTACTATATAGAGATCCTTGACAAAATCCAAAGAATCTGCAATTTTATTGGTCCTGACCTGGCATCTAGGCTTCAGTCATTTTCCAACCACTTCTCTGTGCCTTTTCTATAAATACTTTCACGGTAATTCTTCAGATGAACTTTCCTCTATAGTATTATGACAACATGTTGTTAACAGGGGCAAGAAATGGCTTGTTAATTTCAATGCCACCAAAATGAAATCACTCTCTTTTAATCATCTGAGAGAACTTTTTTTTATCTTTCCATCAGCATGGCTGATGCTAACCTCCAGGAGAGTGGCTTATCGTACCTTCTCGGGCTAATGTTTTCTGCTGATATGAAGTGAAAAGATTATATTGAATCAATTATTAGGTCTGCTGCTAGGAAAGTTGGTTCACTGTGTCATGGTAGACAATGTTTCTTGTTGGAATCTATTTCACACATTTATAAGTCTACCATTCATTGAACATTGTTATCACATCTAGTTTAGTGTGTCTCATATGTATTTAGATATACTTAATAAAATACAAAAAAAAAAAAAAAAAAGGATCTGCAATATTACTGGCTCTGACCTGGCATCCTGGCTTCATTCACTTTTCCACTTCCATAATGTAGCTTCCCTGTAACTTTTCTATACTTTCATGAAAATTTTCTGCTGAACTTTCCTCTTTGTTACCTAGACATTACGAATTTAAGTGTATTACAAGATTGACGGCAAGGTCTCATCATTTTACAAATGAAATGGCTAGGACCATTAAGTTCTATGCTAACAGTTTCTTCTACCACACCTCTCACTTGTGGAACTCTCTTTCGGCTTCTTGCTTTCCAGTCAACTTTTATCTTCAAAAATGTAAATGCAATGTCAATCGTTATCTTCTGTCTTCTTAATTCCTGCTCTTTTATTGTTCTTTCTACTGAATAATGTTTTTCTTTTTCTCACTTTCTTTCAGACTCAGTAACCCATTGCATCTTAGTGGCTTTATTGCCTTGATGAGCTGAAATGATTTAAGGAAAAAAAAAAAAAAAAAATGCCCATCCAACAAACTCACTCTTGCTACATGTGTTAGCAGTTAGCACTAAATGCCAAGTGAAGAATACCTGTTGCAGGTGGGGGTCTTATCAATGTAAGTCTGCTAGATAGGATACAAAAATAACATTTCCCTATTTCATCTGGATTTTGCAGAATTTTAGTAAACACATTGATCTTGTCATGATAACTACCTTGGACATGAGAGGTGGAGCAGGGAAAATTCAGTTGTACTGAATTTAAATCTTACCAGGTTTATTTTGGGTTCAAATCCTACTGATACCTTCCTCATAAGCCTTTTATAAGGTGTAGATATATGTTTATATTGCTGAGATGAGGTATTATCATTACTTACATTATTTGGACTGTATCCTTATCTTCATTGCCATATTCATAACGTTTCAGACATTGTACACTCCAGCTTTTTAAGGACACATGGACCAGTGGATAAAGGCATTGGTTAGATCCAGTGACTAGACCCAATTTGTGAGTTCAATACCAGACTACAGCAGTGGTGAACCAAAACTTGGAGAGTTGAGTTAAAGGGAAATAACTGGGACATCTGGAAGAGGCGTGACATGTGGAACTAGCACAATTGGTTAGAAATTCCAATCACCTGAAGAAGGCTGGAGTGTACTGCAAGCGAAATGTTGTGAATATGGCAATGAAAATGAGGATAACATTCCAAATAATGTAGGTGTAGATATTTTTAAACCCAACCTTTTTCCATCAGGTTCCAATCTGCTATAATTTTTTTCCACTTGGTATTTTTATTCCTCCATCCAGTATTCCAGGTACCCTCAATACCTCAAGTCAAAAATAATGTTTCATACCCCATTATGACTTCAACAGGATCACCACTTTGTTACATATGCATTTCTGCCAATCTTTAGTGCAGAATAATCTTTGGAATATACTCTGTGGGTACCTTTGCATTACCACATTTGTCTTTTCTACTATCATTGTCATCTCCGCTGTCTTCACCATGTTCATTATGTTTAGTTGGTACACATAAATAAACATCCCTGTTTCTTGAACAGCAAAATTAGTAAGGCTTTCAATCTCTATGCCAGTAGACATCTATTTCAATGTGAAAAATAACAAAACAAAAACGAACAGGGATGCCTACTCAAAATCACTAAATATAACACTTATAGTAATAGACAATATATTTGTTATTGCTACAAATGTATTTAGTGGCTGCATGGGTTTCAGTAGACGCCTCTGGTTTTTGAATAGCAAAATTCATGTCTACTGGTCGAAAGATAGAAAATCTTACTTCTTTCACAAGCAATCAGAAGTTTCTATAAAGAAAACCTTTTTTCTAACAGGAATTAAACTTATATTCCATTTTTAATCTGAGAAAGGAAATAGATAAGCACATTTATTTTTATTAAGATTTTCTATTTCTAAGCCAGTGGACATTCTAAATATAACATTTATAGTAATAGGAAAGAAGTCATTAACTGCTTAAAAATCATATCCTGTAGTCATCCGGGGACCAGTGTGCCAACCATAAATACCAATAATTTAACATTTCATTTCTGAGATGAATAATTGTCAATAGATATTCTTGTATTATTTCTAACCACTATTCTCGTCTTGGTTGTTAGAGAGGTTATTATAGAAAACATTCCAACCAAGTACTGTCTGGTTATCATTAGGTGCCCTTTGGTTGGCTGATATAGATCTGTTGTTGTCTAGTGGTCATGAATTCAATCCTTGGATCTGGCAATGATGCACCAATCCAGGAGGAACAAATAATAACTGACATAACAGGGACAAAATATCACAATAATGGATATCTCATTTCAGCCAATCAATGGACACTTCATGATGACCAGACGATACTTGGTCGAAACATTGTGGCTATCTCAACCAAGATGAGAACATTATTTTGAAATAATACAAACCATCAGGGCGAATTTGATTTTGGGAAGAAGTTTAAACAAAAAAAAAAGTATGTCTTATCATGCTGAGAGATACAGTAATTAGGAAGAGATTCTCAAGTCTATCTGTGATACTATGGAAACCCACATAGAAAAGGAAAAGGTGGTTTTATCTCAATCTCAAGTGTTTAATAGACCAACAGATTGTTCCTTTTGAAGTTCGGCCTACAAAGTGAGATCCACTGACTGAAGGTGAATCGGAAGTGAAGTGGTGCATTGAAGGATTTTTGAGAGATCATGTAGCTACAAAACCAGAAATAGGACACATCTGAGTGGTTGTCTATATTAAAAGTCATGATTGGGACTGGAGGAGTTCTGGCAGGAGATGGACATATCTTTTGCATAATTCTGAATCTTCCATTTTGTATTGTCAGCCACCTCTCGGGATATGTAGATGAGCGAGGATTAAGTGTGGCAGGGTGAAAGAGCTGACATAGATATCCCAAGTATCATCCCACCCACCTAAACCTACCTGGATGAGCAGGTGAAACTGAATAAAACATCTACATATAGAAAGTTCACATTCTTGACATGGCATTTGTTTTTCATTGTGTTACCTTGCAACAGGTCCTTCCCCAGTTTTTGGTGCACACCAACAAGATTGAGAATTGAAATTTAACGTGGGGTAACCATGGGCTGATAGCCAGGGTGAGGGCTGCATTGTATATCTACATATCTACTTACTCTGCCTCAGCCATTTTTATCAGCAAATCAATTCGCACGTGGATTGGGAAATCAACTGAAAAATAAAACAAACTTCTATAATTTTCTATTCAAATGTAACATTAAACATTAATGCAACATCTTTTGTTCTGCTCTGTAAGGGGAAAAAAATGAAAAATCTTTTAAAACATTTAAGCAAAACAAATGATAATTGCAGGTCTATGCTGTTGAATAATGAAGGTTACCCGGATTGAACTCAGGAACTGCATCTTTACCTATTTCAAGCACTATCAAAAGAAGATTTTTGCAAGGTGGGGACTGTACTATTATAGGCCCCAAATTTGATTAAGCTTATAGAGAACAACTTTTTGTGTCTGAAACCTATACAGGGAGGAGTTTTGCATATAAGCTTTGAAAAGATAACAATTATGACATCTGAATCTATTCTGGGTTCACCTACCATATATGATTTTACACTCAAATCACAGACATATATGATAAATATGTAAGACAATTTAATGAATTCTTTTATTTTGACATGGTTTACCAGTTATCCTGCAAACAAAATCTACAAGACAAAAGTTGTTTTCATGTTAGGTATCCAAATGATTCATTTTATCTGCTTAATTCATATTTTTATACACAAAATTTTTCTAAAAGGGTCATTTAAATATGAGTAAATCATATTTTTAATATTTAAATTTTATTCCTACAGATTTAAAGTACCATTTGACCTTCTAATAATTAACAGACTATACAATATTTTTTACAAATAAATATATTAGAATTTAATTTTATATTTAAAAAATTATTAATTAATGATCAAGTATAAATATGTATGTGTCATCTCTTATTTTTTTTGTCAAAATTAATTATTATTTAAGGAAAATATTTGACAGTGCCTACAAAAACAGCTATTTCATTTCTTTGATTTAACAAATTTTTATTTTTCAGAAATTTAATAATGTATAATTTTTCCCGAATGCACAAAGGACATGGATAATGACCCTTTTAGAAAACCTTTGAGTATAAAAATATGAATTAAGCAGATAAATAAAAATGTCAAAATTTTTTTGTCATTGAAAACCCAGATGACACACTGAATAACAGATACCCATGTTCGTGAGCAGGCACCACCACCAACCCACCTAAACTTAAACTGACTTTGTAAGTAACATATATTAGATACATAAGTTGTCTAGGGAAATTAAAACCCAATCACCCCTAATCAAAATAGATTGAATTTTCCTTAACCTTAACAACTCAAAATATTAAGATTGTGCTTATAAATTAAGTAAATTTCTTGGAAATTTATTCCTAGCATTGCTTGACAATTGAAAAAAAAAAAAACTCTGGGTTTTAAGTTTAATTTTTATAATTAAATTTACAATTTTACTTTCAGTTTTGAAACAGAAATTTGTGTGTCGCGATGGAATCCTATTTTTAAAAAAGATAATAATTATAATACATTTCCAATAATGTTTAGTAGGGATAATTTCAAGGAGGATATTAATCCAAAAAGAGCTCAATGTAAGAACAGAGCAATATTATTAAAATAATGAATAAGAAATCCTTAAAAGATCCATAATTTATTTCACGGGCAAAAATTCTCAATCGTTCAGTCCAATTTTACATTCAGAAATTGGATTTTTAATTTGTCCAGACATGAATAAAGGGAAAAATGAAAAAGAAATAAGATACAAAAAAGAAAAGCAGAAAAATGGAAAATGAGAAAGAAGAGGAAGAAGGAAAATGTAAGAAAAGAATAAGAATATTAAAAGGGAGAAAAAAAAGAAACTATTTTTTGTTTAAAATATTGATAAAAACATATACAGTATCAAAGATTGGACAGGATATGGAAGAAAATGAGAAGATACAGGATGCGGAAGGAGATGAGAAGATACAGGATGTAGGAGAAAATGAGAAGTTACAGGCAAAGGCAGAGAGAAGAAAAGAGGTATGGATAATCTTAGTCACCAATACTTATGGAATTTTTATAGTTCCAACTAGTAATAACTAATTTTAGCCAATGAAAATTTCATGTTTTTCCTAATTTAATCTTCTAATGAATCTTAATTCTTAAGTTAATGATTGAATATGCTCATGGCAAGTTATATGACAATAAAATATCTGTAGAAGTTCCCCTATCCTATTGTTAAATATTTGAGATTAACAACTTTCATGAAATATTGCAATAACAATCCTAAATATGAATGCTGGCCGTTATTTTAAGAATGGGGTACAAATGAAAAGACTTGAAATTGACAACTTTTTTCATTTTACAAAAACAGAACATAAACACTATCTTCCCTTCATTCTTTTTCACTTTCATTCGTTCATTTTCTCACTGAAACCAAGTAGTGTCTTTTCCATGCTACCAAAATGGAATAGTCCATTATTTCTGAGGTATTGGCAGTAGACATTAAACACTTCTATTTCTCCTTATTTCTTTTTCATTTTCTCACTTAAACAGAGTCATGTCTTTTCCCCTCTTTCCACATGATCAAAATGGAATAGTCCATTATTTCTGAGGTACTGGCAGGGTGTAACAGTTGTGAGAATTAACTTAAGGAGGAAGAAGCACAATTATAATAGGATAAAAATAAAATTATACTCACTTCGATGAACATATTGGTGAACCTCTGTTAGTATGTCTTGCAATGCTAAACCCTTAGTAGTTTTCAATTTGAGGATATCGGGACAGTAGTTAAGGAGAAAAATTGTATTAATGATAATAAATATGAAGACGTTGAAATTTTATAAAAGTATGTAAGTGGGGGTAACAGATGCAAAAAAAAAACAAAAAAAAAACCCAAATATTTTTAGCAAGATTTTCTAAAAGAAAATCTCAAAAATAATTTATTTGTGAATAAGTCCTTAAAATTTCATTAAAATATGACAATTATTTGATTTTTGCAAAAATTTGCAAAACAGTGTGTTTTTAACGCCAAAAAAAGACACTAAAATTCCCACAGTAATCTTTGACCCACTCGCAGATTCAAGAAAAACAAGATTTTGGCCAAAAATTTTAACATGCTAGAAAGGATTGAAAAATTTATAATAAGAAAAATATACTTAGATCTTTTCTCTTAATGATAAACATTTTGCCAATAAAATTTTGTTTTCATCAAGTTTGGAGCCTTTTTCATCATGGTATGCTCTTTTTAAGCAAAAATGTGGATGTGAATATATATATATATATATATATATATATATATATGTATGTATGTGCGTATATTTTGGCAGCATGTTTTCATTGAGGCATGTTTTGTTGAATAATTTAGATATGTTCTGTCTACTTATTTTCAAATGGATCTTTTCATATTCAGGGATAAGCTTTTTGGTGCAGTTATTGAAGGATAAGAGAGAATCCCAATGTTGATACATATTTCTTTTATTCCGAGTACTTTTAACATAGCACAGTGTTATCATCAGGGTATTGTTTATTGTAAGACAAATATTGTAGTGTTCATTATTGTCAAAGATAAAATTGTTGTGTTCATCTGAAAGTTAAATTTCTTACATGTGGAGTGAGGAACGCTGAGTCAGTACGTGATCACTGACACCATTTAAAGGGAGGTAACAGTCTGGTTGTGCTGAGTTTTTTATGAAATAAGTAGTAAAAAAAAAATCTATCAGTGCAAACCTTGGCATTTCAAACTATCTATTGCACACATTTTAAAACATTTGTGGAGTATTCATAATTAATTTTATTTAGGTTTTGTTTCAATTTTTTAATACAGATACCGTTGAGAATTTTTAGTTTATTTTCATGAAAAATATACAAGTATTTTCAACAAGAATTTTTCTGAATGGCAAATGTGGACAGATATGTTGTTGTAAATGTTTAGAAATGTTGGACATATTATCCAAATGAAGACTTAGCCACCGAGACAACATTGTTGTAGTGTGTCCAATATAAATATTATTTTTACCGTTGGAGATACAATCTCCCAGAGGACATTTAAATTTAAAAACAATGTTGATTTTCTGTGACACATTAGTGGGTAAGAAACAGTCATTATGAATGATTGTATTAGATTAGATTTAGTGTAGTATATAATTAATTTTTTTTTTTTTACTAGGATCTGCGGTGAATATATTAGTATTTATCTATCTTTTTAGGATATTTTTGTCTTGTTTATAATCAGAATGTATTTGGTTACGATATAAAAGATTGATGTGTTTAGGATTAGTTGAAGTATTACATTCTATTTGTTTACTATACAAATCTGATGGATCATCTTATTTGTTCATCAACAATATAGTTAAGGAAGTTATTATTAATAAGAGTTTGTTTTATATTTTTTAATTCACTGTAGAAAATCTGTTTTGCGGTTGAATTAATTTTTGCACGGTTTATTGTTTTCATAATTGCTATTCTGTAGTAATTTGGACATTCACTCTTATAATTAAGGGTACAAGAATTTATGCTGACAGGTTTTTTTTTTATATGGGGAGATAGTGATCTTATTGTTATTAGCGTTTATCAGCATATCTAAAGGATCCAATTGAAAATAAGTAAACAAAACATGTCTAAATTATTCAAAAAAAACATCTCTCTCATATATATATATATATATATATATATATATATATATATATATAAAATTATTTATTTAAAAATATGATTCCAACACATATGTGTGTTGGAATCATATTTTTAAATAAATAATTATATTTATGCTCTACTTTTGTATCGAGCACTATTTTTTTTAAAATAATAACAAAAATACTAAAGAACTTTGAATTATTCACCTAACCAGTTCTTTCCTATTTTCTATATATTTTCACACACATATATATATATATATATATAAAAAATGTATTTTGAGTATATAATCTAGCCAATTTCATTTATATTCTTTTTCTTTCCATCATCTTTGTTATTAAATATCCCACACTGTGATAGTAGAAGATCTGCCAAGAATGGTGAAATGTTGTAAGAACCTGAATGCAAATTTACTGTGGATAATCTAACAATTAAAGTAGCTGTGATGTATTAGGGCAGGCCAATTTTGGAACAGTGGTATTGCATTCAATTTGAATGTTGGGGTTTGATATGATTAACAACACAAAATATTTTTTATATGTTACCCTTTTTCAACTTTACCTTAGCCCAACATGTACCAGTTTGGAATCAGGCTGACTGTGAGCAAATTAAAAACATTCTGGGCTGGATTCAGACCTGCAATTCTGAAATTTTGCATTCCCAAATTTTCATTACTGCGGTTGTTTTCAGTGATTTTTTTTTTACGTGATTTTTTGCAACAAATGTTTTTGTAGGATAACAATTTTATAACTTGGAAATAAATTTGGGAATAATCAAAATTAATTTCAAAATCCAGTGAAAGTCACCTATGAATTAAAAATAACTTTGTATGGAAAGTAAGGACCTACGTACATCAAATTGTCTTTAGATTAAGTGGCGGCAGAAGAATTATTGTTGAACTTTTAAAAGGAAGCTTAAACTTTAATGCAATATTTAAATGCAGCGATCAATTTTGAGTTCTTCTGTAGTTTATTGTTGCCTATCGCATCTTCTCCTTCCTACCTATTGTGTGATGAAAGCCCAATCAAGAGTTCTTTGCAGGAGCTAGCTTAAATGTCACCTAATAGGGTGGTTTTTAAGCAGGTAAATAATAAATAAGAAGTGAAAGGATACTGTTGTATGCTTCATGAAAGCTGGTATTCAGCAGCCACTGTATTATATTCTCTATATCTTTGCGTAATGGATGACCCACACATATGTAAACATTATCTTCCGTCACATTGTCAAAAGCCATTGAAACACTCTGAAAAAAAAAAAAATAAATAAATAAATAAATAAATAAAAATAAAAAATAAATAAGACAAAAAAAAAAAAAGGTTCCAAGAGCAAAATAGTAATAAAAACTTATACAAATTTAGTGTCAGATTTATTGTAAAAGTTGCCTTAAAATTGACTGCATTTTTTTAATGCTTGTGAAATCAATTAAGTGTCATATGTCACATCTACAAGCTATAGGAAAAAATAAGCTATGAAAAGGACTTTCATATAAACTTCTGGAAATGGACATTTGTCAGCATTTAAACACCTGTCTTTCTCTTCTTGCTTACCACAGGTAAATTAATTTTCTTTTAACAAAATAGCTACTGGTGAAAGAAGTTGACAGATTTTATATGTGTTATTTAATGTCAAATATGTTTTTTTTTCCCTAGAGGCCGTAAAAAACAAAAAAAAAAAAAACAAAAACAAAAAAAACATCAGGTTTATGCCCAAGCTCGTAGCCAAACACCAGCCAGGTCTATGCCCAAGCCCATAGCCAAACATAGGTCAGGGTTATATCAGAGCCCATAGCCAAACATGGAACAGTGTTAATATGTGAGCCCGTAGTTAAACACGGGTCTGCTTTATAATCACCATGGTTAGATTCAAACTCAGGTCATAGTTAGGAATGCTAACATTCTAATCACTCAGCCACATGCCTCCTTAAATCTAAGTATAGATAGGACTGCAGTTGTTTGTGCAAGAAGGGATACAAACCTGTAGAATATTAAGAGACTGTCTCATATCTCCACACGCTAACGTGACAATGGCATTCATTGCCTCAGGTGTAATAGTCACCCTGAAACAAATTGATTGAGAACATTTCAGAAATTTATATAAAACAAAGTAACAGAAACAAAAAAGAAAAGGAATTGAAAAAGAAAAGGAATTGAAAAAGAAAAGGAATTGAAAAAGAAAAGGAATTGAAAAAGAAAAGCTTGAATGGTCAGAGTAACATGTTTATAAAAAGAACAATGCAAAAATAAATCATAGATTATGAATATTGTGACTTGTTTCTCAGGCCCATAACAATAGACCTGCCTGTTGAATAAGGTTTGGCAAATTACAAGTTATAAGAAAAACCATTATTATGCTAACACAAAGCATTCTCCTACCCGAGCCCAAAGGCTGGGATGGAGGTATAGTATCTGTTCTGGTTCCTCTTAATCCCATGAAGACACAGAGTCCTGGGAATTCTAAATTTCCATCAGCCAACTTCCGCATTTCACTATAAAAAGAGGGTTGGTAGATTTCAATACCTTCATCACTGCGTGAAAGAGAGAAGGTTGGTGGATATCAATGCCAGCTTCACAATGGTTTAAAAGACCGAGAAATTTTTATCTGTATATATGGCAACCTACATTAAAAAAAACGATTGTTTATCATATCCTACCTTCATGCAGAGGTTGGTAAATGCCAACACGAGGCATAATTAGTGCTACTCAAAGTAACTAAGCATTTTACCAGTGTAACAATGGAAATTCAGACATTAAACAATGTTGGAATTTTGAGATGAAGAATTAATATTATATGCTTTATTATTTAGAAATATTTATTGTTTTATTATCCCAACATAGCTGGCCCAAATGTGGTGTAATGGTTAGTTAGCTTGTCATGCTAGATCAATTACAACTGAATAATGAGTTCGATCCTCACTGGGTGCCCCATACTTTCGGCCTTGTGCTACATCTGTCATAACTAGCTCAGATTATAAATTTTGTTTGACTTTTGTTACTAAGGGAGATAACTGTGCAAGAACAAAAATTGGCATAAGGCAGACAGATCCAAAGTAACTTACTTCTCAGATAAAAAAAAGACTTACCCTTCTTCTTCAATGACGTGTTTTAATCGAGGTATCATCTGATCCTTACTCAGGGGACCAAACCGAAATCGGGTACAACGAGACTGTAAGGCAGGAATAATCTTGGACAGGTAATTGCAAATGATGCAAAAGCGAGTGTTCTCTGTGAATTTTTCTATTACTGCAAACAGTGCAAAAGAAAACAGCAAGATTAAAACCACATAGAAAATTACTTACAGGGCAAAGGCACAATTTGTAAAAATATACTATATTCAGTTGCTATAAACTTCAAATTATCCATTTTAACATTAATCTGGATTAGATATATAAAAAAGAAAAATAATTGATTATAATTCAAATACATAAAAAGGTACACATTATATATATATAAATTTTTTCTAAAATATAGTTTTACTTAATTTTAACAAATTATCTGAATATGACTTTTTCTTTTTTTTTTTTTTTTTAAATATATCTTATTTTTAAATATAACTTGTCTTTGGAAGAGTACTTTTATGTATGATTTTGTATTTTTAAACATAACTTTATCAATATAATTTAAGTTTTTTTTTTTTTAAACTCCTTTTTATTCCTCTCCTAGTTTCAATTTAACATAACTCCAATTTAACATCATAAAGTTAATATCCAGGTTTAATTTTATAAAACCACTTTCCTTTAAGACTAATACCTTCCCTCCTTCCCTGACCAGTCTTGTGTTTTTTATCTAACTGAAACATTGATGTGGATAAATTCTGTATTAGTTATTCAAAGTTTTTTCTTTGTTTTTTTGCAGCTGTCACAGTTAAATTTCTAATTCCGACATGAACTCACTCTATAACAGAGTTAAATAAAATTGACAATTTTGTCGGTTGAAATAAGATTATTCCTCATATGAGGTAATTTTTGATTTTATTGTGTACTAATTATTTGCTTTGTAATAATACATTGAGCTCTTTTCTGTGGATCAGTTTTAATATTTTTTATATTACTAGGATCCACTTGGATTATATACCAATGGATTTATTACCTTTACTATATATATATATATATATATATATATTAAGACATTTTTATGTTTATACATTCTTTTTATAGATACAAATATTTAAGTAAATGCTCTGTTTATAATAAACAGTATTAAACAACATTTACTGGCCAAGAAATTTTCATAGAAAATGTTCGTTCTCCGACAGGAATCAAACCTGTATCTTATATGGAACCGTCATAGCCACAGAGGAGAATTCAGTTAGCAAGGTCGGTTTTATTGTCTTTAAACTACAATCTTCCATGATTCTTTCATGTACATTCATATTTGCTCGTGGCGTATTCAAATGTAAACAAATGATGTCACACACTATGAAATAGACAAAGTCCGACAATTATTTTAAGAGATTTTTATTCCAGCGGCCACACTTTCTTGACCCAGAGTAGCGCTATCTCCTCAAGGCAATTGATATAGGCCTCCGCATTGAATCTGAGGTACCATGGGAAGATGAATGGAAGCATAATGTTGTCATCACTCCAAACATCTTCATAATCACGATTAGACTCAACCAACTCTTTTTGAATCCTCTGCACTGTCATCAGATTGACACCCAAACACTCTGAAATGTTTGTATTGGAGTTTCCGGCATGAATACCAAGCAGTACAGCATGCTGTTTTCAGAGATCTGGCAGAATGAATTTTTTTGTGGCGTTTTTTCTCACTGACAATACCCAACTGACCCCACTATGCTATGCAGTTAACATAATCAAAAACAAACAACATGCATGTGTGAAATTAATATAAAGTGGTGACAATTTACTCATCGCACCCTGTGTGTGTGAGAAGTAATTAATGAATTTTAATATAACATTAATGACATTAACTTGTTTGAAAAAAAAAAAAAAAAAAAAAAAAAAAAAATAATGTCCATGCAAACATGTGGTACCCACTAAAATAACACTTTTATAGTAATTTAGGTACCTCCACTAATATCGATACCTTGATTTAAAATGAATTTTTATAATTGAAAAAGCTTTCTTGAAGCTTTTATTTTAGCTTTAATTGAAAGCTAAGGGATTAAATTTACTATTTCCAGTAAAAAAAACAAAAAAAAAACAAGAAAAACTAAAAGACTCTGTAGTGTATTTCAAACAGAAATGATATTGATTGGAAATGATTTTTTAAATTTTTTTCTAAAATAGACGATTAATGCCCTTTTTTAGCCATCTTTCACCATAATGTAATTCTTTGTATCAAAAATTCTTCCAAAAACGAAATATACTTTTCTGAAACTTTATTTGAGGAATATTAGCCAATTTAAAAAAAAAAAAAAAAAATTATTTACTTCAAGTTTAAAATAACTAAGAAATGGATTTTTAATACAAACACTAGTAGTGAATTTAAATGGATTTTTAAAACAAACAGTAGCATTTATTATTCATCACAAAAAAATTTTTTCTTAAAACAATAGTGTCCTTAATAAATGTTATTTATAAAAGCAATTAATAGCTTTTCTAATTAAATGTCAGTTTTGTTGCGTTTTTATCTTACAATTCTGTGCAGGTTTTCAGGAAATGAGTAGTAGTTTGAAAAAAAAAAAAAAAAAAAGGACGATTATTTACATTCTCCAAAAAGGCCTGCTTTTAACCAACAAAGAAAATTTCTGGATGAAAATTTAATTTCTCAAAATTTTATGAAATTGAGTAAGTGGTTTAACATATGTAAAAAAGATTTTTTACCAAGAATTTATAAAAAAAAAAATTTAATTCATTTGTGAATATGCCCTGAAAGTTTTATTAAAACTGACAATTATTTCATTTTTGCAAGAATTTTCAATGTGCTAAAAAGGATTGAAAAAAATTTAATACAACAATAAAAAAATACTTTCATTCTAATAATAGCAAACATTTTGATGATAAAACTTTTTTTATTAAGTTTGGGGCCTTTTTTTTTCATCCTATACTGCTTTTCCACAGAAAAAGTGGAGGTACGTATAGTAATCTATATAACACACACACACATTAACATTTTACACAAGTGATAAAATTTATCTTCCCATAATCATAAAAGTTTTTAAATTTTCACTTGAAAAGGAAACACGGTGATTTTTATACATATACAGGGAGTCCTCAACTTACATCAGAGATCCATTTGTATGGCATAATGTAGTGATTTTCTAAGCCCGGCTTAGATGTGGCACAAGGCCAAAAGTATGGGGCACCCATTGAGGATCGAACTCACTCCTCAGTCGTAATTGATCAAGTAAGACAAGACTAACCATTACACCATGTCGAGGTGCCCTTGTATGGCATAATGTAACCTGATTTTCAACATGTCAGAACTCATCTACATAAGCACCCACTAATCTGCCTTACGCCTGGGACCCATAATGAAGGGCAAAAAGTTAAAAAAAAAAAAAAAAAAAAGAAAAAAAAAAGACAGCGAATGTAGCACAGCCCAATATGGCAATACAGCCAGTGAAGAAACAATGCTGTCTTCCTCATATAGTGCTGTGTGACAACGTATTATCTTATGGGAGACGGTGCATAACCACGAAATGCAGTATGTCAGACGTAACCTGAGGACCTTCTGCATATAAACATATAATTACTCCAAACGTTATTATAGTGGATACTTGTATTTTAAATATACACCTCTTTTTTATTTTAAGCAATGTGTATTATGTCTATCAGCATTCACAATCAAGAAATTTTAAAGAAAATATGTTCTCTGGCAGGAATCAAACCTGCCCCCAACCACCACCTTGTATAAGAAACCATCACTTGGTCCAGCGTGCTTTTAACACTCGGCCACAGAGAACATCAAAGTTCAGCAAGGTTTTATTTTCCCTTTTAAGGAAAGCACACTTCCTGATTCACATATTTTTCTTGAAAAGCCCTTATCTGCTCAGTTTTGTATCCAAAACATAAAGCAATGTCTAAAGAATTAATGAACTTATTTTTAATCCAAGATTTTTATTACTTCAAACATTATTGTAGTGGATTCTTCTTTTCTTTTATGTGTGCTGTGTCCCTTCAGGACGTAGGCGATCATGGCCCTCTACATCTTCCTGTCTCTTAATAATTTTTTATTTTATTTCTCCCAAACCCTGTTCTGCCATCGTTGCTTTCCTGTCCCTCTTTCCTTCTATCAATCCTGTCAGTATCAGATTTTCCAAGCCCTCCTTCCTTATTACGTGCCCCAGAAATTTCCATTGCCTCTTTCTGATGTTAAGTCTAAGTTTCCTTCTTGTTTCCATTCTCTCCAAAACCTCGTCATCACTCACATGCTCGGCACATAGTGGATACTCGTATTTTAAAGACACCCCATTTTTATCTTTTATTTTAAACAGTGTGTATTACGTCTATCGGATTGCACATTTAAGAAATCTTAATAAAGATAGTGTGTGCAAGTGTATGAGAGAGAAGAAAGAATGAAGGGACAATGTTCGGAGAAAGACAAACTGGCTTTTTAGATGGACAACAAAAGAACAAAAGTTTGAAAGGCTTACAAACTGTAAACTATTAATATATATATTATATAAATAAATTCTCTGTAGAGAGAGAACAAAAGATAGATACAAGAATATGTAATAGAAAATATTTCTACATTCCTCATTCTTTTTTTTTTTTGTTTTTTCCATATAAAATTAATCCGTTTGTATAAGATTTACACAAAAGCAGAGAGAGAGAGACAACAAAGACTGGTAAGGGAAGGGCGAGAATGAGGAGTGGCCACTCAGACTCAAACATAAAATTCCTTGACTAGGAAACATGAAATGATCACAGCAAAATGGTTCATCAATGTTAGGTATGTGGCTCCCCGAGGAAAACTCAGAAAGAACATAGAGAAAGTGAGAAAAATTAGTTTGAAGAGATTCTCTTTGATTAAAACCCAGGTTCAACAACTGAGTTTAGATTAAACAGGTCACTGACTCTACAGAGCCCCAATCAACCATTTTAGCAGTTCAATCTCATATTCTATAGGGTATTAATCAGTAAACAATTAATTGAACCATTATCAGACAATATAAGGTTATTCACTGAACCAGTATCAGACTCTACAATGAACCAATTACCTATACAAAATGTTATTCAATGAACAAGTATTAGACTACAATAAACCAGTTCATTGAACCAGTACCAAACTCTATAAAATAATATTGAATGAATCAGTTCAAAGGGGCAGTACCAAATTCTACAAAAGGTGACTCAATTTCCTAATGCAACAACATTTTCTAACAAATAATAAAGTCTTAAATTAATTCTGTGCAACATCTCAAATGTATCTGACTTTTGAGAAAAATATATAAAATCCGACATAATTTTGATTTGTCCCTGACCAATGGCCACCCTCAAGATACAAGCAAACTGTTAAAGCAGAAGTGAGAGATAATGTGTAATCTTAATTGGCAACACCCAGGAAATTTCCCAGAGTCCAGCAAATCAATAAATGACTATCAAGTGACCTCTTCTAAGAGCGTTTTGAGCATCCTGTGTCATTGCATCTGCTTCATCAAGGATGACCAACTTGAAACCAGATCTGAAAAAAGAAAAAGAAAAAAAAAGAGCCAATGAAAAGGGATCATTATAACACACTGGTTTATTTGGATTAATATCCTTATCATGGTTGTTATAGTCATAGCATTTTACCTATTTCTGATATGAAGAATTATCAACTTACTCTATTTACACTGTTGTACTCATCTTTGTTGGCATATTCAAGACATTTTGGTTGTTGTATACTCCCAACAAAATGTTGTGAATATGGCAATAAAGATGAAGACAACAGTCTGAACAGTGTAAATAGTTACAATACCTCATCTCAGAAATATAGACAAATGTTGAAGAATTATCATTATTATAGACAATTTATTTGTACTAATATCTTTATTTTGGTTGTTATAAACATAACATTTAACCTATTTCTGACATGAGGAATTATTTAAGGATTGACCCACACAAAATGTTCCCTACTATGTACGATGAATTGAAATGAAAACAGTCTGCCTCCGCAGATTGAATAAAAAGTACACATTATGCACATAATGTTGACTAAGAAGTCGTCGTTTCTACCAAAATGCCAAATCACCTGAATATTAAATTTGAGAGAGATTTTTAAGAAAATAATCAAGCCAGCAATTGTATATTTGGATACCACTCACCTTTTGATACAAGTTATTCTGCTGGAAATAATGAGATAAAAGAAACATTAAAATGTAGAAAATTACTGGATACCAAATAGTACCTGTTGAGATTGTAGTTCTAACCCTGCCTTGCATTTTATCCTTAACAAGGAGACCTAATGATTTTCAAAAACATATCTATTTTATTCTCACTAAAACTTTACAAAAGAGAAGATACTTACTTGAAAATCGTTCTGGTGCTTGCAAAACTCAAGATATTTTGTCGGACTATCCCGATACCTCGATCATCGGAAGCATTGAGCTAAACAATGAAAGATAAGAAAACAAAAAAATTATCAAATGCTATGAAAGAATTATAGTTCACTTTCACTGTAACAAGACGAATTTAATTCAGAGTGGAAGTATTCATCACAAAGTCTAAAGATAGATGAATAAGGATTACTGTAACAAACCAATTATTTATGTAATCTCTGATTTTGGCAAAAAGGTTTTTTTTCTCCTTGACACCGCTATTATTATAACTACTTCCACTCTTCAAGCAATGTTTGTTTTAAAGAGCAATAATTAGAATTGTAATAAAACCTAAACATATAATGAAAGTGAATTTATACATTCAATTGACAACAAAAATAATAAACACTATTATATTGTTTATTGGAATGTTTGGCAAAACATCAGTTAATTGCCAATTGATTCAAACTTTACAAAATGGTAAATAATAAGAATTTCATTATAGTCGGTTCAACTATTTTAATAATTTAGTAAATGTTTATAAATTTATAAACATGCACCCACTCAAATAAAAAGCTAATAAGGAACATAGACAATTTTACCTATAGGTAGATATGCACACAGTGTTTTATACAAGTGGATTAGATAACTTTTTCTTACTTCAAGGACCATGGATCCAAATTCCTTTGGTGAGTAAATCTGCCTAGCCACAGCAAGAATTGTACTCGTCTTTCCAGTTCCTGGTGGCCCATAAAACAATAAGTGTGGAAGTCGGTCTTCTTTCACAAACTTACTGACTAAAGACAGAAAAAGATAAAACAATCTTTTAGTGTTTGGTTAATTGCAAGGTCAACAAATATTTTTGAGAAATTAAAGTGAAACTGTTGGTTAGGAACAGTAGAAGAATAATTAATTTTCAGGTGGAAGGAACACACACACAAATTTTTTTTTTTTTTTAAAGATATATCAGCAATAGGTGTTAACTGCAACACCAAAAACACGAAGGAAAAAAAAAAAAAAAAAAAAAAAAAAAAAAATTCAACCTCTTTTTGAATGTAGATCATATTTGAGATTGATAAAGTTTTCTAAGTTTCAAGAATTCAATTGAAATGCATTTTCTTACTCTTTCCAAGGAATATTAAAATTCCAATACTATCGGGGATTAAACCCCTTACTATACTTATACTAAAATTATACATCTGATATAGACTTATTTAGTCAGTAATTAGTTCTCCCATCTCCAGCTATGAGTTAAATAGGATGGTAGACTTAGATTATTAGTTTTATGATGGCAACCAATTTAAGAGAAGGAAAATTGAATTTCAAGCTGTGGAGAATGCAACAAATTCATTCTGCAATATTTTCCAATAATGCATAGCAAATCAGAGATAAGAAAAGGAAGCTTTGGAGGACCATGACTGCCTGCAACCTGAAAAAACAGGAAAAAATTCTCTTCAGAAGAAATTCTGATTTTCAATGCATTTCTATAGTAAAATCCTTAGCAATGCATTTACATTATACATATAATGGCTGTATACTGTTTGTAATACTTGTTTTAATCACTGATTGTTGACAATCCTATAAATTTTGATGTTCATATGGATTTTTTATTTTTAAAATCCAGCAAGAACATTCAAGACAATATATTGCAAAAAAAAAATAATAAATAAATAAATAAATATCTAAATCTTAAATAGGGTGTTTGAAAACCGTAAGGTACTAAAACAAAGATGAATAAAATTGGCTTAATACTAAATAAAATACTCTGTTTATTATACTTTAGTCCATAGTTAAACAGTTGTTGGATTTGTGGATTTCTGACAGATCAAGACCTGTTGGGTTATTTACTGTCAAAATCTTTTTTTTTTTAATTTTTTTTATTATACTTGAGTTTATAGGTAAACATTGATTGTCCATATTCAAATCTGCATGTATTTCGCTGATAGGTGGCCTGTTTTAGAGCCCTACCTCTCTTCAGGGACATAGTCTGTTGTGTATCTCTGCCCCACTGGGAGATTAAGTTTGAAGACACAAAAAAAAGGAAAAATAAAAATCTATCTGGGACTCACTCGTATTGATGATGTCTTTGTGAGAAATGAGATCATCCAGTTTCTTGGGACGGTACTTTTCAATCCTAAAAGAAAGAAATGAAAACAAATCACTGAAGAAAGAACATTATCATTATCTTTTATGTGGGTTTCTGAAAAGTTCTCAGCCTTATCAAGAAGCCCTGGAGCAGGGGACAGAAAAATATATAAATAAAACAAAAACCCTGTTTGGTAAGATTTGGTGAATTTTCTTTTAAAGCATTCAATTTCACTCACTATAAGGCTTGAGAGCCACCTAAGGTAAAAAGGTTCAGTTGAAACAGTAATGGTGAATGAAGTGCATGATATGAATGAAAGAGAAAGTGGTACGAAGTGAAGATTATGAGGATAGATAATGACTGACTCTCGATTTGAAGAGGTTAAGATTAAAGAGTTCAAGAAAGTGGCAATGAAGCATCTGTCCTACAAAGTAGTAGTTCTTGAGGGAAAAGCTGTGTGAGTGGCTCTTTCTTACATTCAAAGGAAATGAAAAGATCATTTGACTCTGGTGGAGCTAAAGAACGGAGATCATTTGAACATTTGTCACAGAAATGGCAATAGTAGTAGCAACGGGTTTGAAAGGTTGAGTCTATAGGAAGGATTTTGCAAATGGAAAATAGGTACCCCATACCTTGTGAGACTGTGTAAAGGATTTTGAACATTTTCAAGGATGGTAAGCAACGATTTAGCAACTCCATTTTCTGGAGAACATGCTACCGTACTGATGATAGCTTGCTGGTTTGCCATTACCATCTCTTGAGCTTGGGGAATCTTCACATCAGTGATGAAAGTGAATGGGCGTCCTGCACATACTAATGCTTGTCTGGCCACTTTTAAACTTCTCAATCCACTCATACACACAGTAGTGCATTGCCGCTGTATTGTGTTAAAAGCTTCTGATGAATTTCAGCCCCTGACACACATTCTGACCAGAGAAATCAGATCACTGTTCTTTGTTCCTCCTTGGTGCACACTGCTAGTGGAGCAGCCACGTTTACACTGTAACAGTGGAAAGAAAAACTAGTGTGATCAAGCTCAAACTTAGAACACATGACCACAATAATACCAGCTACATACATGAGCAGAAGGCAGTGTGACAAAGCTAGATATGTTATGGTAAAAGTGTGGATAATTTTTGACTAACCCTCATTCATTCATTCATATATATATATCAGTTGTATGAGTATGAGTTTGTGACCCTGAGTTTCACACTTTTGCAATCACCAGACTTACTGGTTTATTTTTAAAAAATTGGATCTATTTATGCTGGTTTCTGTTTGATTAACACAAACCAGCATAAATAGATCAAATTTAAAAAAGAAAATAAACCAGTTTGTCCGATGATCACAAAAGCGTGAAACTCAGGGTCACAAACTCATATCCATGCAACTGAATATGTTAGCTCTATCACTGATATTGATCGCTGTGCATATAGAATAATATATATATATACTCAATTATGTTTATTAGGGATAATTCCAAGGAGGATATGAATCCAAAGAGAAATCAATGCAAGAACAGAGCATTATAATAATGAAAAAGGAATACTTAAAGATCCATAATTGGTGGAAATAAATGTATTTCATGGGCAAACTCCCAATCATTCAGAGATTATATATATATATATATATATATATATATATATATATATATATATATATATATTACACACACTACATCATTATAGTTAAATTAGGGTCCAGTTAAACACAGACATGGAAAATTATTAAACTCTGTCCACAACACACTCATAGAAAAATACAAATAGCCTTATCCAGACATAAAAAAATGGTTAAAAATAACAGAGGCATTAATAATAAAAAAGAAAAAAACAATACTCAATATAAACTATGAACATGCCCACAATGTGCTGACTGTGTTTGGACAATTTTTAAACACTTTATGTCCAGAAATGAAAACAATTATCTGAACAGAAGAAAAATTGAATAAAATGCTTAAATCACAGTACCTTATCAGTTGTCTTTAATGAAATTTGTATAAAAGATTGCTGCCTAAATACACACATTTTGTGTGTATATATATATATATATATATATATATATATATATATATATATATGACAATAGGAAAACTGTAATAATTGCCGATGCATTTCATCCAATGTGGACTTTCTCAAGGCAAAATACGAAATGAATTTATTTAAACAAAGTAACTAATAATAACAAAAATAAAATTTCCTTAGAAACTGGAAGAATTTAGAGAAAGCTATTTTCATACTGTTAACTAAAAATTATGGCAATTACTGTCACGTGTGGAGATATTATTATTGCTGTGTTGATGGATTCAACCATTTTCTTTTGATTTCATGATACTGTTGTGTATGTTTGTTTGGGAGAGTAGTAATTCTGTTAAGAAAGGTGAAATAGGGAAAAAGCCTGGGTGTAGATTAATATTTGGGTAATATTCAATGGCAGCACTCTCGAGGATTTTCCTTCTCAGTGAGTTATTTTCTTTTTTTTACGAGTGTAGCATTTTTAAAATTAAAATTGTGGTTGAATTTATTTCTATGTATGACTAGTGCATTAGCTAAGTTGTTTTTTGTGAGGTCTCTTTTGTGCTCATAAATGCGTTTTTTTTAATTTCTACTTGTTTCTCCAATATATTGGGAGGAACAGTTTTGACAATTTATTTTATAAATGCATGCATCAGAAATATTATTGCTATTAGTGTTTGAGGATCTGAGTATATCCATAATGGTTTTGGAAGTGTTTGTAACTATTCTAAGATTTAGATGGGATAGGTTGTTCTGGATAGTGGACGTAACAGAGTTGGTCGGTAGTATTATGCATCTATTTTCATGTAATTTATTATTGCGGATTATGTTATTAGTTTTGTTTCGGTTGTATATTTTGTATTCCTTTCTTTTTGAGTTGTGGACAAAATGATATGGGTATTGTAGGTTTTTGAATATGTTTTCTATCTATGTTTTTCTTTAAGTGAATATTGGGGACTGCAGGCATTTATTTGCAGACAGTACTGTTTCAGCGTATCACAGCTCCTCAGTGCAACGAGACAACTGAATGCCTCAAGCCCGGATCAAAACCCAACCGATTTGGTGTCAGTCATAGCTATCTTCACTCGACAGAAGGAGTCAGCCAAATCTAGCGTATTGTTTTACAAACATAAACAAACGCCAAGCAGCCATAGTGCTCCATTCATTTTACTGAAGAGCTTTGCATTAACGCAAGTGGCTGTTGTTTTTAGAATTAGCTTGTCATTCAACAGTGCTCAATTGAAAATATATTTTCAAGAGCTAAATATATAATGTATTATTTTTATACTTATACTCTGGCAGTGTGAAAAAAAAAACAAAAAACGGGATAATACAATTTGTAAATAAAAATATATTTGAATAAACCGGTATCAGGAAGAAAAATTCAGTAAAAAAAAAGAAAAGACTAAAGACATCTGTGTTGGATGAAAATAATCGATCGGCACAACAATGCCTAGTCAAAAGAAAAAAAACACTGACCGAGTAAATTAAGTAAAAACGTAAAAGTGCTCAATACACTAAGTCGAGCAAAATCTAAAAAAGCTTGTGAGCTACATACCAAGGTTTCACCAAATGGATCTTCAGGGTACTACTGGAGTCATTAGTATCATGAAGCTCAGCTTGGTAGGTAGGTTCTTAACCATAAGCAAACATTTTTTTTCTGATCTTCAGCATACAGACTTTAATCATTAAATCCTTCTTCAACCAGAAATATTTTGTGTTAGTGTACTAGGTGACTAAAGCTAAGCAAAGCAAAGGAAAAGTAATAGTAAAATCGGTGAGAACACGAACAAAAAGCCCCACCCACATATACCGGGTTCAAATGTAGTCAGTGATAAAAGACAAATATGGTTACTCTGTCATCATTCACCACCTCTATGCTCGAATTTTCTGTGTTGCTATATATGTCATCAGTAAAGTTGATTTAAGTTTTAGCAAAACAAAAAGGAAACATACTTAACATCAGGAAGTTGAAAATTATAGGGCAGATAATGAGGAAAGAGGGCTTGGAAAATCTGATACTCACAGGACAGATTCAAGGTCAGAGAGACAGGAAAACAATACATAACCTACTTAGTGAGTTTGAGTAAATGGATAATGGAACAAGGTCTAAAAGAAATAACAAAAAGATAAAATTTATTAAGATCTATGAAGGACAGGAAATTGTGGTGAGTCATGATCATCCTGAAGGGACATGGTGCATAAAGAAGAAGATCTATTTAGAAACTGTTGGAAGTGCTAGTTAAGCCTGATATATTTCAGAAGGATATTAGAATAATCCAGAATTTATACTGGGAGTGAACCACCTGTATACAGATAGAAAATGAATTAACAGATCGCGATAGCTATTAGGGAGATGTGGTTAAATACACTTTAATATTTAAAAAAAAAATTATCCAGTATTATTATTATTTAGGTAATAAGCATTATAACATAGCACAAATATCTATATTGTGGAAAAAAGAATTTTCAACAATATATGCATTTTTTACATATTTATGGTTATTTGTTAACTTTAATCAAAAACGACATTCTTGTACACATAGTTATGGATAATAGTTTACATTAATTACTAATGTTTTTAATTAATAACTATTTGTGCTAAGCTGTTGACATTAATAGCTATCTGCCTATGTGTTAAAATTTTGGAATAATGCAATAATAAAAATTTAAATTTCATCTCTCTGATAGATGTCATGATCTGTAAATAACTATACAAAAATAGAAAAGGGTGTAAGACAAGGGTATGTCCTCTCACCAGACTTATTTAACCTTGACAGTGAAGCAATCCTGAGAAGACTAGGAGTCCTACCTGGATTTATTATTGGTGACCACTATCTTAATAACATAAGATGACATGGTGTTGATAACAGACACAGAAAGGAAACCACAGGAACTCTTACAGAAGGTTGCAAAGGAAAGGAAGAAGAAAGGACTAAACATCAATTGCAAGAATAAAGAATGTAGTTGTCAGCAAAAGAAACAGCCCAACATGCAAATTAAAAAGGGGAGATAAGCAAGTATCAAGCAAGTATAAAAATTTAAATATTGTCAAAAATTTCTTTTGACTATAAGGGTAGCTAGAAGCCTGTCCGGTACAGTAAGTGTTGCGAAACACTGCCTATCTTGCAAAGGACAGGAAATAGTGAAGAGCTCTGATTTTGATCATAGAAGAAGAAAGCAAACTCAAAGAATAAGTTTTCAGGATTTCAAGCCAGGATCTGTTGATTACACGTTCAGTTTACTGTGTATAGAATGCATATGCCATTAAACTTGTGTTTTACCTAAAGGGAGGGAAGGAAGGCTTTAAGTAAAAAAGTGCCAGACCTTTGCATCACACCCTTTGCGGTAAAACCATCACAAAAACTAGAGCTCAGCCTCGCATTGGAAAACCAGCATAGCAAACGCTCCATATCCCACATCTGACCACAACCTACACATATGCAGGTTAATTTCACTTGTTTTTCCACAATATCTAGGAAGTGTTTTAACAGAAGATGGAAAGTGTGACACCGAAATCCAAAGTTGCATTGGGATAGCAAAATATGCCTTTCAAAATTTAAGTATTTAGAAACAAAGAAAAGAGTTATGTAATATCAGTCCTCTTATATGGTAATGAATGCTGAAATATAAAGAAGAAACTTGAGGCAAGCAAAATCTGGTTCTACAGAACAATGCTGAGAATACCAAACATATGAACAATGACAAAGTTTTAGAGAAAAATAAAAAGAAACAAACAACACTTATACTTAGCATCAGAAATAGTTGAAATTTCTAAGGCACACGAGGAAAGGGCTTAGAAAATTTGAAACACACAGGGAATATTGAAAGCAAGGAAAGAAGTACCTACTTAATAATAAGCTGGTGTAATGGTTGTCAGAACGGGGATTACGAGAGATAGCAAAAAGATATGTTTTACTAAAAGCTACAAAGGGCAGGAAATTGTGGAAAGCCATAATTGCCTACATCCTGAAGAGACACAGTACATGGAAGAGCTATTTGGGGAATATGTTAGAATAATCCAGAATTTACATTGGGATCAAACTGTTTGTATACAGATAGAAAATGAATTAAGTAGGTATGAAAAAATAGAACGTGTAAGACAAGGATGTGTCTTCTCCCCAGATTTGTTCAAATTTTACAGTGAGGCACTATCCTAAGGGAACTGGAGATTCTACCAGGATTTATCATAGGTGGGTGTAATATTAACACTATAAGATATGCATATGATACTGTGTTGATGGCAGACACAGAAAGAAAAGTTATAGAAAAGGGCAGTGCAATGTCTTCGTGCACCCCCAACCACTCTACTACATCTCAATCTTCATAAGGTTGTATTCATATAAAACTACAAATTTCCCATGATTTCTCTCAAATGCCCACATCTGCTCAATGCGTAACAATATAAGCAAATGACATCATATATTATGAAATGGACTAAGACCAACAATTATTACAAACAGAGCATTTACTTAAATATCTGTATCTATAAATATAACGTATAAACAGAAAATATATTAAAATAATTAGTTTAATTTGTAATCTATATATCAAGGGTCCCAAAGCACTACCTGAGGCCCCCAATCAGGCTCCCCACTCCGGTTAGGGAGTTTGGGGTAGTACATGCTGACCCTGCTTACAGAACCTCCTAGACATAGTAGTAAAGGAAAGTGAGAAGAAAAGACTACGCATCAAATGTAAGAAAGCAAAAAGTACAATTGTCAGCAAGAGAAAAAGGCCAGGATACAAACTCCAAATTGGAACTGTCAAAATCAAACAAGTTTAAATATCTTGGAAGTTTTTTTTAACAAAGGTTGGAAGATATGACACTGAAATATGAATGTCCATTGGATTATCCAAAACTTAAACAAAATACTAAGAAACAAGAACATTTTGTCAGAAACAAAGAAAAGAGTGCTGAACTGTTATGTAATACCAATCCTCTTGTATGGCAGTGAATATTGGAGGCAACAGAAATGTGGTTCTACAGAAGAATGCTGAGAATTCCAGGGTTGGAATGCATAAGCAACATGAAAATAGAAACAAAAAACAAAATAAACAAAAGATGTAGAAAGAGCCAGCTGAAATTTCCTGGACTTATAAGGAAGGAGGGCTTGGAGAATTTGATACTCACAGAGCATATCAAAGATAAAAAAGGACAGGGAAAGATTGGGAGGTTTTGTCATAGGGACAAATATAGTTAAGTGCTACAAAGGATAGTGCTGAAAGGACATGGCACATAGAAGATTCATAATATCATGTTACATAAACAACTAGTGCCTGAAAAAGAAAAAAGAAAAAAAGAGAGAAAAAAAAAAAGAGAGAAAAAAAGAGAGAGAAAAAAAGAGAGAAAAAAAAGAGAAAAAAAAAGAAAAAAAGAGAGAAAAAAAAAGAGAGAAAAAAAAAGAGAGAAAAAAAAAGAGAGAAAAAAAAAGAGAGAAAAAAAAAGAGAGAAAAAAAAAGAGAGAAAAAAAAAGAGAGAAAAAAAAAGAGAGAAAAAAAAAGAGAGAAAAAAAAAGAGAAAAAAAAAGAGAAAAAAAAGAGAAAAAAAAAAGAGAAAAAAAAAAAGAGAAAAAAAAAAAGAGAAAAAAAAAAAGAGAAAAAAAAAGAGAGAAAAAAAAAGAGAAAAAAAAAGAGAAAAAAAAAGAGAAAAAAAAAGAGAAAAAAAAAGAGAAAAAAAAAGAGAAAAAAAAAGAGAGAGAAAAAAAAAGAGAAAAAAAAAAGAGAAAAAAAAAGAGAAAAAAAAAGAGAAAAAAAAAGAGAAAAAAAAAGAGAAAAAAAAAGAGAAAAAAAAAAAGAAAAAAAAAAAAGAAAAAAAAAAAAAGAAAAAAAAAAAGGGTAATGATGAAAAATGAATGAGGTCTATTTCATACACCCCTTTCTTCCTTTAGAGGGAAAAGCTCACAGCCACCTCACATGGAAACACTGGTTCCTGTACAATCACCAAAGTTAAGGAACGTCAAGCTTATATAGTCAGTACCTAGATGGGTGACTACTTGGGAATACCAGGTGCTGTAAGCTTGGATGTGCAGTGGTTAATGGCTCAGAATTATTAATCGGAGAGCCAAGTTCAAATTCCAGTTGGGTTTGTTATATTTATTTACACCTAAGTACCCTTGAGAAAGGTATGAATTCATCTATTTTCCCTTCATCTATGGCTTAATTAGTAAGACTTGTATCATTAAATCATTCTTATCCCAAACAAAAAAAAAAATATCTTACAATCTAAAAATATTTTTTCTGACTTTAAATAACCTACAGAGGGTTGATAAACTGTAGAAAAAGAATTAATCATTTATAGGGAGATTTTAGTTCTTCCTTCATTTTAATACAGTGAATTTGTACAAAGGTCTGATTGAAAATAATCTTTCTTAAAACCCCAAACAATTTTTTTTTATAGATATTAATTTATAAGGGAGACAAATGCATACTTTATACAAAATTAGTTCCCTTTGACAATGAGCAGGCGTCCTCTAAAAAGCACTTTAGATATTTTTTTATGACCTATCAAACCTTTGCAGGTTATTTAAAGTCAAAAAATATTTTTAGATTGTAAGAATTTTGGAGAGATATAGATTTACTGGTCAAGTTATTACTATTTAAACATACCTGGGGAAAAGAGATGGATTCATACTTTATTAAGAGTACTTGCATGTAAGTGAATAACAAACCCAACTGGAATTGGAACTGGGCTCTCCAATTTTCAATTCTAGCATTTATCCATTACTCCAACTTCCAAGCTTACATTCTTTGGCATTCCCAAGTGGTCATCCATCTAGATACTGACTAGGTTAGACTTTGCTTAACTTCGGTGATGGTATGAGGACCAACGTATTAATGTGATATGGGCATAAAACTAGAAGTTTAAAATAAAATTTTTAGTGTGTTGCAATGATTATGTGTGCTTAATCCATGTAGTGTGTGGTGATAATTATGTGTGATTAATCCATGTAGTGCGTGGTGATGATTACATGTGTGATATGTCCCAGAAAGGGATATATTTGTTCAAAGTAGCTAAGTGGTTTTAGCTACTGTAACCAGGTAGTACAATCTAGTAGGTAGCTGTAATGAACTGGTACTTGTTGTAGGCGTAGACCATGTACCTCCACATCAGTTTGTATTTATGGCTGACGCCAGCCAATCATATTACTGTGAGGAGGAACCCAGGTGTATGCATATTCATTACATCAGTGTGTTTAATCTGTGTAGTTATTAGATGTTTTTAAACATTGCTCATGTTATGGATTCTTAAACACCTGTTATGATATCAAGATATTTTTTTGCATTCTGCTTAAAATGTTAATCTCTTCAGAATGGGTAGATATTTTATGGTTGAGAATTTTAACTGTTGTTACATTTCGCTGGTTTCCTTTGTTATATACAATAAAAGATGAAATAAAAATTGTTCAATATCTGTCAAAACAAGAGATGACCGTTTTAACTGCCATCTTTCATTTTAATGTATCACCTTGAAAATATCAAAAAAAATATTTCGTACTGAATTAAAAAAAAAAAAAGTTCTTCTGAAAGTAGAAAGATATACATTAATTGAAAACAGTACTATTCAGAATGAATACTGTATATACGCATGTACAAGGTCTGATCAAAAAGTATCAGGACTGTTGCTATGGTAACAGAGCTAAAGTAGGCAGAGTGAAGCCACGTGACACCAGATTGACCTTGAACGTTGTGAAGCCACGTGACACAGATTGACCTTGAACGTTGTTGCACATGCACACTAAGCTATAACATCCTCACTCACTTCCATTGTTTATAGCAGGGTTTGGATAGAAAGTGTGTAGAATGTGCTCATCTCACCACACCACAGAGGTTCCATCAGTGACCATGGTTTGTGCAGCAGTTTTTGGCCAAGCCAACAATCCCCAAGGTACAACAACTGCCATATTCCCTTGCAACTTTTTCCTTTTCAAAAATTAAATCCACAAGATTTCAAGACATTCAGGAAATTCAAGAGAATGTGATGAGGCAGCTGCTTGTTATCCCAAAAAAGGAATATCAGGAATGCTTTCATCTATAGAAAAAATGGATAATGGTTTGTAAGGTGAATACTTTGAAGATTAAATGCCGAATTGACATGTTGTATAAGGAAAAAAAAGACATATAAGTAAAAAACATATATGATATGATAAGGAAAAAAAGACATGATAAAGAAGACATATGTTGTATGACAGAAAAAAAAAACGGATAATGGCTTGTAAGGTGAATATTTTGAAGAAGATTAAATGCAGAATTGATATATGTTGTAGTTTTGTGATACTTTTTGTTCAGACCTTGTATAAACCTACTTCATGTATAGTGCAATCCTTGAATCTTTTTGTGCAAAAAACCTGATTTTTTTCATATAGCTTGTGTATAATACGACCCCAGCTTATGAGCAGTACTAGTAGGCCTACCATAGTCAAATATTGCAGTACTGGGTATCATCTTGGACATATTTTATAGCAAATAAATGGTCTTTTTTTTTTTATATCATAAATAATTTATTCCTGCAGCACGTACCATAATAATATGGACCTCCACACAAAAAAAAAAAAAATAAGATACCTAAGGTTTAAAATGAAAAAACTTTCTTGAAGCTTTTATTTTAGTTTTAATTTAAAGTTAACAGATAAATTTAATATTTCCAATAAGCAAAATACTTTGCTGTATTTCCTTAAATTGACTGAAAAGATTTTTTTTCTTTTTTGCTAAAATAGCTGATTAGCACCCTTTTATTAGTCATCTTTTATTCTCTTTATTAAAAAATCTTCCAAAAATATTGTTATAGTGGAACACACCTATTCTATAGTTAATAGACTCTCCCACCTATAATAAGTAGGAGTAGTAGTAGCAGTCGCTCGGTGAGTTGGTCAGTCAGTCGATGTCGGACGACCGTTAGTCGGATATTAAAGTATCAGCCACCACAACTAGATTGCTATGTCATTACCTATTATATCAAGTTCCTAATGTTTTGTACGTCGAACCTATTTTAGGACTGACTTAGTGAAATACAAGCCTCCACTGTGGAACTACACTATAACAAATATACTTTGCTGAAATTTTATTTTTAGGAATATTATCTGATTTAAAGTATACTTAATCTGATTTGAAATAAATACAGCATTCGAATTTATCGATACTTGTTCAGGCTGTGATATCACACAAGCTAAGTTGGATGCTATTTTTATTAAAACCCCAAACGAGATTTTTGCAAGACATTTGCTTGCTACAAGAAAATAGGTACATAATGAAAATCTGGATGACTTCTTCTGAGGTTTCAGAAAACTTTTATTAATAGAATTGCTTCTCCAGCAATATGTCAAAGACTGCTGGAAAACAAAACATTGGATTTAAAGGCAGCTTTCAATCAAGCATCAGCCCTGTATTTAGTACAAAAGAATAATAAAGCTTATGTTGCCCCTATTTCCACTCCGGCTGTTGCAGCCTGTGAGAGTAACCCTTCCAGCAAAGATGATAAAATTAATGTCTTAACCAAAACAAAATTGGTAGCTATGAATTATAAGTCTGAGAGTACTAATAGGAAAACCTGTTTCTTTTGTAGGGTCATGCCATACCATACCATGAGAAATAATTGTCCACATCAGGAAGCCATATGTAACAAGTGTTCTTAAAAAAAAAAGGGGGGGCACCTTGCCCTAGCATGTCAGTCTTAAGTAGCAAATGCCACAAGTGCTACTGTGCTCTCTACCAACATAGTAGTAAGTAAAGCAGAAGTGCCAGGTAGACTCTCACATTCTTCAATGATTGTAACTATAAAAGGAAATATGTTTAACACCTTACTCGACTCTTGTGCTTCCAAAAGCTTTATTAACAAAAATACAGTTTATTCTTTAAAATTAAAATGTATTCCTTCATCAAAACAGGTAACTATGGCACAAAAAAAAAATCTAAGGAGTCAATCTAGAAGATTTGTCATTGTTAGTCTCAAACTTAATGATAGACTATAGTCAGCCATTCACCTGAGTATTATGAAAGACTTGTGCTGCAAAGGGATTTCCAGTGTCAACACTAGAAAATTATTTTCAAATATGGCTGTCATCATCCTGAACTGGTTGTGAGAAGTACAGCAACATGCTCTAGAGGCTGCAGATATGGAGGAGCCCACACTGTTCCCAAACATTACATCTATATTCAAACCAACGACTACAAAATTGAGACGCTTTAGTCAAGAAGTTCATAAATTTATCAATATGGAGATAAAAAAAAAAAAGCACAGGAAGAGATTATGTGTCGATTATTCACAAACAATAAATATATACACTGATTCTGATGTATATCCATTGCCAAGGATTAATGATCTAGTTACAAAGCTTGCTAAATACAAGTACTTCTTAACCTCTGACTTAATCAATGAACAAGATCATAAAAGAAGAAAACCTTAAAGGTACTCTACTTTATCTTGATAATATCATTGGCAGTGAGACTGAAAAGAAACATGCTAAAAAGATCGTCAAATTTCTGGAAGTTGTAAAAAAAAAAAAAAAAAAACTTAAATGCTGCTAAAATTATTCAGAAGGTAACCACACTGAATACTTTAGGGTATTGTGAAGGAAATGGCATCATTAAACCTGACCCAGAATGGATGAAGCCATTACAAGAAATGGACACCCCCACCTTAAAAGATATGGAAACACTTAATAAGGTCAGGGAATTGTTTGTGTATTATGAAAAATAGATACCCAGATTTTCAGATAAAATACGTCCCCTTGTTAAAGTCAATTGGTTCCCACTGAATAAACAAGCTCTCTACACTTTTGAATCCCTATAGTCTGAGCTATGTTAAGCAACCCTGTAGGCTATTAAGGAAAACTTACCTTTTGAGGTAGAATGCGATGCTTCAGGTAATGCTACATACAGAGTTTACCACCCCTAAGGTAATGGCCAGGTAGAGTGATATATTTATTATTTTATGTTTCCCCACAACCCCTGTTCTGCCATCCATTTTCTCAAGCCCATCAAATATGTTACAGGCTGTTTTCCTCTGTCCCTCAATCTGTCCTGTGAGTAACAGAATTTCTAAGCTATCTTTCCTCAATAGGTACCCCAGAAATTTCAACTGCCTCTTCTTGATGTTAAGTATGTTTCTTTTTTTGTTTCCATTTTCTCTAAAACCTTGTTGTTGCTCATATGGTACCCTCACCATCTTTCTGTAGAACCACATTTCTGTTGCTTCAAGTCTCTTCCTCTATCTTTGAGGAAATTGTCTAGCATTTGCTGTCATACAGGAAGAAGACAGAAATCACACAACAGTTCAGTACTTTTATCTTTGTTTTCCTGTCACTTAATACTCTGCTTAGCTTTTGGAATGCATCTTTGGCCATACCAATATGTCTTCGAATCTCAATGTTGCACTTTCTGTCCTCTGTTAGAACACTTCCCAGATATATAAATTTCTGTACCTGCTTGATTTTAGTATTCCTGAGCTGCAATTTGAATTTTGAACTCAGCCTTTTGCTGGCAACCATGCATTCTATCTTTTGATAGTTTATGCAAAGTCCTTTCTTCTTGCTCTCCTTTGCTACCTTCTGTAGGAGGTTTTGCAGTTTCCTTTCTGAGTCTGCTATCAGCATCGTGTCATCTGCATAACTTATATTGTTAAGATTGTGGCCACCAATAATGAATCCTGGTAGGACTTCTAATTCTCTCAGAATTGCCTTGCTGTATAGGTTGAATAAATCCAGTGAGAAGACACATCCTTGCCATATACCCCTTTTTATTTTTGTATATCTGCTGAACTCATTTCTAACTGTATTCAGGAAGTTTGCTGTTAGTATAGATTCTTGATTATTATAATGTCTTTCAAGAAAATGTCAAAGTTACTGAGCAGCTCTTTGTGATGTAGTTTGTTGAATGTCTTTGCCTAATCTATAAAACATAGAAAAATTCTGTATTTGTATTGCTCTTTCTGATAACATTCTTATCATAAATATCACATTCCTTGTTCCAGCGTTTTTGAACTTACGCTGTACTTGTCCTATCTCAGGCCTGATTCTGCTGTACGCTCTATTCATCAAAATTTGGATGATGAGTTTCATTATGTGGCTCATTGTCTGGTGGAGTTCACATTCATTTGTGCCGGTTTCTTAGGTAGTGCTATGAAAATAGATCTGCTTAGGTTTTCCAGCATGTCACCACTGTTGTAGATTTCATTTATTATTTCTGTGATCTGGTCTATGCTGAAATCGTCTAAGGCTGTCAGCATCTCAATTACAATTCCGTCTGGCCCTGCTGCATTGCTTCTGTTCAATATGGCCAGTGCAGCTTCTACTTCGGTTTTTAATATTTCCAACCCGTGAGTATTGCCAGTTGTTTCTTTCAACTGGGAAGAGTTTCCATCTCTGAAGTATTTTTTCTTTCTCTAATCTCAATGTTCTGTTCTTAGATGTTATGCAGCTGTTCAAAATATGTAGACTTTGGCATTAAATAATTCAGAGAGGTATTAATATGCCATGAAACAAAATCAATCAATCAACCAACCTTATTGTTACATGAGCTGTATAGTACCTATTTTTCAACGACCGTTTCTCTTTCTGGTTGGGTTATTGTTTACATTAATATTTCTCAAATATTTTACCTTGATTTCTTCTTATTAACCAGAGTGGCCTTTTCAACTAATTTTTTTTTCATACCAAGTGCTACTGAGAATAATTCTCTCAAAGACATCTTTTCATTCAGGCTGCAGCTCAGAATAAGAAATTAGGGATCCAAGTTCAAAT
>OZ010596.1:54141119-54251119 GCA_963932145.1 Acanthosepion lycidas | reverse complement strand
GTCTTGGAAGATGCAGTCACCATCAGGGAATAAAGTCTTGGCAATTGGATGAACATGATCTCCCAAAATGTTCAGGTAATCATTGCTGTTGATTCTACCACGCAGAGCAACTATTGGACTGAGACATTTTGATGATATGGCGGCCTAAACTATCACTGATCTACCTCCATGCTTCACTGTTGGAAGAAGGCAGTCACGGTTGTAAGCTTCTTTGGGCTGCCTCCACACATAAACTCACCCTGATGTTGGGAAAAGAGAAAAATTGGACTTGTTTGAGAATATTTGCTTCCATTGGTCTCCAGATCAGACATTGTGATCTCTGCACCACTTCAACCTCTTTTGAATGTTGCAAGTGGAGAGAAGAGATTTCCTCACAGCAGCTGTTCCATGATATGCAGCCTTATGGAGCTCATAGTGAACAGTTTTAGTAGAAACTGAACTATTCAGATGGTTCTTCAACTCAGCAGTCACTTTGGCCACATTTGTCCGATGATTTTTTGCCAGACTGCGTTTCAATGCACGTCAGTCCTTGTCAGTAAGTTTGCAAGTCCGGCCCTAATTGCTACGGTTGCTAAAGGGTCTTGCCCTGTTTCTCCAATTGCATCAATGTTCTTGATATGGTAGCTCTTGAAAAACCAAACAGTTCAGCAACCTTAGTGATCAAGGTTCCTGCCATGTGAGCTCCAACAATTTGCTCTTTTTCGAACTCGGAAAAGTCACGCATTTAACTTAAATTTTACTAAATTCTAAAAAATAAATAAGACAAAGACAGTAAATTAGATAAATAAACGTATTTACAATAGATATAACCTGCAATTATAAAGTTTTAGTTAAAGTTCTTAATATAATAGGTCTTTGAAATATAGGAGTGGATTTTGCAACTTCCAATTATTTTGTCCAACCCGTGTGTGTGTGTATATATATATATATATATATATATATATATATATATATATGTATATATATAAGGTCTATTCCTGAAAAGCCTGTTAAAGAATTTCTCATATAGCCTCCAAGGTTTAAGGAGGTTTAAAGTGCTGTCAGAAGACTTAATGGTGGAAAGTCAGCTGGTATGGATGGGCTGCATGCTGAGATTTTTAAGCACAGAGGAGAAAGTCTTTTGCATTGGCTTCATTCATTGCTGCTAGATGCCTGGAGTAATAACAGTGTTCCGGATGACTGGAAAGATGCTATCGTGGTTGTTTTGTACAAGGGCAAGCGGGACAGAGATGACTGTGGAAATTATTGTGGCATATCGCTGTTGTCGGCAAGGTTCATTGTGGAGTTCTGCTAGATTGCTTGTTGCACCACATTGTTAATGGAGCTGTTCTGGAGTCACAGTCAGGCTTCAGGGCGAGACATGACACTGTAGATATGATCTTCACAGACAGACAACTACAAGAAAAGTGTGTCAAGCAAAATATGGATCACTACCAGGTATTTGTTGACTTGACAAAGGTATTTGACACTGTAAACAGAAAGGCTTTGTGGAATATTTTAGGGAAGCTGGGATGTCCCGAAAAGTTTGTTTCCATTCTTTACTTGTTTCATGATGATATGAAGGCATGAGCTAATGTTAATTTGAAAGCTCTCTGAGCTGGTGACAATTGAAAATGGAGTTAAGCAGGGTGATATTCCAGCTCCAACCCTATTTGCCCTGTTGTTTTTGAACAGGCCTTTAAGAACTGCAACTTTGGTATTTACATTTGTTATCGTTCAACAGGAAGGTTGTTTAACATCAGGAGGTTTGATGCAAAGTCGAAGGTTCACTTGTCGTTGTTATATGCCGATGACTGTGATCTTGTGGCTCACTTGGGAGGAGATATGCAGCATCTCATGAATGCTTTTTCTAATGTATGCACTGCACTGGGATTGACTATTAGTCTGAAAAAGACAGTAGTCATGTACCAACCAGCTCTAGGGGAGCCATATCATGAACCAAGCATCTTTGTCTATAGTAAAAGGTTGAAGGTGGTTCGCGCATTTTGGGAGCACATTAAGCATGTTCTGTGATCTTGATGTGGAAATCTCTACTTGCATGCAAAAAGCTAGAAACGCATTTGGAAAACTGAATGTCTGTGGTCTCAGCATGGAATTTCACTTATTAAAGGTCTATGAAGCATGTGTGCTTACAGCACTCCTTTATGCTTGCAAGACACGGGTGTTCTACCATAGACAAATGAAAAGGCTTGAAAGTTTCCACTAGTACTGCTTATAGCATATCCTTGGCATTACCTGGCAAATGTTTGTTAGTGATATAGAGGAGCTAGAGAGGAGCAGTTGTGATAGTAGTGAGCCCTTGATACTAAAACATCAACTTCAATGGGCAGGTCATCTTGTCAGAATGGATGACAGCCACGTTTCAAAGCAATTGTTTTATGGTGAGCTGCGAACAGGGAAGAGAAATGCTGTCAAACCTAAGATGTACTTTAAGGACTGCATCAAGGATGTGCTGAGGAAATGCAACATTCCTTGTGAGCACTGGGAAGAATGTGCATCTCATTGCAGTGTTTGGAATGAGACTTCTAGTAGTGAATGGTGTCACTTTGAAGATGAGAAGAGGACGCATGCAAAGCTTAAGAGATGTGCGTAAAGGTGTCCCCGTTGAGCTTCCTGAAGACACCCGCAGGCAGCTTGATTTAACATATACAAATTGTGGTATAGTGTATTTGTCAATGGCTGGTCTAAGGAGTCACTTGAGAGCGCACCAGTGGAAGATGGCAATTGACTATAAAACTGTAGATGTCCAGCAACTGAAATGTGATATTTGTAATAAGATATGCGAGTCCAGAACTGGTTTCATGCAACATTTTAAATTGCATCATAATGTACTACCTGCTGCTAGACCTCTTAATTTTCCTGTTTGTGCCAGAGTACGTAGGTCCCTTTCTGGGCGAAAGAGCCACATTTGTTCAGCACATCAGTAGTTTTTCTCCAGAAAAATATGTAGTAATGGCTGTACTCAGACACAAGTTGGCAACTACCATATTTATAAATAATACAAATAGGGTAATTCCAAGGAGGATATTAATCCAAAGAAAGCTCCTCAATGGAAACTACAGTGTGTTATAATAACAACTCAAGAAAAAACCTTAAAGATCAATTTCGGTTATAATTTATTTTGTGAATATTTTTATATTCATCTTCTCAAACTGAATGTTCTTAAATGGAGACAATGTGGTATATCTGTCTGGATGAATTAACAGGAAGGGAAAGCAAGAGAGAAGTGAAGAATGAGGAAGAAAGAAAAATTAGAGATTTTTGAATATAGAAATATGAGAGAGAGAGAGAGGGAATGAGAGAGAAGGAAAGGAAGGGAAAGGGAAGATGGAAGAAATAAATGAAGAATGACCCGGCCAAGAATATTTTTCTTATAGGGTTGAACAAGACTTGAAAGAGTTACTGCAAATTAACCGATAGAGCCTGTTATTTTAGGCAGTAATAATCGTCACAAATTCAAATTAATTAGTCTAATAAAGATAACCCTAATAATAATAATAATATCCAGCATAAATAAATTATTTAAAATAAAGTAAAATAAAAAGATTATTTAAAATAAATAGATAATAAAAAATAATTCAATATATAGATAAATATAGAAAACAAATTTAGAATATAGACATAGAAGGATAAACACAATAAAGATACACCTTTTAATAAAAAATTAATTTAAAATTATAGATGATGTATACATCAGTAAGACAATCATATATCTAATCACATCTAAAATAAACAAAAATGTGCAATAAGCACTATAATCACACACACATATTATTATATATATATATATATATATATATATATATATACACACACACATGTTAGTGCCCATATAAAAGAGTCAACTTTTCAAATGTATATCCCCCAAAGTTTTTAAGGAATTTTAAACTTGTTCTTGCGTCTACTCTTGAAAATGAGTTCATTTATTTGATTCAGTAACTGGTCAGCCGCTCTGTATTTGATTATTACAATCTTTTCTTGCATGCACAAACTGCATGATGTCCCAGAAGTTGTTGGGAGTTTGAGACCAACAGATTATGTCCCATTTAATTAGTAGGGTTAAGCCTCATTCTTTAATTCTCCAATAATGCTTAGATAGAGCAGGCAGTCTGGTGTTTTAAGGAAGCATTGGAAAAGGAATACCAGTGATATATATATATATATATATATATATATAATGATAGAATGGTATGTTTAAGTAGCAAGTATGTAACCAAACAAGTTTTATTAAATTCAACTGACAAAGTCTGTATTTCTTTTTTAATTTTTGAATGTTTATCAGGATCTATATTGTGGATGAAGTGTCCAAAGTTCATATTTGTTTTTTGAATTGATTGAAAACTTTCAATCCTATAAAATATCAAAGAAAAATTGCCTACCACACTGTCAGAATATAGTTCTTGATAATGACTGAGACAGTCAAAAGTACTTGAATAAAAAAAAAAAAATAAAAAAAAAGAGCATAAACTTTTGACAGTTTATTCACAATTTCCATTTTAGCAAATACTGGATTATCTCTTTTTTTCATTTATTTACCTAGATTCACATTCTGATTAGACATTTTTTCCATAAATAAAAAAATAATAAATAGATACATAAATTATATTGTATTTCGGACGCTATTTTTCTTTATACAAGATTTTTCAAAAGCAAATAATTCTCTATTTTTTTTATTTTAATTATTTGGTGAATAATATTTTACATTTATAGAAAAAAAAAAAAAAGCATGATCAAAATGTGGTTCATAATGAATGTAAGAGAGGTAATTCAGAATTTTGAACACGGAATTTCTCGTTTACCTCCCCCGATTTTATTTTAAAAGTTATGCTACTTTATTTTGTAACCTGCAAAGGAAGAAAATAAAATAAATATTATTAACTAATATTATAATTCAGATATAAAGAAAACAGGATTAACACTGTTCTAGTTATGATTTCATTACCAAACATCAATTAAATGTGGATAAATATTTTTAAGTCTTAAATTCTTAATGAATTATTAATTTTGTTTTGTTTGAAATGTCGCATTTCAGTTCGATCAAGCAAGATTTTCAAATAAATGACGTAGAGAACTAATTTAGCTAATATAAACTGAATTCACTCAAATGCAAGATAAAGTAGTTTACATTCCTTTAAAAAATTGTAAAACCTTAAAGTAAGCCGTAGTTATCAACAACATATGAGTTTCTCTTTAACCAGTCATGTTAAAGGCCCAAATTGGCTTAAACAGCAACAATTTACTTTTTTTACTAACACATAAAATATTATTTAATTCGTAAAAAAAGGTAATGTTGACTAAAAAAAAAAAAAAAGAAAGTAGAAAAGCAAAAAAAAAAAAAAAAAAAAAAAAAAAAAATCAAAACATTATCAAATTCACGATAAATGCTTACTTAATTCATTTTTTGTTAGTTAACGTGTTTTCTCATTCTGTCAATTTTTTTCATATTTTCACGAAGTCTTTAACACTGTTTAAAAAGGACTAGGTCTCCAATAATTTATCTGAATTTTTCATTTTTTTTTTTTTTTTAATTGAAATCGTACACAAAAAAGTAAAGCCTTTTTTAATTCTTAAAAAATTCAACTTAAATTGGTTGGATTTTTAAAAAATTTTAATCAGCTATTATTAATAATTTTTGTCGTAAAAACTGCCTTAAAAATCACATTCAAAAATCAAAATTAATAACAAGAGTAAAATAAATATTGTTAGAGAAGTTGCTACCAACAAAGTATCAGACTTGCAATTAAAATTTTAAGGAGTTTCAGCTAATTTTTCCTGAAAAATAAAAATAGCGGTATTTTATAGCATTAAAAAAACAAAGAAAGAAAGAACTTTATATTTATTTATTCGAGATGAATGAACTATCGGAATAAAACTAAAAAAAAAAAAGATTTTACGGTTTAATCTTCCAGTCTCTAAAAACGACATTCGTTTCTGAAAATAATAGTTCAATAACCATAATAGTCTTGTCTAAGTAGACGAAACTAAAGCTCTTACCACGGAAGATTTGAAGTCTCTTTGCTTGTTGTTGTTGTGTCCATTTTTACAACGGCTTGATCCACGGAAGACATGTTGTCAGGTTTTTTTTTTCCCGGCAAAAATCTGTTGCAAGTCTCGCCAGCGGCTGCGGCTGGTCGAACGAGATCTCGCGAGATCAGGCCAGTCAATATGGCGGATAGGATTTGTGAAGAGTTTTGTCAGTCTGCACTAAGGTGTTAATCACTTGTTTTTCCGGGGTTTTTTGCCGATGGAGATGAGTCATTTCGCACTGGTGAACTGAGACCCCAGAGAATACTGCTATGGCATGTTGAAGTGTAAATATCGAAAATGTCTTGCGATCCAGAAAAGGAGGGGTCTGTCGAACACGCTATCCAGACCTGTAGTACCGTTCAAAGTATGATAGATTTTACAGCCAAACACTTGTACGGTCTTCGTACCCAGTGTGCACCCAACGAACAAATCACTCAGAAGGAGATACGAGATACAGAGGTAAGTAAAAAACACTAAAAGGGTAACCGTGCTGATTATATACCCTGTTAACTTCAATATTATTTACTATCGTCCATCCCTTCGATATATGTTCTAGATGTTAGTCCTAGAGAAAAACTAGTGAGTCGAGTTTGTGAGTGTAGAGCGCCAGTGTAGTATATCTCCCCCTCTTCTTTTCTTAACCAACAAGCCAGATCACCCTGATCCCACCCGTGTGTACTTTCTACAGACAATAATGAAATGTACTGCTGGCACAGTACCCGACCAAGAGAGAGCTATGGAGTCTTTTCTTGTCTTTGTGGTCTACACCCTTGTTGCTAAAACGTTTACCTGGGGTATATCCGTTTTCCTAGAAAGAAAAAACACACCGATTAACGATTTTAACACACATCATTTACCAAAGTCTTTTTATATGGGGACGTACCAACACAGATCAAGTACAAAACAAACATACTTTTATTTATTTTTTCTTTCTTTTAAATTTTATATGTAAATATACGCATTCGTGCGTATATGTACACTTGGAGTTTTGACAGATGTACGTTAAAGACAATTGGATTTTATTCGTCAACACGCACTAAAGGAATTTTTGGTAAAATTGACCTACACCTATATTTTAGATTTTATTTTAGTTGTCACTTATTCTTTTAGTTTTTAAGTATCCGCTTTTTATGTTTTGAATTTTTAAAATAAATCCCCCAAAAAGCTTATCCGAAATTACTATTCGTATGTCTTTCATAGGTTTTTTGTTTTTGTCAGATTTTAGTTGTGGCTAAAAAAAATTTTAAAAATTCAATACGTGTAAATATATATATAAAATAATGTCTTTTTTTTTTTTTTTTTTTTTTTAATAAAAGATTATATAACCCAATAATTTTAAAAATCCAAACATTTTTTTTACACATAAAAGACGATCGGATTATTCCTTTCCTTTGTGTTTATTTTATTTTTTTAATTTTCACTACTTTTTTTTTTTTTTCTTTTTAGATAACTTTACAATGACTTCACTTAATTTTGAAAGTTTAGAGATGATTTTTAAAAAATAGCTTTTAAAGGTTATAGACTTTCTAGAGTTCATTTTTATTTATTTATATTCAAATTTATTTACATTTCTTTGTTTAAAAAATAGTTGTTCGCAAATAGGATATTTTTTTTTTAATTTTTCAGCTGTTTGTAAGACAAGTAATTTTGTTCACATAGAGAGGGGAACTCCTTGACATAAAAATGTCTTTTTGAGAGGTCATCATAAAAATATAAACTAAATTCTCCTATATATCCCGTCGTCACTCTCATAGTAGAACTAGATGGTTCCCTACTAAACGGCGCACTAGAACAGTGACTTACACGATTCACGCTACAATCACATGCATATGAGTATGTATGTATAGATCAGTCAACTCAACTCTTTTCTCACCTACAAATTATACAATCGTGTTAGTACGCCTTAGTGTGTTTAATAATATAACATTGGATAATTTTGTCACTTCAAAAGATAAATAATGACTTTCTTTTGCGTGTCAACGTAATAAAAAAAACCAGTGGCAAAAATACAAAAAATTTAAATGACTAAAAAAAAAGTAACAAAAACGGGTTTCCTTTTAGTTTTTAATTTTTTATCAATTTAAATACCTAAATGAACTATTCTCTTATTATTATTAATAAAGAATAAAAAATAAAAGGCAATTTTAATAATAAATTCCTTAGCAAACTATCCCAAAATGTACGAAAATAAATGTGTTTGTAAAGTTTTTTTTAATTTTTTTTCTCTTCGTGATTTATTTTTAAAAAATAAAAAATCGAAATTATTTTATTTTATTTTTTTTTTAAATGTTTTTTCCTAACCTCTTTTGGCCAGAATAAGACTTTTTTTGTATGTGTGTTTGTCCCTTTTTTCACAAATGACGACTCTGGATATTTTTATATTTTTCCTTAAATCAAACACGGAATTAAATTCTTAATTTTTGACTTTGCTAATTAAATTGTGAATCATCTGAATTTCTATTGTTTTGTAATCCTGTTTTTTGTGGGATTTATTCCCTCATTATTATTTTTTAATCTCATTACGTGAACCCTTTGTGTTAGAGAAGTTAGTGCTTGTTAATCTGTTGAAAGTTCGGTTTTGTTGAAATCGCATTGGGTGGGGGGGAGATCTCGATTCAAAATCTCCTCAGTCACACTAAAAACATTGGTTACTTGATCAGTCACGGCTTAGTGTTCTTATTTTATTTATTGAATATTTCGTAAATACTAGGATTTAATCTACCGTTTATAATTTCCATCGAGAAGATCCAGAAAGAAACCGTACTTAAAAGAACGTACGAGAAAGACAAAGTATTAAAAATGGGATGGAGGATGTTGTAATTGCTTTGTTTAATTAATTGGCTTCTCGTTATTCTTTTCTTAAACATTTTTATTTTATTTTAGGGTAACGACAAAGGTGACTGCTTATTTATTAGTAAAACGATTTTTCATAATGCTTCGTTGTTGTTGTTAAGGCTTAAGAACTTGTGGGGTGTGATACTGCTAAGTGTGTAACCCACCCCCTCCCCGTAAAGGTAAATGGTGTGTAGGTAGGTCTAAAATTTGTGGTTTAAAAAAAATCCCGTTGGTGACAAATATGACATTGAAGAAAGAAGCTTCAGTTATTGAAATCTTAACTTAAAAAAATGCACTTTTTAAAATTTTATTTTATTTTTTTCTTAATTGCTGACAATGTTCAGTCATAATAATTGGCTTGCTGTTTGTCAAACTCAAATGCTTGGCAAAGCACTTTAAAAGAAATCTAATTTTTTATGTAGAATTTATTTTATAAAAATAAAAAAATAAAAATAATAATAAACATGTGTGATCATGGCTCTCCACAATTTCCTGTCTGTAGCTCTTAATCCTGTACTTTACAATACAATATTTTTAGTGCAATTGTAAATGTTTTGTTGACTAACATCTCAAATTTACTCTGTGATTAAAAAGGATTTTAAAATTCTAACATTTAATTAATTACCTTGTGTCTTTATTCATAAGATCAAATTAGGAAGGTAAAAATTGTTCTATTTTGCATGTATCCCCATCTTTTTTTTTTCTATGTAAATTTCTACAGGATTAAAACTTCTGAAACTACATGCCCACTTAGAAGTCAGGCACTTTGAAATTTTTTATTTTGAAAAATTATTTCAGGCAAAACAGCTAACGTATTGAAATTAGTTTTTATATTTTTATTCATAAAAGTTAAAAGCAAAGGATGCTTCTTATGAGTAAAATAAGAAATGGTTGACCTCTTTGCAATTAGATTTTTAAGTGCATTGTTTGGAAAATAAACTGTTTAAATTTCTCGGACTATATTTGGCAAAGCTTTTCACTCCTGTATTAAAATGTGATAATTAGATTTAAATATTATTATTAAGCAAGTGAAATTAACAAGTTTTAAAAAGATGATTTCAAGGGCTATTTAAAAACCCACAGAAATACTGGAACGTCTCAATATAAAAAAAATTTCACAAAAAATATGTAGAGGTGTTTTAGATTAATTAAAGTTTAAAACTTCAACTTAGTGTAATAATTAAGCATTGACTGTTTCAGGCAAAATATAAATTTTAATCTTCAATTGCCAGATCTTTCACTGTAACAAAACTAGAGTGTCTCTTAAGAACATGTGTGATCATGGCTCTCCACAATTTCCTGTCTGTAGCTCTTAATAAACTTTGTCTTTTTGCTATTCCTCTTAGTCTTAATCCCTGTTCTGCCAACCATTTAGACAAGCTTGGTAGGTAGATTACTTGCTGCTTTACTCTGTCCATTTTGGCTACATTATGCCCTGTGAATTTCAAATTTTTTTAAGCCAACCTCCCACATTATGTGCCTTAGAAATTTAAACTTTTTTTGAGTGTGTCCTTTTTGTTTACATTTTTCCTAAAACTTTGTCATTGCTCACATGTTCAGTCTATGACATTCTCTTCTGTAGAACCGCATTTCTGTTGCCTCAAGTTTCTTCATCTGTGATGAGATTGTGCAGCATTCACTGCTATGCAGGAGGACCAATATTGCATAATTCAGTACTCTTTTTTTTTTTGTTTCTAACAATTTCCCTGTTTTTTGTTGTTGTTTTTTTTGTTTTTTTTTGTCCTTAGCTTTTGGAAGGGGGTGTGTTGTGAACATTGGAGGCAACACTCACGGGTGAGAGATTTTCATGCTAAACGCCATCATGTGGCCTGATGATTGCATTTAGCATGAAACAGTCTGTTGCCTCTGAGTGTTGACTTCAATGTTCATTTTTATATTTAGATATGCTTTATCTGATATTGAGCAATTTATCCCATAAATATAGCATACCTTAAAACTATATTTCTTTTTATATATATATATAGTTGGAGTGATGTGAGTTTGGTTCAAACTCACATCAATACGACTAAATATAAATATGTTATCACTGATATTGAGCACTTTCCAATAAGTACCATGCATATATATATATATATATATATATATATATATATATATATATGTATGTATGTATATTATCTCATCAGTTCATAAACTGCTTCAATCATCAGAGGGTGGAGCTAAGGGCAGAAGGAATAGACAATCTCCTACAAGATGATCTGTTGGCAGTGACTCTCGAGAGTTCGTCTGTCTGCTCTTGCATTGCTGTCCCCGCTTGTATCTGCCTACAACAGTGCCTTGCATGAAGGTTGTGCAGAAGCTGTTATGCCATGTGACATGGCCAAAGGTATCATCATCTGATGTTTAATAGTGCTAAGGAGAGATTCCTTACCAGTGATTTGTAGAGCTTGAACTTGGTATTAGAGCTGATGTTGCTCTTCCATATCCTTTCCAGTCTGGCCATCTCTGCTGTGGCTGTGGCGATCTGTGTGTGGCTTTCTGCATTGCAGGTGCCATCTTTTGACAGGGTTGCTCCCAAGTATTTGAAGCTGGACACTTCCCCCAGAGGTTCACCTTCAATAGTGACGCTGACACTGGTATTACTTGTGCTATTCACCTTTTCTTTGAATTTCTCTGAGTTGAGTTCCATTCCATATGTGCTAGCTCTTTCAGTGAGTTTGTTGGTCAGATCTTGCAGCTCACTGTTATAAAACACCATAAGGTCAATATCATCTGTGAAACGCAGGGTTGCAGACGGATCTACCACTGATAGAGGTAAGAGTGTTTTGGTTGTAGAGGATTTCCTGGACAATTCTCTCCAAAAACAGGTTGAACAGAGTTGGACAAAACAGGCATCCCTGTCTCATGCCAATAGTCATTTGCAAGAAATCTTCCACTTGGTTACTCAAGAGAATTGTATTGGTGGCTTGCTGGTAGACAGTCTAGATAACTTGTATGAGCCCTTCTTCTATGTTGAATCCTGTGAGGATATACCAGATACTATCATGTCATACCTAATCAAATGCTTTCTTGAAAGGTTTTTATCTCTATCTATCTACATACGTCCGTGTATGTAACAATTTCTCAAAATTAATCTGTAGAAAGAGACAATATGTATAAAGGAAAGAAGGCAATAGGAAAACTGTAGTTTTAGTCAACACATTTCATTCAATGTGGCCTTTTCAAGACAATGAAATCGATTTATTGAAACAAAGTATCTATAAACAACAAACAAAATGTCATTAGCAACTAGAAAAATTTAGAATCACTATTGTATATTCATATGGTCATTTTGTTTGTTGTCTATAGATACGTTGTTTCAATAAATTGATTTCATTTTATAGCCTTGAAAAAGTCCACATTAGATGAAATATGTCGGCTAAAACTACAGTTTTCCTTGTGTGTGTAAAGCCCAAGCATCAAACTGTAAGAAGTGGCATAAGATATGTTTCATTAAGTTAAAGGGTTTTGAAGACAGTAGACTGAAGCACCGTGATCAGCTTTGTCAAGCTCTGAAGCAGATGCCATCAAAATCCTGCTTTAACAAATTTCATCTGTCAGTGTTGCTTTGTTGCCCACAGCAAGGCTGGGCTAGTATCACACTTAAGAAAGCACTAATGAAATATGTCTTTCCCTTACCTGATTTTCTCCACAATAGCCCCTGCTAGCATGCATAAGTGTAAAACAAAAGGCACCATCGACTGCTGACCTTCATTTATTGTTCATGATAGGAGAGTCCACCATATATATATATATATATATATATATATATATATGGGCAGCAATCCCTCTTTTATACAAGTTTCATTAAAAACGATTGACATGGTACTGCACTTAATTTTTTTTATTTATTTTTTCTTTGTTTCTGGACATAAATTATGTAGAAATTGTCCGAATGTTCTGTATGTCTGGGTGTTTTCGGCTATACTTTTAGCCATTATCAAGGGTGATTTTATTTTTAACTGACTGTATGGATTGTTTTATGTATGTATCGAGGATTATAGGAATGTTTTATTTTCCAGACATGTTAATAGTTGATATTATTGAGTGTTGGCTTTTTCTTGATTCTAGCAAACTAGGGAATGCCAGAATTAGCCAAACACATTTTCATAGAAAGACTAAACATGCAATTCTTGATAACAGCTGTGGTGACAGTTGAAAATATTCAGATTTAAAAAAAAAAAAAAATTAACTTTGGAAAGTTTATGAATTTTAATTCTGACATAAATCGGCTTAGTCTGAAGTTGGTAAAAAATTGATAAAAAATTTGTCACACTGACTGTCCTCGTCTGTAATGCTTAATAAAACTTGTTTTAAAAAATTCTTGCCACCTAAATAATGTATATATGCACATGAGTGCTTTCCAACCATGGGACCCAGGTTCAAATCTGATCATAGTCAGTTTGTGACTTCTTGATGTTATTGACCTGGGTAGGTCAATAAACTATATCCAACAACAAAGCCTCTGATCAAGAGCTTTTGAGGAGTGTAGAACCACCTCATAATTGCTGGTGTTCCCAGGTCCACCCTGACCCAGTGTGGTAACACCTGTCAGAGTCCCAGCTATGAGCAAATAGTTACCCTCTGCCCCAAATGAGATCAAATGAAAGTATAAAAACAAGTTTTAATACCAGCAATACTTTTTTAGAAAAGAAAAATGTGCTGCATTCTGGTGATCCCAGCACAAGTTATTGGGAACAAGATAGTGTCTTTGTTTGAACTGTTGGTCACACGAAATGATGCACTCCCTCCCAGAAACTATAGCTACGGTTGGCTCAACATTGTTGCAATATACATCACAGGTGGGCTCTATGAGTGTTGAACATAGACAAATGTTTCTAAGCAAGCATCTGCAACAGGGAGATTGGCTAGCCACATTTTATATATATATATATATATATATATATATATATATATAATGGATTTATTTTTAATCCAAATTTTTATTACTTCAAATGTTATAAAACAAACATTATTTGAGAAAAATCTGAATGACAGTGTGTACATTACTTAAAGGGGTGAAATAGATACATGCTGGGCTGTGACGCTTTCTATGACCGAGCAGTCTAAAGCACACTGGATCAGATGGTGGTGTCTTCTATAAAAAGGGACGCAGCATCTCTTGGCTTCGAGAATGAAGATTTATGAAGTGGGCTGTCCATGTCAACTGCAGGCACGCTGATAGCCAACTCGACTGACGCAGGACAGGCAAGTCGGGGTGCAGCGACTGCAATTAAAGGTCTGGTCTGGTATAGCTGCTGAGGCTTCCCAGTCCTTCCTCCCACAGTGTTTCTCCTTAGGGTTGTCCCTGCAAGAACCCTCAAAGTTGGGGACGGCATGATGGATAGTGCGGCACCAGGCTTGATGGTCCACAGCAAATGTCAACCACTGGCGATGGTCAATATAGCAGGTACCGAGGGACTTCTTGGGGGAGAGTCATCATAACTCTTCCTTGCTGCCCCTCTGTCACGGTGGCCAGTGGAGAGTACACCTTGCAGGGCTATCTTGGGAAGGCGATGGTCCCCCATTCTGGAGACGTGCACTGCCCAGCATAGCTGTGACTTCAGCAACATGACTTCAATGCTGGTGATTTTTGCCTGTTTGAGGACCTCAACACAGGACACAGCATCAAACCCTGCTGTAAAGCACATTTTTTTTTATTAAGATTTCCTGAGTGTACAGGACAATAGATATAGATGTAATACACACTGCTTAAAATGAAATAAAAATGTGGCATCTATTTTGAGCATGAGTATCTGCTAAAAATAACTTTTGAAGTAATATATATATATATATATATATATATATAATGAAATGGAACAAGTCCAACAATTATTTCAATATATTTTCTGTTTATATGCTATTTTTATACATACAAATATTTAAGTGAATGCTCTGTTTACAATAAAGAGTATTAACTACATTTACCAGCCTGAATGTCTGAGAAATTTTGTAGAGAATATGTGAATATATGTCCTCTAAGAGGAGTCAAACCTATATCCTGCATGGAACCGTCATTTGGCCTGACGTGCTATACTATTTAGCTACAGAGGGTTTTTTTTTTTTTTTAGTATCTCAGATTTCTTTCATCAGCCTACTATATTCAAACACACAATAACAATGATAATAAAAATAATGTTATATATCATTAGGCCCTTAGACCAAATAGAAGCATGATGAGAAAAGATGTTAAAATGAGAAATAAAATGAAGTTGCACATTTTTTTTATTTTTTTATTTTTTTTTTACTAATATATATATATGTGTGTGTGTGTGTGTGTCCAAGCAACTCCTCTGCTCCCACTGGTCTGATTTCAATGATTCATAGCTCATTCAAAAACTAGTTTAAGTTAGCTCCTGTAGAGGACTCTTACTTTGGCCATCATCACAATAGCTAGGGAGGAGTAGATGTGATAGGCATCAATAAACTATAAAAGAACTCAAAATTGATTGCTGTATTTAAATATTGAATTAATGTTTAAGCTTACCTTTTAAAAGTTCAACGATAATTCTTCTGCAGCCACTTAATTTAAAGACAATTTGATGTATGTAGATCCTTATTTTCGGTGACAGAACGGGACAATTTACAAGATAAAATTAATATAGTATAAAGATGGGGAAATTAGAATTAGTTGTACATTCAACATTTATCAGATCAGAGGCTTTGCTGTTAGAGAAACATAATGGCTAATTAAGTAATTCCTATATTATGGAATCTATATGAATAAATGCAAAATTGGAGCTCAATTCTCTCACGAATTCTGAGATTAAAAAGCCCCAGCTCTACTTTATAGTAATTTGGTATTTACTCCCATAAAGTCGCATTGTGATGCAAAGTTGGTTTAATGTGAGGAGCCCAAGTGCATACACACAAGCTAGGAACAAAAATTCCTCAAGCCCCCATAACCATCGGTTGTGCTGGCCTTGGCGCAAACACCGATCCTTCTTTCTAGTGCAATGAGAGGGTGTGGCTTCAGGCAGCTGTTCCCCTGGGCTGGCACCTCTCAGTATAATTTTCCTCACTTGCGACTCTCTCTTTTGACAGGTCTGCATCTGAGCACACTCTGCCCAAAGACAGATATGCAACTGAGAAATGGTAAAAATGGTCTTCACTCAGACTGCTGCTCATAGATGGTCATAGCCATGATGCTACCAGCACTGGGACGGATCTGTGCATCAGGGAAATATCAATGTATTACAAACTACTTGAGAGTAATTTCAACACTTAAAGTTTAATTTAAAGTTTAATATCTGTATTGTATATTATCTAATTCCAGGCAATATCACTCTTCAGCTTTAACTATTTGCATATTGATTTTAAAAAAAGTTTATTTCATTAATTAACTGTCCTTCATTACTGTTCTTTTATTAAAGGTTTGTTTTGATTTTCATATCAAAAATAGTTCTGTTTAGGAATATTGTCTTATATAGTGCAGAAAAGTCTTTGAAGTTTGCATTGTATTTGGCCTTCACCGAGTTGGCATCTATTTGTAAAACTTTTCTTAATTATAATAAGCCAATTTATGAGTGAAATGTTCATTTAAAATTTTTGTTTCAAAGATTTCAAGTAGTGACTATATCTTACTTTGCAAAGAGATAGCAAGTGGATGAGGCCTGCTAGTATGTATATTGAATTAGCAACTAAGTTCTCACCGTTTTTTGTTTGTTTTTTTTTAAACTTAAATTTTTTAAAAGGTTTAATAAAAAATAACAACAAATTAATCAATAATGTATTCTCCCCCCTTGTTGTTTACAACTTCTTCCCAACGTTCAACAAGATTTTCAATACCTCGTTGGTAGAAATCACCCCATCGACTTGAAAAATTAATCCAGCCCAGCTCTCAATTCTGCATCAGTATTGAACGAAACTTCACGCATAGCATTTGAAAGAGATCGAAAGAGGTTGAAACCCGTTGGTGCCAAATCAGGATGGTGCAGCAAGTGTGGCAGCATTCCCCAGCCATGCATTTGAATGGCTTCCTTGGTCATATTGGAAATATGAGGGTGGGCATTGTTGTGCAGCAAAAGAACTCCATGCTGCTGATTAGGTCTATTCTCTTGAATAGCTCTGTTTAGTTGTTCCATCCGTTGAACATAGTTCCGTGTTGACCATTTGGTTCCATTCATGCAATTCATATTGGATAATCCACCATACGCACATCATTTTACACAAATGAAGATCTTGTTTCACACACGGTGTCACTTGTTTACTGGGGCTAAGCCAGTCCTTATGTTGCTTCATTTTTTTGTTGCCAGTAATGGTTCGGTAAAGAGTCCATGAGTTGAGTGGTGACAAGCAAGCAAACCAGCAGAGATTGTGGCTCATTGATTTTTGTTGTTGTCACTTAAAGCATGCAGAACCCATGCTTCACACTTCTGAACCATTCCCATTGAATGAAGATGCTTCTCTGTAGCAGTATGGGAGCTTTCCATTTTCTCTGCCGGTTCCCTTGTTGTTTGACGAGAGTTCTCATGCAAAAGTTGTTTTAATCACTCCTCATCAAACTCAACTGGACAGCCAGAATGTGGTGTGTCTTTGAGGTCAACATTTATATTTTTGAACTTTGCATACCAATCATGAGTTGTTCTTTCAGCTATGGCATCCTCTCAATACAGAGCACAAATGTCACAAGCAGCTTTTGCAAAAAGGATGTGTTGAAAATGCTCATTTTTCTTAATTTGACATTCCATTTTAATGATCTGAAAATAAACAGAAGTTAACTTAACAAAACAAAATAGATTACAAAATAATTCAAAAATAGAATTCTCAACAAAAAAAGTGGGAGCTCTGTTGGCAACCGTATGTATGTATGTATGTATGTATGTATACGTACGTACGAACGAACGAACAGTAAGATATATAATACACAGTCCTAACCATGTTTCAAAAATTTTTGAAACATGGTTAGAACTGAGTAGTGAAAAAAACAACCTTTTTGAATCAATTAATTTATAATATATATGAGAAGATTGATGTAAATATGAAATGTCATTGAGCTGATTTGTATTATATTCAGCACCCCAACTCTAGAGTTTGTAGATTAAACTTTTTGATATGATTTGGGCCACTTGTTGAGATTTTTTAGAACATAATTTTGAGTATGTGAGGAAAAATTGAAATAAAAAAAAAATAAAAATAAATGTAATTATCTTTTAAAATATCTACTCCAATTCCAAAATAAAATTTGAAATAGTTACTTTCATAGTTACTTCTCTAGACACGCACACATTAATTGGCTGTATTCCTATCTGTCTTCTTTTACTCTTTCCTTTACTCTCAAATCAAATCATAATCGCTTTATGTGATTGTTTTATTACAATTTACGAAAGTTAGTATTTTCCTTTTACTGTATCTATTTTTCTGCTTCCCCAAAATATTTGTATGGATTCTTTAATTAGGTTGACCTGTTTGCTCAAAGGCACAAAATAATCTACAAAGCTCTATTTAATTCAATCATCGCTTTTCAAAAGAGCTTTAGTTTTCTATTGTTAGAATGCTTATTATTAAACCCTTGTCCATGCAACACAAGATACACTGAGATTTTATATATATATATATATATATGAGAGAGAGAGATGGGCAGTTTAACTGGGAAAAAAAAACAACTTTTTTTTCGGCTTCATCTTCACACCGTGAAACTGCATCAAAATCTTTTACGAAACCAAAATCGTTTGATTTAGTGCTATCACTACTGAGTGACCATATCCAAAGAAACACTATCGAAAAAGACTTTCAGATGTTAATCAAATTTAATTTTATCGACATTTGTGCCATTGTAAGAGAAAAGGATCAAACAAAAATATGTTAAAAAAACATTTGACTAGTTTTAGGAAATAAATGTGAAATCTGCTTGTTTACAAAAGAAGTGAAGAAGAAAAAAAGGAAATACATGATGTCTGAAATCTATTTGCTTCAGTTTTCAAAAGAAAAAACTTTTTGCAGCAAAATTAAGTTAACAAAATAAATAAAAAAAACAGTTGCCAGTTTAATGTTAAATTTTATGAAGTCAGATTTCTAGTAAGCTATTACACCAATTAGTAAACAAGAAAAATGAATGAAGATTTTTTTTTTTTTTTCTAAATAAATTTGTTTTTTATCTAGGGAATGCATCTAAATAAGATATTAAGAATAATTAAAATAGTTCTTAATTTAATTTTGTATATTTCCAGATATGCGAGTCTCTACTGTAAAAAAAAAAAAAAAAAAAAATTGTTTCAAAATTATATTTAGTTTCTATCTAGAGAATACACCTAAAATTATTAAAAAAAAAAAAAATTGTTTCAAAATTATATTTAGTTTCTATCTAGAGAATACACCTAAAATTATTAAAAAAAAATAAAGTAAGTTTTAATCTCGGTTTTAAAATATGTATATTTTCAAAACTGCAAATCATTTTTTTTGAACCCAAAGTAAAAATTATACTTTTTTAGCCACTTGTCAGTGTCAGACAGTAGTTTCAATAATTTGAAAGTTCTTTTACCACACATTTATTACTATCAGTTACTTTTTTTCTTTTTTCTTTTTTTTCTCTCTTTTTTTTTTTTTTTTTTTTTTTTTTTTTTTTTTTTTTTTTTGCTTACTTTATAATTTCTGAAGGAATTTGCTCCCTCGAGTCAGAGAAGAAATGAACATCTTCCTGGTTGTAGTTTATGGTTTCTTCTAATTGAGTGTACAATTTTTGAAAAATTCTCAGTAATTCATTTTAATTCTGTTAGATCTGGCAAAACCAGTCTCAGTAAAATAAATAATGCTTAGTTTGTTTTTGTTTTTTTTTTATATTAATAAATTTATATGAAAGTACTAAATATTTAAAAAAAAAAAAAATATATATATATTTTTACACAAATTTTTATTTATTTTTTCTTTTTAATCATTTTACTGCAAGCAAGGCAATAATACCACTAAGACGTAAGAGCTTAATGGCAATGGAAGAGAATGAAAAGACAAGGAGAGAGGGCAATACAGGATTCAAAGAGATACTGATTAGTGTTGCATTTAAATTTTTGAAAACTGTCTGTGCCAGGGAAGCAAGAAACCAAGAGTTTCATAGGTGATAAGTGCAAGAAAAGAAACTATTAGAAAAGAATTTGATTACATCTAGCTAATTCTGCAGTAAAATGATAAAACCTGGTTGCCAATCTTGTAGTACACTTAAATTCATACAATCAAAGTTTTAAATAGTACAAGATTTGTTTGCTAATCTGACCTCTTGCATAGAAATTGGAATGGAAACGGTAGGTCATCTCTGCTTTTGAGGGAGTTTCTTTATTATTATACATTTGAACTGATATCCTCATTTACATTTCAAACTGAACCCTTTATTTTGTCCAGCAGGTTAGATTGTTTTAGTTCCACGTGCAGTGCCTTTTCCAGATGTCTCGGTTGTCTCCCTAGCACGTGGAATTAGAACAATCTACCCCAGTGGACGAAATAAAGGGTTCAGTTTGAAATCCCAATCACCTGAAGAAGGCCAGAGCATAATACAATGGCCAAAATGTTGGGTTCTCCAGCCTTCTTCAGGTGTCTATCGATCTTAGTAGCCTTCAGGGAATTTTTAAACTAAACTCTGCTTTGTTCTTCTTACACTGTCCATGTGTATGATGATGATGATGATGATGATATTGTCGCTATTGTTTCGTTCTTCTTCTTCTTTCCTCCTCCTCCTCCTTTTTTTTTTTTCTTTCTTTTTATTAGTACATTTATTACTTGCTCTGATCTGTTTGCACCCAGTCTGAACTAGTGGATTAAGATTGGTTCACGAATTCAGTGGTATAGTAGATGTTAGCTCTATCACTGGGCTAGATAGTACAGAAAGTACCTGTAGCAGTAATTGAACAGTACTTAAAAAAAAAAAAAAAAAAAAAAAGTAAAAGATATGGACAACGTAATGAGAACAATTTATTCCTGTAGATTAAAAGGTTTCAGTTAGAAATTCTCTGAAGGTGACCCACATCAGCACACACCTGAAGAAGGCTGAGGAACACAACTGAAACATGATAACATCACTGAAGATCTGGACATTAGTCTAAATGTAAATAATAACTCCTTATCCCAGTAATTTATATTTATTTGTTTTTGTTTTTTTTATTACCAGTCTGGATATTTAATAAATAGAATATTCAGAGTATATTTAAATGAATCTTTTTTCCATGCCAATTAGATACTTTCTTTATATCATAATTATTCTTTGAAATTTCTCTTTGTTCTTGTTTGTATGGATACAAAAAGTCAAATGATTAACATACTGATTTTGATGTAAAGATTATTATCATTATGATTTTGATAAGTGATCACACATGTATTTAAAGCCAAACATAAGAGGTGAGTCGTTTTAATTTGTTGAATAGTAAAAGCTAATGACACTTTGCCTAAAATGTTAGCATTATAAAAAAGAGAAAGAGGTGGAGGGGAATAGTTTACTACTAAGACAAGTTCTATGTGAAATCATTTTATTTATTTTATTTTTTTTTTCTTTTAGTCAACCACTATCAGTAAAATCATTTGGGTGTGTTTTTTATTTAAAAAATATTAGATATTTATATCAGTTTGGATTTTTTACTATATTAATTGTTTATCATGAAGAAATTTACAGTTTGGTGTTTCAGCTTTCATCACCTGATTTTATTGCTTACTGTCAGGTGGAGTTGTGTTTTTTTTTTTTGTTTTGTTTTTTTTTAAGCAAACCTGAGCTATTTGGCACTATATTGGTTAGTGATTGGGTAAAATATTCATTCAAAAACAATATCATCTGCGATTAGGGTTATAGCCATTAATTTGCTGATAAGTAATTGGTCATATCAGCATTTGCTAATCAATCAGTTATCGCCCCCCCCCCAAAAAAAAACAACAAAACAATTAATCCGTTTTCAGACTTTGTTATCTTTGTTTATAACCCCTGATTTAAGAAACATTATTTATCTTGGACATAGAGTGAAGTTAAAAATGTTCTAGTCGGGTTTTATTGTTATTTATTTTTAATCTTCATTGGCAGGAATTGAATTTGCCAATTATCAAGCAATAAACTGGGTCAACCCTATCTAATTTTTTTTTTCCATCGTTATTAATGATATCTAGCATTACACATAACTTTTTTTTCTTTTAGTCATTTATAAATTTACTTGTATACATTTCTGGGCTATTATAATAATATTAAAGATAAAAATGTTTTACAAGATGTCAATTGAGGTCTTCAAAAAGAGTTTTGGGAGCATATGCACATTGAATATACATATCGCAGATTAGATCATATTTTTATCATATCATTTAAACTTACCAGTTCATCTTGCAACCAAAAAAAAACTTATTCAGTTAAAATAGATTGCTGATAGACCTAATCATATGCGTAATAGCCTAGTTCAGTCAGTAGTACTTGCATTATTTCTTGACCACTGATAATTCTTTTCACATTTTCAATATACAAGTATCCAAACTTTTGAGAACCATTTTTAAGATTTGGTGTTTATTAAATTTTCCCTGCTACCTACCTAAAGGTAAGTGATAGGAGAAGAGAAAGAGATGAAGTCAGAGGGTAGCAGTAAGAAAAACAAACCTTGCCTTGTGCATACCATCAGTGCTAAAATACAACAATCACTGTTTGTTTCTTATTCAACCACCCTCTACAACCAGAACTTGTCATTTTATTTACATATATATGGGAAAACGATATATAAATTTTCATGAACAATTTAAAGGAAATATGAATACATAGGAGAAACTTCAACAAATTTAAATAAAAGATTAAATGAATACAAAAGGGATCTTTTACAAAACAACACATTAAATGTATTAGTTGTTCACCGTAATGAGACTGATCAGAATTTTGATTTAAAAAAAAAAAAAAAGCAAAAAAAAAAAGCAAACCTAATTAAAAGAGAAAGCAATTTATTTAGACAAAAATGTTTAGAAAGTGCTTTAATTGCTAGATCATCCACAGTAAATTTACGTCCAGGTTTCTACATTTTACCTTTCTTGACAGATCTTCTATTATCACAATGTGGGATATTTAACAACAAAAGTGATGGGAACAAAGAAAAAGAAACTAAATGAAATCAACTAGACTGCACCCAAAGCATTTAAAAGAAAAAAAAGTTTAATTCAAAATTATCACGCCCTCCGCTCTTTCCTTCATGCGAAGACAAAACACGTCACATGAAAACTTTTTCCACTTTATCATATATATATATACATAAACAAACACACACGTTTAAAAGGCACCCTGTGGAGGGCTCTTGATTGGGACTTCATCACAATAGGTAGCAAGCAGTAGATGTAATAGGAAACAATAAACCACAGAACTCAAAATTGATTGCTGTATTTAAGTATTGCATTTCACGTTTAAGCTTACCTTTTAAAAGTTCAGCGATAATTCTTCTGCTACCAATTAATTTAAAGACAATTTGATGTATGTAGGTCCTTAATTTCCATTCAAATAATTAATTTTATTTCATGGGTGACTTTCGCAATTAATTTCATTTATTCCTAAATTTATTTCCAATTTATAAAAATTGTTATTGTAGAAAAAAAATTTTGTAAAAAAAAAAATTGCCAAAATCAATCGCAGTAATGAAAACTTGGGAATCCAAAATTTCAGGATTATGAGTCCAGATCTGGCCTGCAATGTTTTTAATTTGCTCATAGAGTTTGGCCTGATTCCAAAAATGGTATGATATGTTAGGCTATGGCCTCTAGGTGTAAAGTAATAAAAGTATGAAACAGTGACATTCTCATTTACTTTCTATATTACTATAAACATTGTTTAATCAATACGTGTTTGTTTTTTTAAAAGCAGATGGCTACTCAATGTAATGTCTGCTGGTTTTTGTTTCCAAGACTCTTTAATATAGAAAATGTGCCTCTCAGTAGAGTTTGAACCAATGTTTCCTTATGTAGGACAAACCACTAACCATATATCTTTGTGTATGTATGTATGTATGTATGTGTGCATATATATATGCATGCACACACAATTTTTTTTTATTTTTAAGCAAGAAGAAAAATTATCAAGAGAAGAAGTGTTAAAATGAGTTCAATTGACTCTGACAGAACTCAAATTTGGCTTGCCATATATATGCAATCTATAAAGTAAATGAAAGTTTTGATATCTTTGTTTAATGAACCTAACCTTTTATATCTCAGATTACATAAACATCTCGTTGCATAAATAACCGCCATTAGGTGTCTTGCCTAACCTATTGTCATAAAGTTTTGAAGTGGTGCTTTCACCAATTCATTAAAATTAAACAACTTTTTAAGACATTTCTCTTAAAAACAGCACGATTTAGAAATATGTCCTCCTCACATACTTCTTAGTATGTTTTATTTTTCTGCTATTGTACACTCTCCAGCCTTCATCAGCTTGTATTTGAAATTTTGAACTAAAACTTTTATTCAGTCCACAGAGGTCGATTGTTCTAATTCCTCATGCCATGCCTTTGGGTAACTTAGTTTTAGTTAATTCCCCTTGATAACTCTCTTCTGTTTTTGTTCTCTCTGCTATGTCCAGAGATTGTACTCACAACTCTTTGTGTCAACTCACTTTTTGATCATTCAACCAATGCTTTTATCCACTGAGCATGTGTACAACTGTCAAAATGTCATGAATATGACAATGTAAATGAGGACAACAGTCTGAACAATGTAAATAGTTACAATACCTCATCTCAGAAGTATAGACAGACCATGTCTTTTTATCTGTATAGATATTGCTTGACATAGCACAATGTATATAAATAACAAGTTGGTAGTATTAAATATCCAATTAGTAAACAGATAGGGCCTGGTACCAGTTACAAACTTTTTTTGTTTTAAACTTTTTATAGAAATTTATATAGTCATTATCACAGTTCAAGGTGTTTGTTTATTGAATACTGATTGCAAGCATTTTAGTGACATTCTTTGAATAATTGCTTTGCCCTTCAAATTTAAATAGGTCAAAAAATGTTGTGAATTATTCATGGGGTTTCATTTTCTGCATTTTGCTTTTTTAACTCTTTGAACACCAGTGTCAGATTCCAAACTAGAAAACAATTTTCTGGTTCTATCATTCAAGAAATGTTCATCAATACATGCTTCCTGCTTATATGTTCAATTGATAGTTTTGTTATAGAGTTTTTCCACTTCATTTAAATAGCCACAAAAATAAACCTCTAAAATTTGACTCAAAAGCGGCTTGATTCATCAAGATAATCACCACCAGAATCTACAGTGTTTCCAACATTCTGGCAGTAGATTTATTGTGCTACTATAAAGAATTGGATCTGGGAATTTGTCAAATTGTTGTAAGGCAATTCTGATTTTTGTCTACTTTAGTATTTGCCTGCTAGCACATCTATGCATCTAAAGTCTTGGAAGAAGTATTAATCAACAGGTTTGGTGAATGGGGAGAGAGGAGTTGACCTAAAGGTTGAACTGTTAGGTACTTTCTTTTAAATAAAAGAGTCTTATATTATCCTACAGCAGGAAAGTGCCATTTCTATTAGCCACTGTTGGTCAAATGTTTATAACTTTTAGTGCCTTGGTTCTAAATCCTGACAATAAGACTCTTTTGTGATCGTCTGAACAGTTTACAAGAGTCTTGGATCGTATCAGATAACCACCAGATAAGTTGTTTAGATGCTATAAGATGGTGTGTTGAAACACTGGTTCCTATTCAGTCACTGAAGTTAAGCAATGTTGAGCCTGGTCAGTATTTAAATGAGTGACTGCTCAAGAATATCAGGTGCTGTATGCTTGAATGTATGGATGGTGTAATGGATATTGGCTCCGAATTTTGAATCGGAGAGCAGTGTTTCAATTCTTGTTGGGTTTGTTAATTAATTTCATGCTTGATATTCCTTTTGCAACTTTGTTAGTTACTTTAAAGTTAGGCTTGCCAAATCTGTTCCCAGTTTGTTCATCAATAATTGTATTATTGCTATCAGTGTCCAATTGAAATATTCATTTTTACTGTCACAAATTTTCTCTTTGAACTTTCCAGTTTTTTGGCTGGTAGTACTACTTTCAGCAAGTTAATTTGTGTATTTCCTTTCCTTTTCAAATTGCAATAACTTTGTGACCTATTTTTTTTACAAAATATTTTTTGGTTTTAAATGGTCAGTCCTTTCTGAAATTAAGCATATCACACCCACAGCCATATCATGGGTTAAGTTTGGCAGTATTTTTATTTCAGATTTTTCCTTTTTGGTACTATCTTTTTTTCAAACTACTTGTACTTCTGACATGACATTTTGTTTGATTTTTCACTGTATCCTACCTTAAATTGACAGTTTTTTGCACTCTTCTGCAACAGTTTGTATCATTAACTTTGAATCCTGTTCAAGTTTTATAAGGATTTGAGAGTGTATTTCCACCCCCGTTGCTTGATGTTAGGGTGAAGATTAGACGTATCTGTCTGGAGATAATTCGTCCAGCTTAAATTTCTCACACTCGTAGTTGACTTTACTGGCATATGTGACAAAATGTTCATCTTTGTCCTTAGTAAGGTTCATGCACTGACAACATGTATTAAAAAAAATAAATGAATTTTTTTCACCAAAAATTTTTGCTAATATAGACACTGTTTTGTCACTTTTTCTGGAGTATTGGGCAAAATAAAATTCAGATATTTTTCATATTTAGCGGGGGCACAATTTTAGTAGCAGGCAACATACTTTTTTTCATCTGACCATTCTTGACATTCTTCTCTGAAAAATGGCTTCATACAAGCTGAAGTACAATAGGAATGTAATGATTTCATCTGGGACAATTAAATTCTCTAACCGAGTTAGTGACTGAGTCTGGTGAAAATTGATGCATTGCCTGTTCCTTGCTTTTCCAGGATTGCCTTCAACTGTTCTCGATATTCAATCAGCTCCCACCGCATTTGTTGTAATCATTGCTGAATAATTATCAATTCTTCTATAGTGTATTATTTTCATACAAGTAGTCCTTACTTAGGAAGAAAAATTTTTTTTTTTTTTTTTTTTTTTGCCTAATAGCAGTATGTCATACACCCTTGGAATCAACTTCCCCATTTCCCTATGAATATATATAAACCCCAGAAATTTTTTTTCTGTGAATTTTGAATTTTCTTTGCCAGCTATTTATGGTAAGCAAGAGGAAAAAAAATGTTTCTTTCTTTTTCATATTAATTTGAATCCTTGTCTCCACTGTTATGTCTTCATTCCATTGAATGAAGCTAACATAATCATGCAGTCAACATAGTTTTACTAAATTCTATAGTAAGGATAGAAGGCTTGCTCCCAGCTAACTATATGCTGATGATTCTTGGTGTCAGTATATATGCTATTTGGACAAGTCCAAGTCATATTCTGGAGCGGTGTGTTCATCTCCACAACATGTCATATGTCAAAAGTACATAGAATAAATCAAAAGTAATTTTTACTTTTCCCAAGAGTACAACCAGACTTCACTGCCACCGTACTCAATTTGGTCCCTTATGAGAGAAGAGTGTTAAAATATTCTGTTCAAGTGTGGGAAATAATCTAAGGTAGATACTAACTGTCCCAATAAAGTCAAATTTGAGGAAAATAGAAAGGCCATATCCAGAGTTGGAAAAATCCTATACAGCAGATCATATCTAGAAAGAGAAAAGGAGTCCTAGATTACCTTCTTGATATGAAATCTGAATAATAGAGAATTTTGTTGGACAGTAAGAACATTGAAGGAATCAGTTTACCTCAATAAATGCAGGAGTCTGGCAAACAGATTTCAATCTTGCTCAACATTTTCTCTTTTTTATAAATCTTTCCAAGTGCAGCAATAATGTCACTAAGAATATAATGCAAGGGGTTACTGGTAGTGAAAGAGAATGAGAAAACTTAAGAATAAGGTACCAGAATGCCAATCCTAAACAGGAAACAAGGGATAAAACACTACTCCTGTTCAAAAGATACAATACAGTATGGAATTCTTTATTTAGCAAAAGTAATTGACCTTATATATAAATTATGGCATGCATTGCTGGAAATAATCTATGAGGGGCATAACTGAAAATAATGTCCTCTATTTATTTACAGGGGGTGCAAAAAGTGAATTTAATCAATCCTGTCTCATTCAATTTGTGCTAATACTCATAGAAAAGGCAAGGATCTAATTTTCTCCAGATATGTGTTAAATAGCAGGGCAGACTTGGCTCTCTTGCTTTGAGGTGGTAAACAGTCTAAGGAATAAAACTGAAATCAAAACCAGCCTGAAGACCATCTTGCCCAAGACACACCACTGTTAGAATGATTGCAGTATATCTGGTGTCCTTACAACCCTCTTGAGTTATGGGACTCAAGATAATGATTTATTTCCATGGAGATTGCAACAGATACTGTGAGCTTTCAATAAAGCTTGTTTTAAACTCCAAAACAATGTTTTTCCCATGTATTCACCACGATTAGCTATGCATTTTTGCCATTTATGAACAAGGGCCTGTGCAGGGCTGCCTGCAAAGAAACATGTCACACATTGTTGCTACTGCAGAAGCATATATTCCTGCCTAACTGTGCTTACATACACTGTTTGGTTTCTGTAAATGCTCAGCCAACACCAATGAATCCCAATGATTTCATTTTTTTTTCTGTATGGAGTAATTCAGTGACAAACCTCTGCTTTATAAGCACTTTCATGTCGGATGCCATTTTGCCAGTCTGCCACTCAGCTGCTCGCTAACAAGGCAAAAAAATATATATAGGTTATTAGTAGGAAGGTTCAACCTCAACTGCTATGACACCATTTGCCTCTGATGTAGTGGGTTAACATAATAGGTTATGTTACTTTTGGAGCAAAGTCTTGTATAATACCAGCATTGCTGTGAATGTTTTGAATTTTGTTTACTACCAGTTTATGCTCTATACAATGAGTGAGTAAGCACGAGAGAGAGAGAGAGAGAGAACACACACACTCTCACTCTGCATGGGTAGTAAACCTGAAAGCTATAAAATGGATTGACCAGTATGCTAGGGCTGTGATACAATGTTGTCCAAATAACTTGATGACTCTTCTCCACAATTATGAAGAATATTCTTGATCAAATAATATTTGATATCACAGCTTTCATCTTGACTCGGCTGATCCAGATAACCTAGCCATATTGTTTTTAATCTATATTACGTAGACAAAAATTTTTTTCTTTTTCTTTTTTTTTTTTTTTTTTCTATAGTTGTTAAAGCAAATAGACACTAGTGTTCCAGTTTAATTAAAGGAATAGTAAAAGTTAATGACTACAACAGCACTTATTGCCCAGAATTTATATAAAAGAGTAAAGTGGTGTAATTTTGTATACTGTTTCTACTTAGAATTGTTTCTGTGTTTGTTGTATATTTGTAACTGCCAAAGGAAACAATGCTTACTGTTATCTAATCTATGTTGATGTAATTGTGCCAAAAAATTTATATCCTATCTAATTGCTATACTATGAATTGTTATCTGTTGGGGGATCACTGACATCTCCAAGTGAGGGGAAAGTACAGGATATATATATTTCTTTTCAGTTTTTCTTGCTTCAAGGTTAATAGGGAAGATGCACTTACCTCCCCACTTCCATTGTGAGGTATTTTTGTTGCTGTCTACTGAATTAGCATTGGTATCTATTAGCTGAATGAATGGATGCATTATTTGTCGTTACTTCAGCTGAGACACATCTTTCATCATGTCTCTTTCTTTTAGTATTTACATCAGGCAGCCATAGGAAGTAAAAAAAAAAAAAAACTTTATCTGCCCATATATTCAGAAATGAAATCCAGAGATTGTCTTTAGAAAAGATTTCGAACCTGGCTCTATAGGATAATAAAATGAAATAGCAACAAATATAAAACTTGTTTCGGCAATAATATGTTATATGAAATGATCAGATAATAATTAGAAAATTAGCATAGTACTCATAAAAACATGGCCACATTATTTGTGTATAGATTGACACTTCTGTTTTGAATCTGTATAGTAACTATGCATTCTGCCTAGGATCAGAGACACTCCTAGCCCTCAGCCAAGGATCAGTGTACTGTTTAACTTTTTAGCATTCAACATACTCAGCCCTGCCCCATAAATATCGGCTCTCAAAGTTTCACTGTTTGTATGAATTCCTGTGTTATTTGTAATGATGTCACCATATATATTATAGCAGAGGATACATGAAGTGGGTTAAACATTAAGAACCAATATTTAAGGGATGGGTTAAATGCTAAAAGTTTAAAGTGCACTCTTGGTAAAATTAACTTGCATATATTATGTTGTTTAATGTCATTCCTTGGCTCTCTGCCTTGGATCAATGTAGTATCTGTGCGCTGTCCCTAAATTAGTATTTGCATGTTGATTTTTACCATGCTGTTCATACATGTTGGCATAGTGGATATGTCGCTTGCTTACTTTCAGGTCCGTTGATGGAATCAGAGCAAGAGTGGCTATTTATTTTGATGTACCTGTTTGTTCTCAGCATGACAAAACCTTGGGGATGATTAAGAAATAAACAGAAACTGCCACACTGTTTATTGGATAGATGCTTTAAAGATTTTTGCATGTATGGAAAAATAGGCTTCAATCTTTCATACTGGCCAAAATTTGACAATTTGGCATTGCCATTCCACAGTAATTTAAGATTGAGGAATTTTTAAAATTATATTGAAAAATGTTTTTGTTTTTGAGAATTCTGTTTTGGAAAGCATCCATCCATTTAATGTTAATCAACAAAGAAACCTACCTAAGGTAATGCTACCTTAATCTATTTTATTGAGCTCTCCTTGAGACCTCTCTTATTTAAAATCCTTTCCCTCTTTTAAAGCTATCCTCAAATATCTCTTTCCAGATCACACTCACAATTAGCTGCCTTATTACTCTATTAAATTTTTTTTTTGTTTTTTACTTTGGGAAAGAGCAAATTTGCACTGTATTGAGGCTGACAGACTCTGATAGGTTGTCAAGTTTCATCAAGGCTACATTAGTGTTTCTTGATAGCTGGACATATTCCAGAGAGACTGCATATATTCTCTTTAGATGACAGGATTTTGTCTTGTCTTGTTTTGCATGAAATCTCACTATTTTCATATTGGAATTTATTCTAGCAGATTTAGCTTAATAGTTAGGGAATACATATACTGGCAGTTACAAGTTCCATATTTATGATGCTCATTACCAAAAATTCATGCACAGAAAAGATCTTTAGAAAAGAGAGGAGTTTACTTAGCATAGTTTGGCATCTAGTGTTGACTATCACTGATGCCACATTTCAAAATCAAACCTTTTCTTTTAGATATTCATAACTTGTGATGCTCGTAAGAGTTTTAAAAAATAAATGAAATCCTTGAGTATGTGTCTAAGATTACATTTTATTAATTTCTTAGTTTTGATATTTTTTTTTCTAATAGGAATAAAAAGATTCTTTTTCTTATTCTATTCTTTATGTCTCTGAACCTTGGTTAAGTTTGCACTTTTGATCTTCCATATTTGATGCGAATGTCCTACAAACTTTTGCAAGTAGCAAATGAGCATATAGGAAATATACTTTAACCAAGAAATGTTCTTGGAAAGAACCAAGTTAACATTTTCAATGCTGTTGACGTATGTGTGAGGTGTATATATAAAACATGGCCTGAAGATTGTGTTGAAGCATGAAAGAAACTGTTGTCACTTTAGACCTTTACCTGCTCTGCCATATACACAGGGTCACATCCCTTTTGGTAAGATCGAAGTTCCATTGGGACAGCTTCTTCCTAAGAGCTGATGCTCTGTGAAACAGATTCCTGAGAATATGCTTCCTCAACCAATACAATCTTAACCTCTTCAAGTCTAGGGTTAACTCTTACTTATCCTGTATATCCCCATAATCTGCATTTCTTAAAACCAACCCCTGCAGTAACCCTCTACCTTGAGTGGCTCTTGGATCTTGTATTGAGTGAACAATAGTATTAAAAAATATGCAGATCAATACATATGCAAAATAAGGAGTGTATCAGCAGCACAAACTCCATATTATTACACTATGTATCCTCTTTGGGCATCAACACATGCCTATATTCTTCCATGCATGCACTCATAGAAATGGGGAATAAGCTCCTGCAATAATATTAAACAAATTTTGTACCTGTTGATGCAATCCAGCAAGAGTTGTATGTGGGCTAATTGAATTAGTCAAGTATTATTCTATTTTCAAGTGGGACAGGTCTGATGATTGTGCAGGTTGGGAAAATTGTTAAACTTCTTGCATAACACATTGAGTAACACAGGTAGACATTATTCTGCTGGAATGACAAATCACCTTCCAGTAGCAGGAATGGCAGCAGAATAGGTTGAGCCATGACACTGTTCATTGTCCCCTTCACACAGGTAAGCAAGAGTTGTAACTTATAGAGCCCTTGATGCCAGAATGTGAGCCTGTGTATCATGACAAATCAAGGCGATACTTATTATAGAAAACATATTCTGGAAAATACACTCAGTTCTACATGGCACATTCAAATGGCCATCACTTGCATGAAGATAGAACCTGTTAACATCCCTGAACACCTGAGTAAAATTCCATCTCCAAGGCAACTCTGTTGGAGTACCACTAGAGTATGTGGCAGTATTGAAGCATGTAGAAACCTGACCTGTGGTTCATGTGCCCATCATCCTATGGCAAGGAAATCATAACTCTTCTAGGGCCACATTGGCTCCGATCTGTGGATAGTGGGCATCCTGTCATTGCTGCCTTTTGCATCACTCTTGCTGGGTGTCTGGACTTATGTGGCCAGTTCAGACCAAGTCTACAGGTGTGGGAATATTTATTTGACCAGCTGTCAACATCAAATCATTACTGGTACAGCACAGTAATTCTCTGAAATGTCCCTCCTCCCACCAACTTCTTGAAAGCCCACAAATCGTTATAATTAAACAAAAGACACATGCATTTCTCTAGCATGACCCCTGCTTGCACTGAACACTTAACTTTATTAAAACATGCAATCTAAAACTGAAAACACAGACTATACACTGGTCACTGGTTACTATGTAACTGTATGGCCAAAGTGTTATAGAAGTAGGTTGCTATACTGATTCGGGGCATAAAAGTTCTTTTTGTTGCCATTTTCTTTAATACTTCCTCATTGCTTACTTGCTCTCTTCATGGAATTTTCAGTATCCTTCTGTATACCACATTTCTGTTGCTTTAGTATTCTCTTCATTTGTGGGGAGATTGTCTGGTATGCACTGCCAGATAGCTATAACATATATTAAAATTTTAAGAGTTTGAAGAGACTCCATTTAAAAGCTATGGTGAAGATTTCAATTTTTTTTTTTTTTTTCTAATCTTTTGAGATAATAAAGCTACTGTGTTACTTGTCGTTTTGATAGCAATTGCGTTTTTGGTTTGGTTTTGTTTGTTTTTTTTGTGAGTGTGTTATTACATATTCTTTGTACAAAAAAAAATTATGTAGTCATGAAAAATTTCTACCAGATATTTGGAAGACTTCATGTTTACTGGAAATTTTCTCTGATATAATCGGAATATTATACTAATAAAATAGTCACGTCAAAGAATTTATTTTGCTTCTCAAGTTTGGAATTGATTGGAATTAGCAAAGATTTGCCCATTTTTTTTTTTATATGCTGATATTCTAGTTGGTAATATTATTCAAAGAGAAAGTTCTTTGGAAGGTTTTAGAATTCTAGCATTTGACAAAATATTGAGAACAAATTTTAAAACAGAAGTTTTAAAAATGGTTTAAGTTGAATTTGTACTAGCCTAGAAGAATTAAAAAATTAGCTTGGTGGGTTGGAATGAGAAATTGGAGAACCTGAGTTTGAATTCCAGTCAAGCTTGTTACATTCACTTCCAGGCAAATACTCACAGAAGACCTATGAAACCATCTCCTCTCCCCACCTAAGGGTTAAATTGGTTAGACTTGTATTTGGAAAAATTATTATTTTCCAAAAATTGTTAATGCAATATTCACTCACAAAAACAAAATTATTACTCTTAGAAACCAAAATGTTTTGGTTTTAAATAAGCTACAAAGGGTTGATAAATCATAAAAATTGATTAAACACAGAAAATTATGCTTGATAGAATTAAAGTTAAGAATTAATACTTACAAAGAATAGTAAAAAAAAAAAAATAATAATATTAATGAAACCAGCCTACGGTAATATTTTTAAAAAAATTCAGTTAATGCATTTTTTTTTATTTTTTTTTTTTTTTTGTTGTTGTTTCTGAATAGCAAATTTTCATACAACATGCATCAAATGACTTGAAAATTAAAGAGAATAATCTACCTTTGCTGAAGCAACCTACTTTTCTCTCACTTTTTTTTTTTTTTTTTTTTTTATAATAGTTGAGTAAATATCACTTGTATGAAGCTACAGCCAGTGCCTGGTTATTGATATTGGTAACATCTGGTCTGTTCTGGAAAATTAGTATTAGTACTATAAGAGCAGTAGTTGATTGGTCACTAGCTTCCTGTATGAAATTATGGGATGTCTTTTCCCTAAAAATTTGGTATTACTAATATTTTACCTTTATACATGCAGTCATTGCTATAACTCAATGGTTAGAGTTGTAGTGTTTCTTGACCTTTTTAAGCGACAGCACACCTAGGAGCAAATGAAAATATCATGTCACAATTAGCTGAATTTTTATAGGCTATATATTTAAATGTTATGAAATAAAACCATAAGTTTAAAAAGAAAAATACACACAAATATGAACTTATTTTATTTCAATGTTTCTATTCAACTATTTGTTCAGCTTATTTAGTGTGAAACCGGTGGTGTTTTTTCGCAATTTCTTCAATGTTTGGTCGAATGTGACAATATTTCATGGCATGGCAATTGAGAATCATTGCTTTAAATGTTACTTTTAATGGGTACCCATATTTAAGTAAACTTCATTTTTCTTTTTTTTTTTTTTCCAGGCTGGTAGACAAACTAAAAATATAGTATAAAAACAAATAAATAAATAGTGTTTATGCTTTTCTAATCACTAGATGATTCCAGTAAAGATAGGTAAGATTACTGATCTCTTTGTAGTAGATCTTCCTGACGACATAGAATTTTTTTTCCATCTGAATTTTTGGTATGAGGAGTCCTCATTATTTATTTATTTATTTATTTTTTATTTTTTTTATTCAGCTGAGCTAACTCCGTCTATCTAGCCAACCATCACAGTCCTACATCAAGGTTGGAAGGGTAGTATTCTATGCCATATGCTGGTCAATGTAGATGGTTGCTGAGTGACCAACCCATCTTATGCCATGGCTAGGTATCCAGAACAGTAGATCACTCACATGTTTTTGTTTTTCTCGCCAGTAGTGTCCTGCAAAGCACATTCTGTGTTCATGTAAGATTGTTGAAATGTCAGGGATGGATTCATTGAGCTGTGATTTAGTTAGATGTTGTCTCCAAGAGATGTTAAGTATGGCTCTCAGCATCTGAGTGTAGGTTCCATCAGACTTAGATTCAAGGGTTTTAGTTAATACCCAATCAGTGGCACCATACATTAACACCACCTCTACAGTGGTGAAAAAAAAAATCTCCATTTGAGGTTGTCTGGTAGATCAGATTACATTGATTTTATTCAAGGCAGCCCAGGCTTTAGCTATGCGAATTTTCACATCCTTTTCCATAGAATTTTTCATTTCCTAGGTATGTAAAAGATTTGACAGATTTTATTGATTTCTCCAGAGACAGCAGCAAGGCTCAATCATTATTTACATTTAGACTAATATCTTTGTCTTTGTTATCACCATGTTTCAGGTGTTTGTCTATCTAGGAAACCGTCAGTGAATTTCAAACTGAACTCCTTATTTAAATAATGTTAAATTATGATGAATGGTCCACTTGTATTGACATACCTGAAGAAGTCTGGGTGGGTTGAAACATTGTGATTGTAACAACAAAGGTGAGGACATTAGTTCAAGTTTAAATAAATAATAAAAATAAACATTATATTGTTTAAATTGCAATTGGCTTATATATTTCTTGCTTTAAAAAAGTAAAGACCTATAATTCTTCTGGATTTTATTTTATTTTTGAGTTTGTGATCATTTCATGTGTCAATTGACTTGAAGATTAAAGAAAAAAATCTACCTTTGTTGAAGCAACCTACTTTTCTCTCACCTTTTTTTTTTTTTTTTTTTTTTTTTTTTTTAGTAATTGAATAAATACCACTTGTGTGCAGCTAAACCCAGTGCCTGGTTATTGATATTGGTAACATCTGGTCTTTGAAGAAATTAGTATTAGTACTACAAGAGCCGTAGTTGGTTGGTCACTAGCTTCCTGTATGAAATTGTATGATTTTACTCTCCACCTAAGAAAATAACTTGGTATTTGATTGACTCTGTAAATATATAAAAACACATCTTACTTTAAAAGTAGAATCCTATCATTGTTCTGAACTTAGTTTTTGGTTGAATAGAAGTTTATAATCATTTCTGCCAGTGGATTTTTAGTATAAGTTTAGATTGTTATCATTATGGTTTAACATGGTATGAATAAATAGCAATTTATTTATTTTTTTTATTTTATTTTATTTATTTTTTATTACCAGTTCAGTAAAAATTACAATTGAAAAGAATGCACAGGTAGTGTAACGGTTAGCAGCTAAGAATGAAAAATCAGCAAGTAGTTTGTTACATTTACTTTAGCACAAATACCCTTGTTAAAGATGTGAATTAATCTTTTTCTTTTTTTTTCTTTTTTTTTTCCCTTCCCTCCAGCTCTTTAGCCTTGGTTGGCAGCCAGTCAGTGTGAAAGACACTGCTTAAGTACAGAGCATATTTTTCTGATTTTTTTATTTTTTATTTTTTTTTAATCTTTTCACTCCAAAGAAGGCAATAAAACCATTAAGTGGCAAGGGGTGTCTGAGTGATGCAATATTAGAAGAATAAAAACATTTTTAAGGAGAGAGAACAATAAAAAAAAAAAAAAAAACAGGAATGAAGAAGGTAGAACACTCAACATTATATGTAAATTTTCAAAGATCAAAGTTGAGTGGAAAGCAGGAGGTCAGAAGAGAGTTCCACAAATGAGAAGTGCAAGAGAAGAAACTGTTAGCATAGAACTTATGGCGTCATTTCAACTGTAAAGTGATGAGAACTTTGCAGCCAATCTGGTACCGTACTTAAATTTGTAAATTCTAGCATCCATAGACAAAAGTTTATCAGAATAATTACCATGTACTTGTTTATAGAAAAGGCACAAGGAGTTTACATTACAGCATTAGGAAAGTGACTGAATTGATTGAGTGGTGTTTGTCTATTTAAACTTTGTTATAGTGGAGTAAGGGATAGTGACTTGGATTGAGGAATCAGAGAGCCAAGTTTGAATTCCAGTTGAATCCATTATATTCACTTATGTGCTAATACCATTGAGAAAGGTATGAATTCTCTTCTTAAAGCTATGGGTAAATAGCAGGACAGACTGGGTTCTATAGTCTTGGATGGTAACTGGTCTACCGCAGAAAGAAATGGCAACTTACTGCAGGAAAAATCTGCCTCGTCAAAAGATACATGATCGCCTAAGTGTGTATCACGCATGACACATAACTGACTATATGTATGGTTATGGGGGTGCTCAATATGAAGGATAAATCATTTGTAGATATAAACAGTGAGAGCACAGGAATCAACTCTACATCATGACTGGCAGTTTTGTACGTTACCCTATCATCATCAGTACTTGTGGGGCATATGTGCAAATGTTTGTGCCATCTCTTGTAAGTGGCCTTCAAATTTACTTGACTATATTGCTTGTGCAATGAGTCAATTATTATTTACAAGTCTTCAAAGAAAATCTATAATAATCAAAGAAAATGTTTCTTAGGTAACTTGCAGAAATAAGCATCTGTCTTCATTTAGGTACTTACAAATTTCCTCTTGCTCAGTGCAGGAAAAAAAACGTAATTTTTGGAGAAGACAGTCATTGGCAATGAGAAATAGATTTAATATGAAAATCTAAAGAAAAAACAACAGGGCTTGAAATTAATGGTGTCTCATTATTTTTGGAGGTGACGAGTAGGTTTTTGTGGATGATGCTGATGCCACAAAGTTTTAATTAAAAGTCTATTATATTAATTAATTTCTTAAAATAAAAAAAAAATTCTTACTTCTCACCAATACTTTTAATAAACAGAATGCACGTATGCACACACACACACAAAAAAAAAAAGAGAGAGAGAGACAAAACAAGTGCTTTTTAAGCTGGTGAATGAGAATGAAGTTTGGAGGACTTGGTTAGTTCTGTTATTTATCTCTAAATGTGAAAAGCATCAAGATTTAATCGTAAAAAATAATTTTGCTTTAATAAACAATCTGAGAAATATTTTTTCTGTTGATTTTTGTTTAAACTAAATTGAAGATATAGGAGAATTTTTAAAAATTGATAAACATGGAAAATTTATTCACAATATGCAGCAGTTTCTGTGAACACTTTTCATAAAAACTTGATTGTGACTAGGTTGAATAATACACTAATATTTTTATCTATTAGGTTGGTGCAAAAATAATGACGTAATAATGTTGTTTTTTGACGTATTTTTTAACGTCAGAAAACATTATTACGTCATTATTTTTGCACCAACCTAATAGAAAATAAATGCATAGAACACATGATAAAAAGTAATAAGATCATGTAAAATTATTCAAGATGATTTAACTAAAGTGTTTAAATAAAAATAGCTATTTTTAGCTATTCTTGTATTTATTCATTTGCTTTTTTTTTTTTTTTAATTTTCTTACAACCCATACAACTTAAAACAAATTTCGGAATAGTGGCAGCAGAGAACCAAGAGCAATTCAAATACTGGATCAAAATAAATGTTGATTTCCTAAACATTTTAATGATTTTTTTATTTTTTATTATGTTAATAAGAGCTATAAATAACAAAATTTAAAAACAAAAAAAATAGTAATAATTTTGATCTTGGGATGGTTATAAAATTTACAAGAATGATATCCTTAATAATGGTTACAGAACAGTGGTAAAAAAAAAGGGTTAGTCTGTAACCCTTCAAAACAGCCTTCAGCATCTCAACCTAAATAGAATCTGCAGAGGTGAGGGTAGGGCTATAGTTATTTTTTGTATTTGGTGGAATTCAAAGGGAATTCTTTATATTACAAATTGCTTTAACTCTGAGAAAATGTTTCAACAGTGCCACAGTAAAGAATGTTTATGGCACTGGTATTCAGAGAACTTAAAACGATTACTTGGTTACTTATTTTAGTATATCATTTTAATTAAAATTATTAGCTCTAAATAATTCAACAGTGCCTTGTCATCACTGATATTATTACCAACTAAGACTTTTATATAAGTAGTGAGATAAAGTGATGTTTACATTGATGTGATTACATCACTTTAGTCTGAAGTCCTAAAGGACAAAACGTCGCAGGAAAATTTTTTCCATTTTACTAGATTTTTCTAAAATTGTTCTTGATATATAAAAATTTATATATTGTTTTCCCATAAGTAGCAAGGTAATTGTTTTAAGTAACGCCATTAATTGAAATAAGTAGTGTGTAATTTGTTTGTTTGAATGACACATTTAAAAAATCTTGTCAAAAGAATTTCTCATTAGTCTCTTATAAATGCATACATTGAAGAATCTGATTTTATTGTACCAGAATGTGTACCTTTTTGAATGAGAAACTCCCATTATGAAAAGTTAAAAACTATAACATTAAAAAAAATTTTTTTTTTTAAAAATGGAAAAAAAAAAAAAAAAAAAAGGGCAGTGATAATAGGCGAAACAGTGTAACTTTCTATTGTCTAATGTAAGTAAGACTACAAAAGAATGTACTTATTACCCCTTTCTGGCATCCCCATTGTTTTATTTTCAAGAGAATACTAGTCAAAAAGATCTCCAATTTTGGATTGTTGATAAAAGAAACTATCAAATAACCTCTTATTTGCCAGCCTAATCTTTCCCCCCCTTTGCTGTCATAGGTGAGCTTTATCTGTTTTTGCAGATGCATAAGAGTTCACAAATGTACTGAGTTGCTTTTTAACCACCAACTTCCCCTCCCACTTCCGATGGAAGGGAAATGGGGGAAAATATGCGAATGTCTCAGTCTCATGATTCGCATAAGAACTAGTGTGCAAAAAATTTGTTTGTACTTAGCTTGTCAAACTGTTAGAAAAGTTGACGGACCTCTCTGCTTTTTAAGCATTATGTTTTCAATATTTGCGAATAAGATGCACTCTGATGCAAATTAGCTTTGTTTCAGCTTTGAATCCTCCATCATTAACTTTAGTAGAAAAATCCTGTAATATTTTTTTCAATTTTAACTACAGTAATAGGCATACGTTCTTAATAGGGTAAACAATTAATGCTTTCACTGGAGTTTTGTTATGGCATTGTTGCCTGTCTGTGCTGGCCCATTTTGGGGGAAAATAAAGAATTATCATTTACTGGGAATAAAATGACTATAAAGAGGTTGATGGCAATTTCCCATGAACAGAGCCATTTTTGTTTTGATTAAATACTCTGAAGTACAGACTCTACTAAACTAAACCAATATTACACAATATATAAAAATCTGTTTGTATACGTTAGTTTGGAAATGACACTAGGGGCCAACACACACATGATAAAAATATAGTTTTAAGACATGCTATATCTATGGATAAAAGTGCTCAATATCTCTGGGATAGAGCATATGTAAATTTAAAAGTGGATACAGATCAACACAGAGCAGCAAGTATGTTTCATATTTGAACACAAACTTCAGGCCATGTATGTTGCTCAACTATATATATATATATATATATATATATATATATATTCTGGTTAATGGTGCATTGTGGGTAGCAAGGTCTATTGCATTATTCCGGAGGCTATTGAGTAGGAATAATTGTAGATCTGAATGCAGTTATTTGTAGCTATTTTATAGTGTCATTTTTGTTATTGTTTTACTCTATTTATTATAATTTTTTTTTTGTTGTTTTATTATTTTTATAACATTTACATTTTATATATACCTTTTTTTTCCGGCTTACAAGACACTTTTTTCTAAAAAAAAACACCTTGAAAAATACATGTGCATCTTCCATGACGAATGTAAGGCAACACTCAGGCTCAAGTAAGCATGGATGGTCACCTGATTGGCTTCACTGATAGGGACATGGATTTGTATGTTGAGTCATTTACTCTATAATGTTAGCTAGCTAGCTATCTAATTCAGCCTTTTATATGATGTAACCTCAGTACTTAGCTGTTACAAGTATTTCCAAAACTATAAACCTTCCTGGAGCTGAGCCACAAGCTTCAATATGCTCTGTTTACTAGCAGCAGCTAGAACCTTTCTGCTCTTGACTAGTATAGCATTGCTATACAAATAAAATCAAACGAATGATTAATGTAAATTATACATGGTACCAGGATGTGAGGGCTGCATGGTGAATGTGTTATATGAGAATGACTTTTCGTTTTTTTGGGGTTTTTTTTTTCTTAGAAATTCCATTCCAATATTAGGGTGCATCTTCCAAGCCAGAAAATGAGGTGTGTGTGTATGTATGTGTATATATATATATATATGTGTGTGTGTGTGTGAGACACCAGATAATGTAAGTTTTGTAAAGATATATCAGTACATCCACAACAATGGAAGGGTTAAATAACTATATCCATATTTAAAATTTTCACCTAGTATTAGAGTTGGTCGGTTTAGCAATTTATGTTTTGGTATCAGTTTCTGGTTTTGTTTCCCTTGATACAATGGTTTTCGGTTTTTAATTTAGTATTTTTGCTTTTTAAGGAAGCTATTTATTTTCTTGTGTAATGATAGCATTTTCAGTTGATGTCTTATTTCGTTTAAGATTGATAATACTTAATTCATTCAACTTGCAATATCTCGTGTATTTCTGATCCAATCTTAAAAATATTCATGTGTCTGGAAAAAAATAATATAATCTTTCTAAATATGTTATTTGTATGTGCTTTTATTCATTGAATTATTTTTTACAGCGAGTTAAAAAGGTATTGCTTCAACAAACCAAAAATGCGAAATGATTTTTTTTTTTTTTTTTTTTTTTTTTTTGAGACTAAATTTTACACATTACTTTACAAAGTGACCAATCTTTATCAATATTCTTGAAATTGTACACTAAATTACAAGACAACTTAAACTACAACCATTTCTTCTCTGACCTGAGGAAGCAATTTCCTTCAAAAATTATAAAGTAAGCAAAAAAATAAAACTAAAATACAGCAGTTCTTTTCTGGTATGCCAGTTGGCTATTATTGGGGTTTTGCAAATAAATTTCTTCTAAACAAGAAAAATCAATGAGTTATTTTTCCCCTGAATAAATTTGTTTTTATCTAGCGAATACACCCAAAATTAAATATCAAAATAATTAAAAGATTTTAATTTCATTTTTAGAATGTGTAGATTTCCAAATCTGTGAGTCACACCTGTTCTTTTTTAGATACACATTTTAAAACTGAAATTACAAACTATTTTAATCATTTTAATATAATCTTACTTAAGTGTATTTGTCGGATAAAACCATAAAGATATTTATAAAAATGAATTAATTTTCCTTGTTTAGAAGAATTTTATAGGTAGAACATTCACCGAACACTAGTGGCTAAAAAAGAATAATTTTTACTTTGGGTTTAAAACAAAATGACTTGCAGTATTGAAAATATACACATTTTAAAATTGAGATTGAAACTTTATTTTTTTTTAATATCTAATTTTAGGTGTATTTGCTAAAAACATTTTTATTTGTAGAAAACAAACAATTTTAAAGACTCACATATCTGGAAATACACTCATTTTAAAAGTGAAATTAAGAACTATATTAATTATTCTTAATATCTAATTTAGGTGCACTCCCTAGATTAAAAAAACAAATTTATTCATAAAAAATATCTTCATTCATTTTTCTTGTTTACAGCAACTTTATTTCGTGATTGTTGTAACACTGGCTTACTAGAAAGAGAGCCATTACAAAAAATCCGACTTCATAAAATTTAACATTAAGATGAAACTGGCAACTATTTTTTATTTTTACTTGGTATTTGTTGTTAACTTAATTTTACCACAATTTTTTTTTTTTTTTTTTTTTTTGTCAAAACTGAAACAAATAGATCTCGGACATCATGTCGCATTTCCTTTTTCTTTTCTTTTGTAAACAGATTTTAAATTTATTTCCTAAAACTAGTCAACTCTGTTGTTAACATCTTTTTGTACAATCTTTGTCTCTTACAATGGTATAAATGTTGATAATATTTAATTTTATTAACATCTGAAAGTCTTTTTCAATAGTGTTTCATTGGATATGGTCGCTCAGTAGTGATATAGCACAAACAATTTCGGTTTCGTAAAAACTTTTGATGCGGTTTCACGGTGTGAAGTTGAAACTGAAAAAGTTGTTTTTTCAGTTAAATTGCCCATCTCTACCAAGTATATGTTTGTTGAATAGAACAGATAAGGAATCTCTCTGCTTTTGGTGAGGTTTTTCTGGTTTCAAATCAGTTGTCCAAACTGAAATGGTGACATGTAATGGTATTTGCTAAACTTGTGTATAATGTTCAGAGCATGTTCAACTATCACTTTCAAGAACATAGAATCTAAGAGGTAGCTAGTGAAGCCATTATGTTAAGTTTGGAATTTGAAATGAATGTGGTTTCACATGCTGTAGTATTGGAATAGATTATACTGTCATGCAAGTAAAACTTTGAATGAAGGGATTGAGATTGCCTCAAAATTGAAGCTTTTTGTGTAATTATTTCATCTCAAGCAAGTCAATAAAGCTACTAAGACACAAGATGGATACTGCGTGTTGAAGAATGAGAAAAAATTCCTGGCAAACTTGGACTTTTGTACCCAGGGGGAAAAAAATAGTCAAAAAGACACTTTTTCCATTGACATGCTATTATTTTAACTACCTTCACTATTCAGCAATGTTTGATTTTTTTTTTTTTTTTTTTTTAAAAAAAATGAGATTGGAATTGTAATAAAATCTAAACATATGATGAAAGTGAATTTATACTTTTTTTTTTTTTTTTTTTTTTCTCAAATTTACAAGAAAAACATTAAACACTTTATTTTTTAGATTGTTTATTTGCAAGAATCATTTTATGATTACAACATTCTAAAAACATATTACAATTGTATTAAAATTCACTAAACTATGAGGAAATCTTTATTATTTACCATTTTTATAAAGTTTGAATGAATTGGCAATTAGCTGATGTTTTGTCAACCAATTCCAATAAATAACATTTATTATTTTTGTTGTCTATTTTCAAGAACAAAGAAAGTGTATAAATTCCCTTTCATATGTCTAAGTGATAAACATTAGAATTTCAAACAGAACCCTTTTAGTCCACGGGGATAGATTGTTCTCGTTCCACATGCCATGCCTTTCCTGGATATCTCAGTTTCAGTTATTTTTGTTTAGTAACTCAACTCTTAAAGATTTTTGTTCACCTGTGCTGTGGCCAGTGGACTAAATAAAGGGTTCAGTTTGTAATTCCAACATGTATTAGCTAAAGAAGGCCTGAGTGTACAATGGTCGAAACATTATGAATGTCAATAAAGATGAGGACAACCGTCCGAACAATGTAAATAGTGTAAATACTTAATTTTTAATATTCTCGCATTGTTACTTTATTATAAAGGCATCCCAAAATAAAGGCCTGATCCCATCCCCCACCAGTTTTGTTTCTATTTATCAAATGAAGGTCAATGATTTCAATTATCTGGATCTATTTATAATATGAGGCAGAGTAATATTCCCAATGCTGTTAACAAAAATGTTGAATATTATTAGTACACTGTATGGTGGGAAGAAAAACTATTACCAAAAGATGGGGCTTGGCTATAAAATAATGAAACTTGCCTTATGTAACTTTAACCACAATGTGCAGGTGCAAGCCAAATGTCATAAACAACTCTGAAAAGTTTCAATCTGTTCTTGTCTTCAATTCATTATTTATACATTGCTTAAAATTGACATTTTCTTGACATTATAAAAATAGTCTATGCAAAAAAAATCAAGCCATATATCAATTTTGAAATTTCTTGTTGCAATTGAACAAAAGTTAGCAAATCATTTTGTATACTTACTGAAATTTATAGGGAACGATGCATGTTACATGCATGTTACATGCATATGCATTTGAGTGGTACAAGATTTTGTGAACATCATGAGGATGTCAAAAATAATAAATGTTTTGGACGCCCAGGGTTTTTTTTTTTTTTTTTTTAATCAATTCACCCCAAGCAAGGCAATGATGGTTTTATCCTTGATCTGGACAACACCCTCACTCCTTGTACTAAAGTAGCTTTTGTCAAATATATTACAGTCCTCAACCAGACTCTAGCCTGAGTTCATACCATACAACTCTTTTTTTTTTTTTTTTTTTTTTTTTTCTCTTCCCTAAGATTAAGTCTGCACTCAAGGGAGATGGATTTAAGACAGTTCCAGAATTAAAGAATACAATAGAGCTTCTGGGACAACTGATGAGGGTGGGGTACTTTAGTGACTAGTTGAAAAAAAAAAAATTCAAAAAGAAAGGAATTGAAATGTTTTCTTTACAAAAATGAATTGCATTATTAATTTCATTAAAAACCACACTTCATATGTGGCTACAATGCAAGTATTAAACTATTTTTTAGATAGGAATGTATATTTGAGCTAGTTTAAAATAAGGCTTTCTGAATGTAATTTAGGCTACTTGATCTCAATGTCTTTGCTCTAATTGCTAAACCAAACCTGAATGTGCATTGGCCATCAAAAGTTACTCTATCCACTAAGTATTTCACTTTATTGATATTGGGGGCCTGGACAATCTGATACAGGTCAAGTAGAAGCAAAAAAGAAACGAGGAAAAGCAATGCATGACATACCTGGCGGGCTTAAGCAAGTGGATGGCAGAATGCAGTCTGGGTTAGTTGGCAGAGGCACAAAACTTATTGAGAGCTACAAGGGATAGGGGGAAGTGTAGAGCCATGATCACCTACGTCCTGAAAGGGCACGTCACATAAAAAGAATTTGCCAACCTATCCATTTTAGCAGAGCATATTAAGAGAACTATTTTTAGTGTGTATTTCAAACTTTAAGGTCTTATTTTTTTTTTTCTTAATAGAAAATGGGTTTTATATGCGATCAAATATTATACACACTCATTATATATAACTGTTTATGTAATCTGTGATAATATAGGTAGGAGTTATTAAACTGCTATTCCCTCTAATTATTACATCTACCGTGACTTGCTCTCCACAATTATTACGTGACTTGACATTGAGCCTTTGCTCCAGACTTGGTGTTATAGAATGCACTTCACAGGAATTAGAAACTCACCTGGTGGGGAAAAAATATGTTCATAGAACTGACACTAGGTAATATATATATATATATATATATATATATATATATATATAGTGTTCAAATGTTGCACAACTTAATACTCACACTTATATTGGGTTGTTGCATAATTATCAAGCGTTTTTGTAAGTGAGTTATTTGTTAATGAAAATTGCTGTTTTGTTTCCTTTTTTTTAATAAAAATATTATTTTATTTTCAGGTTATAAAAATGTGTGTCAATAATCATGTGCTCCGGAACAATCATTTAGAAATGTTATTGTTGAATTGTCATGTTTCTTTTTTTTCATAATAAATTTGTTTAAAAACGCCTGATAATTATGCACCAACCCAAATATAGTTGCACCATTTTATATTAGTGTTCAGTTGCTGAGTTGCATAATAAACAGATTCTGTTTTGTTTCATTTTTTCCGCACCTTATATAATAGCACTATCATTAGTAATTGCAGAAATATAATGCAAGAAGTCCAGCTAGTATGTATTAATGACTTGTCTTGTTTAAGCTATTAGATTATTCATGGAGCCTAGGACCACAATACTAGGTGCTGTTGCAGTTTTAGTAGGTTTTATGGGGTACATTTACTAGCTTCATCTCTAACCAGTTTGAATTCAGAGCTGTCCTCGAACTGTTGCCAACCAAGTCAAGAAAGCTGTATTTGCCATGTTATTTTACCTTTCACAAGGGCATTAGTGTGACAAGCCTTGTCCCTGAGCTACTAAATAAAACCTGTACTGCCATAGTATCCTGAATTTAACTTTGTGTAGTGAGTAGCCATGGTCAAATGCATAAGTAACAGAACTGTCCAACAAACAATTGATAAACTTTGCAATAAACAATAGCAAGAAAATGAACAGGGCAAAAAATAATATAAAGCAAGCAAACAATATACTCAAGGCAAATTAACAGTAATAAGGCAAAATGTTCACAAACTAATAATTGGGTTTGACACATAAAAGCAAGTTCAGACAAGCGAACATAGCAATCTGACTTCAAGATAGACAAACCAAGACTGAGTCAGATGAAACTGAGAACCAGCCAATTTTATTGGCCAAGAAAAAATGTCAGCATACGTTTGTTTGCTTCTGCTTATAAAATGGCGAGGGGCAAGTGTTTTATTGAGATTCCTACAAGGATTGAAATAAACTTGTATTAAGCTATTTCTAGAAATTCCCTCATCCTTGTTTGAGATTAGGCTTCTTTTTTTTTCTCTGGCTGTTAATGATAGAAAGCCGAGTGATAAAGGTGAGATTAAATGTTCCCTTATAAGGAGACATTTGGCAATCATTGACCAAACAGTTAACATTACTATTGGTTGAAATTTATAAAATCTTTCTTTTAAGCGTTTTCTCAGGAAAATGATTTCTCAAGTGCACTATTATTACTTTTCTAGTATTGATAGGGGTTTCCTTCCTAATATTTTATTTGAAGTTGTGTCAGATGTCAACATCTTGATTATCATTTTCTCTTTGAGCTACATGTGCTATCCTTTTTAGTTGTTGCTGCTGTTGCAAATCTTTTAGTGATATGTTTTTTTGTTATTTGGTAAAGCTCTTTGTTTGTGATTCTGTAGCACTAGTCCATGAGATTTGATGAAAGATGGTCCTTGCTAAGACCTACAGGGTTCATTTTTAATCTTTCATCCGAGAAAACTGTTTTATATAGCTGATAGTGTAGACATTTCTGAATGAGTTGGTCACCATCCCTATGAGATTCCAAGCTTTTTAAAAACACAAGATCCCCAACCTCTCAGGCTTTGGTCATTTCTTCTGTGAAACTAAGTTACAAACACTTCATGGCATGATTAGCAAGACTGATCATTGCTGCTTGCTTCAAATGTTTAAAGCACTTAGTGGCCTGGTTAGAGCTTGGCCTACTGCTTTCATGGGGACCTTAAGAAATTGAAGTGACCATGACTTATACAAACAGCTGGGCATTACATGTTTTCATCACAGTACTCTGATTTATTGATATGACATTTTCCAAAAGACCTGTAAACTTCAAAACAATATACTGGAAGACAACATAGGTCATTGCCTGCTCTAGGCTAAAGTCTCACTCCTAAAAGAATCATTTTAATCAAACATCTGTCTCTTTGAATAAATTAAGAACCCCCCCCCCACATCTTTGATAATGTTTTCAATTGATATTTTTTTTCTTTTTAAGCAATATTATCATTTGCTTTCAATGAGTGAAAGAGAGATTTAAAAACCTTCAAGAAAAGACTATTTTTCTTGTCAGTGTTTCTTAAAGGTGTCACTTGATCAAGCACATCTCTATCTCTCTCATTTAAAATTTACTATATATATGGGGTAAGTGTGCTCAATACTATAGATAGAGCATTTATAGATATGTACAGTATAGACATAGAAATCAATACTTTATGGTGACTGTCAGTTACATGCTTCAATCTTTCAAACATATGTTTTATAATTTCACACCGTTAATAGATTAGGTTTGATATGAAATTTTCACAGTATAATTTTTAGTTTCTATGATCCATGGAAGTGTGTTCAGTTGGCTGCATTGACAAGGAAGGACATAATATTGAAAAATATATGTTTAAAATACTGTTTTTCATTGTTAGTCTAAACTTAGTCACCTACCTACTTGTATGTATTATTTATTTCTTTGTTTCAGTCATTGTTATATGAATTTTCTTTTCTATTTTCCTTATGAAAGTTATCTTTTATTTAATGAACACATTTGTTCTGAAATTATTGATGCTGTCAAAATGATTAAAAGTTCTGATATGAGGCAGGTTTAAAAATTCCCTAATTTATATTATAAAAGATCTTATTCTCTGTCCATTATATACTGTGTGTAACTTTGCGTGCATATATGTAATTTATATGTGTATGCCTGTGTTGTGAATGAGTGACTTATGTGTTTTTGTCATTTAATATGCATACACACACAGTTTAACTGTTTGTAATAAGACATGGGAATAATTAATTTCCCTTTTACTCTGGGCATTTCTCTACTGATCAGTAATATTATTAAATTGGAAGCAATGAAAAAAACAAAAGAAAATTAATTCTTTGAACCCTTAAAAAAAAAATCTAACTATATTTTATCAAATTTAAAATTTTTTTTTTTTTTTAATAATTTCACCCCAAGCAAGGCAATAAAGCCACTAAGACATAAATAGTTGCTGAATGTGAAAGAATCTGAGAAAAATCATTACTAATGAGAGTGGAAGCAGACAGATGATGATGATTAACATTGCATTCAGATTTTTGGAGATCAAAGTTGGGTAGAAAGCAAGAAGTTGGAAAAGCATAGCATAGAACTTACAGTTACATCTAGCAATTAAAAAAAAAAAATGATGAGACCTACTTTGCCAATCTAGTATTGTACTTAAATTCATAAACTTGATGTAGAAAAGAAGAAAGCTCCTCAGAACAATTACTGTGAAAATATTTATAGAAAAGACACAGGGTAGCTACATTACAGCAGTAGGAAAATGATTGAAGCCAAGATGCCAGGTCAGGACTGATAACATTGCAGTTTCTCTAGATTCATTAAAAATCTTTAAATAACATAGCATAAACCTACTTCATTGCAGTGGAAAGCATTATCCCAAGAAGGCACAATGAGTCCTCATCCTGGAGGTTAGCATCGGCCATATTGATAGAAGACAAAAAGGTTTACTAAAACAATTAAAAAAGAGAGCTGTTTCATTTTGGAGTCATTTTTTTTTTCTATATTATTATTCTATAACAAACAGAATTATTTTTTTTAAGTTATTTTAGAAATTTTTAGCTCTATCACTGAATTAAAAATATAGACACACAATTTTAATAAAATTAAAATGGATATGTGTCTCCTGAAGGATAATTTCCCTTTCTGTATGGTAACAACCCCTGCATAAATGGAAAAGAGTGTAAGCCAAGCTCTGTAGCCCTTTGAAGTCATCTCTATGATTCTTGCATTTAAACTGAATATATTTTCTAATAAATATATCATTTTAAATTGATAAACAAGTTAGATGTGAATTTTGATCATGCCATCATCAAAGTGACAAGTAATACACTAGTTTTGCTAATTCATATAGTAGACTCATTAGGCCATAATTTTATTCATTTGGTCATGAAGCAACCTTGTACAAAATCTCCATTTAAGAAGCTTATCCAAAGTTAAAATTTCTGTGTTGGAAATTGATCAGCAGTATACTTGTGTAGCATATGAGTTGGCCTTTTGGTTTTCTTGTTTTAGATGAGAGAATCAAATTGCTCCAATACCTAATTATCAAAATTATCAAAAGAGTATCCTATTCATTCTCTATTGTTTTTTTGTTTTTTAATTTTTAATAACAATTAGAAATGGTAAAATTACATGATTTTTGTTGATAGGATAAACATGAATGTAAGAATAGAAATTTTTATGGGCGATTATTTTGGGTTTCATACCTTTTTAGTTATTATTCAGACAAACTAGCTTGAATTCTCATTATTACCACTCACTCAGTTTGTATTATAAATTTAAACATAGTTTTTTGAATTGTCTGTTTGCAAGAATTATTAAGTTGTCATAAATAATTTCCTTTTTTGTCTTGAATTTTATTCTTGAAAAAATAAATTATATCTCATTTGATTATATATTCATTTATCAAGATAGACTAGGTTCTATAGCCTTAGATGGCAACCAGACTAGGAGAAAGTAACTCTGAATTCAAAATTCTATGTAGCCCTGGTATGGCACATACTTTACAGCTAAAAATTCAGAGTTGGAGCCTCTAAGGCAGTTTGTTACTGATTTCAGCCTTGTTCTGGCAGCTCCTGAAAAAATAAATTATATCTCATTTGATTATATATTCATTTATCAAGACAGACTAGGTTCTATAGCCTTAGATGGCAACCAGACTAGGAGAAAGTAACTCTGAATTCAAAATTCTATGTAGCCCTGGTGTAGCACATACTTTACAGCTAAAAATTCAGAGTTGGAGCCTCTAAGGCAGTTTGTTACTGATTTCAGCCTTGTTCTGGCAGCTCCTGCAACGGCACTGTAATGACCTTGCTGTTCCTTTGAATCCATAAGCAACATAGAGAGCAGGTACAACTCTTTGGATCGGTTGTAGAAATTTATCTTTGTCAACTCACTATCTTTCGTATTTGAACATTGCCATATGGTAATGTACTCCAAATGTATTCTTAAATGCCATTGTATGATTAATAGTTAGGTTGATACATTTGCAAAAATGCTGCTTGGTGCACATCCTGATGTTTAAAAATCTAAAAGGATGCAGTAAACTCCCTATCTGTGCATCCCAGGAACGCACCTCGATTCTCTCATGAAAAACAATCTATTGCACACAACCAACCTATAATAGTTTTGAGATAGTAAGAAGGAATTTGTTTATTGATACTATGTAAACAAGGATATCAGTCCAATGATTCATGTTTAATTTAAAATGTAACTAATATATTCTTTCTGTAACTGAACATGAATCATTTGTCATTATGATAGATACCAATGGTATTTAGTACTTAGATATTTTTTTAACATATTTTGTATTTTTGTTGTTAAAGATGTTATAAAACATTTTTTAAACTATTGGTGCAAATGTTTTAACCAACAGGCATATTTGTTCTGATTGGCTGTGATAATATATATTTAATTTTCTAGTGTTTCCAGTTGTCATGAGAGTCCACTAAGTGGAAATGTGTCAGACTAGTAACACTACAATTTATAATGAAACTTTAGTTTGGACCTGTTGAATTTCCTGAGGAGCCACTCAAATTGCCACGTGTGGATTTCAGGGGACTCACTACAAGAAAGCATTATGTATAAACCAACTTCCATATTAAAAATGAAACAAATCTGTTAAAAATTACTGAAATATAGACTATTTTCTTATATCCACAGGTGAGTGAATGCCAAGGTGAGGAAAACTTCTTAGCAATGTTTCATTCTGAGAAATAACTTCTTCAGATTAATGATGATGTTCTATCTCATAGATAGAAAGGAGGAAAATCGAGAAATGCAACAATTTCTGGTTATAATGTATATATTGAAACCCTAAAGTGAAAGATGCTTAGCCTTTAAATTTAAATGTTCAATGTATATAGATGTTAACTTAGCCTATTTCAGTCATTTTTTTTTATTATTATATTTATTATTATTGTTTTTAATTTTCATACATTAGTCATAATTTTGTTAGGAAGATCTTTTATACATACAGGACATAAATTTAGTCTAATGGATTCTGAAATTAGGGCATTTTTAATACATTTTCACCTTAATATTTTACTTGAAAGCAACACTACACTATACTGAAATTATGGTCAAATTTATTATGATGAATGACTAATGCATTGACGGTATATTTTGTAAAAGATCCTTTTTATGTTCATATGATTTTTCATAAATTGTTTTGTAAATTTGTGCTTCAGGTTTAATGTTATATATATATATATATATATATATATATATATATATATATAATATAATATATAAATTCAAACATCTACTCACATCACAAAAAAAAAATCTGGAATAATTATAGGTTTCTGCTTAGAATTTGTATCCTCAATTTTACATGATTAAAGACAATACACTGAAAAACTTTTAAACTCTTCCAATATCTGAATTATTTAAAATATAATGCAAAGAAGAAAGCTTACAAAATCACACACATACCAAAAAAGACCTTCATAAAACTAAGCATATAATATGGCCCATCCACTTGATTGATGACTATAAGTGAAAAAAAACATAACATTTGTTGCAACTACTTCAAAAACAATAAGCTTTAATCAACAAAAATCAGAAACTATAATTTTTGTGTGTATAACTTTCAGAGTGCAGATATTGCACTGATCCTAAGCAAGTACCAGTCATTGACTCTGAGCTTAGTCAGTCCTGATTCATATATAAATAATCCCATAATTACAGACAAGTATTATACTTGAATATAAATAATATACACAAGGAAAAATTATATTGAACTTCTTATATTAGTATGAATATTAAATGATTTTTTTTTTCTCTTATAAGCAACTTGAGATTTTGATCAGAACACAAGTGGTTTAAATGGTTGATTAAAAATGCTTGGGTCTAAAATATAGAAAGACATTTCAATGTAACTAAACTGGTAGAATATAAGTATAAAATTATATTTTTAGTAAATTTTTGTCTGTGTGGATGTTAAGCCACATTTATGTCACTAGTGGAGTTGCTTAAGATTTTATCAAATTTCAGTACAATTGCTTGGAATCAGAAAATCATATATACTAGTTTAAAGGGTTAAAGAAAAAAGGGCTCTTTACAATGAGTTAGACCATTAGATTTTGTTGTTCTATAGAAATATTGATCAATTTTTTTTTTTTTTTAATTTAAAAATTTTTTTTTTACACTTAATTTACCAAGTACAAGGCCTAAGAGCTACTCAAGGTAGGGGTTACTGAGTAAGATTGTTGTTAGAAAGAGAGGAAATAAACAAATATTAGTACTCACTTACTTTTGATATCTATTCTACTCATCTTCATAATTATGACAAGTAGGGTAGATATTGGTTTACCCTGGACTTGTAGATCAAGATTGTAGTAGTCAAGAAAGCATTCTCTCTGGAGTTTGTTTCACAAAGTAATAGTTCTGAGGAAGAAGCTGTCTGTGTTGAACTTGCTTTTTATTTTCTTCAAAAGGAACAAAAAGAGAATGTGGATGGTTCACCGTGGTGAACATGGCATGGCAGGTCCTAGTTGTGAAGGTCTAAGCTGGTTGGACTAAGCAATGTAACTCGTCCAAACATCATTCGGAATAATAACAATATATTGGTGACAGTTCATCTGAGGGATAAGGGCTGCAGGGTGGTGAGTAATCCATCACCCACAAGGCCACGCATGCACTTTTGTACTCTGTACAGTAAAGATTGGGCAGCACTAGCCCAGGTATGGCAGCAATATACTCCCTATTCTAAATTCCTTTTTCTCACTTTCACTCCCTGTAACCCCCTGCATACTTGTGGTATTCCCACATTGTTTGGAGTGAAATGATTTTAAAAAAAAAATAAATAAATAAATCATTCTCGGTCAAATCTGATTTTTGTAAAATTAGAGTATGGTATGGTTGAATTAAAAAAAGAAAAAAAAAAAAAATTCAGAAAAGTCTCAAAGTAAACGTGGTGGGAGACCCAAATTTCTCATACATTGCTATTTATAAGCCTCAATGCTATAAACTTTTTATTTTGGGGGAGATTAGTTTTCTTATTACAATGAGTAAGACAGGTTTTCCGAACATTTTTTTATTTTTTATTTTTATTACTTCCTCTTAGTCTCATATAACATGAACAACAACAACAAACATTTAAAAAAAAAATGCTGGCTTGTTTTTATGACATTTGCCAATTTGAACATTTCAACCATAATTTTATATGGTACTATCAATCTTTTTGTCCATTCTATGGCTTTATAAGACCCAAGGTATGCATTCATCAAACTCCAGTTCTAGGTTCATCCCTTCCAGGTTGCACCTACCCTATTGCATTTAAAGGGTCGGGTCAGTCCTTCTTGCTTGCTTGCATCCTAAAAAGTGCCAAGGAAACTGCAAAATATTCAGCATGTACATGTGTTGCTTTGCATTAAATGTGATTCTTTGACAAAACTACCATTTTTTTTTTTTTTTTTTTTTTTTTTTTATTTTGGCTTCTAAGAGAATGTATTGACTACAACAGAAATTACTTTTCAAATTAAGGTGATAAATAAAATGTACATTTTGTTTTTGGGTTTTTCTTTTTATTCTATAAAAAAGACATTAAAATTGTATTGAAAAAGGAAAACAAACAAGGGAAAGAGCAAAGATAATAAAATAAATCACCATAAATAGATGAATCAAAATAATAATAGCAATAAACAAGAAAATAACAAAAATGTGGGTAACTGGTTTTTGATCTTCAGTTTTGGAGCCAATTGAGATGCTATGTAGATTGTGTGTACAACATTGTTGGCCTCTTTTTTGCTATTTTCTTTTTTCTTGTTGTTTGCATTCACATCTTTTACCTGATTTATTTTATTATCTTTGTTCTTCTTCCCCGTTTGTTATTTCTCTTTTTAAATACAATTTTAATGGATGTTTTTATAGCATTACTAAAGTTTTGTACCACTCATAGACTGTTTAGATATTTTTGTTTATAATCCAAATATTTCATTTAATTTTTACTCTATGTATTGACACCATTTGTCATAAAAATCACGGAAAAACCCTTTGAATTATTCAGCTAGAAAGGGAACAGATTAAAATTATTTTGTGTCAGTTCCACTATATCGTTCCAACTGAGCAATGGTGAGAGGAAAATGGTACAAACATTCATCTTCCATCTTCAAAGTTCGTTCAAAAAACGATCAGGAGAATGGTCAATAAGTTTTAAAAGGGGGAGCATTAGAGAGGAAAACTGGCTCAGCAGGTCACAACAGCAAGAGGGATCATCATTTTAATTTAGAGCTAAATACATTCTTATTATTCAAAGTAGTTTTATGAAAATCTTAGAGAATTCCAGTGGTATCTTTAATCATTTCTAAAATACAGCAGTTCATTGTTTAATATAACAATTGGACAATTTTGCTGTTGCACCTTATATATATATATATATATATATAGTTTTACCTGATGATCCTGAATCCTTAAAAAAGGATTTAGGTGAAATAAATTATCGTAATGGTACCTTAAAGTGGTTTGTTTTTCATTATATATTAGCTCTCTCCTCACATTGAGCTCTCAGGATTTCATCCTCTTTGGATTTACCAATTCGGTTTACCAAGTTCCCTATAACTTAATTATATATATATGTATATGTGTTTTGTTGAATATGACAAAGGAAAATTTGATTCATTTTTTTGATTTAGCTTTTCCAACATTATTACATTCTTACATTTTTTTTTTTTTTTTTTTTTTTTTTTTTTTTCCCCATTTGGTGGGAGGGAGAAAGTGCATAAATTGTTCATATTGTCCATTCTTCTTTATCCATTTTCAAGGTGGTTTGTTTTTAGGTGTTATTAATTTCTTTTCATATTTAACTGTTTAAGATGTAGTTTTTATGCTGTTTGAATATTTCAAAATTTCAGGCCAGCATGTCAAGATAAATATACGGTTTAATATCTGGACGAAGTGCCTACTCAAATGAGTATCCACTAAAGTGATGAAAATCTGTCAGATTAATAAAAATCCATTCTAATATTATACTTTCACTTCAAGTAAGGCAATAAAGCCACTAAGACACAAGGTTACTCAGTGTGAGAAAGAATAATAAAAGAACAGGAATTAAGAAGACAAAAGATAATCATTGATATTGAATTTAAATTTCTGAAGATAAAGTGCACACACACATATTTTGAGTGTGTTTGAATTTAGCATAGGTCATATTTGATTGGTTAAGCCCACAAGCCTTTTTTTTTCTTTTGAAATTAAATTAATCTTTCGCTCACCAGTGGTTTGACATTGCCTGAGGAGGCACATTTGTGGTGTTGAAACATGATTGTAACCATGTAGTGATTTTTAACATGTTTTTGTTTTAATATCGTAAAATAATAATAATATTTATCTCTACTCTGTATTGAGACCTCTTTTAAATGAAATGTTACATACATTGGAATTATACGCCATTCATTCTCATTTTACCTATATATATATATATATATATATGGCCACCAATCCCTCTATAATACATTTTGACTGACAAGATGTCTTTGCTAGGTTTTTTTATTATATTTTACTTGTATGTGAACAAGTTGTTTTCTTTTTAATGAGTGTAGAAATTCTAATGTTTGATTCCAGGGGCTTTCGGCTAATCTCTTAACCATTTTGAAGAATTTTACTTGTTCATCGTTTATTATAGTAATATAAGTACTACACACACACACACGCATACACATTCCGTTTTTGCAGAGGCTAAAAATCTCAATACCCATCCTTAACTCTAAATCCACTAACCTTGTGTCACACTAAGCTAAACTTAGTCAACATCAAATCCCAATCCATTGGGTAAGCAACCAACATTATTACTACTTGAGCCAGCTAACACACACACACTTTTCATCATAATTTTATTTATAACTTGTGCAACAATGTTTGAAATTATTGAAATTCCAATTTATTTTTTTCTCTTCTCTAACTTGTATAACAAAGTGAAATAACTTTGTATTTTTTTTTTTTTTTTTTCTAACAGCTTTTGTTACCAATTCACATACTTGACAACACATTGGATTGTAAATACTCTCTGACACCCTAGGCTGTACTGTTCAACTCCACTAAATAATGAGTGACTCTGAACATAACTTAGTATTATAATTGTCCCTAGTCTGTTCTGACAACCTGTTCAGCTTTGTCAACTGATTAAATGACATTTCCTTATGATTTGGACTGAAGAAATTATATAAATGCAAGTAATATCACCTGGCTTTATCTGAAATGGCAGGTGTCGGAAAGTAGCTGTTTAAAGTTTATTATATACTAGTTTTGAACATTTTCACTGATTACAGTTTGGAAATATAGCTTATTAGAACTAAAAATGTTTGGGGTTTTTTTTGGGGGGGGTGTTATTTTTAGATTCTAGTTTAAGAAACCCCAAACATTTTAGACCATCAACCCTTATCATATACAATAAGAAAATATCCATAATTACTTTTTATTTAAAGGTGGAAACCCCTTTGCTATTTTCCTTCATTATTGTTTCCCCAATAAGATTAATATTAGTTTCCTTTTTCTTTTCTTTTTTTTTTTTGATTCCTTTTTTTTATTTTCTATTTCTCTCTCTATACTACCTGTGTTTGAATAATAATGAAAGCAATTTCATAAATAAAATGGGTAATGATAAACAACTTTTCTGCAATGAAGTGAGGTTAATAGATTAGGAACTATTATGAAAAGTTTGTAAGGTAAAAGAAACAGCATACATGAATTTGTTGAAAAATGTCTAAGCTCGGGATCTTCAAACTTCTTTAGACCGTCAACACAGGAGGCATGTAAAAATCTCTGTTAACAATAAATTGTTTTGAAATATGATTCAAGAAGTGTATCAATTGTATTTTGTTCAGTCTTTATTTTTGTTTTCTTTATAAGAGTAATCTTTCCTAGTGAATTTATATGACACAAAGGTTAGACCTCCAAATGAAATAAGTCATGAACAATGTTGTATATAATATCAATTTTCAGTTGTAGAAGAGAAACAAGGAAGAAACCAACGAACCACCACATAAAGATTAAACTTGAACATTTTGAGGCTTATTATGAGATGCTTAAATTGAATTGAATATGAAAAGGAAAGGGAAGACATCAACTTTTCTGCAATGATGTGGGATTAATAGATTAGGAACCATTATTGAAAATTTGTAAAGTAAAAGAAACAGCATACATGAATTTATTGAAAAATTTCTAAACCAGGGATCCCCAAACTTTTTAAACCAAACCCCAGGCTTGTATATAAAAAAAAAAAGATGTATTTGTTTGAATAATGACCAGAAAAAATCCTAAATGATATAGGTAATAATAAATACATTGAAAATAACTTAATGTCTTTTTATGGATTTGGTTGAAATCATTAATGGTAAGAATGTGTTTGATAAGCAGTAGCAATGGCCAGTTTGGTTATTTGGTCGAAAATTGGTGAGCTTTAGTCTTAAATCACTAAATTCTAACATGTTCTGTCTGTTCTTCTGATTAATTAGAATTCCATTTGTGTGGCTAAAACCAGCTTCAATGAATTTGGAACTTGAGAATGCAAGTAAGAATGGCTCAACTGCTGCACTCAACTTCTGGAGGTATTTAGTATTAGTATTTACATTACTCAACAGTCACCAACACTTTTACTTCTGGGTAATGACTTAGCTTCAAGATCCATACACATGTCAATGAGTTCATCTCGTAAGATTCATGGTTTGCATTTTCTGTTTTCAACTATTTTAGAGACTCCAGTTTCAGATTATATTCTCTGCTTCTTGAGACTAATTACTAAATTTGACAAAAATTTCTTATTCAAATAGCAGCTCTTAGATTATGCCTAGACTTATGTACATTATTTTTTTTTTTTTCCAAATCATTTCAACTCAAGCAAGGCAATAAAGCCACTAAGATGCAAGGGTGGTTACTGAAAGTGAAGGAAACTGAAAAAAACATTACTGAGAAGAAAGGACAATAATAACAGGATTCACAGAGACAGGAGATGACAATTGAACTTGCATTTAAATTTTTGAAAATTGTAGTTTATGAAAGTAAAAAGACAAAAAACATTAGAATAGAATTTATGGTTACACTTAGTAATTTAAACAGCAAAATTGAGATCTATATGTCAATCTAGTATTATGTTTAAATTCATCTTCATACCAAAGAGGACAGCTTATCAAAACACTTGCCATGAAAATATATATAGAAAAGGCACAGGGAAACTACATAACATATAAGGGATTTGTTTTTATACATTTTAAGTAGATAAATAAATACCTATGTTTGTAGAAACCTGAGAAAAATGTTCATTTTTTTCTAGTCCTACTGATGGCTTTTGTATTCTCAGGCCTTCTGATTACCACTGTTGTCTATTTTCTTTGTCAACAAAAAAATCTGTTACTTATAGCAGTTGTTCTTATAAAATCTACTTGATATATTCAGACTTGTATTCAAATAAAACCATCAATATACTATTTTAATTATTTTTCTGTTTGTTTACTTTGAAGCTTGCTTAAAGAAAGCTAAAAGAATCTGACAAAAAGAAAACTCTTAAAAATGAATCCCATTACTTCCATGGCCATATAGCGTTGAAACATTGGTTCCCTGTATGATCACTGAAGTTAAACGACGTTTGGATTGGTCAGTACCTAGATGGGTGACTGCTTAGGAGTACCAGGTGCTGTAAGCTTGGATGTGCGAGTGGTATAATGGATAAAGGCTCAGAATTAAAAAGTGAAAAGCAGAGTTCCACTGCCAGTCGGATTCATTTTATTCACTTAGGTACAAATACTGTTGAGAAAGGTAGGGGTCCACTACTTCCCCTCTGCTATGGGTTAATTGGTAAGACTTGTATCACTAAACCATTATCTCAACAAAAATAAAATCCTTACAATGTAAAAATACAACCCTATTCTCCTGACTAAAAAAAGATTGTTTTCCTTCCTACTCCTTAGCCATAACTAATTTTCCTCTATTTTACACAAGGCTTATGGCCATATAGTGTTGAAACACTGGTTCTCGTATGATCATCGAAGTTAAGCAATGTTGAGCCTGATCAGTACCTAGATGGGAATATTAGGTGTTGCAAACATGGTGTGCTAGTGGTGCAATGGATAATTGCTCAGAATTGTTAAATGGAGAGCTGAGTTCCAATTCCCATTTGGGTTCATTATATTCACTTACATGCAAATACCTTTGGGAAAGTTATCAATCCAACTATTTTCTCCCCAGCCATGTGTTAATTAGTATGACCTTGTATCATTAACTGATTCATCATAATTTATTCAGTTAGTGCATTTTGCACTGCTGTGGTCACCACTCCCTGCCATCTCACAATTTTGCTTCATGATTACATTCAAGGCAAAGTAGTAATGGATTTCCAGTTCCTTTTGCAATGTGTATATTGAGGTTATCCCATCCCAGAAGATAAGGAAACAGGACCTAAAAGGCAGCAGGTGGCTTGAATTCAGCATTTTCCTTATTGACTGATTGCCAGCCTAGGTTCTAGAGTTGAGTCTGTCCTGCTGTTTACCCATAGGTTGGGAGGAGATGGATTCATACCTTTCCCAAGAGTATTAGCACATAAGTAAATGCAGTGAACTCGAATGGAATTTGAACTCAGCTCTCCAATTCCTCAATCCAAGCCACTATTCATTACTCCACCATGTCTGCTCATTATTATTTAACAAAAAAAAAATTCTTACAATTGAAAAATATTTTCTGGTTTTAAATAACCTGCAATGGGTTGATAAGCTGTAAAAAAAAAAAAAAAAATTAATCGGTTAATCAACATTGCCTCCAGAATTTATACACCAGAAATTGATATATAAATTGATATATAAAACATTATTTTGTTTGTAATTCATACCGTCAGTTGAATTTACTTGAGTATTATCTTTCCTGAAGTCATGGGTTACATTTGACTAGTATGACAAATATCTATTTAGAAATAGAAAAATGAACGTCTCCTATAGATACAGCTTGTGTGACCAAATACCTTCCTTGTTCACAAAAATCATTGATGTCATACCCTTGCCAACATGAATATTATCGCAATTAATTTAACTCCTCATGATAGAAATAAATTCATGGTTGTCTGTAATGTGTGTAATGAATATAATTTGATACTCTTCAACAAAGGATGACATTATTTATACTATTTGGACTATTGTCCTCATTTTTCTTGTTATCACATCATTTCAGATGTTGTGTCCTCCAACCTTTATCAGGTGTATATCAATCTGGCTAACTTACAGGGAATTCTGATCTGAATCCTTTATTTAATCTATGGAGATAGACTATTCTCACTCCATTGCCCATGTCTAGGGATATCTCCTCTAGTTCTTATTTTTAGTACTGTTCAGTTATTGCTCACCCATATTATTTATTTTATTTTTATTTATTGTAAGTAAAAATCCTATAAAGATATCAATGTTTTAAATTAATGTAACCTCAGAACATTAGTCTATTATATATAATTCTATTATTAGTCTATTATATATAATTCTATTATATTTATCCAAAAAGCAACGCATTTCTTAAAATAAATAAACAGCTAAATCTTCTGACTAATAATAGCAGGCTTTTAATAAATGACACACACATGCATAGATTCAAAATGAAAGTTGGAGGACTTTTAGACATTTGTATTATCTCTAAATGGAATGGAAAAAAAAAATTCTTATTGAATTACAACATAATTAAGAACTAATTTTGCTTTAAACAAAATAAGGAAAAAATTTCCTATCAACTTTTAAAAATCTTAAATGAACCATTAAAAAATAATATTCATGTTATGTTTTCTGCTTATCATAAACTAAATTGAAAATACAAAGGCAAATTTTAAAAAAATGATAAACCTGGAAAATTTAATTATGATGTAAGGCATTGTGAATAATTTTATTTCTTATATAAAGACTTAAAAAGCTTTTGGGAGGAGGTAGATTGTGTTAATATCAAACCCTATAATAATTATCAATATGTATTTATATATTTCCTGTCCCATCTGTAGTGGGAAGGGAGGTAAATCGACTTTGTAAAATTATGGGTGATTACTTCTCTTAGTTATTTTAATAATCTATACAAATAAAATATTTATCTGCATTTAAGCAAAATTACTTCCCGAACAAAATAATTAGTCAGTTCCTCTATTCCTACGTTTCTTAGATTGCAGTCTTATTTGTTCAAGCCTTTTATGTGAGGTACTCGGATATCTTTGTCAATTAAGTGATTTCCTTGCTTCATCTCAGTCTTGAAATAAGCAGTGTCTTTGTTCTGTTGCTAATCTTTTTCTTCCAAAAGATATTTCCATTTCCCTGTTATATTAAACACATATTACACAAAAAGTGATTTATAATACCAGGAGTAATCAATGAATCATAGATACCATTGAATGCCTAAAAAATGTAAAGGGAACGGATTAATTAAATGTTTCATTGGCCTCTATTTTAGTTAATTCATTTTCCACTTTTTTGAATCTCGATACATTGTTTCAAGACTTTTGTTCCATTGTATCTCACCTTAGAAAGTTTTTAACAATCAATTGCATTCATTTTTGACTGCACTGGTGCACTAATTTATATAGAAAATTAATAAACAGAATGCAATTCTTGAAGTATGATAAAATTAATAAGAACATTTCCATATAAAATTATTCAAGGTGGTTTAACCTAAAATGTCAAAATAAAACGTTTCTATTTTTATAAAAAATTTCAGTAAAATTAACCTAATTTCTTTTTGTATTTATTCAAACTTCAATTTAACTTTTTTTTTATTTTATTTTTTTTTTTTTTTTTTAATTCATTTCTTAAAAAAAAAAAAATGGTGGTTGTATGCTGCTAACAACTACAAATAATAACATTAAAAAACATTTTGATTTTTGGGATTGATTAAAATTTTGTGGAGGATAATTAAAGTAGATTTTAAGGATTGTTCTGGAACAATGGTCAAAAAAGTTAGTCCCTGATAGATATCCACATATTCTTTTTTTTGAATGGCATGCCTAATTTCATGAGGAAAATAATGTTGATTCAAAAATTTTCTTTCCTCATCCCTTGTTCACTCACATTGTCTCACATATAACCACAGATATAATCAAGGATTAAATAAAATATTTCTTGAATTCTATAACTTTTGATTGAAGGTCATGTTTTCGTCATTTTAAACCGTGGTAATTTTCACTAAGGAAGATCAGACATGTTAATATCCTTTTTACTTTAGAAACAGAAAACATTCATAATAATTTTTACTCTGGAGAAGAAATATATGAGGGTAAGTCAAAAATTATCTGTTCATTCACCATAACAATTGTAAAAACAAGTATGCAGATAATTTTTTACTTTCCCTTGTATTATTTTAAAAAGTGAGTTGTATTTTCAAATGAATAAACAAGAAACAAATCACATGAAGCAGTGTATGTCAGTCCCTGTCATCTATGATAATATTATACTGAGATTTCATTTTTTAATTGAGAAATCTTTCCCCATTTTTAAGGTAATGATTTATGGTCTTCTGTAATGAAAAATTACCTTGAATCTTTTTAGTAGTGCAGCCCACCTTATGATGAGCCATATCTTATGTGGCCCATTGGTCAAGAAAGATTTCCCATGTCTTCTTTTTATTTTATTTTATTTATTTTTTTAACCACCATAATTATAGATCCTATTTCAAAGTCTTATTGGTTGTTACTATTCTGGTTATATTACAGAATCTTCCATTGGCCACTGTACCAAAAGTAAGTGTGCCATTTTGGGCTCTTTGGAAACTCTGTGAGTCAGTTGTCACTCCTACTTAGCACTGAGTATTAGAGAAAGTGAAGCAAAAGTTTCAACAAATATTTCAAGAAGTGTGTGTGTGTGTGTGTGTGTGTTTTGTGTTTTTTTTTTTTTTTTTTTTATGGCTTGGTGGAGATTTTTGCAGCTGGATTAATATCATCTGTTTTGTTTTCCCCTATTTATTGATATTATTTTATTTTGTTTTGCTTTTGAATGATTTTGCAAATAGTGCTTTCAAAATCACTGTTTATTTACTTTTTCTTTTTCTAAGACATTGAATTAAAAGAAAGAAATATTAATGTAGTGATGAATGTATTATTGCTTTATTCCCTCCTCATCCTCCTCCCTATCTTGATGCCATTATTTCAATTGTTTGGCATTCAACCAAATTATTACAGATAAATGGGTGCTCTTTTAAATGTTCACACAAGCATAAAAGGTGTGTTGACACATTCTTTGATGAAAGCAATGTTTTTATTATTGAAAATTATTTATGCGTGAGAAGTACAACTCTATTAATTGGGCTACAATAAGAATAAAGGAGTTTGGTACAATTACAAACAATTTGCATCTTTCAGCTTTACTGTAAAGTGTGTGTGTGTGTATATATATATATATATATATAATTATTTATTAAAAAATTATAACATAAATATGTTATAAAATCACTACAAGAATAGCCATTTTGTTTCAACACTTCTGGTGTCTTATCAAGTGGTGGTGTTAAATATAGAATAAAGGTTTGTGATTTTTTTTTTTTAAACCTTTATTCTATATTTAACACCAGTCTCTCTTTCTTACACATACACTGATGTGCCAAAAGTCATGGAATAGTAGTATGTAAGTGTAATGGTAGGTGGTGCCACCATATCTTCATATCATGGAAATGACATACATATATACACACACATATATATATATATATATATATATATATATATATATATATATATATATATATATATATAAGTTGTGCTCTACTGAGTGTAAACACTGGTCATATTACTCATGTTAAAGTGATGTGAAGTATCAAAATTTGAACAGAGCATGATGATGCCAGACTGATGGCATATCCCATTTCTGAAATTGTGGAAGCATCCCTCAATCTAAAGTGGTACTGATGAAAGGCATTATCTCCTACCGTTGACAGCATGGTGGCTGATTACAGGTTCTTAATGATCATGACCAAATGTGGTATCTGTAGTAACAAGGAAGTGACAATGGCTTAAATCCTGTCCCCATTCAGTGCAAATATTTTCAGTATTCTTTAGCATCCATTGGATATGGGAACACAAAGACCCACTAGAGTGCTTCCTGCTAACACCACAACATTGGATACAGTGCTTCATCTGATCTTCTGATGTCACTAACTGGACCCTGAAGGACTGGCATGTGTTGTGTGGTTTAATAAGTCTCAGTTATGGTGGTTTCAGGCTGATAGTAGGGTTCAGGTGTGATGTTGACCCAAAGAGACTATGGATACAATTTGTCACCAAAGCATGTACAAGCTGGTGATTGTTCCATAATGTTATTGGGGGGGGGGGTTCTTGTAGCATTTGTTGTGTTTTGTAAATGGCACAGCCACTCGAATCAGAGGATGCCAGTCTACTAGGGTGATTAGCTAATTTCCACTGCAGTTGCCTGCTCAGGCACATTTGTGTTTGTTCAACACCCACAGACCGCACCAGTGGTTTATACTGCCACTATGCTGAACGGACTTAGTTACAATTTCTGGGAGAGAGAATGTTATCTAGCATGATCAACAGTCTGAACAAAGCTAGCACTGTCAAACCTTCAGTCCCAATGACTTGTGACAGCACAACCACTGATGACTCCCATGGATTCCGTCTACCCAATTTCACTCTGTGGTATGATTTTCAGGCACTTTCCAAACATACTGCACGCTGGGATTGTCTTCTCCAGATTGATAACATCAAGATGTCCCCTCCCTGATAACTCAACCATGGTGAGATTTGAACCTGGGTCTCATGGTCAGAAAGTGAACATTCTAACTACTCGGCCACACACCCATTGTTGTGTTCTACTGCTTAAACACATCATTAACCTTAACAAAAATTGTTAGCAAAATACCTTTGAAATGCTAGGAATTGAAAAATAAAGAAATTTATAATCCAATTTGAATTAAATATAAATTGTAAAACCCTTTCCTCAAATCATTATAATAAGAGATCCTCTGTCAGTCAGGAGCCACATTGTTTTGTATGAGATTAATACTGGTCCTGCCACAATGAAAAAACACCATCTATCTATCTATCTATCTATCTATATATATATATATATATATATATATATATATATTTTGTTTTGCTACCAAAAGTTGTGCTATTTTTTTTTTTCCTGTGTTAATATAATTATTGTACAGAATGTCTTTTGCCAGATATTAAAAACTGCTTTCTTTTATTTTTCAGAGCAAGTTAATCAAGCTCTTCAGTAAGCAGCTAGTCATCAAAGCAAAGCTCGAAGATGACCAGCGCCTGGCCGAGTTTCCCAAGATCGAGAAGTGGCTCAACATCTTTGGTATCAATGAGGAAGCAATTTCGGTAAGTTTTTATTTCCAAAAATTCCTTTAACACATTGCAGAAACAATAAAATAATAATTAATGTAGGTGATTGTATGATTTTCCTGACATCCTATTTCATTGAGACATCTTAAAAACTTGCTGTTTGTCCATGTGAAGGCTCCTTGCTCTCAGATATTAAACTTTACCACACCACAGGAAGCAATAGTCACCATAGAATTCCTTACTACTATCAACAACTTCTGTCACCTGTGATGGCTACTATAAATAAACACTTGTCAACTATTATTTCCGGTATTTTAACCTGGAAATCGCCTACGACTGCTTTGGAACAAGAGTAAACTTCCATTTTCCAACGCCATCTAGACTCTACATGAGGTGTGACACCAATAAACCCACATTAATTTTTTCACAATTTTTTTGTAAACAAAAATGGCCACATCAATATCCAACAAAGCCTTTATTACAGAGTTTTTCTTTGATTAACACTCTGATGATGATTTTAAAGGCTTTACTCGAGTGGATATTGATGGTGAAGTGGTTGGAGATGATAACCACACTAGTGATGTGGAGGAAAGCTATGATGACCACTACTGGTGAACATCAGTATATCTCATAGCCTTTCTGAAGGTGAATTATTTTGTCTATTTATAAACAGTGAAATAATAACTTTATTCGTCAATGAGACAAATATGTCAGGTGAAAGAAAGTGCAAACAAATGCTAGTGTCTTCTCATTGTAAACATGAGGAAACACGTCATTTTTGACAAAATGAAAGCCTTTTTAGTGATTCTTACACCCCCAGATCTCCACAAGGAGTAATAAAAGTTAAAGTATTAGGTTGGTGCAAAGATAATGATGTAATAATGCCGTTTTTTGACGTTACATCAAAAAACGACATTATTACGTCATTATTTTTGCACCAACCTAATACATTGAATTATTTATGTATTTTTTAATATATTTTTTTTTGTGTTTTTTCAATTCCGTGTTTCAATTTTTTGTTTTAAACGTTAAAACGTGTGCAAAACATAATGCATTACATTGAAATATTACTCATTTATTCTTTTATTAGTGTACAAAAATTAAAATCTATGTGCACAAGACAGTTATAACAATTTTAAAACAGTAGGTGTTCATGTTTTTGCACCCTCAAAAACAAAAATGCAGTGGCAGGGAGAACAATTCTAGAAAGAAATTAGTGTGGTAAAGGTTAATTAAACTTTATATCTTTGGTTTGCTGATCTTCTGATAAGACTAATTTTGATTTTAAATAATGACAATTCAAAAGTTAATTTATTTACCTTGGCACTAATTTAAAACTGAAGTCTCATATTGTTAGCTTACAGAAATAGTGTTATTACTAAGCTACTAATTTGTGCCAGACTCAGCTATGTTATGGGGGAACTACTGAGATCGATTTCTAAGGATTTTAATAACTGTATAATTTCTGTTAATGTACTATAGAAATAAGAACAAGAATAGTGTTTGCTGCTTAGTCTCAGTAGTATAAATTTTGTTCAGTCATAGTTATTACAGTTGAGGTTTCTGGAACACATGAGGAAGGAGTGCTTGGAAAATTTGATACTCACAGGACAGATTGAAGGCAAGAGACAGAGGAATGTGACACAATCTACCTGGCAAGTTTGAGTTGAATGGATGGCAGAATAGGGTATGGGAGAGATGGCAAAAAGAAAAAAGTTGTTAAGGGCTACAAGGGACAGAAAATTGTGGAGAGCCATGATCGCCAACATCCTGAAGGGACATGGCACATAGAAGAAGAATGGTTATTGATGTTTATGAAACTTTGAGCTGTTAAAAGTTTCTCTATCTGACCAATAAAGGAATGCCTATGATCTGTGAAATGTACATGCTATTCTTAATAGTTTAGTATGAAGTAGATGAAAATTACTGTCAAAAAAGAAAAAAGTAGTAAAGGTGGTGTACATCCACTTAAGAAACCAGCTTTTTATTAATCTTTATCAAAGAGGATCATTGACAAATTTAAAAAATAAAATGATAAAAATGAAATTACCAAGAAGAATGATGCAAAACGTTCTAAAAGTAATCCTTATCAGTCATCTCCTCCAAAAAAGAAATACTGATACTAGGTCGACTTACATAATACCAGGGAACAGAGAAAATCTTTCCCTCTACAAAATTATGGTTGTCTAGAAATAAAGTTTGAACACTCTTCATGTGGAAAGATGACTGTGCAATACTTAAAATTTTGAAATAACTGTTTGAAAGAGTGTTGGCACAGACTGGATTATCAAACGTATGTGCAAATACCCTTAGGAAAGGGATAAATTCCTCTCCTCCCTCCAGCTGTTGGTTAAATAGTTGGACTTGTATCTGGAAAAAAATCATTGTTGTTATCAAAACAAATCTTCATGCAAAAACCAAAAAAAATTCTTAGAAATCAAAATGTTTTGGCTTTAAATAACCCACAAAGGGTTGATAAACCATAAAAATCAATAGGTTAATCAATACTGGATTGTCAATAAGATGATATCCGACTGTGATTCAATCCACTTGACATATGGTTTCTCAAATTTTTTTAACATTTCTAAAAAAAAAAAAAATCTGTTTGGTTGTTGAAATACTATCCTTCTGTTATCACTTGAATCCTTTTAAAATTTCCACCTTCTCAGGTGTCTTTTAAGTACTCAGACAGAGCAACTAAGTAAGGTGGATGATCCTGACTTTCAAGCCCTAAATTCTTTTAAGACACACACCTCAACTTTCCAGCCCTGTGATCCGGTGCATTGTCCTGTCAAAAAATATATATATATATATATATATATATATATATATATATACCATTCTGCAGATTCAATCACCTTTCAACAGCACTTATAATTGGTACAGCAAATTCAAGTAGAATTATGCATTAATTTTTTGGGACTCTGTGCTAATGTTTGGGCTTTGAAATTCTTTGGATATGGAGAATGCAAATGATGCCATACATAGGCTGTTGTTTGGTTGGCTTATTTCTGTCCAATTTTATATGTATCCAACATCCAGCAATGACTAAACCTGTACCAGTTATGCTCTAACATCTGATGAGTCAGTGTGAACTGTGGTCAGGCTACTCAATACAAGGTAACATGGATTATCAGAGCTTGAACAAAGCAAGTTCCTACCAGAGGGATAGGATGTCATATTTGAAATTGTAGGGACATTTGACATCTCTTAATCATACTGGGAATACAGTTAACAAAACTAGACTTGATAATCATGACTCCATCCTGAAGCACCTATTGTTTGATCATAGTGGTATGACCATGTTCCTTCAACAATAACCCATTCTTTCAAAAACTTCACTGAATATGCTGCAAAATCAACTTGGAAGTATCCACTTGACATTGAAACCCCTCAGCGCCAACTTGGTTGACAGTTTCTGTCTATCAGACTCCTCATGAATTATAAGACCAACATGTTCTCTGGATATATCTAGTACTTTTGGCTGTGATTTATTGATTGGAAAAAGTTAGGCCATGAACATAGTCAACAGTTTCAGGATTTGACATTGCCAAAAGCCTGTCAGACCATTGTTAGAATTTGCATCTTGGAAATCTGAACATGTACGTTGGTACACCATTTCTTCACAGTTAATGTTTACATCAGGCACTCGTGGATAACCTTTGGAGGTTTTCTCTTGCTGAGGAACTTTGACAAATCATAGTTGAATGCTTGAAAATTCCATACTTTCTATTGCAATGATTTGGTCAATGATAAATGCAAAGATCCTGTAAACTGACATTTTACTATATAAAAGTGGCAAAAAAGAAATGTTTAAATTTTGGAAAATGGGTTGGTTTTATTGCCACATATATGTACCATAACTTTTAGACATAAACAATGTACCATTGTTGAAGACACAGTCATATTGAAGTTCAGATCAGGAAGTAATCACTGTAATATTGTGAATCTTACTTGGGAAAATGCAGTCAAAGAGTTCTACAGATTATTGATTGCATTGTTTATTATTTTTTTTTTTTTTTACCATAACAAAGACTGGGATGGAAGAAGGAACTCTCTGTCTCCCCTTTCCTCCCCCAACTATCTTTTCCCACTTTCTCCATCATCATTGTGAATACATTATAGCCTATGGTCAACAAATTGTTCCAATCCTTCATTCTTCTGCTTATGGGTGACACTTGGCCAATTATTCACTGGTTACAAGTAAACAAATATTTTAAAGTATAAGCCAGGTACTGTTTTAAAAGGAATATCAAAAAGAATTTATGTGGCATGACAGATTTGGCAATAATAAATTTAAAAATGTATTTATTCGTGTGAGGAAACAATATCTTTATTGATAAAATAAATCTGTGTATCTTTCTTGGTTTTCCTGACTTTCCTTAAATTATGATTGTTGACAATTAAACATCCTCTTCTTTAGACTGCTTCAGTTAGTAGGATGTTTAATTGACAAAATAGGATGTTCAAATTTAAAATAATCTATATTGGTTGAAATTTGATAGCAACAAAAAAAAACAATGTGATCAAGTAGAAAGATAATGACTAATCTCAAAATTACGGAAGAGATAATCAGTAATGTGCTGGTTTCAAAAGCTCTTGGAATTAAGTTTTTGCTGAACCCTTTAGAAATACAGTATGCTAAAGTTATCTTATTCTCACAAACACCATCCTAAATGCTCTTCTTCCTTAAACAAAAATCTTCTAGTTGACTTTCTATATATCCTATGCAAAACAAGAAAATGCATACTCTCAGGTACCTACAAAAAATTTTTTGTTTTTGTATTTTTAGTTTGTTTTTGTATTTTTTTGTTTGCTTTTGTATTTTTTGTTTGTTTTTGTATTTTTTTGTTCGTTTTTTCATTTTGTTTGTTTTTGCTTTTTCGTTTTTGTTGAAAATTGACTAATGCATGGAATAATAATGCAACACAAAATGTACTTAGAACAAAATGTATTGAAACAAGAAAGTGTACACAATATTTACATATAGTCTTTTGTATATTCCTGGGAAGACCATTCCTGGAAAAGTCTAAGTCATTCAACATGACGTCCATAGCTTGTTGAAAAATGGCTGGTGCCACTTTAATACCGAAAGGAAGCCTGTTGTACTTGAATAACCCTCTATGCGTGTTTATCCCTAGTAACTTCGAACATTCTTCTTCGATGGGAATTTGGAGATAGGCATCTGATAAGTCGATTTTTGAAAATATAACTCCACCATTTAGCTTGTTAAAAATCTCCTCCGGACTTGGTAATGGTAGTCCTTGATTACCGAGTTCAACCCTGTCGAAAAATCAACACACTCTGATTTGGTTTGATTTCTTTTTAATGCACACAATCGGCGCAGCCCATGAATTAGATTCTACTTTCGAAATAATTCCCCTTTTTTCCAACCTATCAAGTTCTTCGTTAATTTTCTCTACACTTGCGAAAGGCACGTTACGTTTCTTTTTAAAAATTGGCATAGTATTTTCCTTTAATTCAAATTTAGCTTCAAACTTGTTACATCTTCCAAGACCAGGTGTGAAGGTTTCCGGAAACTTTTTCTTTAATTCATCTTTAATGTCCTGTCTTGTTTGTGTATTACTTTCTACTTTTCTGCAGAATGAGTTTAACGGGTTATCCCACAATTTGAATGTTTCAATAAAATCTGTACCCATCAAGTTTTCTCCATTTTTCAGAATGAAAACCTTTATTTTTTTAACGATCCCATTCAATTTCATGGGAAGTACAACCTCGCCTTCGAAGTTAATTTCCTTTCCAGTTACCGTTCGAGCGCGTTTCGTTGACTTCATTATTGTAGGCCTTTTTAAAATTTTCCATGTTTTATAGTTCATTATTGTTAAATCTGAACCCGAATCAAGTTGAAATTTGATATTCTTTTTAAATATTTCAGTCGTCACATATTTCCTTAATTCTCTATCTGATTTGATATTCGAATTTGTTTGTCTAATTTGGCTATTGAATTTTTTCGTTTCACAATACGATCCTTTGTGTCCCTTCTTGTGGCATACGAAACATTTCTTATTTCTATATGGGCAATTTACCTCCCAGTGTCTTTCGTTGCAGCATCTGCAATTATATGGTGGAACCTTTTTTTTCTCCTCGTTCTTCTTATTTAATTTTTCTTGTCTATTTTTAAAATATGCTGAATTTTTACTCCAATTTTTTTCTGATGAGTAATTTGCCTGTTTTTTTATTTTTTTAATATAAGCAATGCCAGCTTCTTCAATTTTTTGAGACTCTTTCTTTAAACTTACAGCCCGCTGACACTCCTCTGCTAACTTTTTCAGGGTAAGGTTTTGTTCAGATTCGAGTTTAGACAAAACTCTACGTCTTATTTCGGCACTCTTACTGGAGACCAGTCCTTGAGCAACAATTAAACACTTAATTTTTTCCACCGTAATCTCTGCCAATCTGAAATTGTCACAATGTCTATTCACTATAGATGCATATGTTAAATAATCCTGATCGTCGGATTTAGTGACATTCATGCATAACCATCGCTTATGCCAAAGCGACATATTTGCTCCAAACAGCTCTTTTAGCAATTTCACTGTTTCCGAGAATTCCAATTCATTCGTTCTTCTCGGTAGAATAAAATCTACAAATTTGCTATGTTCTGCTGTACCTAGCTTCCTTAGTAATAGATTGACTTTTCTTGAATCCGACCAGTTTTCACAGTCTGTGTAGAAAATATCTTCATATCATTTAAAGTACGCTTCAAACGTTTTTTCTTCGTCTGGCACATAGTTGAAAGTTTCCAGCGAATTAAATATGGTATTATTAGAATATGAAGAATTTCCCTCATTTGCCTGATAGTTGTTTAATTTCTCCAATATTAACTTTTGAATTTCTAAAAGTCTTTCCTCTTGCTTTTCTTGATATTTTTGCTGGGATTTGAATAATTCAGCCTGACTCAACTGCTGGGATTTGAATAATTCAGATATGACTTTGGATAATTCATCCATCTTTAGGTGATAGTGTTCATGCAACAAAGAATATACCTTTAATTTGTGTATCTATGGATATAATATAAGCTGACCAAAAAAAATCGAAACAACTTACGACTTTTTTATTTTATGTCTTGCTTTTACATTCAAGCCCGTGATAATCAACTTTGGTATTTTTTTTTTATTACTTCTGTTCACCTATTTCAATGACAACCCTCTGATTTTTATTATCAATGGTAAATTCATCACTATAAAATATTGTTGAGCAAACAAAACAAAAAAAAAAAAAAAATTTTTTTTAAAGTTTGTTACCTTTCAAAATCGACACGGTGTATTTGTGCGCCTTTTAATTCCATGCACGTTTTTGTAGTCGGCCAGTTTTTTTTTTTTAACGGGTGTCTCGTTGTAGATAACTTTTTCAATTTAAAATCAGCCAGTTTTTTTTTTTTTTTTAATGGGTGTCTCATTGTAGGTAACTTTTCAATTTAAAATCACCGTTATTCGTTTACGACACCTTTCAATTTTTTCTGAGTGAACGTTCCTTATGCTTAGTCGTCCTTTAAATATCCAGAAATTCAGAATCCTTCGCCGTTCTGTTAGATGTTGGACTTTTAATTAATAATTTTTTTCCTTCAGCCTGAGTTCTTCAATGACTTGTCCCAATTGTTGAAGGCTATCAATTATTAATTCTTTTTTTTTTCGTATGGTTCTTTCTACCTCGTCGGCATTGTTGAAACTTGACTAATGCATAGAATAATAATGCAACACAAAATGTACTTAGAACAAAATGTATTGAAACAAGAAAGTGTACACAATATTTACATATAGTCTTTTGTATATTCCTGGGAAGACCGTTCCTGGAATGTGTGTTGACTGAGTCGCAGTCGGGCAAGAGTCTCTGGTTGGATCTCTTGATTCCTCTCACTCTCTTCCCGGTACCAACCATATTTATATGGTCGGTACTCCACTATGCAAATTAGGTGGATCCTACCACAACAGTTTTTGATTTGTTTTTTGCTTTGTTTTTTCATTTTTTGGTTGGTTATATTTGGGGGATTTTAAAAAAACAGTAAAAATTGGTAGAATATTTTACTTAGTAGTTAAAATGTATGAAAATTAACAAAAATCTTCTAGTTATCTTTGTATGTATCATTCTAGACAAATTGAGAAAATGCATACTCTCAGGTACCTACAAAAATTTAAGAAAATTTTCCAATCCAATGTTTATTAAGCTTACACTTTTTGACATTTTAAAGACTCTTCCAACTTTATTAACCCCCCACCCCAGCCTTTATTACCCACCCAAAAGGTATAAAATGTGTCATTTTGGTTTCAACTCGTTTTTCAGCTGTTTCTTGTTAAGCTTGGGTGTGTGGGTGGTGTAATGGATAATGCTTCAGAATTGTTAATTGGAGATCAAATTTCCAATTACAGTTGGGTTCATTACATTTACTTACATACAGTTACCCTCAGGAAAGGTATAAAACTACAATCTAAAAATATTTCTGGTTTTAAATAACCTGCAAAGGGGTTGATAAGCCATAGAAAATTTATCTTAAGATTTTATTTTTCTAATGAGATACTCCTAATGAATGTAATGGATCTGATCTTCTAAAGATCATATCTGTATTTATGTAATAAATGAATTCAAAAAAGCATTTTTTTTTTTTTTATTACTTTAAATCCTGTATCATATAGTTACCTTGTTCATATTGTTGACCTTTTGATAGGTGATTGTGAATAAAGGCATTTTGCTGACCTCCCTCCTAACTATGACAGAGGAGCAGGTTCGTGCTCTCTTTGATGATACCAGTGCTGAAGAAGAAGCCATTCAGGAACTAACTACAGCCTTAAGGAATTTGAATGCTTGGACTGGTGAGTTTTTTTTTTTTTTGTTTTTTTTTTTGTTTTTTTTTCCTTTTCTCATTGTGGCATCTCTGTAAATAACCATCTGCCTTTTGGGGGTAAATTTATCTGAATTGCTCTTCAGAAAGAAAAAAGAAGTGCTTGTTGAATAAATGGGCAATAGAATTGACAAAACTCTCAATAACTGCAATATTAAAAATAAGAAGAACAGAGCAAAATAATGCAAGAAATGAATAATGTGAGGCAAAGCAATTATAGGACAATAGTCAAGTAAAATTAAACAAAATAGAAGCGATCTTCATAAACAAATGAGATACAGTCAAGTGGTTATAGACTTTTGATTTCAAGGCAAGAAAGAAAAAAAATATGTGGTTAAGACAAATTAACTACTAACTTAAAAGCCATCCTATTGGGTAGCATTTAAGCTCCCTCTTGCAGAGGGGTTTTGTTTAAGCCTTCATCACAATAGATAGGGAAGAGTAGAGGGATTAAGCAACATTAAAATACAAAAGAACTCAAAATTGATTGCTGCATTTAAGAATTGCATTTATATTTAAGTTTACCTTTTAAAAATTCAACAATAATTCTTCTGCCGCCACTTAATTTAAAGACAATTTGATGTAGGTAGGTCCTTACTTTCCATACAAACAATTATTTTTTATTTTGTGGGTAACTGTTATAGTGGAACACACCTATTCTATAGTTAATAGACTCTCCCACCTATAATAAGTAGGAGTAGTAAGAGTAATGAAGGAGGGAGTCGCTGAGTGGGTCAGCAGTCAGTCGATGCCGGACGACCATTAGTCAGATACTAAAGTATCAGTGACCACAACTAGATTACTCTGCGTCATTACCTATTATATCAAGTTCCTAATGTTTTGTACGTCAAACTTATTTTAGGACTGACTTAGTACAAATACAAGCCTCCACTGTGAAACCACTCCATAACAGTAACTTTCACTGGGTTTCACAATTAATTTTGATTATTTCCAAGTTGTGAAACTTTATCGTACAAAACAATTTTTCACAAAAAATCATGTAAATAAAAATAAAAATCTCTGAAAACAATCACAGTAATGAAAACTTGGGAATCCGAAATTTCAGGATTGCAGAATGCCTTTAATTTGCTCATAGTCTGCCTGATTGCAAAATGGTATGATATGCTTGGCTATGGCGTCTAGGAGTCAAGTTGAAAAAGTGTAACATAGTTATACACTGACATTCGCATTTATTATATAGAAGAAGAAATCCAAGCAATAATAATAAAAAAAAAATAAAAAAAAAAAAAAAAGAGCAAAATAATGCAAGAAATGAATCCTGTGAGAAAAAAGAAATGTAACTATAAGACAATAACAAAGTAAGATTAAACAAAGATAGAAATTGTGTTTATATGCAAACTGGATACAGTCAAGCAGTTATAGCATTCTGACTTCAGTGAAGAAAAAATGTGTGGATAAAACCAAGAATTACCCATTTTTATTGATTCAGAAGAATTCCCAGCATGCTTTAGCAGACATTCTCAGATTTGAACCAACAAAATTTTATTTTATTTTTAATCACTTCAAACAAGACAATAATACCTCTAAGATGCATCAAGATACTGGGAGTGAAAAAGAATGAAAAAGACATTAAAAGGAATCAGAAAACAAGGGATAGACCTCTATTCCTGTTCAAAAGACCTGGGAGTGTGAACCAGAAGATAGGTGAACCTATCTATTCCTATTGAGGAAAAAAAAAAAGATAGTAAATATAATTTCCAAGTTTAGTCAGAGATGTTAGAAGTATAGTTGAAGTAGATTTTAGAAGGAAACAGGAAACAAGGGATAAACATTTACTCCTGTTCAAAAGTTATAGTCACCCTTTAATAATTTATAGGCATTTCTATATTTCATTCTTTTCAGAACATCTCAAGTTAACTCCTTTATAAAATAACTTGATTTGGTACTAATTAAAGAATAATGTAACATCTTTCTACGTTTTAGAGCAAGAATGAATTATTTTTAACTTTGCATCTTCAAGAGCACGAATTTTGTAAGAATCAAGATTACAATTTTAGCTGTTTTTTTAATCTATATGTGGAGTTTTATTGCTACTATAAAGCATAAGAAATGTATTTTCTACTTGCTGATGAGGATATATGTATTGCAACATATTTCTTTTACAGTACACTGCCATAAGTTTGCCTCTCTATCTTTTCTATAAATACTTTCATGATAATTGTTCAGATGAGCTCTTCACCATGATATCTAGACTTCATGAATTTAAGCGCAGTACAAGACTGGCACCAAGATCTTATCAATTTACAATCAAGCTAGTTAGATGTAATCATAAATTCTATATTAACAGTTTCTTTTCTCACAGTTTTCACTTGTGGAACTTCCTTCCAGCTAACTTTAATCAGCAAAAATTTAAATGCAATGTCAATTGCTATCTACTATCCATCTGATTACTCTCTTCTTTCAGTTCATTATTAATGTTTCTGTTCCTAATTCTTCCACACCCTGTAACCCATTGTGTTTTAGTAGCTTTACTGCCTGGCATAGTGATAATAATTTAATAATTATAAATAAGTGAACATAGAAGTCAACACTTAGACTAAGTGTTGACTTCTATGTTCACTTTTATATTTACACACGCTCTCTCTGATATTGAGCAATTTATCCCATGAATATAGCACACCTTAAGACTATATTTCTTATATATATATATATATATATATATATATATATATATATATATATATATATATATATGAAATAAAGAACAAAGTAGGAGACACATCTCAATCTAACATGTTTCGCCATTATTAAGGCTTCATCAGAGATTGAGAATAGAGATGAAAAAGCAGAGACATAGAGTACTGGAATGTTATGATCTTTGGTAGTTCTCATTGGTCAGACACACGCCATGTGTATAAATGCAATAGATAATATATAAATATACGTGAGGAACATTTAGGATGTTAAAGTGTGATAGTGTAAGAGTATGTAAGTAAAGGAACGCTTGTGTGTGTAGGTGTATGTAGGACGCTAATGTCAATTCATGTAAGTGTCTGTATTTGAGGGAAGTCTACAGATGTCATCCTTGTATTGTGTCAGTGAAATGTAGCGATATGTTGCAAAATAATTTTGTATTTGGTTGGATTTTTATGTTCTCGTGTGTGTGTGTGTGTGGGGGGGGGTTCTGTGGTTGTTAACTCTGTGTGGGTTGGTGAAACAAAGTAAGATATTGTAATAATCTAGTTTTCTAAGTAGACAATAGGCTTGAAACAAATTCTTTTATGCTCATTGAAGTTGAGCAATTTCAGGCCAGGTCAGTACCTAGCTGGGCAATCACTTTAAGAATACCAGGTACTGTGAGCTTGAATGTGTGGGTGGTGTAATAGATAATGGCTTGAAATTAAAAAAGCAGAGTTCGAATTCCAGTCGCATTTGTTATATTCCCTTATGCACAAGTACCCTTGGGAAAGGTATGAATCCATACACTCCACCTATGGGTTAATTAGTACAACTTGTACCGTTAAATCATTATCTTTGAAAAATTCTTACGATATAAAAATATTTTCTGGTTTTAAATAACCTGCAAACGGTTGATAATCCATAAAATAAAAAAACAAAACAATTTAAATATAAATGAGGGGATTTTAATGAAAGGTTTCGAGAAATGGGCAAAAATTCATAGCTCACACAAAGTACAGTGAAACCTCAGTTCACAAATTTAATTCATTCCTGAAGGCGGTTTGTAAGCTGAAGTCTTCATAAACCAAAACTATTTTCCCAATAGGAATCAAGAAAAAAGTCACAGTGCAATAAAATAGGAAAAGAAAAGCACGCTACAACACATGAATGTATACAACATGATTGTCAACTCGGAAATTATTCCGTTTGGGTTAACTCAGTTTGGCAATGTTGTTCAAGAATCAAAGCATTTTCATCTCGAATTTTTTGTTCAAAATCGATTTGTTCAACATGTGAGACATTCAAGAACCAAGGTTGCACTGTAGTCTTAATATGCTGAGAAGGGTCTGAAAATGTCCTAAAAAAAAAAAACAGAAAAAGTATATATATAAAAAAAACAAAAGGCAAGTAAATGTTTACCTCCTCTCCATCTATTAGGCTTGTTAACCTTAAACAAGTAAATTGTAAATGATATTTACCAATCATCACACCAAATATTTGCTTACAGACCCAAATATAAATGACCAATGTTTGTCTATCCCCAAAACAGCTCCCTTGTTGATGGGACCTAGAATCAGCTGAGGGCATACATCTTCACAAAAGGGGCTACCTAACTAGCAAATACTTATATACTCAAAAGATTAACTTAACAGGTGTTTATTTTAATCAATCAATCAATCAAATAAACTCTGAATTTGCATGATTGTTATATTATGCTTTATCTGTTTTTTATCAGATTGAAGTTGTTTTGAGACCCAATGGACTGAAAATTGTCCCTTAGTGTTTGTTGATCTGTTATTGATTTTTCTCAGTGCCTTCCAATATAGTGTCCATAACAAAACTTCTTAGATGGGAGTCCTCTTTCAGGCTTTCTCTGCTTTATTAAAATTGAATTGCCCACATTTGAATTATATTGCAGGAAGTTCTACTTAGTATCACCATAATGTCTTTAAACGTTAATTTTTTTGAGTTTCTAAAACACATAACGTATATAGTGTGTCATAGTGAAGGATCTTGCATGTCATAAGGAACCCAAATGCAATGCCATCAGGAGCTTCATTTCCTGGTAGGATCACCCAGGACGGTAAGGATTTAGGGAAGGGATCAGACTAAGCACAATCTGATACCTACTTGATAGGCGGTCAAGGCGACACTCTCTGTATGAGAACAAATCTGCAGCCTGATGCAAGCTGTCATCATGAACCTCCCTGTCAAGCCTTGATTTGCTACAGCGGATAGTGTTCGTTGATGTGTGTGTGTGTGTGTCTTGGAGTGACAATCCATGGGCCATCTCAAGCAATTCACAGCCAAGTCTTCCATGCTCAAAACTTTTCTTCTTCTCACTAAAGAACCAATTGGAGAAGAGGTGTCCCTGAAAAAAACATCATCCTTCAAAAACACCAAAAGACAGATAGAAGAGATGAAGAGAGCCCAAAGAAAAGTCAAAGCTCTCCATCCCTCGAGCACTCCTACACTACCATGTGATAGCTGCAGACATCTCTTCAGATCCAATATAGGACATTTCACACAGAAGGAAATGTCTATGAGCACTCTAATACTTGGCAATAAGTAACAATGATGATGACGAATGCCTTTGTGAATCTCTTTAGATAAGCCTTGTATATTGAGGTAGTGGATAATTGCATAATCAAAGTTACTGTTCATTTTCTCAATGCTTGATGACTAGTTTTAATTTTCTAGAACAAAAAAAAAAAATGAATAAATTATGAATTTCAAATGAGTCTAATCAAAAAAAAAAATATAAACTGTAAACGGATTAGAACTTCATACCTCATCTCCTTGTGCCTCAGGCTATGAAGTTTTCAATTACACTTTAATTTTAGCAAAAGCTGAACAAGAGAGATTTTTTTTCCAGGATTTTTACTTTATATACCCTTTATTAAACAAAATATAGGCACCAAAAATTAAACGTTCAGTGGGGAAAAAAAATGAGCTGGTAAGGGATTAAGGGAGATAATTCAATTCACAAAACTGATCATTTTAAGGGGGTTAAAAAAATTTACTTGGTCTAATAAAGTTGTTGATTGGTAAACATTGACAATGCAGGCAAATATCACAACCACACATAAGGTTCTGAAATGTGCTCTGTCAATCCACTTTTCAAAATCTGATTAAATTTCTTAGCAGGCCTTCTTGGTCAGGCTTAGAACTTTTCAGCATCTATTCATATATAGATGTATGTAGGTACATCAATGTTTGTAACCTAAAAAGTTTTTTTTACTTTTTTAAGTACAAATATTCCTTTTTTTTTTTTTTTTTTTTTTTTTTTTTTTTTTTTTTTTTACGATTGTCAATACCTTCAAGTCAACATTTTTCAATTAATGACAGCTCTTAACAGTATACAGTGTAAGTTTCAGATCAAAATTCAGTGATGCTATGCTATGAATTTGTTGATCTGCCATTGTGTATGTATTCAAAGAAAAAGTTATATCCGTCACTCTCTAATTTAACCCCCCTCCTCAATTTAATGTTACAAATAATGGAGTTTGTACCAATAAAGAAAAGACAATTGAAGCTTAAGTGAACTCTTAAATTTTAAGTGTTACCCGTCTTATTTTGACGGTACCATTTTTATAAAAAAAAAAAAAAAAAAAAAAATGAAAAAAAGGTTAATAAATTAAATCCTCAATCAAATTATTGTAAATTTAATCTTGTTAACTTGTTCCACAACAGTGTACATTTGTGTGTATATATATATATATATATATATATATATGTACATACATACATCATTACAAAACTTATAAGGCCTGCTGCAGACAGACATAACCATGACATTCTACACTCACAAAAATCAACTTAACACCAATAAATAGGACATAAATTATTTTTTAACTTTTTATAAAAATAACAAAAGTTAGAAAATCGACTGTTAATTGCTGAAACCTCTTGACGAGTGGACCAAGCAATTGGAAAAAGGTTCATCTACGAAACTCTGGGGTCAGGATACAGAACATAACTTTAATCAATTAAGTGACAAATTTTATATTTGTATTAGTTAAGAGAAGAGATTTTGAAAATTCAATAAAAACAAATGCTATGAGACAGAAACACATTCAACACATTATTGGATAGGAAAAGGTTTAAAGTTTATTATTTTAAGGTTGCACTTATGAGGTTGTGGTATGGGCTTATGAGGATATGTAGGATAGATAATGATTGACCCTCAACTTGAAGAATTTGATATCGTAGTAATCAGGAGAAGCATTGTTTCAGGAGTCTGTTCTGCACAGTTGAACTTCCTTCTTACAAATGGAATATGAAGGGAATGAGAATGCTTCTACTCTGTGTACAGGACATAGTGGGTCTTAGCTGTAAAAGTCTAGCTCATACTCTTCCCCAGTCTTTTGAACAGAAGTAGAGGTTTGGCTCTTGTTTCCTGTTTAGGATAGAATTTCAGGTTCCTTCTAATGTCTTCTCGTTCTCTTTCGCTCCCAATAACCCCTTGTATCTTAGTGGCATTATTACCTTGCTTGGGGTGAATTGATTTTAAAAGTAAAAGTCTGAACTGGTAGAACTAAGTAATTATTATTATATATGCATGTAAATCAGCATATATCCATAGCTGTAAAGAATAAACTCTGAAATAAATACTTGCAGATAATCAAGATGACAAAGGATTGTGGGTAAATTTTGTTTATATATGCTAAGAATAATTATACATTGTTCGTCACCGTTCGATGCTACTCAATTTTAATTACTACCAGCACTCGCTGTACACATATATATATATATATATATATATATATATATATATATATACACACACACACACACACATTTTTGGCATTTATTTACCCATTTACATTACTGTTTCACGCTTAGTGATTTTTCAAAATGGGTTCAATTTGACCTATTTTGAAAATTACTAAGCATGAAATGTCACTAAATAAAACAAAAATGTTAATTTCATGTGTATTAAAAAGCTCTTTGAAAGAATTTAAAATAGTGCACTCTTATCTTGTATACATAAAAGGAATATGCAAGTGTGCATATATATATATATATATATATATATATATATATATATATATATATATATTATGGGCACATGGCTGAGTGGTTAGAACGTTTGCTTTCTGACCATGAGACCAGGGTTTGCATCTCACCACGGTTGATTTGTCAGGAAGGATAATTCCTAATGTTATTGGTCTGGAGTGGGAGGAGGGCTATCCCAGCGTACGTCACCTTTGGAAAGTGCCTGAAAAACATATCACAGGTTGACCCAGGCCTTGTGAGTGAAATTGGGTAGACGGAAGATTTCAGGTCCATCGATAGCTGTGCTAACACGAAGTCACAAGTCATCGTGACTGAGGGTTTGACTATGCTGGCCTTGTTCAGATTGTTGATCACGCTAGATAACATGCTCTTTCCCAGAAACTGTAATTACGGTCTGCTCAGCATAGTTGCAGTATAAACCACAGGTGGGCTCTGTGGGTGTTGAGCAAACATAAATGTGCCTGAGTGAGAGTCTGCAATAGGGATTGGCTAGCCACTCTAATAGATGGGTATCCGTGAATATGAGTGACCAGCTATTGTATATCTCACTTTTGTACATCACCAAAAGTGTCTGCTACATGAATTCATACATCTGTCATGGCCTCTCCAGGTGACATAGTAGAAATACCGCAACTTGTTTATTTGTTTATTCTAGAGATGTTGTGCGAGAAGAATTTGTAAATTAAGATCGAGTCTGAAGATAAATGAATTTTTAAAGTTATATGTGTAAGTGGACACTGAGGTCAACACCCAGCAGCAGCAGTCTGTTTTATGCTTAATTATGGCCTGAAGATTGCACTTATGCATGAAACACAAAAATGGTTGAAAGCTTAAGAACAATTATTTGTACTTACTTGTATATTAGGTCACAAAAGGGGTGTGTCTCTGGATGTGGAAATCCTGGTTCAGTTGGCCATAATACTTTGATGAAGAGAAAGTAAATAGTCTGAGTTTTGCTCTCTTCTAAGATTATTGATGTAGACAGTGGTGGGAAACAATGGCTTCATTTAATCAGTTTGTACATTGAAACCAGGAGGTGCAGTGGAGTAATGGATAGCGGCTCGGATTGAGAAATCGGAGAGCCTAGTTTGAATTCCACTCAAACCATTGCATTCACTTATGTGCTAATACCCTTGGGAAAGGTATGAATCCACTTCTTCCCCACCCGCAAAGCTATGGGTAAATAGTAAGACAGACCTGGTTCGATAACCTTGGATGGCAACTGGTCTACCGCAGAAAGAAATGGCAACCGACTGCAGGGGAAAAAAAAATCTGCTTTGTCAGTCATGTATTGAAAGATGCATGATCGCCTAAGCTTGTATCATGTACGGCACATAACTGACTGACACTGAAACCCGTGAGATGTTTGGTGATACAGCAAACAAAATTATATAAGGTATTGCAAGAAATGATGAAATAATTTTCTGGGAAGATATATAATAAACTAAAACTGAACAGATACTTAGCATGTCTCTTTCTATTTTTTTTTCCCCTCTCTGGTTTTGAAACTGTATATTTCATCCTCTGATGGACTTTATCAAGGCAGATGTAAAGATTATATTTTGCAACATGTATTTATTAGGCATTAAACTGCATCACTTGGCATCCTCTATAGTTTACCTTGACGACCTGAATAATATTTATGCAAGTATAAAAACTGTTGAAAACTTAGATCTTTTTACTTCATGTTGCAAAATAAAATCCTTACATTCACCTTTATAAAGTCTACTAGAGGACAAAACGTCTTGGTAAGAATGTTTTTTTTCTTTTTGTTTTTATTCATAGCCTTTTTACAGGTATATTTTTATTTATATATGGATTTTTACACACACACACACACACACACACACACATTAGGATAAATCAAATGACTAGATATAAGCAACCATATATATGCGTGTTGGCATACATAGACAGGCAAGCAAATAATCATCAAATTTATTCATGAGGTGTAAGCATAACACACACACACACACACACATATATATTTCTAAATAAATAATGGATTTTTATTTATCAATCTGACAGATTTTATCACTTAAAACATTATTTTTAATAGATACCCATATTTGAGTAGACACTGTTTATTTATTAAACAATTAATTATTTTCAGAGAGCACATATTTTTCCTTTACTAATTCAGGCCAATAGACAAAAATAAATAATTATACTGTTAAAGAGTGTCTACTTAAATATGAGTAGCCACTAAAAATAATTTTTAAAGTGATGGTGATGTGAATATGGTTATTTCATAGTCTTTTAAATGTAGAGATTTTCTAAGCAGAGCTTAGATGTAGCACAAGGCCAAAAGTAGGGAGCACTCAGTGAGGATTGAACTCACTGCTCAGTTGTAATTGGTCAAGGCAAGCTTACTAATCATTACATCACATCAGAACGCCCCAAAATGACTTTCTAAGAGTAACTTAGATGTGGCACAAGACCAAAAGTAGGGAGCACCTAGTGAGGATCAAACTCACTACTCAAGTTGTAATTGATCTAGTAAGAGAAGCTTGCTAACCATTACACCACATCAAAGTGCTCCTAGTGTTTTAAATGTATACCAGAAATAAACTTTATAGTAAAGTTCTCTAAAAAACAAAATTAAATAAAAGTAATACTTTTGATACATCCTAATGTCTGCAGATATAGACACGTCTGTGTATGTAAATAATCTTTTTTTTTTTTTTTTTTTTTTTCTTTTTTCAGATAAACAAATAAAGGGGGTTGATACTGATGACAATGATGTAGAACTTCACTGGACCAGTTACACTGCATCACAATCATCATCTGTGGGTGGCGGCAGCAATGTAAGCAGCAGTGGTGAAAGAGGGGGTGGAGGAGAGGCTGGTGGAAGTGCAGCAAGCGAGGGTGGTGGTGAAGGTGGCTGTGGTGGTGGAGGTGGAGGCTCTCCAAAATATTTTCCCCGTCCATCAACGTCGTCTCTTCCTCCAGACAGTTTCTTGCCACCCCAGCTGCCCACACCTCCACAGAGCACCCCATCGTCGCCCGTGTATCGTAACCCAAAGGAGCGACACAGGTGCACCCCTCCTCCAACGCCACCTCTGGTACGAGCCAAACCAATAGGCACAAAATACCCGAGTACCCCTCCTCCAAAAAAGAAGGTTCAACTGTTCCCTGATGCCACTTCACTAAAGAAAAGTCGCTCCTGTGAATCTCAGTTGGCCAGTCGAGTAACCAATATTGACCCTGTAAAGTAAGTGGATTTTCTTTTTTTTCTTTTTTTTTTTTTTTTTTAGTTTATTTAGATCAGTGGTTCTTGAACTTTTTGAAGTTGGGGCGCACTTGAAATCTTACCAATAATTGTAAGCGCACTATATACAAATTTCGGAAAGATATGTTATAATGAAGTCAAATATTGCAAAGGCTGATATGCCATAAAACCCAAACAAACAAATATTGCAAAAAAGAAATAATGCAATAAAAAAAATATAAAATGAAACATACCTTAAGTTTATTCATTCTTGTGTTTATGAGAAACATGAGCCTGATGAGTCTTAGCAATTTTTTCAATGTTTGGGTGTATATTTGATAGGCAAACTCTCATTTCCTCATCAATATATTGAAATTGAAGAGTTCCTCTTTCTTTTATTTTTTTTTTTTTTTGCACTTACTGTATTTGACAGTATATAAGGAGCACTTTTTCTTTTTTCCATTTTTTTTTTTTTTTTTTTTTTTTTTTTTTTTTTTTTACTAAAAATATCTTTTAAAATTCCCCTGCGACTTATATGCCATATGTAGGTTTACTAATTACTAATTTTTTTTCTTGATTTGCCCTGCTGAAATTGGGGTGTGTCTTATACACACAATGCGTCTTATATGCCATCAAATATGGTAATTGTGGTGAGAGCATAAAAGTTTAATTCACATAAATATGAACGAGATGGGTACTGCAATATAATAAAGTAAATATATTTATTTCTTGTATCTGAACACATTTCTCTGGAATGCCAGGGCGCACCTAGACATCTTCCTGGGCGCACCAGTGTGCCCAGGCACTCCATTTGAGAAACACTGACTTAGATTAATATATAAGTCAAATATCTTTCTTTTCCAACTTTGTTATATTTTATGTTGTTTACAGTTTGCCAATGATTCTGAAATATGTCATGGTTGGTTAATCATTCCCAAGCACACACATCTGCTAGGGGTAACTAACCAATCCATGTTTGCCTGCTCAGATACATTTGTGTTTGTTTCACCTCCACAGAGTCCACCTGTTGTTTATACTGCAACTATATTGAGCAGACCTTAGTTACAGTTTCTAGGAGAGAGTGCATAACCTGGCATGATCAACAGTTTGAACAAAGCCAGCACAATCAAATCCTTGGACTTGTGACTTCATGCTAGCACAACTATTGATGACTTCCAAATAGTATCATCCACTCCATTCCACTTGTAAGGCTTGATCTACCCATGATATTTTTTCAAGCACTTTCTAACAATGCCAGTCACATGCCCAGGCTGATATTATCTAGAAGTCCCCTTCCTGACAAATTTATCATGTTAAGATTCAAACTTGTGTTTTATAGTCAGGAAATGGACATTCTGACCACTCAACCATATGCCTTGGAATACATAATCTGCAGACCAGTAGTTCTCAGGTGAAGATTAATTTGGACGACAGATAGGCAGGTTCAAATTGTTAAAATGTTGATCTTTGTACAAGCTACAATTCTGCAATACATTTTCTGAGTTGGGCAATCTTTGAAAAAGTGGGAATGACTTTCTGAAAGATAATAGAAAGGAAGCATAAACAAACAAACAAACAAAAAAAAAAAATTGGCTAAGTTTGAGAATCACCTCATCCGAATATATACAGGTCAGCCATTAGCGGGAACTGTGGGGTGCTAGTGAATTATTTAGACTAATCCCCTGTGATATGAACATACACCCTGAATCTACCTAGAAAATACATTTTCAGTACAAATTCTCTATGGAAATCCTAAGATTTTAACACCCAAGAAAAAATTTCACTAGATTTGTTCAAGAAAAGTGAAATGTTTTCATTAAAAAAAAAAAAAATAAAAAAAGTTAAAACCAATGTTTATTTTACATTGAGGCTATGGTTCATTTCCTCAAAGAATTAGTTCTTTAATTGGTCATCTGATTGGAAGTTAGTTGGTCCAAGCCAGATTTGTTATCCAGTATAGGAAGTTGATTGGGCCAAGTGTGCCAGTGATTTGTCTTCCGTGGCAGAGAGTTTGCCGGTGGGTCTTCCGTGACGGAGAGTTGGTCAGTTGGTCCAAGCCAGCCAGAGGCTGATCATCTATGATAGAAAATTGGTTGCTCCAAGCCTGCCAGTATTTCCCTTGTGTTCTCTTATTTTGAAATGTTATTTTGCTTACAATGGTTGACAGAGAATAGAATGAGTGAAATAAACTCCTGTGCCAACCATTCTTATAACTACTTTTTATGCTTGGTAGTTGCAGCTGAAAGCTGTTATCTTCCTTTCCTTGGTGTCCCTTACAGAGTCTGTTTGATACATTATATATGAACACCAGATGAAATAACGTCTGCATTTCTTCTGTCTACGCTGAATTTTTTTGTATGCATGTGTGCTTAACACTAATTTCCTCTGTGTTAAAATCATTTTCGAATGTAGCTAAAGTGCACACATTAATAGTAGGTATCCCAAACTGCACTTAGTTTACGGTGTGAACAAGTGTCGAAATAGTGAAATTTCCTTCCAATTCAACTTCTGATATCCCGGTTATTTTTTAGGTTATTTTGATAAAATTAGTATGTAAACAAAATTTAATCTTTTCTCTTTCTGAAGAATGTTACCAATGTTTCTTATGTTTGATGATTAGTTTTTATTCCACGTCTCTTTAAATTATGTCACTATTAACAATTAACAGGGATTTTTTTTTTCTTCTCCATTTTTTCAAAGTCAACAATTTCAGTGGTGTTTTTTCAAATTTGTTACACTACCAATTGTGTCTTCCTACACATATCAAAATAGTCCCATTCTAAAGAAAAAAAAAGGATGCTCATCAATTTGATATAAAGTTTGAAGTTATCTGTCACAAAAAGTTTTTTAGTCGAAAAATTTAGTGGACAGAAATTCAACACTCGTAAAAAATGAAATTTACACTTCCTTGTAGAGCAGTGTCCCCTCTTTAATAATTAGTTGTTTTCATATCTCTGCACCTATATAACTCGAGTTGCACATGAATCAAAAACAGTCTGGTCTGTTATATAGGAATAAAGTGTTGCTGCCAACACTTGAGTTTGAACATAGATTGCCAGTGAGCAAACACGGGCAATCCCATTATTGAATTAAGTAGACCATGTGATCTTAGAGGAAACGCATATATGGGAGGTAGCGAGTGTCTAATTGATCGTTATTTCTATTCTATCCTCTATTACTATTCGGATCGCTATTCTCTACTCTATTCACTATACTATTTCTCTATTGGGATCACTATATGGACTACTATTCAATCAAGTATTATTGAGAAAGTGCTATTAGTGCGAGTGGTATTTGAACGCATCTGACACCAGCATTGCTCAATGGCATCCTATAGTTGTATTGGCAATTACAATGTCTCTACTACAATGAGCATTACAAAAGTGACAATGAGTATTTGTTGACATCACAAAACTGACACATCAAAATTTTTATTGGTGACCGAGTGAATGAACATTGCCAGCTGACCCCCACCTTAAAAGTCTTTCATCGATGGATATTGCAGTTTAAATCTTTTTCTTATATTTTCTTTAATGATGCAAAAATAAAATTAAATTAAAGAAAATATAAGAAAAACATTTAAATGTTTCCTTTGAAATTAAATTGTTTTTATTTGAAAGATAACCTAAGGCTAATTTACCAAAAAAAAAAACAAAAAAACAGATGTAAATAAAGTTTTAACTTTTTAAAACATTGCCACATTCACTCATCAAATCTCTATTTTTGATATCAAATGGAAATAACAAATTTAAAAAATCTCTTAAATCAAGTACAGTGATACCTTGGCTTAAGTCGTTTTGATTTAAGTCATTTTCGAAGATATGTCAGTTTTTCTTAAGTGTTATATGGAAAATAGAACTCACCTTAGGTTGTTTTACTTGAGTTTGCATTGGTCATTAAAAATATTAGAATGTGAAAACAGTAAAATAACAATAAACATATAAAAGCATATTTAAATTTTAAAAATATATATATATATATATATATATATATCTCATAAAATCATCAAAAGCAAAAAAAATAGTATAATAAAGTATGTTCAGCAGATATTCTTATTTCAAATTCCTGCCGACAGGCTGCAATCGTGTGTCGTTTTCTGCTCCAACATTGATTTTGAATTCAGACTTGTTTATATCTGTGCTATGCCATTGACGTTCTTTCAGTCGTGATTTAGAATACATTTTTGTCTATGGCTCTGAAGAAAAGTCCCAATGCTGATGCTAAGCGTAAGCCTATATTACTGGAAGATAAGGTGGAAATCAAGAATACTATACGAAAAATCATAAATATTGTAATAGGCATTGGGGAGTGCTTATTTGCGATTTATAGTGTGGTTATTTCAACATAAGTCAGGACCTCTGGAACCAATTAACGATGTAGGTTTGGTTTGGTTTATTTTGTTTTATGCCGTATCAACCTCAATGGGTTATTTAATGCTGACAAAAATTTTTATTGTTGGTAATATTTTGTTTTGTCAAAAATCTGTTTCTGGTAATATATTTCCTTCAAAATTGTATTGCTGGTAATAATTTTTTTCAAAAAAGTATTGCTGGTAATAGTTAACTATTTGCCCATAGCTGGGACCCTAACAGGTGCTACCACCCCCGGGTCAGGGTGGACCGGGGAACACCAGCAATTAAGAGGTGGTTCCACCCTCCTCAAAACCTCCTGTTCAGAGGCCTTGCTGCTGGACGTAGTTTAACATCTTACCCAGGATGTGGATGTAGTTTAACATCTTACCCAGGACGCTTAATGATGTAGGGTGAGGTATACCTGTATTTCTCTTTTCCTTCAAAGTAAATTACTAAAATTAAAGAATAACAGACTAGATTTTGTGAAAATAATACTTATTTTTTTGTTTAAACAGGGAAAATAATGTTTTACACACAGTAAACGAACTGACGTAACCACTGTAGCCTTCTAATGTTAATACTCAAAAGTTGTATTAAACTTTACATTTTCCAATTCTTAAAACATATCTTCATTTAATAGAAAAATCTATTGGAAATATCTCAGAATTGCAAAGAAAAATTACAAGTACATTTTTGAAGAATATAGATTCAATGTGGATATTTTTGTGTCAAATGTAAAAGAAAATATTTTAAATTATGCAAGTACCAACTCTCAACAAAAATGTTTTAAGTTTTATTAAGTTATTTTTGGTAAGATTCCTGACAAACTTTCAGTATGATCTTGGCTGAATGTAAATAGATATATTTTTACTCAAGTAACATCTTCAGGGATTTTTTTTTTATGTAAGTGTAAAAAATTTTCTCAAACACACTTAGAAATATCAAAAATGTGTTAATGATATTTAAAAGTTGGGATGAAACTGACAAAAAGACTAAAAGATGATATGCATCACTTCACCATCGACAAGTTTTGATAATGATTTATCCCTTTTTTCTTGTTCAGGATTTGGTTTTTGGTTCCTTCTAAAGATTTTTCATTCTCTTTTACTCCCATTATCTCTAGTGACATTATCTCCTTGCTTAAGGTGAATTGATTAAAAAAATAAATAAAATTGGCTTTTTTAGAACCAAAAATCTAAGTGTTATAATAAAAGTCACATCCCATTAACATTTTTAACAACAGCACTTGGCAAAAATGTTTCGTATATGTAAGTAGGAATGATCAGGCTCTTAACATTTCCACTGTTGTGGACATATTTATACATTTTTAAAAAACTTACATTGCCTACTGGGGACATACATATACATTTTCAAGATCTATGCCTTTACAAAACTGACATTGCCTGCTAGTGACATATATATATATACATTTTCAAGATCTATGCCTTTACAAAACTGACATTGCCTGCTAGTGACATATATATATATACATTTTCAAGATCTATGCCTTTACAAAACTGACATTGCCTGCTAGTGACACATATACATTTTCGAGATATATGCCTTTACAAAACTGACATTGCCTGCTAGTGACACATATACATTTTCGAGATATATGCCTTTACAAAACTGACATTGCCTGCTAGTGACATACATATACATTTTCGAGATATATGCCTTTACAAAACTTACATTGCCTGCTAGTGACATATATATATATACATTTTCGAGATCTATGCCTTTACCAAACTGACATTGCCTGCTAGTGATTTATATATACATTTTCGAGATCTATGCCTTTACAAAACTGACATTGCCTGCTAGTGACTTATATATACATTTTCGAGATCTATGCCTTTACAAAACTGACATTGCCTGCTAGTGACTTATATATACATTTTCGAGATCTATGCCTTTACAAAACTGACATTGCCTGCTAGTGACTTATATATACATTTTCGAGATCTATGCCTTTACAAAACTGACATTGCCTGCTAGTGACTTATATATACATTTTCGAGATCTATGCCTTTACAAAACTGACATTGCCTGCTAGTGACATACATATACATTTTCGAGATCTATGCCTTTACAAAACTGACATTGCCTGCTAGTGACATACATATACATTTTCGAGATCTATGCCTTTACAAAACTGACATTGCCTGCTAGTGACATACATATACATTTTCGAGATCTATGCCTTTACAAAACTGACATTGCCTGCTAGTGACATACATATACATTTTTAATACATACTTATCTTTATGAAAATTACATTGCCTGCTGTTGGTTTATATATACATTTTCAAAATACTATGAAATGTCACTCACTAGTGTTTGTGTTAAAAACTAACTAGTACTATTTCCAAACCAGTGTAGATATATAGTCACATAAATTAGGACCTGTTTTGCTATGTTTTTTTTATTGTGTAAGTGTTGTTTATTTCCAGTAGATAGCAATTTCCTATTTTTCCCCAAACAAGCAGTACAGCCAGGCAGCAATGCTATAACAATGTAGCAGTAGAAGTATTAACTTTCCCCTACCAAAAGAAAAGAATTAGGCTAATGGCCATATCACATTGAAACCCCAGTTCATGTATGATCACCAAAAGTTAAGCAATGTTAAGCCTGCTCAGTACCTAGATGGGTAACTGTCGGAGAATACTAGGTGGTGTTAGCTTGGATGTATGTGTGGTGTAATAGATAACAGCTTGGAATGAGAAACCAGAGATCCGTTCAAATTTTCGTTGGGTTCATTACATTCACTTATGCACAAATACCTTTGATAAAGGCATGAATCCTACTTCTTCTCTACCATCTAGGGGTTAAGTAGTAAGACTTGTATCTGAAAATCATCATTATATCCAAGAAATTGTTAATGCAATATTCAATCATTAAAAAAAAAAAAAAAAAAAAGCATTATTTTTACAATCCAAAATAATGTCTTTGATTTAAATAGTTTACAAAAGGTTGAGGAACCTTAAAATCAAGAGCTATAACATTTAGTGGATTTTAGAAGTCTGATTTCCTGAAAAACTATTTTAATAAAGACTTTATGAATTTCAACCAGCAGTAACACTAATTGTTCAGTTAATAAAGGTCAGATGTTTCTTAAATGGAAACTTTTGCCAGTACATCATAATGAATTATATATATTCTCAAATCTTTACTCAGTTTTAATGAATAATTCATTCACAGTAATGATGTCTTTATTATAAACAAAGTAAATGCAATTGGTGTTGCATTACCAATATGTATAGATTTAAACTTAGTATTTATTTATTTTTCTTTTAAGCACTTTTAATAAAACTTTTGTAGCAGGAAATGAAAATTTCAAAAAATTAACTGGGTATTATGGTTTAAGAACAACAAAAAAAAGTTTTATTTCATAAAGTCAACAAGGAAATATATATTTGCTTTTCTCAGATTCTGATTTTGAGACTATCTTCACTAAAAAGACAATATTTTAACCAAACAAGCATCTGTAATATCCACATGTTACCATAAAAGAAAAGGAAATAGAAGGAAAAGTGAACATGTGGACGAGAAGATAATCTTTATTTTTTTTTCTTTCAATGCCCCCCCCCCCCTCTCAATTCACTATTATGTATTCATTTCTGTTTATATTGATTCTATGGAAAAGCAGTCTCCATTCTCTTTGGCCTTGAACTTGTCTACCTATTCAACACACTCACTATGCACTGAGTTGCTTGATTGCTATTCAGTGCAGAATGCAGTGACAGATAATATCTATTTAGTGCATATAGATAATGGCATAGTGCACAGTGATTTGCTGATAATAGCTGCAGAATACATCGTTTACCCAGCAATTCTGTGATCAGTTTGTCACTGGTTCCATATTAATGTGATACTTTATGCTAATTTTAATACAAAGAATAGAGTATTTTCTAATATGCATATTAAAGAAAAATAATGTTTTATTAGTTTGGTACCTGCATGTTTTGAATTGTTTCTCATTAAATCAGTTGTTTAGGGCAGCATGTAAATGATAGTTTCAGAATCAGCCAAACTGTCACAATTGAGACACCTTCATCCTATTAATTATAAAAATTTGGAATTAGTTCTGTGTATTGATAAATCTATAGAGAATCTGTCTATATCTCTGAGACGAGGTATTATGATTATTTACATTATTCAGACCGTTATCCTCATCTACATTGCCATATTCACAACATTTTGGCCGTTGTACATGCCAGCCTTCTTCAGGTGATTGGAATTTTGAACCGGACCCTTTATTTCCTCAAGGACACGTGGCCCAGTGGATAAAGGAATTGGTTAGATCCAGTGACTAGACCGAAAGAGTTATAAGTTCAATACCAGGCTACAGCATTGGTGAACGAAAAAAAACCTTGGAGAGTTGAGTTAGAGAAATAACTGAGACGTCTGGAAGGGGCATGGCATGTGGAACTAGAACAATCTATGCTGGTGGACAAAATAATGGGTTCAGTTCGAAATTCCAATCACCTGAAGAAGGCCGGCGTGTACAACAGACAATACGTTGTGAATATGGCAATGAAGACAAGGATAAAAGTCCAAATAATGTAAATAATCTATAAAGAAGACAGCATTTTTTTTTTTTTTAATTAAGGATTTAATTATTATTTTTTTTTTTTTTTTTTTTTTTTTTTTTTTTTTTTTAATCCTAATGGTCACTCAATACAAGGGCCAAGTGCCACTCAAGGTAGAGTTACTGTGTGGTGTTATATGAAGAAAAGGTAAGAAGTGAAGTTCATAAGGTTATGCAGGGAAGATAACTGTTAACCCTCGACTTGAAGAGGTCAAGATTGTATGTACCTGGTCATGACTCTGCACAGATTCCTTTTCTCTATTATCTTTGGATTGCCATAAATTCTTGGGGAAACATAGTGGAGTGGTTTCTCATTACCTTTTCCAGAGTTTATAATTCAGTTTTCTTTTTCTTTGGTTGCCATTCAAAAGTAGAGAGACCAGTCTACCCTGATATTTAACTTATAGAGTGATGGAGAAGAGATGAATCCATGCTTTTCCCAAGGACATTATTACAACAATCAAGGCCAGAATTGGAACTTGGCTTGCAGATTCTACTTTCTGTATTGGCAACCATTAGGCAACCTGCATGCCCCACGTAAACTGAATTCAAATGTAGTTGGCATTAAAATACAAGCATTCGCCCCCCCCCAACTTCTACTGCCAGTATTACGTGTGTCACTTTGATATAATCAATACAATGAATATAACCTTTTGCCATATTTGATAGATAAAATCCACACATTGCCACTTAAAATAAGTGATTCATTAGCATTAAGTTGGTAATCCATGTGGCAAATAAGATAAAATTGTTCCTAAAATCCATTCCATTAAATCCTGTTGAGTGTTGTCCAGATGCCTGTTTTGTTTTTTTTTTTCTCAGATCTTCTTTATGCATGTTCCAAAGCTTTTCTTTCATAATATATATATTTTTTAAATGGAAAAAAAAGATTAACGTCGCACTATTTACGGGTAAACTAACAAAATTCAACAAGTTGTCAGATCAGACTTATCTGTGAAGAGAATGGCATTTACCTGAATGTACAGAGGCAGCAAATTGCATTGCCTATTTCATCCAGAAGAGATTATTGTTCTTCTGTCATAATTGATTGCATGGTGGATAACAACATTTTCATAGGTGTTCTATATGGTTGTTAACTGGGACAAGAAATGGCTGGTTAATTTTATCACCTCCAAAACAAAACCACTCTTTCAATCATCACCGAGAACCTTCTTTGCCCTCAAGCAGCATGGCTGATGCTAATCTCCTGCAGAGTGAATTGTTGCACTTTCTCTGGCTAAAGTTTTCCACTGATATGAAATGGAAAGATTATATTGAATCAGTTGCTAGTTCTGCTGCTAGGAAAGTTAGTTCATTGTGTTATGCTAGACAATTTTTCTTGCCAGAATCTGTCTTAAACATTTATAAGTCCACTATTTGTCTAAGCACTGAATATTGTTGTCATATCTAATCTAGTGCTTTTGCTATGTATTTAGAGCTTTTGGATGAAATCAAAAGAAGAATCTGCAATGTTATCGGTCCTGACCTGTCATTCCATCTTCAGTCACTTTCCTACAATGTTTCCCTGTGCCTTTTCTATAAATATTTTCATGGTAATGTCCTGATGAACTTTTCTCTTTGGTACCTACACTTTACAAATTTAAACGCAGCATTAGATTGGTGGAAAGGTCTCATCATTTTACAGTTGAAATGTCTAGATGTAACCATAAATTCTATGCTAACATTTTCTTTTCTAGTATTTCTTTGTGAAACTCTCTTCCAGCTCCATGCTTTCCAGCCAACTTTGAATTTTAAAAATTTAAATGTGATGTCATTCATTATCTTAATTCTTGTTTTTTTTTTTTTTTTTTTGTTCTGGTTCCTTAATAATGTTTTACTTTTTCTCTTATTCTGTCACACTCATTAACCCCTTGCATCTTAGTCGCTTTATTTTCCTTGCTTGGTGTGAAATAGAAATGAAAGAAATGATAATGGTAAGAGATGAAAAAAAAAATTGTTGAAGTTGACAGGTTGGTCATCACTATCGTATTATTAAGTTGGCCTATGTTTACTGACCCAGTCATTCTTCATTGATACGTTTGGCCTGACATCACATTATTCTGGAATCTTTCCTATAACTTAAAAATCCACCACCCTCACAAGGATTGAAATGAAATATATTGACAAAAATGTGTCCATTCCACCTCACAATCCAGTATGACAGGATTGTAAGTTAACTAATTGAAAAATGATACAGATGAGAGGCAAAAAGCAGAAGAAAAATAAGCAGAATATTCCCCCATTTCTGGAGGACTTTACTTTCTGTCATCTGATGGTGAGGGTAGAGAGTAAGTGAGAGATTGAATTGTCAGGTATTTAAAAAAAAATAGTAAAATAAACAGGACCAGTGACCATACATTCCCAAAACTAAGTGAAACTAGCTTAACAAAAGAACTTAACAGTTCACCCACAGAGTTTTGAAGATCAGATCTACACAAGTTAGCTGGGAAAGGCTTTGGATGGAAAGTTCAAGTGGGGCTGTATACCAGACCTTCATCAAGTAAGGGATGCAACCCACTAAGGAGGTTGTGTAAAAAATTTGAGGATTTGCAAGTGCAATTGAGAAATTTTTTTTTTTTTTTTTGCTTGCAGCTATGATAGATGACATTTTTCTATTCATATAAGGAGAGATTTTATTTTTTTAACTCCGTTTTTTGTGATATTAACGATATTGATTTTGAAATTTTTTTTTTTTTTATTTTCTTTTAACTCAGTAGCTGCTGATGATGATTATTTGAATTCTTGACAAAAGAAACAAAACTACTTTAATTATTTTTGTTACAAACTACATATTTATATCTATTCAATACATGTGAATAATTTCCTTTTATTCCAAATCCCTCATTTCATGGATGAAGAAAAACTATATGATTTAGTTGATATTATATATTTTTTTTTTTTTTTTTTTTTTTTTTTTTTTTTTTGAGTCTTTTTTTAATCATTTCATCCCAAACAAGGTGATAATGCCACTAAGATGCAAGGGGGTGCTACTGGGAGTGTAAGAGAATGAGAAGACTAATGAAGATAATGGACAATAAAAGAACAAAGTTCATGGAGACTGAAGATGGCGATTTACATTGTATTTAAATTTTGGAAGATTGTAAGTGGCAGGGAAGCAAGAAACCAGAAGAATGTTTCACAGGCAAGAAGTGTGAGAAAAGAAACTATTAAAATAAGGCTTATGTTTACATTTAGCTATCTCAATAGTAAAATGATGACCTAGTTGCCATTCTAGTCATACACTTAAATTCATGCAGTTGAGTTATCAAGGAGGAAAGCTCAGAACAATTGCCATGAAAATATTTATAGAAAAGACAAAGGGGGGCCATGTTATGGCAGAAAAAATTGAATTAAATCTTTTCTTAAAAAAAAAAAAAAAAAAAAATTGTCTCAGTGTTAGTGTTTCCTCCAAAGAAAATCTCGTGGACACTTTTAAGTATATTTTTTTATGCATCTGGACTTACAATGGTTGATTTTACCAGAAATGTAATAGGTTGGTGCAAAAATAATGTCGTTTTCTCACATAGTAACATATGTGAGAAAACGACATTTTTGCACCAACCTAATAGTTGGATTTTGAGCCAGAAGAACAAGGATTTTTTTACCAAACAAGGTTTTGGTGGTGGTGGTGGGTATTGCAACAATTTTTTTTTTAACAAAAGGAAATTGGGATTCAAAATGTTTGGAAAAGCCTGTTGTATATAAACATGAGGGAACAATGGCTCCTCCAAATAACAGAGAAGAGGGACCTGTGTTCAGTAGCAATACAGTTATTATGGACTGGATTATAGAAATAATCACACCTTTCTGATGACTTTAAGAACCATGACTGATCAGTGCTTTTCTATGATCATATATACTGCAGATAATGCAGTGGTAGGAAAGGCAAAATTAGTCAAATATTGGCTTGGAACCTTCTTTGTCACAGGGAGAGTACATTCACATATCTTCTGGTCTTGGAGTGGCTGTTAAAATTTTCCCTCAACTCCTGACTTGAAATTATACCTTCTGGATCATAAATTAGCTACAGCATTGACCTTCTAAAGCAGGGGTCAGCAGCCTTTTGGAGAGATCAGGCCAGACAGCTATACAGTGTTGCAGAGGTGGGCAATGATATCAAATGAACTATAATAGATTCTCAACCTCAATCCAGAAGGCTGCCTTGGTCTGAGGTTTGAAGAAAAAACCTCAAAGTTATTGTTATATTATTTAAACAAGATTCCTTATTTTACTGCAGGAATAACAGGATAGCAATTAACACAATCAACAAAAAATGTGAATTCCTTACTATTATTAAGTTGGTGAGCTGGATGTTGCCGACCCCTATTCTGAAGTATCTCCAACCAGATCTTCTCTGGCTGGAGACACAGAGTATTTTGCATTGCCTGTCTGTACCACTGAGTGGACAAGGGAGAGGATAAGCCCAAACACATGCTAACACTTATTTTGGTTTTAGCCTCTGACACTGTCTTATACAATCTGATTTTTTTGCTGGCCGTTGCAGGCTTTTCTCTACTGTCATAGGGAGAATAATGTCTGGTAAAATGATATTTACTCCATTGTTGTAATGTTCAACATGCGCGGACTGCCTGTCATATCTCTGAAGACAAGTGAACATGTTGTACACAGTAATTTACCAGGTAACTCCTCTTGAATGACACCCAAAATATGTTGAGAAGAGACAAAAGCTCTATATTCTATTCTAATACAGGTTGTCATCAACTTACGACTGTTTGACTTCACAACTGCAAATTTGGTATGCCAGGCCATGACTGATCCTTGTCTGGTAGTACAAGTGTTTTCCAGCTTGGCTAATAAGATGTTTTTTGTATTTATATATATTTTGGTATGTTTTGCAATTAAAATGTTTTCTGTTTTTTGCACCTGTATTTTGCATGTTTAGCTTATATATCACTACCAACAGTACTGTAGTATGCAGTTTTTAACTTAAACTTGACAGACATTAAAATAAGAACCAAAACAATGTGCAGAGAGATGATTAAAATGGTATCAAATGTAAAGAAACCATAAAAGTTATAAAAACTACAATAATGCCTAAAGAAAAAAATTGCAAAATTAATTACTGGCCAATTTACAACCAGATCAATTTACGACATGTAAATCATGGTTGTAAGTCGGCAATGACCTATATTCACTTGCAATAAGTAGTCTCTAGCAAGTAACAATTCAGCACCCAGATGCTGAATATCATGAATGAGCCTAGCCCTTCAAGACTCTACCCATGGTGATTTAACATTGGTAACGTATGAATAGTTTATGTGTATTGTACAGGTGAAATCTAGTTTTAATAGTGTTATCCTGAGACAATGTCTCTCTCAGTAAAATTTTAAAAAAAATAAAAATAAAATTTTCTAATTTTTTTTTTTTTTTTTTACATTCTCAGGTTAATGTTCTGCTAGTGGAGGCAATCTTTTAAATACAATATTAACCTAACCCATTGTACCCTATGTTTATGCACCTGAACTAGTCTTCATGGATGTCAGAATAAGTTATTTGTCTGGAAAATTAGCGGGATCTTCATGATTGTGAAGGATGCTTAATTCTTTAAATGTTTGAAGCTGGAGGCTTCACTTTTTCTGTATGTCTGGCTTGACACGCCAGATATCATCCTATTTTTCTCTTCAGTTTTGGTGCATAATATCTTTTTTAATTTTTGTTATAATCTTTTCAATTTTTCAAACTTTTCCTATTTTCCCCATGTTTTACCTTTTTTTTTTTTTTTTTTTTTTTTTTTTTGTAAAAATCTAAAGCTTTACAAAACTGTGCAGTTGTTATTACCTCCTTTAAAGAGGTTACAAAGAGACAAAGGTGGTACTTGAGTGAAAGAACAGCAATACATGCATAGATGAAAGAAATAGAGGTTTATTGTAAAAAAGAATACATTACTGAAAAACAGGGAATCTGGTGGCAGGCTAGTAATTCCCAAAGAAAGACCCCAGGTATATCCTGTGCTCACTATATATAGCTACTGATATAGTCAGTCCACATAGGCAATAGGAAGTGTGGGATATTCCATTACAACAATTATGTTGTTCTATATCTTTGATTCCCAAACGTTTTTGTCCATTGTACTCTTTTATGGGACAGTGCTGCCCACTTGGGAATCCCAGATTTAATGCTTATTCATGTTCTGCTAGGAAGCTTATACAGAATATTATGGGTATATTATGCTCCTTGCCTTCACAGAAGAATTTACCAACCTATTCTTAATTAAAAATGCTGTTATATTGTCCAATTGAAGCAGTTTATTTTTCATCATTTACTTTCTTTGTTTCAGGCAAAAAAAGAAACCTGGGAACAACAAATTGGGAGGAAGTTTTGAAATCTTGAACAATCGCCGGCCTTCAACAGAGGGCTCTGAGGCTGGAGGAAATAGCCAAGGCCCGTCCCCAGTTCTCTCCCCAGCAATAAGATCTCCCCCTTATAAACCAGACCAAGCCGGTTATAGAACGAGTAAGCATTTTTTTTTTCTTGTATAGAAAACTAACACTTTTTTCATTGTAGACTATCAAATGTTTATTTTATTTCTTTGTTTCATTAAGTGGATTTCTGTATCTAATAAACTTGATAAGTTTCTAATAAAGAGGATTTCTTAAGATACACCATGCATAACTTGCAACTGTTCTTTGTAATCAATGAAACATGTATAGACTCTTACCTGCCACCAACTTTTTGTTGGATGTTTCATTGCATTTTATCTTTTGATAGAACTCTTTGATGAGGTTGAATCAATTAATAATCTCTGCTTGATTTGTTGCTGCTTTTACTTAGCAAAAGAAACTAATATCAGTTTAACTCCTCCCTTGTGGTATTACGTTTTGGTTGATTCATTCTACAGCCTTCTTCAGTTGTATAATTAATAAAAGAGTCTCTCTCTTTATGACACAAAACAGTCACTGATACACCAAATCAGTTCATTTTAACAATACTTGATGCAGAAAACACCATACACTACCATCCATGCAAAGAGGGTGATTTTCACTTATTTACAAATGTGTTCCCTCAGCCCTTTCTTGTTGAGCAAAACAACAAAAGAGCCATTGAAGTGACACAAAAATCTGCAATATATTAATGAGATATATTTTTAATATTAAAAATGTTTTATTAATTATAAGGAATCTTAATTATTATAAGAGTAAGCAAATATGCACATGTGTTAAAAATAATCATCTCTTAATTATAATCAATACTGAAAAAAAAAAACAGACAATCTTTTTCAATTTTTAAAACTAATAAAAAGAATTTTATGTGAATGTGTTTAGATTTTTGTTTACTCTTTTAAAAAAAAGTAACATAAATATTTATAAGTATAAATTAAAAAAAAATTGTATCAGAATTTAGTTTGTCCTTCACAAAATTATTTTTTTAATTTTAACGACTTACCTGATCATATTCATGTTTTTTTAAAATAGAAAATAAAATGATGCTTATAATTACAGATGAAAGATGTCAAGGTGTTCAAAAGTTTGATTATTGGGGAGGGGGGTTTGATTTCATTCAATTTATTGAAATTCTCTGTTCCATATCGTCTAAAAATCTTTAGTATCTATCAAATATACATTTCATCACTGGTAGAAAATCTGTGATAGAAGCAATTATATGTGAATGTTAGGTTAAGTTATTGGGCTGTAATATTACAACTTTGGTTGAATATTTTTCTGGAAGTTCAGCAATTTAATTATTGCACTAAAAACAAACATTAAAAGGAAGGGTAAGAATGTGTGTGTGTGTATGTGTGTATATATATATCTATATATATATATCTATATATATATATATATATATATATATATATATATATATATATATATATAATGTGGTGGATAGCGGATTGGCTTCAGGAATCGGAGTTTGAATTCCAGTCGAATCCATTACATTCACTTACGTGCTAATAACCTTGGGAAAGGTATTAATTCTCTTCGTCTCCTTCCAGCTATGGGTAAATAGTAGGACAGGCTGGGTTCTATAGCCTTGGATGGCAACTCTGAATTCAAAACCTGATGAGGGTTGTTGTTTGGGGACCTCGTGGCACGTAGTGCACCAGGTCTCTGTATTTGGCCCTTCAAAAAGTGTGGTTGCTTCTGCACAAAGCCTTCACCACTATAATCAAATTATATGTACTGGTGTCTGGCTGGGAACTGAGTTGCTTGACCCTCATACGTCGAATACGACAGGAGAATCCACCACCTATATATATATATATATATATATATATATATATATATATATATATATATAATATAGTTAGTAGATACTTTTTTTTTTTTTTAATTTTAAACAGTATATTTATTGTCAACCAGCTTGAATAGTTAAAAAAAAAAAAAAAATTATTGAAGAGAAATATGTACCCTCTAGCAACATGTAGGATCTAATGAAAGTTTCTCCTGCCAAGAGGGTCACAGGTTCTTATGTATGTTGTCTCCAGGAGATGTTAAGTATAGCTCTCTGGCATCCAGGTATAGGTTCCATCCAGCTTAGACTGTAGAGTTTTAGTTAATGTTCAGGCAGTGGCACCATACATTAACACAGCCTCTACAGTGACTTGAAAGAATCTCCGCTTGAGGTTGTTTGGTATATTAGAACTCATCAACTCTGCTACTGCTAACAAACAATTGGCTCTTGTTTGGAAAACTGTCAACGAGATCAGTGGCAGAAAATCAACAAACAAATCCAAGTTAAAGGCCAATAGTCTGGCTGAAAGACCAAATAAATGAAAAGACCACTTTAAAAATCTCTTGGGGAAATGTACCCAACATTTTAGATAATAAGATCGAGCAAATCATTGAACATTCTCCTGACATTAAACCTGGAAACTTTACAGATGCAGAACTTGAAACGACTTTTAAAAAAAAACAAAAAAACACCAAAAATAAGAAAGCAGTGGGACTTGATAACATTCCTCCAGAAGTCTGGAAGAATCTAGATTTCAATGATATTCTACTCTGTAATGCCATATATATATATATATATATATATATATATAAATAATTAATGTGAGTAAAAGTTTGTGACTTAGCTGATTAATGTTACCTTCAGAATCTCAACTCCAGAGTTTTGTAAGCAGGCATGTCCATCCACTCTTCAGGGGATATCTGCAATTTACTGCTTATATTTTTCAATTTTTTCTTTTTATGCATATTTAACACTGGTGTAAATTTTCTTCTGTATTCTCTGTGTTTGTATTTTCATATTTTTCATTTTAATGTCTGTTTTAACTCCAATAATTAAATTCTATTGGCATGGATTCTCTTGATCATTGAACTTAAAAACTATTTTTACATTTTGTAACCAGTGAATAACCATATAGGAATAAGAAAGGGAAGTTTTCTTTTAAACCTGATATAAAGTTAACTTCTGCTGTAAAAATGTTTGTCACAACAACTTAATGATGCAGGCCTATATAATAAAAAAAAAAAAAAATACAACTTGAGACAATCATAATCAGAAAGTTGTACAAAATGTAGAAATTTAAATTGATATATTTTTTTTTTATAGTGATATTTTCTTTTGAGATTTGTGTGTTATTAAAAAACATTAAAAATAATTCGTCTAAACCATTCTAATAAAACTCTTTATCTATTTCGATAAAGAAAATTACTTCTATTTTCCAGATACCTTGTCAGTTCCAAAATCTCCAATAGCACTAGATCCGTCTATAGTGGTAGCTTCAAGCCACAGGTGAGTTTTCTCATTTTGTTTTTTGTCATACATTCCCAACTAACATATGACTAATTGCTAACTCCATTTAGGTTTCTCACTCTTCTGAATGGCTAAACCCTGGTGCCTAATAATTTGCACTGTCAATTTTTAGTTTGGCATCTGTGAAACTTTTCTTTTTTTTTAACAGACCATCTGCACACCTCTTTCCTTTCTTAATTGAGTAACCAATTTAACTTTGCTGATATTTTAAATACAAGATGTTAAAATATTCTATTTCATCTATATATATATATATATATATATATATATATATATATATATATATATACAACAATATTCATTTTCATTCTCACTGACCAGGATACAGTAGGATTGTGTTGGCTAAACAGCCATGTTGTTCGATACTACCCTTTTTTCTATGAAGAGTCAATGATTCGTTAGGGGAGAGTTGTCTCCCCTAACATATATATTTGTGTGTTTTTAAATATTAGGTTGTCGCAAAAATAATGTCGTTTTCTCACATATGTTACTATGTGAGAAAACGAAATTATTTTTGCATCAACCTAATAAAATATTAATTCCTGTAGTAACAGATGTGCTTGGAATGCTACCTAAAAACATGAAAGAGCGCTTAGAAAAAATTGATGCTGAGACCAAGATTGTAGGAAATCTGCTATCATTTACTTTGTCAGCATTCTCCAAATGTTCTTGAGTTGTGAGGACTTTTGTTGACACATTGCTTCAAGAACAGAATTTTCACTGACTACATTAATGTGTGACACCAGCATAATAATAATCAAAAGCATATGCATTGTAATCAAAGACCACAAGAACAGAATGTGCTTTCTCATTGACATGGCAGACCCTGCAGATTGTAATGTATCTGTGAAGATCTTCAAAATACAAGGATCTTAAAGTGGAAACTTCGAAAATGTAGATGAGAACATCAATAATTCAGTTGTTGGAGCCCTTGGATTGATTGGAAAAGGATCCAATTGTCTCATTGAAGAGATTCTTCGTAGCCCATACCTTTAAGAAATACAAAAAATTGTACTCACAAGTAAAATCTCACACATTACAAAGAGCTTTATGTAAAATGTGATTTTTTTTTTTTTTTTTTTTTAATAATCAGTGGAAAATATGAAGTCGTTTCCAACCTTAGGTTTCTGGAAAGGAAATGTGTATACAACAGAAATCAAAGGAAATAATAATAACAACACCTTTTGATATATATGTATAATTAAAGAAGTAACAATTTTTTTATTTATTAATCTGCCAGATTTTATCACTTTAAACATTATTTTTAGTGGACACCGATATTTGAGTAGATGCTCTGTTTATTTATTAAAGAGTATATTTATCTATTTTTATCTACCGAATCATGCCAGAGGGCACATCTTTTTCTTTAATAAGATTTCTTGAATATTCAGGCAGATAAACAGTTATATATATATATATATATATATATATATATATAATAAAAAGGCTTAAACACTAATATTCCATGGTCATAATTTATTCCATTGGAATCGTAAATACGATCCAATTCATCAGACCTACAAATTCAAAAAGAAAACAGAAAAAAACAACTCTGGAAATAAAAAAAAGAATTTAAATTCTATTTTTATTTCCAGAGTTGGGTTTTTTTTTTTTTTTTTTACGATTCCAATGAAATGAATTATGACCATGGAATATTAGTGTTTAAGCCTTTTTATTATATATATCCATAAATAAAAAATAGAATTTAAATTCTATTTTTATTTCTGGAGTTGTTTTTTTCTGTTTTCTTTTTGAATTTGTAGGTCTGATGAATTGGATCATATTTACGATTCCAATGGAATAAATTATAACCATGGAATATTAGTATTTAAGCCTTTTTATTATATTGCATATGTATATGTATATTTACCACTAATATTATATATATATATATATATATATATATATATATGTGTATATATATATTGAACATTTACTCAAATATAGGTATCCACTGAAAATAATATTTAAAGTGATGTAACATTATATAGCATATGTTGTGAATAAAATTTTTGTCAGTAATGTGTTCAATAGATATCTGAAGAAATAATTATTGTATCAAAAATCAGAAATATTCATGAGACTTATTGAAGACCAACTTAGTTTCTCCGGTTTTTTGTTTTTTTTCCCCTTGTCAGAGTTCAGGCATGAACATTGTATTAATTAATATTGTATTAAATAATTATACAATATCCTTGTTTGAACCCTGACAAGCAAAACATAAAACTTCAAGTTGATTTTCCAATAAGTATCCTGAACTTTTGTATTTTTGATATAATGGTAATGTGTTTTTATTGAATTTTGTATCTCTTTTGGCATTCTGTGTTGGGTTATTATCCATAAAAGAAAAGAGCAATCACCTGTTCTGTCTTTCCAAATTCACATGGACTTAACATATTTATTGATTTGTCAGCAAAGTCAAATATATGGCCTTTGTTATGATTTAAAAAATATTTTACTAACAAGGATACCTGGCATTGTCTGGTTTCAGATAACTTTAGACTGATCATAAGTTTTTAACATTTTACATTGCTTTGGTTGAGGATTAAAATTTTTTTTTTAATTAACAATCATTCCATTTGCATTTGTTTTTAATAGTTTGGCTTTAATTTTTTTTTTCATTATTTGTGATGGAATTTCAATTGTTTTTATTTGTGATGGAATTTTAATTGTTTTTTTATTTGTGATGGAATATTAACTGTTTTTCCTTTAATCAACAAACAAAAGTATTGAATCTTGTTGGTTCATTTCAGAACTACATAAAAGCTAAAAAACAAAACAGAAATCACGCATTAAAAAAGAAAAATAGATTCCCTGAGATTTATAGATTTTTAAGATTTTTTTTATTTATATATATTTTTTAAAAATTGTTCTGTTAGTATAATTCCTGAACAGTTCTTTTTGATACGAAATGTACAAATTGTTTTCAAAATAGCCCAAGTACAGTAACTTGTTTTACAATAAGAAACAAAGAAAAACACAGAATTGTCTCTGTGATCAGTGCTAAATGCCAGACATTAATTGGGGTCATAAATACAACAGATGGAAGAAAATTGTTTTGTTGGACTTGCTTTCACAGCTTATGTCATTAAAAAAAAATCAATAGTTACATCTGGATATATGTCTTGAAATAAAGACCAGCTGGAAAACATCAATTTTCTGTGGTTATTTTCCTTCATTTCATTATAAGTTTTCTTTTTTCTGCTTATTTATTAAATAATTCAGTACCACAAAACAGAATCTGTTTTTTAGATTTTATTTCTCCAGACTTTAGGATTTTGTTGCGTGTGTTCTAACAAAGGAGAAGTATACCTATTAAATGATTCAAATTTAGAGTAAACTTTTTCGGCAAACTTTTTCACAATATTTGATTAGTCTTCTTTCATTTAGTTTTTATTTATTTTTTTTTTTTTTTATTTGCAACTTAACTGTCAGTTTTCTGGCAACCGAATTGCAAATTTGGAGTAAAGAAGTGATGTATCTAATGTTACTTTTCTCTCTATCTTTAAAAATTTCAGATAGTCTTTCAGTAAAAGGACAGTATGAATAAAGAAAAAAGAACTTATCTTAGTTGATACACAGTAGCTTGCATAAGGTCAGGGCAGAGTGTGTGATGGCCTGGTGTATCCAATCAAAATTAAATATATATATATATATATATATATATATATATATATATATATATATATTTGCAGCATATTTTCATTCAGTCATGTTTGGTTAAATTAGATGTATTATATCTATTTATTTTAGTTTTAATCATTTCAAGTCCATGAATTAATTTCTTGGGGGCTGTAGAAATTAAGAAAAATTACAAAGTTTTCTTCCAAATAATTTTTATTTTCTTAAGTACTTTCAATCTCATCTGAGACCATCTTCAGGGGATTCAAATATCTGTGGATGCATATACAGTAGCTCCATGAATTAAAATATTTTTTTCAGCGTTGATTTACAGTGTTCCAAATTCGAATATGCAAAGGAGGTAACTTTGTAATGTTTTATTTTAATCTTTAAAAAATGAAAAAGATTTTTAGTTATATTTTAATTTAGTATTTTGTATAAAATTGTGCCACTACAAACATTTAAGATCTTTGTTGCTATACTCATAGTTAACTTTATTTCTGTCCGTAATTCTCTTATATAAAAGGCTTCCAGAATTTTAAGTTTTTGCATATTATTTTGATGAAGTACTAATGTATTTTCAACTAATATCTAATCTAAATTGAATGTGGACATGAGTTCTTTAACTGTTACCATGCTAATTTCTTTGTAAAAATTGTTCTCCCTACCACTGCATTTATTTTTTTTTATTTTTTTTATTTTTATTTTTTTTTTTTTTTTGTGTGGGTGCAAAAACATAAATGCCTATTGTTTTGAAATTGTTATAACTTTCTTTGTATTGTGCATATAGATTTTATTTTTTGTACACTAATAAAAGAACGAATAATATTTTCATGTCATGCATTATATTTTGCATGCATGTTTTGACATTGAAAACGAAAAAATTGAAATGCAAAATAAAAAACACAAAATAAAAAAATACATTAAAAAATACATAAATAATTCAATGTACTTTAACTTTTATTACTCCTTTTGAAGTTCTAGGGGGTGAAATAAGAAGCAAAATTGTTAAGAAGGCTTTCATTTTGTCAAAAAAGTGATGTGTTTCCTCATGTTTACATACGAGAAGACACCAGCATTTGTTTGCTCTTTCTTTCACCTATCATATTTATTTGTCTTGTTGACATGTTCTCATTGACAAATAAAGTGATTATTTCGTCATTTATAAATAGACAAAATAATTCACACCTTCAGAAAAACCATCAGGTATATCGATGGTCACCAGTAGCTTCCATAAAATTAGTCAGGAATGGATTATAGTAGCTGCTAGTAGTTATCATTGCTTTCCTCCACATCACTGGCATGGTTATCATCTTCAACCACTTCACCATCAATATTCACTTGAGTAAAGCCTTCAAAGAAAAACTCCAGGATAAAGGTTTCGT
>OZ010596.1:54121119-54136119 GCA_963932145.1 Acanthosepion lycidas | reverse complement strand
TGATTCCAAAACCTACTCACCACTGAGAACATGCTCAGGCTATAAGATTGGGCATACGACTGATCTTTTTAATTGAATGTTCAGCTATCACTGAACCAGATGCACTTACGCACATATATAAATTGTCTGTATTTCCCTTGCAAATATTGGCTGAAACATATTGGTTGATCTGTGCCTCCAACCTTTAATCTGTTCTGTCTCTGTAGTCAGCATCATACTAACATGTGGATTTGTAAATTACAGAACAAAACTGATTGGGAGGCAGAACATCCTTCCAGGTCAGTCTCAACATAGGTTGGGCATCAAAAGCAATTTGTGGATTGACAGAAAAATAATTTCTTGCACTAACTGAAATTGTAAAAAAATTTTGTTCACACATTTTTTGCTCTGATATAAGAAGACCAATAAATTGGTTTAACTGTTCTTAATCATTATATTTCAGTATTACCAATTTACTGTAATATATTATATGAATTCTTTGGGGTTTTTTTTGTTATAAATGTCCTATTTATGTATATGTTTGTTTGTTTTTGCTTTTTTTATTGCTCTAATAAAATTGTTTCTCTGTAAAAATATTTTGTAAGATTATTTAGATTAGCATTTAAAAAAAAAAAAAACTTCAAAATTTTATCTTATACTATAATATTTGTGCTTTGATTATTTTAATATTTTCAAATATACTGAATATATTTAATAATGCTGCTTGCTCCAGATTGTATTTTTTATTAAATCTGTCTTAGTTAATTCTACTTTCAGTGTTAGGATTTACATGTAATGGATGTGTGACATGAACAAAGTCAATTCTTGATTTCTTTTTTTTGGAAAGTTGATAATTAACCTTTGAAATATTTGTTTTAAAGTCCTTGATTTTTACATAGCAAATCCAGATTGCTGTGAAAGCAGGTAAAAACTTTACTTCACCATGAAAAATTTAAAAAAAAGTTTCCCTGTAGGAAGTTTTATTAATTTTTATTTGGTTGTTTGCTAGCATTACTAATTTTTTTTTTTTTTTTTTTTTATTTAATAATATTTGTCCTGAATAAACACTTATATTGGACTAATGTCGTGTCTTTTTTTCTTTTTTTATTGATTAACTTAAAAATTTACAAAGATTGGTATATTGTTTGTTGTAAGCCATTTCTTAGTTGTCTCCCCTCCCCTCACATTTTCTAAATGCCATTTCTTCCTTGTCTCCCCTCCCCTCACATTTTCTAAATGCCATTTCTTCCTTGTCTCTCCTCCCCCTCACATTTTCTAAATGCCATTTCTTCCTTGTCTTTCCTCCCCCTCACATTTACTAAATGCCATTTCTTGGTTGTCTCTCTTAATCCTCCACACATTTTCTAAATGCAATTTCTTCATTGTCTCCCATTCTTTAAATGTTAATTCCTGCCCTCCCACCACCATTTTTAAAAATGTCATTTAGCGGTTATCTTCCCTCTTCCCTTCATATTTTCTAAATGCCATTTCTTGATTGTCTCCCCTCCCCTCACATGGCATTTCTTGATTGTCTCCCCTCCCTTCACATTTTCTAAATGCCATTTCTTGATTGTCTCCCCTCCCCTCACATACCATTTCTTGATTGTCTCCCCTCCCTTCACATTTTCTTAATGCCATTTCTTGATTGTCTCCCCTCCCTCACATTTTCTAAATGCCATTTCTGTGTTTTCTCGAACTCTAACATTTTTTTAAGTGCCATTTCTTGGTTGTCTCCTCCTCTCACATTTTAATTTTCATTTCTTGGCTGTCACCCAACTCTACTTTTTTTAAATGTCATTTTTTGTTTGCTTTTATTATGTGCCCACACTTTTATCTTGAAAAATATCATCTAATATATTAATAATGTGACTATCCCTATTAAATGTTTTAAAGAAAGAAATTTTCCCTATATATATATATTAAAGAAATAATTATCTGTTTGAAACAGTTTAAATTTCATCCCCTTTTTTTGTAATGTTTGTTCCTGCATTGTGAACAACTTATAATATTTTTTATTTCCACATCTTTAAAAACGAGTGTGGTTTTTATATATATATATATATATATATATATATATATTCTGTTTTCCACCCACTTTCTAAGTACCCAGCTTGATCAAGAGTTGGTAGTCTCATTTAAAGAAGGGACAAACATGCCTCGAAAATAGTAATGTTAAAAAAAACTAATGAATAGAAATTCATATTTTGTTTTGAGGTTCTTTCATTGGACAAAACATTTGTTAAAGAAACCTTATATGAGCCCTGATCAAAAAGTATTGGGACTGGTACTATAAAAAGAAAACGACAACACATATCAATTCAGCATTTAATTTTGTTCAAAGTAATCCCCTTCTGAAGTCACACACTCTATCCAGTGTTGTTTATATTGATAAAAGCGTTCCTGGAACTTCTTTTTTGGGATAGTAAGCAGCTGTCTTGTTGTATTCTCTTTGATTTCTTTGACATCTTGAAATCTTGTTCCTTTCAAGCAGGATTTGATTTTTGAAAAGAAGAGACGCAAGAGGTGAATGTTGGTCTTGGCTAAAAACTGCTGTATAAGTAATGGTCACTGATGAAAGCTCTGGTGTGTTGAGACGACCACACTCTATACACTTTTCTTCCAAGCACTGCTATAAACAATGGAATTGAGTGAGAACATAATAACTTAGTATATATGTGCAACAAAGTCAATCCGTGCCAAGCAGCTTCTCTCTCTGTATTTTAGCTTCATTATCATAGCAATTGTTCTGTTGTTTTTTCATCAGACCTTGTACATTGTGATTAAAGTTAACACCATATTTATCTTAATTAACTCAAAAATCTTTTTGTTTTTGATTTAAGTTAATTATTTATCCAAAGAGCTTTTCTTATGTGTTAAAATGACATATTCTGTTTACTCTTCAGATTTATCACGAAGCCTGTGCCTGGGACCTGTGATTACTGTCGGAAACATATTTTGTTAGGAAAAATTTGTAAAGACTGTAGGTAAGTGAATCCGCACTGTTGCTTACATGTATCAACATTGTACTTAAATCATTAGTATTGACAGCTACAGCTTGGAAATCTTTAACACCCGCACACACACACACACACACATATATATATATATATATATATATATATATATATATATAGGTATAGAGAGAGAGATATGGGTATTATAAAAAACATATGCATGCATGTGTGTGTGTATATATATCTTTCTCAGATGTTAAAAACAGTGCTCAATGTTACATAACAGCTATTAAGTATATATTAGTGATTATACATAATGTCCAACATTGATAGCACGACTCTGATTTTCATGCAAATGTGCAATGTTTAGGTACACAATTGCACGTTTGCATGAAAGTCAGTCGTGTTATTGATGTTGGATATTATGTATAATCACTATATATATATATATATATATATATATATAATGCACACAAAATACTTGTTAGCTTGTGTGTAAAAGTCTCCTTGTAAAGTAAGAATTTTGCTCTAAAGGTTTTTTCTTCAAAATACTTTAAATTTGGAAGTATTTTTTAATTTCTAGTATGAAATATGCTTATTAAGAAATAAAAATTATTTACTAAATTTCACACAGTACAAGGCTTGAGAGCCACTCAAGGTGGAGTTGGAATGGTAATAATGAATGAGGTGTGAGAGATGAGTGGAAGAGAAGGTGGTTAAAAGTGAAGGACAGATAACAGCTGACCATTGACTCTAAATTACCTCATCCTTACTTTAAAAAAAAAAAAAAAAAGTGGAGGTAGTCATTATTATTCTTTTCACTCATTATAAATCAGCTGTATGTCACTTTCAATAAATGAAAGAATCTTCTTCCAACTGCATTAAACTTCAGTGAATGATGAAAAAAGAAAAAAATATAGTATGCTTTTCCCCCTGCAGTAAATTAAAATGTAGCTCTTGACTGCATAAGAGCTGAAATGAAGAAAATCCCTATCAAATACACAATGTCAATGAATATTTTCATTTATATGTCCCGGAAAGGGATATATTTGAATGAAGTAGCTAAGTGGTTTTGTCTACTATAGCCAAGTAGAATACAGTAGCAGTAATCGACTGGTATGCGTCATAGTCGCAGGTAAAAAGTGTAGATCAATGGCGTAGCCCAATGGGCGTCATTATAGACTTAGCTCTCAGACTAAGGCTCTTGACTCTCCTACACGTCCGTCAGTATTTATGATGGACACCAGCTAATCATATTCCAGTGAGTGGGGAACACAGGTGTACACACATTCCATTATATCATAACCCAAAACACACTGGAATTTATGCCCAGCATTTTATTCATGCTTTAAAGAAAAAATGGATAACAATTTTTTAATTTTCTGCTGAGAATGATTAATATTATTAAGGGGTTAAACTAGTTAAAAAAAAAAAAAAAAATAAAAAGTGAGGTTGTATAAAACTTTTTAGCACTCTTTTTGAAAATTAGGCTGAACAGTTTTTTTTTTTTTTTTTTTTTTTTTTTTTTTGTGGGGAAACTTTTGCATACATTTAATGCAAATAACTTTGGTTTCTCTATTAGGTTGGTGCAAAAATAATGACGTAATAATGTCGTTTTTGACGTATTTTTTTAAAGTAAAAAACGACATTATTACATCATTATTTTTGCACCAACCTAATAATTTGCATAAATTGTCCTTTTGATATTTTTTTGGATTTTTGCATCTTTCTGATTATTTCCCTATATTTCTATTTTATTTATTTTTTAAATACACATTCACTTCACACCACTACAAAAGGGGTGCTGAAAAATCCTTCAGTCATTTGGTTAGATTTGAGGAAGTGAGTCAGCATACGTTTTTTGTGCACCACTGTACTTCAAACTGAAGAATGTAAAAACTTTATTTATTGCAAATGGAAAAAAATCACTATAACCATATTTTTTTTTTACACTCTTTTTCCCATCTACAGAATTTAACAAAAAAAAAAAAAAAAACACAAAAAACTGAAGAATTTAGTCTATAACTTTATTTTAATGAAGTGAAGAAAAAAAATGATTGCAACTACATTTTTTTTCTGCAAGGTAAAATAAGGAGAATGCAGGTAAGAAGTTTATCCTGTGCCAGTTTTCCAAGTGTCTATCTCGAAAACCAGTATTTAATTTTTTAAATTTTTTTTTTAATACCGGAACTTGAGTATGGACCTATCACTGGTGAAAAAGATGTAGTTATCTTATTCAAAAAGCACTCCAAATGAAGCTTTAATTTGATGCTTGTAATTTAAACAAGACATTTTGCTAAAAAATTAAATGCCATGTCAAAATACAGAAAATATGGCAAGGTAATCTGATATTGTATGTTAATCAGATTTGACTAAATGGTTTAACTAATTTCTAGCAAAACAGTTTAAAAGTTAAATTGTAAATAATTTGGTCGTCATGTTAAATTTTATGAAATTAGCATCGGCTACTGCAAAGAAAAACTAATATTTAAAGCTTGCAATGAAGCTTTATTCAATGCAATTTGACCATTGCCCGTGAGTTTCGGCTATTACTTTTATAGTAGTGTTGTTCGAGGGGAAGGCAACTATGGTTACCTTTACCACAGATATTTTAATTTTTTTTCATTCAATATCTTGAAATATTGTTTAATTTGTACAATAACACAAACTGAGATTTTTGTTCCTCCATCTACTATGTTAAAAAAGAAATTGATGTTTGTAATGACATGGAACTGTGGAATTTCCTATCTTTCCTTAAAAACCACAGGATACTCTGTTTTTCTTTACTATCCAAAGTTTAAGCTCTAATTTAAGGCATTGTTTGTGGTGGAAATTTTCTTTATGTAAGATGATAGCTGTAAAATTTACCCTTGGTAAGTATAATTTTAATGGATTATATATATATATATATATATATATATATATATATATAGCAAAATAAAAATTTCTGTATTGACACTAGAATCTAGAATGTATTGTAATATGTAACTGAGGAAATATTAGTCTAATATTAGAATAATTCAGTTGGTTATTTTTCAGAGTTGTACTAATGTTTTGTGTTTTCCAGAATAAAATATCACAGAGACTGTGCCAGTCGAGCCCCTAAAATCTGTAATCCTTCTGCTAGAGATGGTGAGTTCAAATTTCATTATCAAATTGAAAAAATAAAATGTTAGCAATTTTTAAAAATCAGCAAATTTGTCTTCATTGGGACAAGTGTAGGTGGGAGTTCTTTATTTTTATTTTATTTTATTTCTTTTTCCTAAACATATGTCATTTTAAGGAATTTTTGAAATGAGAAATTGTCATTATTATATTTCTTGGTTTGTAAACCAGCTTTCTCATCTCAGTTGTTATACTAACAGCAATTTGGCTATTGAACCCTCTGACCTTCTTCCGTGTCTGTTGTCATCCTCGGTAACCATGTGACACAGCCATTTTAGATTAAAGTGTTGGTTAAAAAAATACCTGATTCCTTGGCAGTTGGGTCTGGTAAGTCTCTCTTTTTCTTTTTCTTTTTTTTTTTTTAAATGGAAAAAACAGACAAGAAGCCCAGAGGTGAATGAGACTGGTAAGTATTAACTGATGGAAACTACAATAGGAACTCTCTAATCTGAATAAAGAGTTTAGTTAAAAAAATTATGAGGTTAGAAAATACAATGTCAGATACTCAAAGAAAGTCGAAGGGTACAATGGCTGAAACACGAACATCACAACCACGATGAGCATTCTGGTCTGAATAGTAAGACATAAGGACGGATGTATTTTAAGGTATCATCCTCATTACTTGGACGAAAGGGATATTAAATATACATTATTTAATCAATTCATTTTGTCACTTGGCATGGTGTATAAATAAATGGAAATTTGTATAGTGTCTTCATTTTTATTATCTCATGTTCATTGCAAATATTTCATCATATAATTTCCATCATCTGTCTTTATTTCTGAGATGTGGTATTGTAATTTACATTGTTCAGACTGTTGTCCTCATCTTTATTGCCATATTCATGACATTTCAGCCATTGTACCCTCCGGTCATCCTCGGATGATATTGAATGGAATTTTGAAATTCCATTCAATATCACCTGAGGAAGGCCAGAGTGTACAATGGGCAAAATGTCATGAATATGGCCATAAAGATGAGGACAACAGTCTGAATAATTTAAATACTGTAAATAATAGATATAATTTCCTGTAGCTAAAAATTTCTGTTAACCTAGCAAACACTAATGTAGTCTGTTATTGATATCATTACATTTTGTTCATTAAAACTTCAGACATTTATTTTTCTTTCTTGTACAATGAGGTGTCATGGGGAGATAACTCTTTTTGTGCGCGTGTTTGTTGTTGTTTTTTTTTTTTTTTTTTTTTTTTTTTTATCCACTTCTAGTTTGCTAAAGCTTCACCAGATCCCCCATCAGCCATACATTTTGGTAATCAATACACATTAGCATCAGGAGCTGTCAGGTGGAAGTCAAAGATGCTATCCACCTACTTCAAGGGGAGGAGGGGACGTCAGCTCTGCTCCTGGTGTGAATTCAAAATTATCTTTTGTCTAGACTGGTTGCTAACCAAGGCTAGGCAGCTTAGTCTACTTTCTACCCTGAACACAACTGGAAGGCAAAGTTCATGCCTTTTCCAATGTCATTAGAGCAAAGTGAACACAAAGTCTCTGTTAGAACTTGGCTTGCCAACTACATTTCCCATGTTGCTAACCATTAAACCACTTACACCTCTATATAATTATTAACAATTTTTCCATATTAATTAATTTGATATAAATTACATAAATTACAACTCTTTTTTTTTTTTTTTTTTTTTTTTTTTTTTAACACAGACACTATATAAACAATTATTTAATTGAAAATGTAGTTCCAATTAAATATAAGTCATTGTTGATTTTTTTTATACAGTGCTAAGTATCTTATAGACAGCAATATATAATATAAGTGTTATTACAATTTGTGGATCTTATTAAAAATGTGACATGCATACATGTAACTAAATGTTTTACAGTGATAAAACTGATTGCTAAATGTTTAAAATTGTGATTTTAATCATCTGACAATTGGTTCTATCACTGCGAAATTTATACAGGGAGTAGCTGAAATACTTCCCCACATAATGGTAAGACATTAGCTAGATGGAGACACCACTGCAACTAATGTCTTACTATTATATGAGAGGTATTTTTGCTGCCTCCTGTAGTTAAACTTGTTTGTCCCATTTTAAATAAGATCTGAAGAAAAACATACACATACACACAATATATTAAGTTTCTTGTTTGAAAATAAATGGAGCTATAATATACTGATTAAGAGCCAACCCTATATACTCCAATGCCTTTATCTATCTATTCCAACTTTTTTTTCACTTTTTTAAATTTATACTAATATAACCAAACCAAATTCACTGAAATTTAAAAAATTCCTCTTACATTTGATGTCCAATGTTTATCTTTGTATAGTCCATTTTTAGTCAAGAGTTTTTGAGAATTGCAACAATTTTTTTTTTTTTTTTTATAATCAAAACAAAACATTGGTGAATGTTTGCGATATATACACTGCTATGTTATATATGTGTACATATGCATTTGGTGTGCTCTGCTAAAATATATACACGCTTTAGTTAAGTTTCCCATTTTTCTTTAATTTGATTTAATAATTACACCTACTTTTTGTTCTGTTGATAACACTTGCTTTAATTTCTGACTGAGGGAGAACAATAAAAGAGCAGACATTAAAAAGACAGGAGATAAAAATTGACATTTCATTTAAATTTTGAAGATTAAAATTGACTGGAAAGCACAAGAAGCCAGTACAGAATTACATAAGTGCGAGAAAAACTTAACTTAGAACTTAGTTACATCTATCCATTTCAACTGCAAAATGAGACTTTGTTACCAATCTAGTGGCACACTTAAATTCATAAAGTCTTTGTTACAGAGAAAAGCTAATCAAAATAATTACTGTGAAAATATTTATAGAAAAGGCACGGAAGTTGAACCTGTGTTCTCCTTTGAGTCCTGCTGAAGGGTACATATTTGTATTTAATAAGATTTCTCAAATATTCAGATCGGTAGATGAAAGTAAATAAATATATTATTTAATAAGCAAACAGAGCGTCTCCTCAAATATGGGTATCTGTTGGTAGTTTTTAAAGTAATAAAAATCTGTTGGATTAATAAATATAAAATCTCTGGTTACCTACCTTGCATTGTGAATGCTTGTTTACAAAACACTGTAACCACAACAGTTAATTTCAAAATACAGTACAACTCCTCTAAACTGAACATCCAAGATGTTTGGTATTGAGGGTACTGTTCGGATTCAAGGAAGAAAAGGCTGCTGTGGCAAACTTAAAATTTTTTAAGTTTTAGAATTTAGGATACAAAACGTAGTTTGTAACATTCATTCTTTTTAATTAAAATGTAGATTGAATAAATAAATGTACAAAAAATAATTGGCAACCGATAGTAATGAAAAGATTTGTGTTGAACAAATATTGTAATTTGTGAAAAACTAAGACACTTTATGAAATGTTTAAAAATTTATGAAATATCTTATTCAGAAACAATTACAATCTGTAAAGGAAGTCAAAATTAAGAATATACAGTACAACTCCTATAAACTGAACATCCGAGATGTTTGGTATCGAGGGTACTGTTCTGATTCAAGGAAGAAACGGTTTTATATTTATGTCAATACAAAAATTTGGATTTGAAGATTAGTCCGAATTAGAGGAAGTCTAGATTATGCTATGTTTGAATTTGGGGAGTTCAACTATAATATATATATATATATATATATATATATGTATGTATGTATAATTATTTATATATTATATGCGCGGTACTTATTAGAAAGCGCACAAGCTCACATCTATCCAACCATATATATATATATATATATATATATATATATATATATATATATATATATATATATGTGTGTGTGTGTGACAGAAGGAAAACTTATCTTAGTGGACATGTCATCCTTTGATGGACTTTATCAAGGCAATTGTCTTTATTCATGTTGTCCTTTTACAAATATATATTTTAGTTATATCTGAAATTTTAAATAAATATATATGAATAACAAAGTTGGGAAAATTTTTTGTATGATGCTTTTTGTCCATTACAACTTCACACTAAAGTGATGGATACATTGATGTGATTACACATGTACATGAAGGAGGGGAGATGCTGAAATTTTAAATTTAGATTAATTTTTTTTCTCTCCTTTATAAGTATTCATTAAGTACATAGTATATATTGTTTATCTATATGTTCTGTTTTTTTGGGGTTTTTTTTGTTTTGTTTTTTAGGACAATTTTACATAGCAGGTGGAGCTTATACAATTAAAGCTTGCTAAAGTGTGTATACATTTTTAGGGTTATACTCTGCTATGTGTGAATATAAGAATCTGTATACATTTTGTTGAATGCAAAACCAAAACCGTCAACACTTTTTCTGGCTTAAATCTCTTTAATATTCATTATTTATTTTTCTCTTTTTTTTTTTTTTTTTTTCTTTCTCTCCCCAACCTCCATTGTCTCTTACCTTTTTAGGTTCTCCAAATACATCTCGGCGGGGAATAATAAAGCCAGTGAAGCCTGTTCCAAGTCTGCCGCACCAGGACTCAGGCTCGAACACGTCGTCTTGTAACTCATCCACCCCCTCTTCTCCTGCTCTCCCCATCACCTCCCCTACAAGTATCACCTCTCCCTCTCCGGTTGCCTCCCCGCAGATTGTGGTCCAGTCATCTCAGTTTCAATTCCCAGGTGAGGACCCTTACCCCAGATTTCCACTTGCTCCGCCTGCTGCTTTATTTGATAATTTTCAGTCCGCTTTTCAAGTATGTGCACGTTCTGCCCCATTGGCTCCTGCAGCCAGCAACACCTTACACAGGCATGGCTCGCTCCAGAATCACCGTCACCAACACCACCACCACCACCACCATCATGCCTTGCCGTCCGCATCCTCACCAGTGACCAACTCAAAAAATACTCGTCCGCCCAATATACATTTAAAGGGCGTGCCACCATATGGTAGCAGTGCCTTGTCTAAGCTTGCCAACAGGCATACCTATGATCGAAAGCTTGGCCTATACACATACCCATGCCTTAATCTGACCTCAACTCAGTGCGTCCACCGTAGGTCTGTATCCACTCTCTGTTTTCCATGCTTTTCCGCATCGTCCGAGAAGCCATGTAGCCATGATGATGATGATGATGATAGTGAGTGCTATGCCGGGCAGGGCATTGACAATAGCGCTGGTCAGGTATTTTCTGACCCCATTTCGCCTCCGTCGTCTGCGTCCTCCCAAACCCCAGTGTTGAGTCAGGCACCTGTACTGCTTTTGCCAACACAGATGTCCGCATCATTGCCAGAGCCACATGGGCGCTATCCTGAGTCCGTTGGAATCGAGGACCAGATGACGAGACCACATCGGCGACATGCCATCACAGGTAACCAAGAGAATGGCATCTCTTTGATTGGCATGAGGGCAAACTGCTTTTAATATCTCTAAGCATCATTTCAGACAAGGTGGAAAAAATATTTGTTTATCTTGATTCAAGTTTTACTTTTGTCAGGGAAATATGCTTTGGTTTAGAGTCGCCTTTTTATAAAAATGGAACCATTTTTAAACTGGTAGTTTATTTGGACTAAGATCCTCATCTTCGTTAACTTTTTTTTTCTCTTTATGAGCCATGTTGAAACCTTTTTTAATCTACAGATTCTCTAAAGAATGTAATTGATTCACTATTTTGACAATTAGCTGATAATTGTTATTTGTTATTATACATAGATTTTATATTACATTATGGTATAAATATTATTGGTACTGCTTATTTGTAAAAGTTACAATGCAATGCTTAATTTACTCCTGTTTGCATAATGGAGATGAACTACATAAAAAAAACACAATTTGATTTTCCATATATATATATATATATATATATATATATATAAGTAGTTATGGATATATTTTCTAAATAACTTCCTGGTGAACAATGATTAATAACAACTAAAAGTTTCATGCATTTTCATCAGGTAGTCACTGTTTTTTGTGAATATGGGCAGCTAGTCCAAGATGTTACAACAAGGGTAGCTGATGGGTACATAATGTGCATATACTAACTAAAACTACAAACAGGGAAAAAGCTCATACAGGTGTGTATATATAATATATATATATATATATATATACACACACACACACACACACACACACACACACACACACACATACACAAAAGATTTTTTTAATTATTTACTTAGCAGATAAACAGATTTTTAAAATTGCATTGTGTGAAACAGTTTGTTAATGGGTAAATAATCCAAAAATGATAATTTTATTTGTATTGAAAAATTATTTAAAATATAACTCTTATATACATGAAAAAAGGAATATATATATATATATATATATATATATATATATATATCTCTCAAAACAACTGTTTTTATAAACAAGAAAGTATATCTTGTCTGGGGAACAATTATACTAAAAAAGTGTTCAATGCACAGTTTAATAAATGAAAAGTGCAGATCTATTTAATATTTAAAATAATAAACACACCAACCCTTTTCATTATGTTTCCGTGTGTATAAATAATGTCCAGTAAAGCAATTGGCCTTTCCACAGCCTGATAAAACCATTTATTAGTAGAAACCTTGATAACAGAAAGGGTTGATGTTTTTATTATTGTAAATTATATATAAGCAAATATAAATGGATATAAATCCGACAGAATATATATATTAAAAGTTAATGTATTTCATCCTGGAAAATGGCTAGAGGTATAGCCAAAAGTGTTCGGAAAAATATAACGTTTGGATACTTTTTGTATATTTTATCTACTGTAAAGAAAAAAAAATTAAGATCAAATGAGAAATTTATATATATAATAAAAAAAAATCAATTATATATATATATATATATATATATATAATTTTTTTTTTTTTTTTTTTTTTTTTTTTTTTAAGCATAATAATGGTATGATACTACAATTTTAAAATCTCTCCATGTAAGGTTGAAGCAAAAAGTATGTATTCTGTATTTGAACTTTGATCATACATTTTACATGAAAATATCAGATCTATATTATTTAGTGTTGGTTTAATTGCATTTTTTATGGCTTATAAAATGTTTATATGTATAAAACTTTTATATTAATGATTCAGTAGGTCTTCATCTGCAAATCAGTAGTAGGTTCAACATTGGTTTCTCTTATAGAATTCTATGATGGTTGATTAAATTTTTACAATGAAACTAAGATGGGGATGTTTGTCTAAAAAAAAAAAAATCCAACAGTTTCATAATTATTTTATTTATTTTTTTTAATTGCTTTTGGCTTGAATTTTCTTTCAGTGGAATTTTCAGTACTCTTAACCCACTCCAACCCTGCCCAGAGTCTTACTGTCACTAGAGGCAACATAAAACCTTTCGAAATATTTCCAATATTAAAATAACTGTTATGTCCAGGCTCTCTTAGAACTTTTGATATTAGTTATTGCTTCTCTTATCATGGAAGCAAAGGTTAGGAATTGATGTGAAGTGCGGCATTAGCAAATAACTTTTGTTTCTTAGAATTTCTTTATTCCAAAACCTGTTTTGTAATTGTTTCAATAATATAGACAACTCCTTTACACAAAATAATTTGATATTTTATTAAAAAGCAGATAAGAAGTGAAAATGCAATAAAAACAAGCTACTTGCATTTAAAAATAAAAAACTTGTATTTACACTTTCAAAATTTAAAAGCATACCTAGATTGAATTAATAAGTGGTTAGCTAAGAATTCTTTTTAACGAACATGCTGCTTATTATGTTGGTATTTAGTTAAAATACAGGGTGGCCCAAAAGTTACTTTCCTGTAACACTATAAATTAAAGAAAAAATTAGAGTACCTGGCAAGTACCCAACCTAACAAGCTTATGTAAATGGATGGCAGAACAGGGAGTGGGAAGACAAATATTGCTAAGAATTACAAAGGACAGGAGGTTGTGGAGAGCAATGGTCAGCTACTTAATAAGCCTCTTCAAATGGATGATAGGACAGGCAGTGGGAAAAATAGTAAAAAGACAAACATTGTTAAGAGCTACAAAGGATAGGGAGTTGTGGAGAGCCATGATCACTCATGTCCTGAAGAGACTCAGGACAGAACAAAATTGATAGAAATACAGGACTTGAAAAAAAAAAGTCATTTTAGCTTTAATTTTTTTAATTTTCATAATTTCACCAAAGCAAGGTGATAATGTCACTAAGATGTAAGGAGTTATTGGGAGTGGAAGAGAATGAGAAGACGTTAGTGAGGAGAAAGAACAGGATTCAGAAAGACACAAGATGGTGACTGATATGCATTTTAATTTTCAAAGAATTTAGGAAGCAAGAAGTGCGAAAAAAGAAACTACTAGAATAGAGCTTATGGCTACATGTGGCTAATTCAGCAGTAAAATGATGAGACCTAATTGCCAATCTAGTGGTATACTTAAATTCATGCAGTCGAGGTACGAAGGAGGAAAGCTCATTAAAACAACTGCCATGAAAATATTTACAGAAAAGACAGAGGGAAGCCATTTTACAATGGTGGGAAAATGACTTAAGTCAAGATGCCAGGTGTGATTAAAAGACAAGTTTTGTTTTGAAGGCATTAAAATTTGCAAGTCATTTCTTGTAACAAATGATTGGAGGTCATTTTTGAGAGCAGTTTCCAGTTTTACGTTGTTTAGACTTACTATAAAGACAAGAGTAAATAGTTGTTCTTTCTATGATTTCTCCATTATATATGGCATTACAGGTTTGGAGTAGAATATCATTGGAATCTTGGGTCTTCCAGACTTCCAGAGGAATATTATCAAGTCCCACTGCTTTCTCATTTTTCATATTAAAGCTGTTTCAAGTTCTGCATCTGTGAAGTTTCCAGGTTTAATATCAAGAGGATGTTCAATGATGTTGTAACCTGTACTTGCCAAGATACACAATGGTGAAGTGATGTAATTCAAACGGTTGTGTGGCGGTCGGTCAAGATAAGAAGCAGGGAATTTTTTTTTTTTTTT
>OZ010596.1:54103619-54116119 GCA_963932145.1 Acanthosepion lycidas | reverse complement strand
TAACACTCCCCGGAACTGGAAGTTATAATAATTTACTTCAGAACTTATCACTAATAAGATCTGAATATGATCTTCTCTTATCTCTGATGATCTAATCACATATAGCAGTTTTTCTGTCTGTATATATTTACAACCATTAGTTCCATTTATAATAGTCTAAAGAAGTGTGATGTCCCTGAATACTATTGTCTCACATAAAAGTTCATGTTTCTTCAGTATTTGATTTTTTTTTTTTTTTTTCTTTTAATGCCTTGTCCTTTCAGAGTTCTAGCAGTCGTCACTACAGTTCACTTTTCCTTATCTGTGAGTTGGTATGAGTTCTTTGGGAATATAGTGAAGTTGTTTCTTATAGTCTCCATAATTTTGAATTCAAAGTTGTCCTCCTCTGACTGGCAAACACCTAAACTTGAAGAGTTCAGTCTACCCTATTATTTCACACATAGCATATATACAGCTTATTTTCTGCATTATAAAGTTGGCAATAAATGCTTGTTTTGATTCAAAAAGGTAAAACAGATTTCAATATAAGTATCAAGATTTCGTATTTGCTATTAAATGCCAATAGTAATGTAGGTCATAGTACACCCACCCCATAGTTCGCAGATTCGTGAGATATAACCCAAATCTCATAACTTTGTTTTAGATTACCTTTGGACATTTACATATTTGCTACTCTTCTAGTTGGGCAAGATTCTGTAACAACATTTTTAAATATTTAAAAAAAAAAGTTAAAGGTTTGAATTAATAACTAGAAATCTGCTTAAAACAAAATCAGTTGATATAAAATTACATTAAACAGTCTTGTATAATATACACATCAGAAACTGGAGCCACATCCTGGCCAAAAAAATCTTTTGAACCATTTCAGGTTTTCATTTTTTTTTTTTTTTTTTTTTTTTTTAAGAAAAGTAAGTTATAAATTAGGCCACGTATAGGCAAAGTATGTCCCATTGGCCAAATCTGGCTTGCTATGAGATTTCATCTGGTTCTCAGACCATATGGAATGTGCTATTATTCTGAAAACATTTTCTTTTTATATCATTTTTTTAATATTATTTTCCCTTTTAATGTTGTTATGTATAAATTAAATTTCTTTTGTTTATGTATCCTTAATGACCTCCTATATTCTCTACAATTAAATGTGATCAACCTGCAGTCCAATGACATTCTAAAAGGCAAATACAAAAAAAAAAATAAAAAAATAATGTTAATTTTTACAAATGCCTCCAGATGAGGGATATTCTTCTTTTCTTTTCATCCTTTGCTTGACAATTCAGCATCATATATTTATCTGAGAAGACATTTTTAAAAACTGAAGCAGGCTTTAATCTGCATATAGATTAGTTTGACTTAGATTTTATCTTTTTTAAAAAAAATACACTATATAAGATATGACTATTTTATTAGGTTGGTGTAAAAATAATGACATAATAATGTTGTTTTTTTTTTTTTTTACGTTAAAAAATACGTCAAAAAACGACATTATTACGTCATTATTTTTGCACCAACCTGATACATAACTTTAATAGTCATAGTTTTGCTTTGTGTTTGTTCTTGGCCTGCAAAAAATACTACCAATTGGGTTCATTATGAAAAATGCTTGCTGTCTCCTCAAATAGTCCTTCAAATGCACACAAGCACAGGTGTTTTAGTTTTTTTAATGTAATCCTGTATATTGTAAATATTTGAATCCTGTTTGTTTTTTGGGTTTTTTTTTTTTTTTTTTTTAGGCCGTTGCAGTTAAACTTACAAATAAATGGGACTTGAATTTTATATTGCTAAAGGTTACTTACTAATATTTGAACGTAAAAGATTATTCATTTACTAATCAATGAAACAAAATGACTTCACTTTCTCTGAAATCTTAATTTTTTAAATTCATAAATTGTGATTTATAAAAGTTCCAAATTGATTTGTTTCAATATGTTTACAGAAATTGATATAAATATGAAATTTATGAATCTAATTTACCTAACATTGAATAGAGAAAAATCTCTATCATGTTTAAATAAAAAAGGGAAGTGTATCAGTTTCTCATTAAAATTTCATAGCCTGAATTTTTTAAAATGATCTATAACTTTATATGCAGTCTGTCAGTGTCAGACATTGTAAATATGTCTGAATAATTTTAATTTGTCTATAAAGCTTGTTTATTTGTATCGTTTTTATCAATACTCTTGTTATTGATACATTTAATAATAACCTATGAAAATCTGAGATTACTATATTCTTTAGTCTGAGAATGTGTCAACATAAATTTAAAAAAAAAAATACTCTTATATGTTGTGCTTTTATTAAATTTATAAAATCTGACATGATTTTTAGAAATCTGCTAAGATTTGATTAATATAACGATTAAATGAATTGATATATGGTGGATTAATAATCAGTTATGATTTCTTAAACTTTAAATGATTCTTGAGATTTCATGTGTAAACCATTTCATTACAGAATATTTGTTTGTTTTTTTTTCTTTTACAATTTCCTGGAAAATCAAATTTATAACAAATCAATTTTTATATAAAATACAGTGAAACTGTGTTGCTAGATATTTTTTCTGCAGAGTCTGATGGAACTGTTGACTTTTGACTGTTATATTTATAAATCGGTATCTTTCTTTAAATTGTCACTTGCCTACAAGATTTGAATTTAATTTTCTTTTTGGAATTAATGATAATCTCTTTCTTCTATTAGATGTGGTTGATGGTGTCATAGATCCATATTTGACCAGAAGTCTTGACAACAAGCAACAAGATGTGTAAGTATTTCTTATTCACACATTAAAAGTGAAATCTCTCTTCTTTTGTGAAGATAACCAGTAAGCAAAAATCAAGTAATAGTTAACAGGGCCAGTGCAAGGGTGTCAGCACCCCCACCTCACCACACCTGCACACACACACACTCTACTATATCTCAATTTTCATAAGGTAGTATTCATATAAAATACAAATTTTATTTTAACCTAGTTATGTACAAATATGCAAATATATATAGGTGAACAATTCAACTAGAAAAACTGAAAATAAATACAATGGATCTAAATACAAATTAGAGACATGTCATAATAGACCATTCCATCTGAAATCGGCATGGTTTTGTGGCAATTTTTAATATCAAATTGAAATTTTTCTAATTTAAAAGTCAAATTTTAATACATTTAACATTTAAGGATAAGATATAATGAGTTTTATAGTTTTTTGTTTCCTGTTTTTTTTTTTTTTTTTTTTTTTTTTGGTTTTTTTTTTCAAGACTTTGCACGAGCAAAACAAATTTATGAATTTGGACAAAAAAAGACCTAGAATAATGTCAAAATCTGCAAAAAATTTTCATCTTTTAATAGTCAATTGTGCTTAGTCTAATTTGTAATGTATATAAATGTAGAAAGAAAATGTTGGTAAGGTAGCAATCGTCATAAAGCACTGCCCAGCACACACATACACACACCCGCTCACTCCCATGTTGGGAGTAGTATGTACTGGCCCTGATAGTTAATATTAATTTAACAATTTTACTGAGTAACTGTAGAGTAGTAGAATTGGTAATATATAATAAACTGGACCTACAATGACACCCTCACCCAGTTTTCCACCGACTGGCCAATGACTATCCCACGTTGCATCTCTATTCTCATTCATATTGGTGTACATGAAAAACTGGGAAAAGCCTGTTGCACGTTTGCAAAATAACAAAAGACAGAAACAAATGCCATGTTGAGAAATGAGAACTCAAACCCTGTTTCCAATGTATTTAATAGGTGTTTTATTCAGGGATTTCCTTACATAGTCTAGCTGGGTAGGTAGGTGACATTTGGGCCATCTTCTGCCATAACATCTCAGTTCTTCCCTCCTACCACCTGCTGCTCATCTATGACATATGGGTGGCATTGGAACTACCTACAGGATAGTCTGACTGCCTCAATCCCAAGCATGTATGTTAATATAGACTAGTGACGGGAAATTATCAATGTCCGACTTTGTTGTCCTTCAATCTCCAAATCTATTTTTTCTTTATTTTTTTAATTTATATTTTTCTCCTCCCCTTCTCTTTGGTCAAGTGGGTGCAACTTAGAAAATTAACTTTGAAAACTCCCATCTGCTAGCCATAAAACAGAAATACTTAGGGTCAAGATAAAGTCACACTTACCACTTCTCTGTGGCTGTCCCAGACCCAGTCACAGTCTTACAATTAAATTTGTGTAGCCATAGGCTTTTATGGCTGAATTTTTGCCCATGAAGGCTTACAGCCATATCACATTGAAACACCAGTTCCCATAAAATCACCTAAGTTAAACAATGTCTAAGCTGGTCAGGACCTAAATGGGTGACTGCTTGGGAATACCAGGTGTTGTAAGCTTGAGTGTGTGGGCGGTGTAATGGATAATGGCTCAGAATTGTTAATCAGAAAATCAAGTTCCAATTCCAGTTGGATTCATTTTATTCACTCATGCACAAATGCCTTTGGAAAGGGTATGAATCGACTCCTTCTACATCCAGCTAAGAGTTAATAAATTAGTAATTCTTGTATCAGTAAATCATTATCTCAAAAAAGAAAATTCCTACAATCTAAAAATATTTTGGTTTTTAATAACCTGCAAATTGTTGATAGGACGTAAAGACACAAACCTATGGGTTAATTAGTAGGACTTGTATCAATAAATCATTATTATCTCTCATAAAAATTGTTACAACTAAAAATATTTTCTGTCTTTAATTAACCTGCAAAGTGTGGATAAGCTAAAGAAAACCAACCAACCAATCAATCAATCTTAGCTGTGAAAAACATTCTTCTGATATATGATTTGAAGTCTTGTTGGAGACTTCTATGTTATTCTTACTTCATGCTACTTTGGCAGAAGGTATTCAACATTTTGTGACTGTTAAATAAGTCAAAAATTAATAATGAAAATGCTTAATTTCCGGTTCCCAATATAGTTTGGACAGTTGAGCCATTCCTTTGTATACTTTTTGTTATAAACACATTTCAGCTGGTCAGTTCCCTAGATATCATTTAGTGTATTCCATCAAGAAAAAGAAAGTGGTGAAAAAAAAGTCTTTCTTAAAGGAGAAATACTGAAATTTTCAATGGAAAAATGATTATGAATATTTTAATCAGACTAATCCAATTGATCTATGGTTTACACAATACATTGTATGGTAATTGTGCAAAGGTGGTGGTGATGGGGGTTCAATTGCCTAAACATAACTGAGTATCTTATGGGACAATAGTCTTGTGGATTAAAGTGTTGGTTCACAAATTTGGTGATGTAGTAATTGTGGGTTCAATCCTGGTGCCAAGTAGTGCAGATTAAGATTCTGGAAACAGGGTGCGAACGATCTATCCCTGGCAATTAAATAAAGGGTTAACTTTTACCTTCCCTGAAGGTTATCCAGATCAACAAGCACCTGAAACAGGCTGTGGGCCCTGACAACCAAAACATAATGTTGAAAGTGATAAGGACAATAGTCTGAATGTAAATAATGATAACTCCTCATCCCAGAAATTCAGACAGAAATACTGAGCATATTAATTATGTCTCTCGAAACAATCAGTATTATTTAATCTCAGAATTCAAATACTTCAAAGCTATTATAAAGATTTGGAATAGAGAAGTGACAATATGACTGTAAATTTAAGCACAGTCTGTCTTGAGGCTTTTGTGGCTAAATAAGTTAAGGCATCACCTGTGAAAGACAAGATACCGAGATTTGTGGCAGGAGTTCAAGCTTTTCCAAAATGACTTTATCCTTAGCTCCCCACCACCTGAAAAAAAAAATAGGAAGATGCAGAAAAGGCTAAAAAATTTAATCCTAGAAACATTTCTTCTTAGAGTTCAAAATAATCATGCATATGTTGATGTTATTAATAATGGCAGTTGGTTTTGTTTAATAGAATTTTTTTTTTTCCTGCCTAAGAAAAGACAGTGGAGTAATGGATAGTGGCTCGGATTGAGGAATTGGGGAAACGAATTCGAATTCCACTTGGATCCATTACATTCACTTATGTGCTAATACCCTTGGGAAAGGTATGAATCCTCTTCTTTTACCCCCAGTTATGGGTAAATAGCAGGACAGACTGGGTTCTATAGCCTTGGATGGCAACTGGTCTACTGTAGGCAACCGAGTGTAGGAAAAAAAAAATCTGTCTCATCAATCATGTATCGAAAGACATGATCGCCTAAGTGTGTATCACGCATGGCACGTAGCTGACTAAAGAAAAACTAAACGAAGTGGGGTTTTTTTTTGTTTTTTTGGTGGGGTATGTAAAATAAGACTTTTAGAAGCATCATTTTGGAGGCATATCACTGAGATTAACATATTTTACAGAATCTAATGCATAATGTGTACATCATACAGAAATGGCAAACATTTTGACAGTATTTAAAGCAAGCATGTATTAAATAACATTTGAGATGTAACTACTATTACTTTATGTATACCTTTGAGTTTAAGTACCTGGGTCAAGACAATTATCCCTTTTTTGATTTTTCTTTTTGGTGGAATGAACCAACCGGAGCATACTTACTCCAACCATCCCTTTCATTAAATATTCATAAAATTTCCTCTCATCCATTAATTTATATTGTGAGCAGTCTAAGTCAAAGGAAAAAAAAAATCCAGCTACCTCTTTTATTCCAACCACCCATTCTATTTGTAACCAGAACGTAAATCGATGAATTGTCTCTGAGCTTGACATTAAAGATTTAGAGAAAAGAGTTTAAAATGTTAACTTTTTCTTTTTAAATTTTCTGAAAGGAAATGTTTTCTTTGTTTTTAATAGAGATGTAAATACAAACACATCTGATGACAGCGATAAAACATTAGTTTTTGTAAGTATATCATTAATTACTATCTTGTATGCATTTTTAATTCTGTTAATGAACATTGCTTTGATAATTTTACTTTTGATTGATTTCTGTGCTTTCTAAATTTATCTTACATCTTATTTTTAATCAAGTAACCAGAAATCCTTGGAAATGTTTTCTCTTTTCTTGGAAATGTTTTAGTCAGTAAAAAAAAAAAAAAATTTTTTTTTTTTTAAAATAATAAAATAACAACATGGAAATAAATTTAAATAATTGACTACAGGCATGCCTCAATCAATGTGTTTTTGATTTTATATATCTAAATTCGATTAGTCCATGCATAATACTTGATTAGTACAGTAAAACATTCTTTAGTTTAACCATAGTAATTGAAAATTGATATTTTTATAGTTACAGATGTACAAATTAGCTGTACGAATTGAAGGATTCTTATATAATGATTTCATATTATATCTTACCTCCAGTGAAATAAATTTTTAAGTTAACTCCTAGACTGGCATATAAAAGTTTGGGGCCAATTACATTAAGATGATTATACACCTTTATTTTATTAAGTTAGGATTATTTAGCAGTTTGGAGCTGGAAAAAAGGGCCATGGAAAACTAGTGGGCCAATGAAAGATCTGAGATGATAAAGTCAGTATACAAATTTCTATGTAGGAATTGTTCCATCTTATTAATATGACTGCATGGTGCATTGGCAAGTTGGCAGTTGATCATTAGAATGCTTTTTTTTGCACTAAAATCATAGCTAAAATTTCTGCTCAAACAGATGTAGGTTGTGACTTTGAAGGAGAAGATGACTCAATGAAAGATAGCCAGGCAGCTGGGAATTTCCAGAAACAATGCCATTCTGTGTGTATGACAAACTAAATCCATGTCCTGGGTAAGACAGTAAATTACATCTGACAGCAAGGCCATTTTGAGGAGTGTGGACCACCTCTTAAATGCTGGTGTTCCCAGATTCACCCTGACATGGGGTGGTAGCACCTGTTAAGGTCCCAGCTATGGGCAAATAGTTAACCTCCAAACTGGGGTCAAAATACTATGAAAGTGTAAAAATAAGTTTTAATACCAGAAATACTTTGTAAAAAAATTATTACCGGCAATAAATTTTTTAAGGAAACAATTGTTACCATCAGTACTTTAAAAACAAAATATTACCAATTATACATTTTTGAAAATATTACCTGAAATACGTTTTAAAAAAAAAAAAAAAAAAAATACTATCCACAATAAAAAATTTTGTTGGAATTAAATAACCCATTGAGGTTTTTATGCCACCAAATCAAACCAGAAACGATGCTCAAACTATCCAAAAAAAACATTTTCTATGACGGGAAGTGTTTTAAGTGCAAAGAAAACCATAAAAATTAGACAAGAAAGACAAAAGAAAGATTGTGAGAGTTTCAGTAGGAAATTAAGAGCCAGACAAGGAGTGAATTCAGTCTTCACAGTGAGGTTTTAGTTGATACATTATACAGAAAAATTACAAAAAAAAAAAACAACTTGAGTGGGTGTATAGCAGAAAAAAAACATTAATCAAAAAACAATGGAATAGAAGATTGAAGTGAGCTAAAGAACATCCAACATGGGATGCTGGAAAATGGCAAAAAATAATGTTTAGTGAATAATGCAAAATGGTTACATTTTAATGCAAGAGATGTAAGAAGGCCAATAGTATTAGGTTGGTGCAAAAATAATGTCGTTTTCTCACATATGTTACTGTGTGAGAAAACGACATTATTTTTGCATCGACCTAATAGAAAGAAACAATGCAAGATAAAACCACAAAGACAGTAAAATTTGGTGGTATATACATAATGGTGTGGAACTGCATCAAAAACAATGGTAGAAGAAAATTGCTAAAATCTGATGTAAACTTAAACAGTGTTTTAGTTTACTATGGTCTAATCTGCCAGATTACAAAGATGGAGAATTTTTTCATTATGACAGTGCTCCTTGCCACACATCACATACAACAAAAATATTTCTTGTGGATGAAGATGTTCAAATTTTAGAAGACTGGCCAGCATAAAATACTGCTGTCAAGATAATTGAAATATTGTGGTGGGAACTGAAGAAAAAAGTGCTCCAATGAAAACCACACACTCTCCAAGAGCTTTGGGATTACTGCTAAGAAGAATAGGGGGAAAATTCCCAATGAGAAAGTCTCAACCTTGTTACAATCCATGCCACATCGAATTGAGGCAATTATTCAAGCCAAAGGCAGCAACACTAATTACTAACTACATACTTTGACATTTTGTACTTTCTGTAATAATAAAGATCATTTTTTGAAAAAAAAAAAAAAAAATGAACTTTTTAATTTAAGAAAAGAACTAATAGGCAAAATTTTTTTCTGGTTGCCTTTTTTCAGTATAACTATGCTTAAGATGCTTTATTATCCACCATACAGCACTAACAAAAATAAAATAACTTGTTTTCTGACCATCAAAGATAAAATGTACCAAGAAAAGCATACAGCTAATCACTCTGAATTTGGAAGAACAATTAATGAAGTTAATTAATTTACCAAGGTTGTCAAAAAGTTTTGCACTCCACTGTTTTTTTAGTATTTTTTTAAGTCAATATATTAATTAATTATACATGCAATTCATTCATCGTATGCTTATTATTTGCTTTTAACATAATGCAAGGCAAGTCTTAGTTTTTTTTTTAAGTTTACAATCTTTTTTTTTTTCTTTTACTTATGCAGTCAGTTTACTATAGCATATACATTAGAAGCACTACAAAATTTTTAGGAGGAAGACAGCATTTAAGGATTTTTTTTCTCAACGAAGCAAAGAAAATGTCAGTTTTAACAAGTTAGTCACTGGTAATGAAAAATGGATTCATTATGAGAATTCAGTTCTTTATTAGAAATTGCTAGAATGTCAAATTAGTGACTATCTTGTATTGAATGAAATGCTGAAAGAGACTTCCTTTTGGTCAAGGAAGGCAATTGGTGAATTTGCAGCTTGACAAATCTTCATTTTGCAAATGATCATGGAACTGACTTAAATTCTTCCAGCAAAACTTAACACTTTCAAACTCTGGTTTGGTCAATGAGTCTAACTAGTTGAATATATGAAAAATTCATTGAATCATAAATGGAATAATCTTTTTATGATGGAATATTTAATTTGCTTCAGTAATTCTGAATGTTGAATGCACACCCCACAAGGGGAGGTGAATGTTTTGAGGGCAAAATTTGGAATTTGGGTTAGTAAAGCCTTCTGTTACTCAGAATTAAATCATTTTCAAGCTTAATAGAGTGATTATAAAAATCTTCCAATCTATTCAAATACTTAATTTTTTAGCTGTCAAGGTGGTGTGAAAGAAAAAAGGAACTTACATGAAAGGTGATGTAATGTCATAGCAAGGGAAAATAATACTTTACTGTTCTCTAAGATGATTAAAGAAGAGCAGATTCGTTTTGGAGGTGTTAAAATTAACAGGCCATTTCTTGCCCTAAAGGTTACTAAATAATGTTATGACTGTATATTGATAACAGATTTTGCCAAAAAGCTAGGAAACTTGTGGCAATGTCATGGCATGATTAAAATATTTAAAAAATATTTTATAAAAACAAGACAAACATTTTTACCAAAACTAAGCAAGAGTCTTCAAAATTCAATTCAATAATTTTGCTTTTCCAGCTTATTGTCATATTTGAAATTGTTTTTTTTTTTTGTTTTTTTTTTTTTTTTTCCACAATCTTGTAAAAATATTAGAAACAAAAATTTCTATCTTTTTTTCTCTAACAGAGTATAGGGGAAAGAACTCTGCTGGACAGAGTTGATTCTATAGACAGTCAGGAAGATAATACAGGACACAACTGGAGTCGACAATATAGTGTGAGTATATCTGCTTTAAGTGTGTGTGTGTGTGGGGGGGTCCATTATGTATGTGTGTATACATATATATATAATATATATATATATATATATATATTCAAACATGTTATTAAATATAACAGACAACAAATGTCTATTATGTTTGATCATGAGTCATTCTAAGCTTCATATAGTGGTTTTAGTTTTGAGAGAAAATAAAGACAAAAACTTTCCAACATTTGAATATTTTTTTATGTTGTTTATCAATCTAAGCTTTCAGCTCACATGAGCTATCATCAGAATAGTTGTACAGACATTGCAACAGAGATGTTCACCATCGAAGATGACATCCTATTGTGTTTAAGAAGTTTGTTATGTGACGATAATGGTTGTGGAATATAACAATCACCAGACCAGATGTGACAGCAATATTCAATGCATAAGACAATTAATAGACTTACAAATGAAGATAGATTCAGGCAAGAATAATTGTCTTGCATGACACATTGAACCAACTTTCCTTGCAGCAGACTTAGCAATTGATTCAATATAATCTTTTCATTTCATGTCATTGGAAAATATTAGCTTGATTAGGTGAAATGAGGTTAGCATCAGCCACATGCTGATGGAAGACAAAAAAGGTTCTCTATGATGATTAAAGGAGAGTGGTTTCGTTTTGGAGGGGTTAAAATTAACAGGCAATTTCTTGCCCCAGTTAACGTCATTCATTTTTGAGATCAGTTGCCAATTTGACTGTCTTGAATTGATCAGACTTACCATTAATTTGCATGTTATTCTTATTTCCAGCTATCTGTGCAACTCAAAGAGTGGGATATTCCATTTGAAGAAATAACAATTGGAGAAAAAATAGGAATGGGTCGGTTTGGTATTGTACATAAGTAAGTATTGATTTGTTAATTGTTGATTTCTCTCCAACTATGTGTTTCTTTTATTGTTTGGTATTTTCATAATTATAAAGAGCAGAAAAGTATTTAATCACAAAATAACAACTTAATTGGGTTTGTTTTTCCTTAAATACTTGGATTTATTGTGTCCAGGTATTTTTCTCAAAATATCGTAAAAAATAATTTTTTGAACAAAGTTACTTGAAAAGGTAAAAAGAATTGTGTTTATGTATAAAGTCAAATGTGCAGGTAATAAAATTACATTTTGTGTTAATTATTTTAAAATAACTTTTTTGATGTACTTTGCATATTGAATATCCTGTAAACTAATATATATATATATATAGAGAGAGAGAGATATGTATTAATAAAAAAAATATTGGTAATCCGTATGTAATTTCCAAAAGGGCATAGATCCATTGAGAGCTCTGTCAAAAGACAGAGCAAAAATTATTATATAACAACAAACACTTAGAAAATCATAGGGTTTTTTTTGGGGGTGGGGGGTTAAGTATTTGTCGTGTGTGTATGTTTTGGGATTAAATATAGATTAGAATCTGACAGAATGTTAGGATAATGAACAAATAAGAAATGTTTATAAATTTAACGTTTCTCTTTTATTTAAGCTTCATCAGAAAAGAACATAATTTATTATATAGAAAATACTTAGAAGGAATCCTGATAAATATTTTACTATCAATAAACACATGTAAAACACACTTTATTATATCACCAACTTTTATAAAATCCATACAGGAAAAAAAAAATCTAAGATTTGTCTACCTGCAACTATAAATGGTGTAACCAAAATTCTTTTACTTTCACACAAAACATCCCCACCCCAATCAACATTTAAACACTACCAGACATAAATAAAAATGTCTATTAGATTCACAAACACATACACATACACACTTTTAACCAAATCATACAT
>OZ010596.1:53701647-54091647 GCA_963932145.1 Acanthosepion lycidas | reverse complement strand
GGGCCACTTTGCTGTTCATTTCGACACTGATGTTGAAATTTAACTTTGTACAGTTTTTTCCTGATGGAGTCATTGGTTCTTTTGTTGTCAAACGCTACCATCAAGCCATCATCTGATAGATATGATGACTGTCAATATGGACAATTTTGTTTATTTTGTTCAAGATGAATATATCCATCAGCTTTGACACTTCGGCCCCATCAATCGATCCTTGGGAGATGCCGAAATTACCACATTTGGACTTTTTCATCCATGCTTCCCCTTCATGGAACAACACAGGCTTATGGCAATGTAACACCCCCTCAATCTGTTGGGGATTTATAGTAACAAAATTCTTTGCAAAACATATGGTATCAAGCAAGTTTTTCTCGGTGATTTTTTTTTTTTTTTTTTTTTTTTTTTTGCATATAGTTTGCATCAAACACTTTTTTATATACATCTGTTTTGTGGTACAGTATTTTCCAGCCTCTTAACAGTCTTGTTTATTTTTATACATATATATATATATATATATATATATGTTATCCATTGGTATAATCCAAGTAAGTCCTATTAACACAATATAGAATTTAAAATATTAAATGTTAAAACTGACTCACAAAGAATGCTCAATGTTTATTTTCATTAAACAGAACAAAATATTTCATACAATTGAATTAAGATACTATTAGTGAATGATCATTTTCACCTGCGAATTTTAAATTTAAAATTCACAGGATTTTTCAAACTGTTTATGGCGTCATTCCAATTGTATGAAATATATTGGGCGACAATAAAGTCAGTATGCAGTTAATTGCAATAACAATTAAGACAAACAATTAATCAAGTCAAGAAATTTATTATTAAAATGGTTCTGGTTAATAACAATAAAATGCTATAGTAAACAATACTAGATTAATTACCGGTACTGTTCGAATTGCAAGCCACCTGCTTCAGTGCTTTGCTTTTTTTATTATAAGTAACTGTATAGTGACTTTATTGCCACCCTGTATATGAAACTCACCCAATATAAATACAAGAGCCACTCAAGATAGATTGTTACTGGTAAAATGGTTATAATGAATAAGGTATGAATGAAAGAGGTGGTGGTAGGACGTGAGGGTAAGGAAGACCTTTGACTAGAAGTGATTTCGTATTGAACAGTCTAGGGATATTTTTATTTTTTTTTATAATCATTTCACCCCAAGCAAGGCAATAAAGCCACTGAGTGAGAGAGAATATGAGAAAAATATACTATTAAGAAGAGAAGACAATAAAACAACAAGAATTAAGAAAACAGATGATAACGATTGACATTTCATTTATCAAAGTTGACTGGTAAGCAAGAAGCTGGAAGAGAATTCCACAAGTGAGAAGTGTGACAGAAGAAACTATTAGGTTGGTGCAAAAATAATGACGTTTTTGACGTTAAAAAAATACGTCAAAAACGTCATTATTTTTGCACCAACCTAATATTAGCATAGAACTTATGATTACATCAAGCCATTTAAACTGTAAAATGATTGGACCTTGCTGCCAATCTGGTACTACACTTAAATTCATAAAGTCTAGGTACCATAGAGGAAAGTTCATCTAAACAATTACCATGAAAATATTTATAGAAAAGGCACTGGAAAGCTATTTTATGGTGGTAGTAAAGATACTGAAGCCAAGGTGCCAGGTCAATACCAATAACTTTGCTGATTCTTTGGATATTATATATCATTGGTTAATCTATATATACAATAGTTTCTTTTCTTTTTTTATAACTATCTGATCAATTTCTTCTGAAGTCTGTCCTTTTATTTGAAGAACTGATAAATGTTAGAAAAAGAAAAATCCCAATTATTATAAATATTCAAATGCTTAACAGACTCGGATAAGAAAAAAGAATTCAGTCAAGTTGCTTTTTATTTTCAGGTTGCAATGTTGAAAAAGACGAGGCATGAAAACTTGGTTCTGTTTATGGGGGCCTGCATGAAACCCCCTGATCTAGCCATTATTACCAGGTAAGATAAGATTGGAGCTGACTGCGTGTACATGGAGAGAGTTTATACAATATAGACCTTTGTAGCTACTGCTGCATGTAAACAATATAGTATTGAGAAAATATTAAATTCAGAATAGAAGGGTAGGTTGGAAAATTCAGCAATCATACACCTTTGTGCCCATAACAAAACCAGAGTGTCAAAAGGATGGTTTTTCCCTTGACACCGCTATTATTTTAACTACCTTCACTTGTCAGCAATGTTTATTGTTTTAAAAAGCAGTGATTAAAATTGTAATAAAACCTAAGCATACAATGAAAGTAAATTTATACATTTTTTATGTTCTTGAGAATTTACAACAAAAATATTAAACACTTTATTAGATTGTTTATTTTATAATCTTATGTTTACAATATTCTAAAAACTGATACAATTAAAGCTGATGCAATATTTATCATTTACCAATTCATCAAGAAATAAATATGAAAACAATTTTAATTCATAAATTTAGTTAGTTATGTGCCATGTGTGTATCATGCATGGCACATAACATTTGATACATGACTGACGAGGCAGAGTTTTTTTCCCGCAGTAGGTTTCCATTTCTTTCTGTGGTAGACAAGCTGTCCTGCTGTTTACCCATAACTGGGAAAAGAGGATTCATACCTTTCCCAAGGTATGAATCCTTTCCAAGCATGTAAGTGAATATAATGGATCCGACTGGAATTTGAACTTGGCTCTCTGATTCCTCAATCCGAGATGCTATCCATTACTCCACCATGCTTTCTCACTGTTAGGAAGCAAAAAAAAAATGGTTTTAGTCAGGATAATTTTTTTAGGTGGCAATACAACTATTAGGTTGGTGCAAAAATAATGTCGTTTTTTGACGACTTTTTTGATTATCGTTCACCCATTTATCCAACTTTTTTGACTTCCCTATTTGCTTTAAATGGCGAACGACTGTTGAGTGGTCGACTTCGAGTTCAACAGCAACTTCTCGTGTGGTTTTGCGAGGATTGGCTTCAATTAAGGCTTTCAAATGTTTGTTATCAACTGCAGTCGGCCAGCCGCGACCGTGTTCATCTTCGAGGCTCTCGTCACCATTGCGAAATTTCTTGAACCACCGTTGTGCCACACGTTCATTAGTGGTTCCTGGTCCAAACGCATCATTGATATCACGAGCTGTCTTGGTAGCTTTTCGGCCTAGTTTGAACTGGAACAAGAAAATCGTGCGGATTTGAATTTTGTCCATGCTGTCGAAAAGCCTGAAAAAAAATGAATGAAGAGATTGAGAACGGATACGAATAACACAATTCGATAGAGCGAAAAACACACTTCAAAATGATATATAACATGGCTATATATATATCAATGAATTAATTCAGAAATCATATATAAAAGTAACATATGTGAGAAAACGACATTATTTTTGCACCAACCTAATAAAATTAAATTTTCTTTGTTGATGTGTCTTCATAGCCAAATTGATGAGGAGTCCCAGGATATGAAACCAATCTCATTAGAGGTTATTATTTTATTTCTAATCTGTACTGTTTGTTTAGTTTTATTAGAATGGCCTGAATGTTGTGATAAAAAAAAATGATAAAAATAAGTTGGAAGATAAACTAGTCTGCTGGTTTGATATTTAATAAATTGATATCATTGGTGTCTGGTACTGAAAAATTGTTTCTTTGGGAATAAAGAGGCAAAATAAAAAATATATATATATAAGTTTTTGAAGTAATGTGTCTATATCTCTTGAGATGAGGTATTATAATTATTTACATTATTCAGCCTATTATCCTCATCTTCACTGCCATGTCCACAACGTTTCGGCCTTCAAACCGAACCCTTTATTTCGTCCGCTGGGGTAGATTGTTTTACTTCCACATGCCCTGCCTCTTCCATCTCAACTCTCCAACTTTTGGTTCACCATTGTAGCCCGGTATTGAACCCACAACTCTTTGGGTCTATTCATTGGATCTAACCAATGCCTTTATCCACTTGGCCTTGAGGACATCTGTGTATGAATTTCTGAGACGTATAGACCTAATGTCTCGGCAACCGTTTTTTACCAGTGCTCATATTGCAATTTTTATGTAATTATTATTATTATTATTATTTCATTTTTTACCAGAGCTTATATTGCAATTTTTTGTTGTTATTCATTGTTTTCTCTAGCACACCTTATTACTGGTTCCCATATTGTATTCATTTCTATGCTTGGCCAACTAGGGAGATTTTTGTGACCTAGCATACCACCAGACACATGTGGCATTGTGTGGTCATAACTATGTTAAAGATATACCGTAACCATTTCTTTCCTGGTTTGTAATAACTTCAATTTTCAACCATATCATGATAGTAATTGTTAATTTAAATTCTTTATTTAATCCTGTTTTTTTCTTTTTTCTTTTCTTTTTTTTTTTTCTTCTTTTCTTTTGTTCAGAAGACAATGAGTAGAATTCTACCCTCCAACCAAAATATCCAAGACTCTTGTTTTAATGGATGCCTAATAAACTAATCCTTAAGTGTTTTTTTGGTTTTTTTTTTGGTTTTTTTTTATAAAATTCAAGCTATCGATTTTTTTTTTAATAAGCTTCCCATTTAATATTACTCTTTTTATTTGTAATTTCAGCTTTTGTAAAGGCAAATCGCTCTATTCGAGCATTTATGAATTTCGTCAAAAATTCCAATTCAGCAAAACTGTATATATTGCTTCTCAGATAGCACAGGTGAGTACAAATCTCTACACCCCTCTCTTTCTCCCATGCATCTCTCTTTCTCCAATCCATCTCTCTTTCTCCTTTCTTCTTTTTCTCTCAATTTGTATTGGTCAAGTGATATTAAATAAAAACTGTATTTATTAATCATAAATGAAAAGGCTTACCATAATTCATTGTCCCCCCCACCACCATATTTTAAAAAGAATTAAAAAAAAGTTTTTTTGCATTGATTAAAATGCTGGTTTTTATAAATACTGACATACATACATAACATTATCAGAAAATAAGAGCAGTAACAATAGTAAATTTTAAATTTATTGGTAATTTTCTAACATTTCCTCAACAAGCGTCTTAAGACGATAAAAACCAAAGTACCTAAAAGTCAATAAAATTTTAGAATACTTAAAATATTTTAAAGATTACAGAGTAATTAAAAAAAAAATTATAAAAAATTCATTGTATTCATTATGTAATTTTGTAACAATTATTGTCTCCTTAGATAAATCTCCCAAACATCAGGTTGTTGATAAATAAACACCTCATAAAAACACCCACCTCTGTGTTAAAAGATGCTTTTCTGTGACATTTTAAACTAAAAGTAATATTTGTTTCAATTCAGATTAATTAAACTTTGAATCAGGTAATTTTTCTCAAATAATGTTTCAGAAAAGTATATTTTTGAAAGATTTTTTAAAAAAGAGAATTATGTTGTATTGACAGATTTGTCAATATGATTGATTTTTTTTTTTTCAGGTGCTAACTAGTAAATTTATTAAAACCTTACACTCAGAAAACATAAAATGACTGTCAGGTAATAATTAAGTACACCATGTTACAAACACCCATATATACACACACACACACACACACATGTATATGGGATAAAAATTATATAAATATTTATATAACAGAACAATTTTAGGAAAATCAATGACAAAGTGGAAAAATGCATCAGTTGTTCACTGTAATAAACCTGACCACAATTTCAAATTAAAAAATACTACTTTAATTAAAGGTGGAAGCAATTTATTGTGACGAAAGTGTATAAAAAGTGCTTTAATTGTGAGATCATGCACAGTAAATTTGAGTCCCAGTTTTTGCAGCATTTCACCTTCTTGGTAGAACTTCTATTATCACAATGTGGGATACTTAATAGTGAAAGTGATAAAAATATAAAGAGAAACTAAATTAAATTAGCTAGACTATGTACCCAAAAACATCTAAAAAAAAAAAAAAGTTTTTTTAATTCAAAAGATTAAAAATTCAGCATCCCCTTTCCTTTGTGCAGGTGTAGTTACACCAATGTCCTAAAGGCTGAAACATGTCACATGAAAAATTTTTCCCCACTTTGTTATTGATTTCCCTTATAGTGTGTGTGTGAAAATATATAGAAAATAGGAAAGAACTGGTTAGGTAAATAATCTGTTACCATGGAAATTTTGATTTCAATAATGAATATGCTATTAAAACACGTAAATTTCAGAAATAAGCTATTCCAAAAAAAAAATTTTGCTTGAAGATGGAACAGAGCTTACTTTAATTCAATTTAATTCAAATAATTATATTGATGTTTTCAGCTCTTGTTTTGAAACATGAGAACTCTTATGTAGCGTGTTGGAATCATATTTTTAAATAAATAATTTATATATATATATATATATATATCTATATATATATAAAAGGCTCAAACACTAATATTCCATGGTTATAATTTATTACATTGGAATCGTAATCATGATCTAATTCATGGTGGCCTGACGATTGCTTCCAGCATGAAACAGCCTGTCGCCTCTGAGTGTTGACTTCAATGTTCACTTTTATATTTATATTTACATATGCTTTATCGCTGATATTAGCACTTTATCCCATAAATATAGCACACTTTAAAACCATATTTCTTCATTCATATATATATATATATATATATATACACACACACACACACACACACACACACACACACACACACACACACACAACTGCATTTTTTTAAATGTGTTCTCTCTTGTAGGGCATGGGTTATTTACATGCACGGGGAATTGTACATAAAGATTTGAAGACCAAAAACATCTTCTGGGAAGAGACAGGCAAAGTTGTAATCACAGACTTTGGTCTATTCAATCTCACTAAGTGGTGTCATGGAAACAGGTAAGAATTATATGATCAGGTCCTCAGAAAGAATTCTTTAGATCCGTTGTTCTCAATCATTGGGGATGAAAGCGGGACTATTGGACAGTTTTTGGGGGGTTTTTTTATTGTATGAATACAATACTCTGGTGTAGTTATTACATCTGTGTGTTTGTTCATTTATTACATTATAGACTTTTACAGTGGTTTCCAGACTTTCTCCTCTATCATTCAACCTATTTTCTTTAACTAGACAATTTGTCTTAAACCTTGATATTGATGTATAACTAATTTCTTGCAATTAATCTCAAATTCTCAAAATTCTTTTAAAACCATAATCTTGACAAGTGGCCCAAGTCTCAGAATTTGAAACTTTCTATAATTCAACATAGAATGGTATAAAAATAAAAAAGTTGACTAACATTAAATCCAAGTAACCATTAACCTTAAACACCCTTTAGTCAACAGTGTCTAAACTCCATTCTTGGAGGGGTATGTCCCTGCGCTGGTAGTATCACAGCTACGACTAGCTTGGACCAGCTCTGACAAGCTATGACCAGCTAAGACCAGCAGCCCAAGTGAAGACACTCAGCTCCCCACGTTAAAAACCGACCTTGTGTCACAACCTGACTCGGTGGGGAGTCAAGTAAATACAAACATCCTTTAGGCAACTTCATTTACCAAGGAAAGCTTTTGTCCTGCCATTGCAGTTGACTCCAATTGCCAAATAAGAGTATATTTAAATTTCATGATTGTGTTGTCACATCCTACTATAGCAACAGCAAAAATAAAAACAGCCTTGACTTAAATCAAGATCAAGACTACTGCAGTTTGTATTTGAGGAGCCACCATATATAGTGGAAGGAGAAATAATACTTATGAATAATGTAGAGTGCTAAAGGCTAATCATGCCTCAACCAGGCTAGGTGAGCTGGACAGTGATTGGGTGAATTTTAGCCAATCTATTCTTAAGCTGTATGGAAGGAGGAAAAGGAGTGTCTCCACTCCCAGATAGTTTCCTGAATTCTTTTCAGTCTTGGAAGCAAATAAGATTAGTGTCCACTAACTAGGAAAAAAAAAAAAGTTCCATTCCTTCTTTGTAGATTGTACACTTGAGGACTCTTGCAAAATGGATTATCCCAAATAAATATAGAGAAATTAATTGTGTTAAATTGTCCACACAGGTCTTTTTTTTCTTTCTTTTTTTTTTTTTTTTTTCTTTAAATTAACGAGTAAAGTACTTATTTTGAATTTCAGTTACTGAGTATCTCGGTAAACAAACATATTCTTGTTCTTCAGGAAAGGGGATTGCCTGGCCATTCCCCAAGGCTGGTTATGTTATTTGTCTCCAGAGATAATGAGGTCTTTGCGAGCAGGAAACACTCAGGCGTCTAACACCGACCTGCCTTTCACTGAAAAATCAGATGTATATGCATTTGGGTGAGTGACTAAAATTTTATTTACATTTTTACCTTCTAGTTTTTTTTGTTTTGTTTTTTTTGTTTTTCAACAGGCCTATAAGGATAATCTTGTTCACTAAAAATAACTTTTTTTTTTCTTCATAGACTTCATACCTTTTAATGATTAATGTTTTGTAGCATTGTATTGAGCACTTCCCAGCATAAATTGAAAAGAAGAAAAATTGTCTAATTTTTTATTGAATGTCTCTGTTTTGATCACTGAATTTGTTTATACTTTTGACAGTACGGTTTGGTATGAACTGCTATGTGGAGAGTGGCCTTTCAAGCAACTGCCTCGGGAGAGTATAATCTGGCAAGTGGGCCGTGGGATCAAACAGTCGCTATGTCACATCATCACATCCAGAGATGTTAAAGTAAGTCTCCCTCTCTTTTTCTTCTTTACCGTCCTGAGTATGATGATAAACTACATCTGATGAAAGTATAAAAATACTTTTTTTTTTTTTTTTTTTTTTTTTTTTATTAACAAGGTGATAATGCCACTAAGACACAAGGGAGCTACTGGGAGTGAAAGAGAATGAGAAGACTTTAGAAGGAAAGAGAAACCCAATTCTCAGCAGGAAATATATTTTTGTTTAAGGCAACCTTTCTTTGCTCAATATAGACGAATAACAGATCTAATGATGATAAACAAAATAAGTAAATACTTTATTAATTTTATATAATAATGGTCAGCTACTTGTTTCCAAGCACACTTGTCTGCTAGAGTGGCTAACTTAACTCTATTGCAAATGCTGGCTCAACACATTGGTGTTTGTTCAATACCCGCTGAGAACCCCCTCCCTCTACTCCCCACTCTGATACTTCAACTTTGCTTACATTTTTTTTGCATAATCTTCTGGCATCATCAACAAGGCCAGCACACTTAAACTCTTGGTCACAATGACTTATAAATTTATACTAGCACAAACATTGATGGCCTTTGCATACCCAATTTCACTCACTAGGCTTGGGTCAGCCCACAGAGTGGTTTTCAAGCATTTTCGAACAGTGCTGTATGTTGAGATCGCCTTCCCAAGCCGATAACATCATGAAGTCACCTCCCTGACAAATTGACCAGGGTGAGATTTGAACTTGAATCTAATGATCAGAAAGCAAATGCTCTAATCACTTGACCATGTGCTCATATAATATCATTTTTTTTTTTTTTTTTTTTTTTTTTGTCTGTGTGAGGGTGGGGTTCTTCAATAAGTTTGTCAGTTTAATGAAGAAAATTTTTACACTCTTCTTATCTTCCTTGTCAATGCACTTAATTCAGTGGTGAATATTAACACATAGCTCAAACATTATACTGTGAAAATTTCAGATCAAAATTTAGCTAATTACAGTATCAGGCTTATTGATAATGGATGAGTGGGGAGGCCTTTATTCAACCTCAAAAATCGGCCTCTGGATGTTCCAACTTTTGGCATCACCACTTTTAACCTGTGTTCTTCCTACTTGTTTCACTTTACAATTTTTCTTTTTTTATATTTGCAGGACATCTTAATGGATTGTTGGGCTTTCAAACCTGATGACCGACCTGAATTTAGCCAAATTCTGAAGGCATTGGCACGGATACCAAAGAAACCCTTGATACGGAGTCCCTCCCACCCTGTCCATCTTTCAAGGAGTGTGGATTCTGTATATGTTGCCTAGAATATTTGTGAAGGGAATGGCCCTGTCCTTCGCTCTCTCAATCTCTCTCTCTTTCTGTTCAGTCGGTAGGAACAAGCGAATGGGACAATTGCTGAACACCCTCTTGGTGTGCTTGTGCGTATACGAAAGGAATGATTGGAACATCAGAAGAATGGATGGATGGATGTATAAACAATTTACTGACTTTCAGCATGGAATCATGCACCCCTGTCCATTTGTCCAACAGGAATAGGAGCTGTCATTGTCCAGCCTACCCTTCTTCTCCCGTTTGCCTCTCAACATCAGCCTTCTCTTTCCTTCCCTCCTGACCCAGGACTTGCGTTTTCTTTGGTTTTTTGGGGTTTTTTTTTCTCTTAGAAGCACCTTAACTATCACTTTTTTTTTTTTTTTTTTTTTTTTTTTTTTTACAGTTAGCTTCATACATTTTACTACCATCTCCTCCCCCTTGTGACCTTTCTTGTGACCTTTCTCCGTAATAGTTACTATTATCGCCGTTTTTTTTGTTTTTTTTTTTCATTTATGATTGACCCTTTGTTTTCTCTTGGCCATAGAAATTCTAACAGTCTTTTAGGAACCACTACTTAAATTACACAATTATATTCTCCGTCCGAAATTGATTAATTTAACAAAGATCTACTTGATATGAACCTAGTAATACAATTATAGTTACTTCTACTAACAGTTAATCATGCTGCTACCAGGCTACTTAATTTGAAATGCCTATTACTAGGACACCCTGGATCTGTTACTCTTGAATTATCTAGTTGCTATTAATTGTATTACTGTCGTCATCATCATCATCATCATCATAATCATCTTCATACACTACCAGTCTTCTATGCAGGATGTTTTTGTTATTACTACTACTATTTTTAAATGTGACTTTGTAAGTATTATCGTAGTATTAATTATCCACTTTATAAGCTCTGAATGGTGTTTATTGACGATAATTGACTAATCAGTACTACTTTTTTCAACTGTTATTGCTAAATGCGTCACCGTGACAGTATTATACAGGAATATTTAGCCACTGTTATTTTTATTGCTACTCTAACTTTCTTAGCTTTTTATTAAAAACAACTAACACACAAAAAAAAAAATAGTTTTCCCTTGCTGTCAAAAAATAAAATATTTAAGTAATTTTGCAATTGCCTTGTACTTATAAAATATCAAAAAACATTGTTGGTCTGCCTTTTCTTGTTTCTGTTTAATACTTTCCGAATAGTAAGCCAAAGTATTAATTAGGCTAACAATTGATCCTCTGCTTCATCTCCCCTGACTATAAGTGAAAATCTAATAAATAAAACAAATTCTTAGTATATGACACTTATTTAAACAGTAAAAGTTTGGTATTTCTTCTACATTATCAAATCATTGGAGATCGATAAATTGCAATAGCTATGCAGTAGAATCTTCTAGTGGCATATAAAAGTTTTATATGCATTCTCTCTCTCACTCACTCACTCTCTCTCGCTCACACTCTATTGTGCACTCTCTCTCTCGCTCGCACTCTATTGTGCACTCTCTCTCTCGCTCGCACTCTATTGTGCACTCTCTCTCATGCTCGCACTCTATTGCGCACTCTCTCTATCGCTCACTTTCTCTCTGTTGCTCACTTTCTCTCTCTCTCTCTCTGTTGCTCACTTTCTCTCTCTCTCTCTGTTGCTCACTTTCTCTCTCTCTCTGTTGCTCACTTTCTCTCTCTCTCTCTGTTGCTCACTTTCTCTCTCTCTCTCTTGCTCACTTTCTCTCTCTCTCTCTTGCTCACTTTCTCTCTCTCTCTCTGTTGCTCACTTTCTCTCTCTCTCTCTGTTGCTCACATTCTCTCTCTCTCTCTGTTGCTCACATTCTCTCTCTCTCTCTGTTGCTCACATTCTCTCTCTCTCTCTGTTGCTCACTTTCTCTCTCTCTCTCTGTTGCTCACTTTCTCTCTCTCTCTCTGTTGCTCACTTTCTCTCTCTCTCTCTGTTGCTCACTTTCTCTCTCTCTCTCTGTTGCTCACTTTCTCTCTCTCTCTCTGTTGCTCACTTTCTCTCTCTCTCTCTGTTGCTCACTTTCTCTCTCTCTCTCTGTTGCTCACTTTCTCTCTCTCTCTCTGTTGCTCACTTTCTCTCTCTCTCTGTTGCTCACTTTCTCTCTCTCTCTGTTGCTCACTTTCTCTCTCTCTCTCTCTCTGTTGCTCACTTTCTCTCTCTCTCTCTCTCTCTGTTGCTCACTTTCTCTCTCTCTCTCTGTTGCTCACTTTCTCTCTCTCTCTCTGTTGCTCACTTTCTCTCTCTCTCTCTGTTGCTCACTTTCTCTCTCTCTCTCTGTTGCTCACTTTCTCTCTCTCTCTCTGTTGCTCACTTTCTCTCTCTCTCTCTGTTGCTCACTTTCTCTCTCTCTCTCTGTTGCTCACTTTCTCTCTCTCTCTCTGTTGCTCACTTTCTCTCTCTCTCTCTGTTGCTCACTTTCTCTCTCTCTCTCTGTTGCTCACTTTCTCTCTCTCTCTCTGTTGCTCACTTTCTCTCTCTCTCTCTGTTGCTCACTTTCTCTCTCTCTCTCTGTTGCTCACTTTCTCTCTCTCTCTCTGTTGCTCACTTTCTCTCTCTCTCTCTGTTGCTCACTTTCTCTCTCTCTCTCTGTCGCGCACTCTCTCTCTCTCTATCGCGCACTCTCTCTCTCTCTTACATACACAGAGTACAGTTTACAGTCTTTATTCACACCTTATAAAAATATCTGTTAATGGATATCATGCCTTAAATAAATCACTTCTTTTCCCCCCTCTTGAGATCAGTTTCCCCCTTTTTTATTCAGATCATCATCATCTACTCCATCAGAGAGAGAGAGAGATTTTGAAATTGTTGCAGCTACATATTTTTATTAATACTTCTAAACTTCCTTTAATCTAGCTAGCCAGTTGGTTTTATGCAATTGATCAAAATTCACTTCAGTACATAAAAATAAGTTATGTTCAGGGCACATTCAAAATAAATGCATTTTGTTTTGAAAGTGTTGGTGCCTTTTCAATCCCCCAAAAAAAGGCTAGGTGAACTCAGCAATTTGGAAATACTCTCTGTCCCATAATAGTTATTAGATTTAGTTTATGAAATGTGTTTGCAGATGTCAAAATTATTATGGGACGAGTAATTCCCTGATTTTTAAAGTTGCTTTCTTTATGGGACTTCATTTCCAATTTTTACCTTCCTCTTTGTTTCTATTTTTATATATATATATATATATATATATATATGTAAGCAATGTTAAAATTAATGCTGTCTTTGGATTTAATTTCTTTCTTTTTTTTTTTTTTTTTTTTTTTTTTTTTTTGTAAAGCCATCCATCAAGTGGAAGATAGTTGATGTCTTCTGCTTCATGGCCAAATTCATTATTTGAGATAGTACATTTGTTTGGCGCTAATCTTTTTCTGGCAATGTTTTTATTGTTATATATAATTAAGTATTCGATAATTTTTCACTCTGAACGATGATCTCCATCTGATAATTAATCCTAGATGTTTTGAAGAACAACATGAGTGGAAATAAGAAAAATAGGGATGATAATGTTGGGAATGGGTACATAATTATCTTTCTTGCTGTTTTATTTTTTTTTTTTTTCTTTTTTCTCTTTTTATCTTTTTCTTCTCCTTTTATCTTTTTCTTCTCCTTTTATCTTTTTCTTCTCCTTTTATCTTTTTCATCTTCTTTTCCTTTTTTCTTTTCCCTTTTTCTCTTTTTCTCTTTTTCCTCTTTTTCCTTTTCCTCTTTTTCCTTTTCCTCTTTTCTCTTTTTCCCTTTTTCTTTTCCTTTTTCCCTTTTTCTTTTCCTTTTACTCTTTCTCTTTTCCTTTTACTCTTTCTCTTTTCCTTTTACTCTTTCTCTTTTCCTTTTACTCTTTCTCTTTTCCTTTTACTCTTTCTCTTTTCCTTTTACTCTTACTCTTTTCCTTTTACTCTTTCTCTTTTTGTGAGTGACTCTTTTATTTCCTATTAAATTTTTGGAGATTAGACCAATCTCATGTTTTATTGGCATCTTTACTCATTAGCCCTCATCTATAAACATGGGTTTTACCTGTTTTTTATAAAAACAAGAAAGCAGGTAGGTTAAGAAAATGCTACATGTAGTTATTTACATTACATCTTTGATTCTTGGATGAATTTTCAGCTGGCATTTTTTAAAGACTTATTTTTTCATTGATACATTTTTATATTTTCAAGAATTGCTTTAACAAATCAACCTAAGAGAAAAATATTAAAATAAATAGAATTGACATTCCTGAAATTAGTTGGATTATATCTGAAATTATATAAAAAATAACAATGATTGCTTATTTCCTTTAAATATAAGCCAAATTAGTTTTGGCATAAAATTACTCTAAAGAGTTGATATGCCATTAAAAATTCAAAAAGTTAAAAGTTCAATTTTGAAAAATTTTTTTTTTTTTTTTTCAGTCATTTATTAAAATCTTTTTCATTGATGCAAAGAGATCTGTTTTTTTTCTCCCACAAATAAGTTAATTTTTAAAATTCTTTGAAATATCTGCTTTTTTTTTGTTCTTAATTTATAAATTTCTATTGTTACAATATCTTGTGTTTTTTTTGTTTTTTTTTTGCTAATAGTTATTTGTATATGGAAATATATTTCTATGCTATTTTGCATATTATTTCAATTTGGTCGTTTGTAAGAAATTGGTATAGAAGGGTACTTGCTTTAGACACTGGTAGGTTAAAAAAAAAAAAAAATTATCAAAAACCTCCAAAAAAAAAAAAAAAACACCATTTATAAAATAGCGCAACAATTAAATTTTTCTGTTGAAGAATTATCAATATTTACATGCTGACTATTGTCCTCACTATAAGACAATATTATCACAATGTTTTAATTATTGTGCCCTTTGGCTTGATGGAGGCTGGAAGATACTGTGATAACAACAACAAAGATGAGGACAGTAGTATGCATGCAAATAATAAATGTCGTTTTTTGTTAATATCATAATACTTCAGCTATTGTGACCCCTGGTCTCCTTCAGGGGTCTGTCAATTTGGGTAAGCTCCAGGGAATTTTGAACTGAGCCCTTTATTAAATCTAGGTGGTGGGTGAGTAGATTGTTCTCATTATTTTGTCCGTGTCTAGGGATGTCTTGGTTAATTGTCTAGCTATTACTCATCCTGTTTCCGCTGATTCTATTTGTAATACCGAGCTCAGGAATTCATTATTGTGTCACTAAATTCACTAACCAACTCCTTAATCCTCTAGGCCAATGATTCTCAATGAGGCTCCATATGGACCATTACTATAGGTCCACATAAAAAAATATCAAATTGAGGGTCCATGATAACATTTCAGTGGTCCATAGAGCAACGTAGCTTCAGAACAGTTGCTACAACTGAGAATTGAAATTTCTACTGCAATCTACACCATATTAAAATACTAAAATTAGAAAAACAATTCTAAAACTAGCAGAAAACAAGATCAAACGATGTAAGTTTTAGTGTCCCTTTTACTCTGCTAGAGCTTCCTGGGTAAGACGATTAACTATATCCAACAGCAAAGCCTCTGATCAGGAGGTTTTGAGGAATGTGGAACCATCTCTTAATTGCTGGTGTTCCCAGCTCCACCCTTACCCAGGGTGGTAGCACCTGTTAGGGTCCCAGCTAACTTGGGTCAAGACACTATGAAAGTGTAAAAATAGGGTTTAACACCAACAATACATTTTTGCAAAAAAAAATATTACCAGTAATGAATTTATGAAGAAGAAAAAATTATTACCAGCAATACATTTTTGGAGAAAAAAAATTAGCAGCAATAAAAATCTTGTCGACATTAAATATTATATGCCGTCAACCAAACTAAATGTTTTGAATCTAAAAGTTGAATAAAAACTGATAAGGATATATAAAGGAAGGGTTGAAGGATAATTATATAAAGATTATAATTTATTACATAAATTAATTTAATATATTAATAATAAATTATAATATTTTAAATATTAATAAAATATTTAATTTTTTTTTTTTTTTTTTTTACCTTAGAATTAGGTTTGTTGATCCAAATTTTGTGATCAAATTCTTACTTTGGCTGAATATCTGATATTAACAGGCAAAACATTTTGGCTATAGATTTTTGTTGTGCTCTGTTGAATGTCATGAGAGTCATCAGAAACCAATTCTAGAAAATATCTGCTGTGAGATTTCAATTCCTGCCCAGCAATGACCCATTACCCATTAGTCGATTCTCAGAGTTTCTATCTAATTTAGTGGTCTCATCATTTCTGCCAGGAAACTTCTGTTCTGTGAGTAAAAAAGAAGAAAAAAAAAATTGAACCTTTTGTTGACTTTTTTTTTTTTTCAGTCTTCCCAGAAATAATTTCTTAGGCTCTAAAGACATAGGACTACCTTCTGTCATGAGAATTGTTAACATAGCCTACAAAAAGAACTGTGATCATCAAAATCACATCATTTGGTCTTAGATATTTCTGCTGACATTACATTCTTATTAATCAGATATGCTTGAAAGCTAGCAATTTGGGGGTGGAGGTGGGGTTGTTCAATGGATATTACTCAAGTCAGACATGTATTAGGTTGGTGCAAAAATAATGTCGTTTTCTCGCATAGTAACATATGTGAGAAAACGACATTATTTTTGCACCAACCTAATAAAACTGCTTGCCCTTTGACAATTTTCAGTATATTACTCTTGTGCTAATATACAGTGAAATGTCAAGCTTTTTGATACTTAAAACTTTTATATAAATACAGTATATTAGTGCATTAGCTATGCTGTATTTTATATGTATTACTTCAAATGTTATTTTTAGTGGATACCTATTTTTGAAGTAGGCACCAACTTTTTTTTTTTTTTTTTTTTTTTTAAATTTTAAACACTGTATTTCGTCTGGTGGTCTGCACGCTTGAGAAAAGTGAAAGAAATTGTGCTCTCTGACAGAGTTCGAACATGCATTTCCCCTTTCAGAAGAAGAAACATGTCAGCAAGTATATTTTCTTAAGCTTTCTCAAGTGTGCAGAGTAATAAACATAATAAACACTGTTTAAAATTTTAAAATATGGGGCTTCTATTTCAAACAGATATCCACTAAAATAACATTTGAAGTAATAAAAATGCCTGGGTAAAAATAAATCCATTAACTCTCTATTTCATATATATATATATATATATATATATATGGTAATTATTTATTTGCTTACCAGCATATGCATGCCAACACACACACATACAGTCACTAATATCTAATTATCTCATTTACATAACCCTATATATATATATATATATATATATATATATATATATATATAATAGTTTGTATTTTTTACTCTTTTAGAGCCCATACGTCTATTCTACCCAAATTGCTACTGCTCCTATTATTACGCATGTCTTGGTATTATTATCATCACCATATTGAAATTTATTTTTTTTCTCTTTCTGTAAAAGAATATTTTTCTGAAAATTATTTATAGAATCCTTTCTCTTATTTGCTAGTGTGTGTGTGTGTGCATTCATGATAAGATTGTATATCATCTTGCCATCTTTACAAGTTTCTCTTTTTTGTATACCTGAATAAAATATTTTTCTGTGGTGATGGATATCCCCAGTCACTACTTGTGGCTATACTTGAACACTGTACCATGGAATTGTGTGTGCATTCTGTCTGTTACCTTGCCCCAGGGATAAGTCGCTCGCTTTCATTGTATATATACTATCTGTATATGTACCGTGTGCAGTTTTTAAAATGTGACTTTGAGGTTAGATAATAATGCACTTGTGTATTTCAGAGTTTTTTTGTTTGTCTGCTTTCTTAACAAGATTTTAAAGATTCGGCATCTACTTTAGTTGGTGCTGTTAATGCCTTATTCTGCAGATGTTAACAGCAACGGGCTACTACTGGAATCTTGTGGTGAGTGAGAGAGAAAAAAAAACCCACTGCTTTTATAACATTTTTTTTTAATTGTGGTACTTCATTCGCACAACAATGATCATAGCTGCCTCGAGCTGCCACTCTCTTTTTTTCTTTTTTCTTTTCAATATAAGTACAGTGTTGTTTGCTATTTAAAAGAAAACAGAAATATAGCATGTGAGCAGGAGGAGTAACAGCAGTATGATCCCTATAAAAGTACCTTTTTCTTTTTTTCCATTGGCAGACAAGTATCAAAATTGAACTTCTCTCTTCTTCCACACCAGCAAAAGGTTTTTTTTTGTAAGTCTGTAGTTTCTCACCTAATATATATATATATATATATATATATATATATATATATATATATATATTTCAAATATTCAATACAGGAATTAGAAGAAAAAGAAGCCAATCTTTACTGCAAGGGTTATATGACAGGAAATTTCCTACAAAAACACAAACAATGAAATAAAAAGGTCAATCAGCTATAATAAGAAGAATGTCCGTGTTTTGCAAAACGAACTCGGTAAACTCATTAGCAATAGCAAATGGTCCAATGTCGGCAGAAAAGACCTAATAACAATCTTATCAAAATTCAGTATATATATATATATATATATATATATATATATATATATATATATATATAATCTGGTTCATCATGAAAATTTTGAATATCTGCTCATTTTATGTGTTGGGGTGTGGGAACTGATGTAACTACTATGAAAGTGAAAACCTATCACTCTAAACCTCAGACCAAGTTCTTTTGTACCCTGTACCCACCCTGTTTATGTAGAAATAAACTCTTTAGGGTTCTGTGCTGTGCAGTTTACCTATGTCAGTGAATTTGCATTTTATATATAAACCAGTTGACAGTTGTTACCATAGTAGCTTGCTCCAGATCTAGTAACTAAGGTCTTTGAAATTCTGTAAAAAAATAGACATGATAACAAAATAAGCAATTAGATAATTGGAGGGGGTAGAAGGCATCTCTATTTATCTTCTATTTCGAAATAAGGGAAAATGAAATCTTTGGGTCATTCTTGACAATAGCTCTTAAGTTTTGTCCCTCACAGCAGTAGTAGCCCATCCTCTTTACCTTGTCTGGTCTTCTGTGTTCTTCTCCCTGGCTTTGTGGATACTCTTGCTTCCTTGTGGACAGTGACAGCTGCTCTTTATTACATTTGGATATAAACGGTTGCTTTTGAGACTTTTATGAGATGATACTTGAAATGCATTACACCACTTGTTATGTGAATTGTACAACCCTTTTGGATGTAATGCATTAAACATGTCAAGTTTTTTTTTATTATTATTATTATTTTTTAACCCTCTTTCGTTCTTCCTTCCGTTTTCTTTGTCTATTTCCCCCCTCCATCTTCCTATTCTTCAATTTTAATTTGCTCCTCTTCTTTCTCATTTTAAAGTTTTTCCTCTCTCTCTCTTTTTCTTTTTTCCTCTCTCTCTTTTTCCTCTCTTTTTCTTTTTCCTCTCTCTCTCTTTTTCCTCTCTTTTTCTTTTTCCTCTCTTTTTCTTTTTCCTCTCTTTTTCTTTTTCCTTTCTTTTTCTTTGTTTTCCTCTCTCTCTCTTTCTGTTTTCCTCTCTCTCTTTTTTCTTTCTTTTTTTTCTCTCTTTTTTCTTTTTCTTTTTTCTTTTTTTTCTCTTTTTTCTTTTTCTTTTTTCCCTTTTTTCTTTTTCTCTTTTTTCTTTTTCTTTTTTTCTCTCTCTTTTTCTTTTTCTTTTCTCTCTTTTTTTTTCTTTTTTTTCTTTTTTTTTTCTTTTTTTCTCTCTTTTTTTTCTCTCTCTTTTTTTCTTCTCTCTCTCTCTTTTTTCTTTTTTTTTCTTTCTCTTTCTTGCTCCCTACTCCAACTATTTTTTTTATGTAACTTAAAAAACACTGAATCATCATTTTGTAACCAATGCACTCTGGAAACCAATGTGAAAAAAAAATTTTGAAACATTCTTTTCAGTCTGGTCATGTCACAAGTTTAATAGTCACTCTTCAATGGCATATTAAACAAGTCATCAAACAAAAAAAAAAAAATGACACTATATTAGTTCTTACAGCTTTTATGACCTGTGATTACTTAAATACCATCACTGTTGCTACTGCTACCACTAATTCTGTTTTTACTAAGATGACAACCATTAAAAACGTTTCAAGTAAAAAGAAAAAAAAAAAATTAGGAAAACATTTTTTTATTTTAAATTATTTGTTTGACAAAATTTTTCTGCATTATTATTTTATTTTTTTTTTCCTAAATAACTTGTTTTCCTTTCCCACAATGCGTTTTATATTTTATTTATAAAGAAAAATGTTTTTTAATGTATTTGCAGATAATTCTAGAATGTTGGTTTTTAGAAATTCACAGCTAATGAGTGGCACTTTTTCTTTTTTTCTTTCTTTCTTCAGTGTAACCTACAAAATTGGCATATATCTATATTCCAAGCTGTAGTCCCTTGAAAATGGTTTTATACAGAATTGTATAGTTAGGAAAATGGGTTTCTTTCCATGGTGTATAGACATTTTTTATGTAGATATGGAGGATAGATAGTTTTAACTAAATTTTAATTTGTAGAGATTAAGTTGGGTAACTGACCATACATATTCAATCATTTTTTTTTGTCAGGTAAAGTAAATAATTTTGAAGAAATTATTTTAAGTGAATTCATTAAAGTAAAAAAAAAAAAAAAGAATTTAACTTTTTTCTTTTTCTTTTTTTTTTCCCCCATCTGATAAAACTTATTAGTTAAATATTATTTCCAGGTGAAAATCTACACATAAAGATTTTTTATTTTTGCTCTTCAAAATGGCTGGCAGAAGTAAGGAGTTGATTATGCTTAATATTGTAGCAATAAAACAAGTTCTTGATCAAAAAAAGAAAAAAAATTTAATTATGTCACATTTTTCAGCATTAATACAAATGAAAGCTCCATGAAATTTGCAAAATGTTTCTAAAAAAAAAAAAAAAGAAATTCTTAATACACATTTTTCTTCTTTTTATTTTTTCAAGCACGAAGCTTATAAATATGACAAGCCTCTCATATTAGTCCAAAACTTAAGCCTATTTTAAGCAGGAAGCAGGGCTAAGATTTTTCCAACCCAACTTTGAGTATTAATAACTGAAATTTTTAATTATCTAATTTTTACATATAAAATAAGCTTGAAATAAGTATAGGGCCAGGCTCAATTTAGATTACCTCATGTTAAAAAAAAAGAAAAAAAAAAAAAAAAAATGTCACTTATTCATTTCTTTATTTGAAACTAGGTAAAGTAAAAAAAAAAATTACTTTAAATTCAGTGCAGCCATTTTTTAAATATCTTTGTATTTTTTTAAAACTTTCTAATCATCACTTCTGTAATTTTGAAAGTCTCAAATATTTTGGTCATTCAACACTGAATACTTTAAATTTAGTTATTCATAATAAAAACAATGTTAAGTAAATATAGATATTTATAGATATTTTGTTCAAATAAAAACTTTGTTTCTCTTTAAAAAAAAATTCTATAAATATATACAGAAGAATCTTTGAACACAAATTTAGCAACATTCAAAAGAACATGTAAAGAAATTTACCAATATTTTAATTAAAAATAAAATGAAAAAAAGAATTCTTAAAGATTTAATTGAAAACAAAAGGATTTCAGATTTATTATTTCCAGTTAAGCAAAATGCTCTCTATTTCAAGCAGAAATTAAATTGAGTAAATTGTCCTTCTGTGTGTATTCTCTCCAAGTGAAGATGAAATTGAAAACAAAGGTTTTCTACCGGGACATGGGATTAGTGCAACTCTATAAGACTACTGACAAAAACAAAGAATATCGATTTTTAAATAATTTAAAAAAATAACCACATTGTTCAGTGCACAGAAAAAAGTAATTAATTAGTATGGTGATTTTCATACATTTGGTCTGGGTGATTCAATAATTCATTTATTTATTTCCTCTGAAGTGCTGTCACTAAAATTCCAAGAGTAAAAGTTGTTTTCAAATGTTTTGAAAACTATAAAACTATAAATTCTTAGTCTCAATATTACTAATTTTTTCCAAATTTTTTATCTTATTAAAATTTGTTAAACAGTTTTTTGGGGTTTTTTTTTATTATTTTTTTGTGGTTCAGCTGAAGATTTGTCAAAAGTTTTTTTTTTTTTTTTTTTTTTTTTTTTTTTTAGTATAATTTTTAAAAATTTACAAAACCTGTTCAGAAACATTTACTTAATTATTAAGCAGTCCTACAAAAACTATTGGCATAAACTTAATTTTAGTTAATGATATTCTCAAATTATGTTTGTTAGGCGATTGAAATTTTCACTTAACCTTGATTGAAAGTAAGCTGTAATTTGCAAAACCAAATGAAAGCTTTAAAAGCACACTAGACTTAAAAGTGGTTTTCTCTGCAAGGAGGGGGTGTATAGATGCTGGTTCAACCTGCTGGAAAGTACATTCTCTTCATTAAGACTATCAAATGCACAGGCAGGTGGACATAAATTTATACTGGAATGTCTACTCACACAGCATTTTAAGTAATAAGAAATAGGTACCAGTACTCCTGTACTCTACTATAATATGGTGATAAGTACCCCAAAATTTTGTTACTGGTTGTTTTAAGATCAGTTACTTGTGCTTTAGTTTCTGAGGTTCTACACTGGATAAGATTTGTTCACTGTTAGTGTGTTGTTGCTTGCTTGCTTTTTTTTTTTTTTTTTTTTTTTAAAGAAAAAAAAACCTAGGGCTTTGCAACTTCCAATGAGGGTAGAGACAAAGTTTTATGACATTGGCCTTAGAGCTTTCTTTTAACAAATTTAAACCCAGCAATTTCTAAAGAAAGGAATGGAGTTTTTGTTATTTATTAATCTGACAGATTTTTGAACTAATAAATAAAAAAAAAAAATTTTAAAAATCCATTCCTTTCTGTAGAAATTGCTTTGTTTATGTTAGGATACAAAATCTGCTATTTGGCTGTCATCACTTTGCATGTGGCAGTTTCTGCAAACAGGCCACCCAATTTGACATCTGCGACAGGCTGGATTTCATCTTCTCTGTCTTATTTCAAACCACCCCTGTGGAGAGTAAGACAAGGAATCATTCATAGACCACTTGACTTCAGGCTCAGGGTGTCATAGTTAATAAATAGAGCAGCCATTACACTGTGGTCTATTGAGACTGAACCCTCGAGCAACTTGATTTGTCCTCCTCAAGGGACAACCAATGCCAACATGGGAAATGTGGTGAACATGTGTATGGCAGTGATCACCTACATTCCACTGTAGGATTTGGCTAGTGTGCAGTGTCAATAGATCTTCTTCCATCTTTCCTTATTTTATTCTTTTTTTATTCACTACTACCGACAGTTGAATGTTGCCACAGAAATGACTTGTGTGCAGGAGAGTCATGATTCGACAGTCCATTTTCCTACTATGACAGCAGGGGACTAATAAGACAGCAGTTAGGCAGGGTGGTACTGGCCAGCCGTAGGCAGGGTACGATGCACAGCTGTCCATCCCTGGCACCTGGCTGTCTGCATGCTAGACCAAAGAAGGGCAAAGTTCATGGTGATTGGCTGACCAGGAACACGTATGCGAGCCAAGTTAACATCAACTTGAGAAAAAAAGAGAATCCATAAATCCAGTCTGGTACATTCGGGTTTTGTCAAAATTCTAAAAATAGTTCTTATTTTTAGTTTTACAATCCAAATCACCGAGGAAGAATGAATACAATAATAGTTGTCAGGAGAGAAACTTTCCTTTTCAGACATTGTTTCTTTCTGAGTACACTTGTTAAACTTTTTTTTTTTTTTTTTTTTTGCATTTTATTAAATTCTATGAGGAGTGATGTAACTAGAATATGTCTGCTCTGTCAGGGTCCATCCCAGTTCTCCTATTTTAGTTTAAGGATTTCCTTAAGATGGTAGGAAGGTAGATGCTGGTCACAGTTTCTTTAATTTTGTTGTTTGTCCACCCTCTCTCTTTCAATTACAAAAAAAAAAAAAAAAAATTTTTTTCCCTTCAAAAATATCGGAATATTTTAAGTGTTTGGTTTGGAGAGAAATATTCGTGGCAGGGTTGGTATTTTTATAGAATTTTTTTTTTTTAGTCACCAATGCCTCAACACTTTTCTCGCATTCAAAGATACTTGAAGCTTACATATAAAAATTTGCTTGTGAGCTTTTTTTCTTTATTTTACAGGAAGACTTTCATGAAATCAAAAGCCTTACATCCTGACCTGTGTGTGTCAATTATTTGAGTGAAGTCCCTCAAAAAAGATGAAATGACAGTTTTGGTCTCAGATAATTCAAGTTGATTTTATTTTTCTTTTCTTTGACAAAAGGCTCGTTGTTGTTTTGTTCTTTCAAATTCTACTTTGAACAATTTTGTCACTCTTCTGTGTCTTATTTGATAAGCTGCAAGGTAGGTCTATGATAGGATAAATCTGCTAATTATTGTGAGAACAATATTCAAATTGTAGATTACGTTGGTGATTTACAAGCAAATAGCAATTTCAACCTCTCTCTCCCATATGCTTTCAAATGGCTTCCTTGGTCTTGATTTCCACTGTCATGGTGGCCATCTTGATTTCACTTTATACATTCCCCCCCCCTCCCAGTCTTCCTACTTGTGGTGGACTTAAATTTAAATAAAATGTCTTATCATGCAAGTGCCAACAAAAAAAATTACTAAATAAAATTGTTTGACAGACTGGGAAGAGTATGATTAATAAGCATCATATTTTCCTTAAATTTATAATGTTTTAAAAAAAAACTGTTACCAATTGACAAATCTGTAGACACTGAGCAATTACCACAAAAGAATCCTCTTCCTAATTTTGAATGATGAAAAAATGAATGTATTCAGTTTGCTCATATTTCATAGGTCAGCTAGCCGACAGTAATTTAGTAAGGTCAGCTTCTGACATGGCTAGAATTTCGAGATAACTTGCTTGGACCAGGAAAGTTAGGTTTTATTTTGTTGTACTGTTTGATTACTTTAGTTGTTTGTGTTTTTAACAAAAAATACAATCTCCAAAGAGATAGATATATAGGGATGATGTATTCAAAAAGGCGGTTTGAAATCTCTCTTTATACAGCTGCACTTTACAAACCTTTTAAAGCTTTCATTGTTGTAACTAATTTAGAACAAACTTAAAAAGGTTACCGATTTGTGAAAGTGTAAATATCTATGTCATTTAAATGTCATGTAAATATTACAAAAGCAATTTCTGACAAATTTCTAATTTGTCCGTTGGGTTTATTCATTTCCCGTCTCTGAAGGCTTCAACTCATTTCTCCAAATCAGATTTAAAATAGACAATTATACTTTGTGTGCATTCTTACATAAAACACAGTATTTCAGAACAATAAATGATAAAGATAGTTTATTCCTCTCCCCACCTTTTTTTTAACAGTTCTTAGAAAGCATTACAAAAAGCAACCACTATCTGTTGTGGTCATTAATTCATGTCTTGTGAAATATTCATCATTTAGGAGGGAAACCCGACATTAATATTCTTCTCTTAACACAACTTACAAGATTTCCTTTTAATCATCATCACTTTCTGTTTATTTTAATGACGATGCTTTATTTAGAAATCCGACATTGTGTTTTTTGTTTTTTTTTAATCTTGGAAATATCTAAGTACAGAAGGCATTTTGAGATTCTCAAACATTCATCTTTTTAATAACCAGGTCATATAAGAATTGTTTCCCCTATGCTGCGGTTAGAGTGAATTAATACTTTGTTTTCTCTTTAGCAGTAAATTTCTTTTTTCTTTTCATTATGGTCTATTAATTCCTTATAATTTTAATTTTTTTTTTTTTGTGAATGACGCACATAGAAAAATGCTGATTTTTTTTTTTTTTTTTTTTTTTTTTTTCTTCTTCCCAAGCATATTTTATTTCTCAATGTACCATTCAGAGATATTCACACATCTCAAACTTTTTTCAAAACCTAATCACAATGAAAACGTGAACTATTTCTGGTGCTAGGTAGTAGTAGTAATAGTAGTAGTAGTAAGCCTCTCAGTGGTAGTTACAGGGTTAACTAAATTAAACCTTAAATCTTTGTTTGTTAGGTGAGGAGAAGGCGAAATTTTGCATTTGTTAATTGAAATTGTTCATTGCCCTACCTCACCCTACCCCGCCACCCCCCCACCCTAAAATATATTTTTTTTTTTTTTTTTTTTTTTTTAAATGTCATTGCACAAAATAAAGACAATGAGTGATGGAAGAGAAGAAAAAATATATATAATGGGGGGGGAAAAAAGAAAGAAAAAAAAAAAAAATCCCCCAAACTTTTCAATTTCTTTTATTCTTTTTAGACCAGTCTGTTCTTCAAAGTCCATCAGTGACACTAACCAGACTACTTTTTTTTTCTCTCCCCACCCCTAATCTGCATTGTATCTCTTATATTTTTTTTTTTTTATAAGACTTGATGTTGACATGAATATAACACATGTGTTGGAAATATACAACCACAGGATAGACATTTTAAAAGACCTCCCCTCCCCCCCCCAAAATGTTTAACCCTCAAGACTGTGACACTAAGTCAACATTTGGTAAGCAGCTTCTCGTTTAGAGTCTCTGTGACAACTACTACGACTTGATCAACAATGACATTAACTACGACGTCTGCTATCCTGATCCTGATCCAAACTCTGATCTTGATCCACACACACACATACACACGCTCTCATGCATGCATGTATGCATACATACACGCACACACACTAAAAAAAAAATCTGACTGGCTGGCTGTGAGATCTGGATCAATGCTTGAGTCAGACGCCTGTAATTTGGATCACGATGAACAATGACTAATCCAACATGATCCAAAACATTAAAAAAAAAAAAAACTATCATGGAAAAAAAAGGAAGGGAAAAAAAGAAAAAAAAAAGACTTAAGTGGTTGATTATTTCCCCCCCACCCCAAATTTAGACACGCGCGGAAACCCCATTGGTTTGCTGCACAGATGCTACAAAATGATGGAAGGGTTCATTATAAAAATCTACTTTCGTCTCTCAACTTGCCTCTGATTGGTTTGACCTTTCTTTGCTAGAGGTCAACACCGTTAGTTGGTTAATTTGGGAATGAGTGTGTCCAATCAAAAGTCACTCTTAAATTGGCTTTTGGTCTAATGTTATGTATAATTTATGCAAATTTAAAAATAAATATATTTATTTCTAATTGCTGTGTTTGTGTTGAGTTTATTAACGACCAACTACTTTTCTATTTTAATTACCTTTCAGCAATTACAAGTGATATATTTTATTTATTTTTTTTTTTTTTTTTTTTTTTTGCCCCTTATAATTTGATCTGGATATAAATTGTCCTTTTAAGCAGATGGAATCATTTTTATTCCCATAACGCTGCTTTTATTTTAACTACCTTTATTCTTCAGCAATGTTTGTTTTAAAGTGATGATTAGAATTTTAATAAAATTTAAACATAAAAGTGAATTTATACTTTTAGATTAAACACTTTATTGGATTGTTTATTTACAAGTATAATTTTATATTTACAACATTCTAAAAACTAATGCAATACATATCATTTACCAATTTATAAACATAAATTATTAAAATATGTGAACTAACAATAAAGAAATTGTTATTTACCATTTTATGAAGTTTTAATCAATTGGCAATTAGCCAATGTTTTTCTAACCATTTAATAAATAAATGCTTATTATTTTAATTGTCAATTCTCAAGAATGCAGACAATATATAAATTCATTTTCATCATATATTTAGGTTTTATTACAATTCTAATTAAAACAAACATTGCTGAGGAGTGAAGGTAATTAAAATAACGGTGTCAAAGGAAAAACAGTCCCTCCATTTTTTTTTTTTTTACATTTTTTTGATGAAACTGACGACTATTCTCAGGTTATGTTTTTATATGTATAAATCTTCTATGCCAAAATTGGTTGAGTGTTTGGTTTAAACTTGTATCAAATTTAGTCAGACTCCTAATAAAATGTTTATTGCTGATTATTAATCACTAATTTTTTTATTTTTAAAAACCTACTGACCCCCCCCCCCTTAGAAGTGGCGGGGGGGGAGTGTCAAGAAAAAAAAAATCCTGATGCTTGCATGAATTTTGTTCTTTGTATTAGTAGATTTGTGGCAACCTAGACTGCAATTCTCTTCAAATGAGATCTTAAGGAGATCATTGAAGTACGAAGTGACCCATCTATTTGAGATTCCTGTAATTGTTAAGAACATTAGGACAGAATTACCTACAATCTTGGCAAAATTGTATAACTGCTGCCTTGAAGGAGAAATTTTGGCCAAGTTTGTGGAATGTGTTGGCTGTCTGCCTTGTTTATCAAGAATGAAAACCTGGAATGGTTCTTCAGGTTTATTTTGGGTGAAGATTTAGTTTTAAAAAAAAAAAGGCGACAGAGAAAGAAAGGACAAAAAAGAGAGAAAAAGAAAAACTCAACATGAAATCTGTTATAAGTCCCTTTTAATATCTATTCTCCACTCATCTGCTCCAAGTAATGCTCTATCAGTGACCCAACCTTTGGCATTTAACTTGTTTTTGAAATCTGGAAAATTTTCCTTTGTGTACTTGAATGACACTTTCATTACATTTTGTGCATCTCCTGGAAAAAAGCAAAACCAAATATTGATAAATTTAAAACTAGATTGGAAAATTGAAATGTCTTCATTCTTCTTTGTAAGATTTAACATCTTAAATGAAATATCTCCTTTTAATTGTTAGGTGATAAGATGTTCAATGTTATTGCATTGGAAAATATGGCTCAGCACACATCCTTCAAATCTGAAATGAATGAATGTCTTGATCAGTGAATTCATTCAAAGAGAATAGTATTAAAATTCCAGATGCTATCTTCATAAGTGATTGCAACAAACTCAACAGTATCCTTACCGGGCCATAAATGTAATGTTAAACAGCATGTGCAAAATATTAATATTGTCCTTTCTCAATTATTATCAAAATTTAACTTGGCAGGTTCTAGTCTGGCACAAGAAATGAAAAGGTATGTTGCACCATTGCCCAACCACAGCGACTCAGAGATTGTCAGAGAGTTTGTTCACCTGGTTGCAGTCTTTGGAGATATGAGTAACAAGAGCCATGATATACAAGCTTCCCCTCTACATTGAGCTGCTGGGAACAGTAAAGCTCTGGATCAAGAGAAGGGTCAGGAATGTTCCAGCATGACTCTGCTCCCTCCTGACATGTGACTTCCTAATTCTCTTTATTTGATTGCTCCAAATTACTACAGTGGAGACGGCAATCAAGTGGCCTTGCACAACAAAAGGCTGTCATTGCACAGGGCCTGATAAGGCATATGTAAAGGCACATTGGAAGTGATGATTTGATATGCCACATATGAAATGCTGATCGATGGCTGGCTTTATGAGCCACTGTCGTTCACACAACCAATGAATGCAGTGTTGTGGAGAGAGGGGGTAACTGAAAGGCTGGACATGTCAGTGATAGTCATACTTGCTTTGTGAGTCAACAGCAACCTCCACATATATATATATATACATACACATATATATATATATATATATATATATATATATATATATATAATAGACCTTGCCATCCATAATGCACCATTGACCAGCATATATAAATAACCAAAAACACACCACACATGGCCTGAAGATTGCGTTCAAACATGAAACAGACTGTCACTGCTAGATGTTGATTGCAATGTCCACTTTTATATTTACATATGCTCTAACGTTGAGCACTTTTATCCATAAATGTAACATACCTTAAAATTATATATATATATATATATATATATATATATATTCGTCAATACAATGGTGACAGTTATTGGGCATTATGGGTAGTAATGTCAATTATTTCCAGTTTACTATATTATTCAAACAGCTATTGGATAGGTGGACACAATTATATTTTAAATTGTTCTAATAACTATGAACCAGAATGTGGTTCTTTTGTGGTTATTATATATAGGGTTATTCAAAAAGAAAAAAACAGTTTTTGAAAATTTAATAACAAATACTCCAAGACAGAAAGACATTATTAGATAGGAAAATGTTCAAAGTTAGTAAAATAAATGAGCATTTTTTTTTTTTTTCAATCTTGTTTGAATGTTTCTTTCTGTTGTGTGTGGTGGTGGTGTGTTTTTTTTTTTTTTTTTTTTCAGATTTTGTATAAGTTTAAATTGTTACAATTTGTGGGAAAGACGATCTTACCCCATGTGATTTTTGTCTGTCGGGGTATATAAAAGAAACTGTTTGTTCCACCTCTGCCTGCTACCCTTGAAGATTTGAGATATTGAATTTTTGACACTTTGATGTCAATATCCACATATCATGTGATTCAAGTGTAGAATATTTTCAATATTTGTTGCACAACACAAGCTGCTCATGTTGAATGCATACTAGTTGAACTTTGAACCTTTTCCCATCGAGTAATGGGCTGAATGCACGTCTCTCACAGCATGTTTTTATTCAATTTTCAAGCTTTGCTCTCTTTGTGAAGAACCCTGTATAGTATTCATGCTGTATGTGGCTTTGCATTCTCATGAGAATACCATTTTTTTCCTATTGACAAACGCAAGGTACTTTTTGACCAAACTAATGAACACCTTGTTGCTGCTAAACATATAAATATACGTTCATTGTTCCATTGCATTTTAAGAACTTTCCTTCAACCCCCCCCCCCACATTATTACCTTTCTTTCATGGAACTCAGCTTTCGGTACCAGTTGTGGAGATTTAGCCTAGCGAATTATCTGCCTTTTGCATTGAATATTATAGGGTTTTTTTTTTTCTTTAACTGCCACATATGATTGCCACATATGCTTAGTAGTGAGGATGATACATTTGTCATGACAGTTGGTTCCCCACAAATGGACCTACCCTAGAACTCAACCTATTTCTAAAGAATTAAAAATGTCTGATAAATAAATAAATTTATTATCACTTCAAGAGTTCTTATAGCAAATACAAGAATTTAAAAAACAAATATTAAGACACCCCCACCTTATACTAAACAACTGAGAGTTGTTGTTTCAGCCACAAATTCAAATCAAGACAAATACTCACTTTCTCTTGCAGCTTGGACTAATTTCTGAAGAAGGCTTGTCTTTTCCTTTAAAAAAAAGAATTAAAATAATTCAGTGAGGAACAAAATCCAGAAAAATTTTCAAATGAAAAAATCCAGAAAAATAAAAAAAGTCAAATTTGTTACAAGTCAATAATAGTGAAAACACTTGATTTCCAAATCAACAAGATGGAGTCAAACTAGTAACAAGTTTGCCATTCATCCAATTTCCAAAGTTACTCATGAATTGATGTCAGAAACCCTATGAAGATTGATTTTTGATGGATTTTGTTTTTTATGCCTTGTCAACTCTTTGAAGGGTTATTTAAAGTCAGAAAATATTTTTAGATTGTAAGATTTTTTTTTTTTTTTTGAGATAATGATTTTAGTGGTACAAGTCTTACTAATTAACCCAAAGGTGGATTCATACTCTTTCCTCATGGGTATTTGCACATAAGTGACAAATGGACAAACCTAACTGGAATTCTGCTCTCTGATTAAAAATTCTGAGCCATTGTCCATTACACCACCTGGTATTCCCAAGTACCCATCTAAGTACGGACCAAGCTCAACATTGCTTAACTTCTGTGATCATACAGGAACTACTGTTTCAACGTGATGTGGCCGTAAGCCCTAAAACCCAAGAAGAGACAATAGTAAGAAGAAATATAAATCTACAGGTGCCTGGGCCTCCTTCATGTCTAAAAATATTTTTAGGGTACAAAGTCTGCTCTTCACCGAGTGTCCTACAATTATTGCTGTCCATAAGGTAAATTAGTAAATGCCTGCTTTTCTCATTGAATACTTCTGAATGTTATCAGGGTTCAAGCTGAGATTAAAGCCAATGTTGATGGATTACAATGAAGTGGATTGTTGATTGAACTTATTTGCCATCAGTTTGTTTTTGCTAGCATGTTACTGTTTGCACTATAAAGAAAAAAAAAATGACTTTCCATATAAATTGTACGGTCAAAGAAGGTTGTAGAATGTATTGGTCAAAATATTGTGGCAACAACAAAAGCAATGCAAAAAATGAGACCAACAGGTTGAACAATTCTTAAAACAATAATGACACATTTCAAAGTTATAGAAAGCCAAAGAATGAATTGGTTGAAATGGTAGCATAAAAAAACAATGCAATGTAGCAGTTCAAGAAGTATTATGCTTGAAATAAAAATATTTTGTTGTTTCATTAACAATTTGTGGGAGAAAATCGCAATGTAGAAAATTGTGACACCATTAATGGCAAAATTGTGACAAGTTTTGTGATGACGTTCTCCGATTGTTCATCGCTCACTACACCTGTGATGACATCCAAGGTTGATTGTATTTGCATATACACCCAATTCCCTCTGTGCACAGGTTTGTCTTCTCATCCATGACCGCTTTCGACAAATAAAATGAAGACAATTGTTTTTCAAGACTCTGGTTGGGAAGTAGCAACAATATGATTTCTCACTTAGCCAGCCATCTTTCCTTTCAGCTGAACTGCTATCTCCCTTATTTCACTGGCCTCTGGGCTCGGTGACTCCTGATTCCTTGCTACCAGACCTTTTCTCACTGACCACCGGCAGCTCTAACTCCTCTGATCATCTAATACTCTATCATGACTGGACCCACATTTTCCTCCAACTTCCTGCCTCTCTCTGCTTATACGGAATAATCGCTAGAGTCCTACCCCCTCCATCCACTTGTGTTCTGGAAGATTTGAGACCATCCCAAAGCCACATGGGTGGTCAAATCTTCAAAGGACTACTTTTATAAATATCTAAAATCATTTATAAAATGTTTATGTTTCCCAATTCAAAGGTGAAATGGAGACATGAATCCTGAAACACTAACCCCTAAGTTTACTCAAAGATGGACTGGAGACAAAATTCTTATGAAACTCAGATAAGTGGACTTAAAAAGAAATTATCTCCTTATTGTCTAAAGATGTTTGAGAAATTATATTGTTACAAATTAAAAAAAATTTTTTTTTAAATTTGGGGTCATAATTACAAGGGTCATAAATGAGTCTCGCAAGTCCAAAGTCAGAAAATGCTTGGCGGGGTGGGTGGGTTACAGGGCATAAATCAAAAGGGATAAAAAATATCTTTATCCTAAACTCACAACACCCAGCTGCCTTCATCACTCACAATCGTTCAAAGTAGCATTCTTTCATTGAGCTAAGAAAGGTTGTGATTGGTCGAGACTTAGGAAAGCGCAGACAATTACAATATTTTAAAGGCCAACTGAAGCCGTTCCGACCTTTTCTCAGTTTTATTTTTCAACAGATAGCAGAGAACACAAATTCGTTTTCACCTTCGTCACCACGTAAACATTCACAAGTTGATAAACCACAATTTGTAAATGTAAATAATTTTTTTTTCTGTATTAAAACAAAAACTTGTGAGATATTGCAACCCATCATCATCATCATCAGTACTGTCATCTTGAAAGAAAGCAGATCAGAAATTAAAATAAAAACATTCACTCAATGAAAATTTGTATTTAAAAGAAACTGGTCTCATTGATCAACTTACAAGATTTTTCTCTGGGATGTTGCAATCCATTGCAGCATTTATGACTTCTGCTTGAAAACAGGCTTGTAACTCGTCATCAACAGTGCAACCAGTGCAGAGGAGGATGTGGATGTGATCTGCACAAGGGAACAAACGCTGAGTGTAAATATGGTTATATATAGCTTTTTGTTTGATTTGGTTTGTTGTACGGCATATCAACCTTAGTGCCAACAAAATTTTTATTGCTGGTAATATTTTTTTTTTTCAAAAATGTATTGCTGGTAATAATTTTTTTACAAAGTATATCTGGTATTAAAACCTATTTCCTATTTTTACACTTACATAATGTTTTGACCCCAATTTGGGGGTTAACTATTTGCCCATAACTGGGTCCCTAACTGGTGCTACCACCCCAGGTCAGGGTAGACCTAGGAACACCAGCAATTAAAAGGTGGTTCCACATTCCTCAAAACCTCCTAATCTTAGGCCTTGGATGTAGTTTATTGTCTTACTAAGGAGGTTAAGAAATACCTGTTACACCTATTGTTAACCTTGTCTAGATAAAAATTTAGTCAATGTTTAACCTTCTTACCTGCAAAAAAACAGTGTGTCTAAAGGACGTTTATTTCCTTGGCAACACTATTACGTTATACACTTTTGACTCCCTTGGCAATGTTTATTTTTAAAAAAGAGATGATCAGAATTTTAATAAACCCCCAAAATATCATTTATACATTTTCTTTATTCTTGAGAATGACAACAAAGATGTTAAACGCTATTTATTAGATTCTTTATTTACGAGAATAATTTTATACTTACAAGATTATAAAAATATATGAACTATAATGAATGTTTTCATAGTTCTTTATAAAATGGTAAATAATAAATATTGCATTGTAGTTGGTTTAAATATTTTGATAATTTTGTAATTTTTTTAATAAATTTTTGAATAAAAATATCTCTTTATAAAAGCTAAATAATAAATATTGTATTCTACTTGGTTCCCATTTTTATAATTTTGTATTTTTATTTTATTTTTTTTCTTCAATGGGAGTAGAGAGGTTCACCTATCATCCGGTTCACACTCCTCTCCAGTCTTTTGAACAGGAGTAGAGGTTTATCCCTTGTTTCCTGTTGTGGAGAAATTGACTGTTGGTCAGGTGGAAAAGGAAGAGTTTCTTTAGCTTGTATTGTTGAAATATTTACTAAACAAAAGGCTTGTTATTATCTTTACTTTTTATAGTTACAGTAGTCATGTGACAGGGTTACCATGTGATCCCTGAAGTTTTATAGAAGGAGAGAAAATCTGTCTCTCTTTTTTTTAAGAATTATCTTCGATGTTACCAAGTTATCAGACTTGCTGCAGAAAACGGCAAGGTAGATGCTATTGCTTTTCATCCTCAATCTGACCAGTCTCTGTTTGTTTGGTGGGAGCATTTTCTCAACATTGTTTAGGATTGGGTTTCTGGTTTCACATTCTCTTTCACTACTAGTAGCCTTCTTGCATCTTAGTGGAATTATTGCCATGCTTGGGGTGAAGTGATTAAAAAAAAAAATAAACATTGTCGAGGGAGTCAAAAGTGTATATAGTAATAACATTATCAAAGGAATAAACATCCTGTTGACACACCATTTTTTGCAGGCACAAAGGTTAAATATTGCCAACATTTGAATGTGCAGATATATTTTTAAAATGTATCTGTCTATATTTCTGAGAGGAGGTATTATGTACACTATTTACATTATTCAGACTATTGTCCTCATCTTTGTTGCTATATTTATTACATTTCGGCTGTTGTATGCTCTGGCCTTCTTCAGGTGGTTGGAATGTCGAACTGAACTCTTTATTTCACTCACTAGAGTCAACTGTTCTAGTTCCACGTGCCATGTATAATGGATATCAGTAATCTCCTGTTAATTTCCCTCTCCAAGTTCTCCACTGCCTTAACCAGGTGTTAAACTCACACTCTTTGGGTTCTGTCACTGGATCTAACTAACACCTTTATCCACTGTGCCATGTGTCCTTGACTACTTTCAAAGTTTGTACATACAATTTTTTTCTCTGGAATCCTTTTTTTTATATTAAATATATATAATCACAAATGTACGTCAATAAATGTGCAAGCTAGATGAAAAAAAAAAAGAAAAATATATTTTTTTTTAGCATAATCTCTTTCCTTGTCAATGCACCTAACCCAGTGCATCTCCATTAATCAAACAGATCAAGTATTATACAGTGAAATTTTCAGATCAAAATTCAGCTATGAACTACACAGTTGGGTATGGACTTACTGTTCCACCATCATAAGCTTTGTTTGATAATTAAAAAATCAAGTAAATAGAAAAGACCCCTAAAACTATCTGAAAATTGTAACGATAAAGAAGCTATTGCATCTTCCTCCTTCTATCTGAAAATGTTTAATTCCTTTTTTTTAAAAGTTGAGCTTTGAGGATTCATCTTGCTATATTGCATATCACCTATTGACTTTCTTTATTATTTTCATCAACTTCACATTGGATGACCAACAATGACCATCCTATAAAATCCCTTAATAACATCAATTTGAATCAAGTTGATAGTTATAAATATCTAAGATCATTCGTCACCACCTCTTTGAAAGACTTCCAAACTAGGAAGGGTATGGGATGGTCTGCATAAGATCTGGACATCACAACTGGATAGAAAACTCAAGATCAAAACATTCAGACCTGCTGCTGAGCCAATTCTACTCTGACTCAGAGACACTCTCTAAAGGCATGGACAAACATCTGGATGGAACCTACACCAATCTTCTGATAAGAGATCAAACCTCTCTTGGAAAGGCCATCCAACCATCCATCAAATCTACGGCAGACTTCCTAGTGTTTCCTCTCTCATACAAACTTGTCAAGTACAGTTTGCTGGCCACTGCCACCATGCTAAGAATGAGGTTGTCTCCTCTTTCCTACTCTGGAAGCCTGCGTCAAACCTGACCAGGGACTGAAAACTATCATTCCCTGATGTCATCTCAAGGGATGCAGGCATTGGTAGGCAGTACTTGGGGACAGCAATGAAGGACCAGGAGGTCAGTCTTAGTGTTGTGGGCTCCATGATCTTGGCTGCGGTTGAAACATGATGATGATGTGTATAAGACAATGTCATGTATAGTGTGGTTCCTAAATTTTTTTGACATGAACTCTAAACCCTCTAGAAAAGAATTATCTATGCAACTGGTCACCAAAAATGCATGATTTTAAACCAATTCAAATAAAAATTAACCCTATTTTTTTACCTAAAGAAACTGGTCGTAAAAACCTTGCACTATACTCAAGTGAAATGAAATCAACTTCTCATTCTTTTCTAGAAGGCATGAACACAACTTTCAATATGCATTGACCCAGTTTGAAAGCATGGAAATATGAAACATGTTTGTGTTTATTTTAATTTTGGTATAAGTAAGAATTTAGTAAATTATCTTTCCCAATGGCAGAAAAATGCAAATTGAAATTAAGAAGAAAAAAGTGGAGGGGGCCTTTTACCTTCATTGAGGTCAGCAGATGTTAAAAACTTTGATGAGCCATAGATTTTTTTCAAGGTGTTAAAATCCTCTTCACTGAAAGCAAAATAAAGTATTTATAAACATTGAGATTTCTACAATAATTGCATGAAAAAGGAGCAAAAAATGCTCAGTGTTGATTTCAAAGAAAAGATTTACTAAAAGAGCAGGGATTTGAATAAACAACAAATTTAGTACATCAACAAAAAAGAGTGTGACAAAGATATTTTCTGATTGGAGTAATTTAACAAATACAACTAGAGAGAATTAGTGGAGTTACCAAGATTCCTTATATTAAGTGACATATCCATCATAACATATGCTACAAAAATGACATGAGGTTGGTGACAGATTCAAAAGAAAACTTAAAAACTTGTAAATAAGGTACCATTTTTTTTTTACAGTAATGTTTAGCCTGTACAAGAGCCAGTCTAGGCAGAAGGTTACAGAGTAAGAAGTAAGAGGCACAGTTTATGTAGGGAAGATAATGGTTAACCCTAGCATGTTAAGATTGTAGTGATTGGGAAAGTATCAGTTCGTGAGCTGCTTGAGTGGAACTTAGATTTCACCAATGGAATACAATGAGTGTGGCATAGAGAGTCTTAGCCGTGAAGGTTAGAACTGGTGGAACTAAGGAACGTAGTTCATCTGAGCACTTTCCATAGAAATAGCGATAGAACAGCAAGAGGTTTGCAACATTTCATCCATAGGAAAGTGGTTGTAGGTGGAAAATATTTCATCACCCACACGGACGCAGAGATGCTTTTGGACTCTATTGAAACTGGAAAGTGAAGACTGAGCAGTCCCTGCCCATATATAGCAGCATTACTCCATTTAAACCTGATCTGGCTCTTGCAGTGGTGGAGGATAGCACAAGCAGTTAGGTACTTACTGGAGTGGTACAAGGAACCAACCATTTTTTTCAACATCTTTAGTGATTTTTTTTAATCAAGTCATCCCAAGAAAGATGATAATGCCACTAAGATGCAAGGGAGTGGAAGTGAAAGAGAATGAAAAAACTTTAGAAGGTACTGGAAACCCAATCCTAAACAAGAAGCAAGGAATAAATCTCTACTCTTGTTCAAAAGACCAAGGAGGAGTTTGAACCGGACGATAGATGAACTTATCTACCCCTATTGAAGGAAAAAATAAATAAATGGATCTCATGTACAAGTTCCACTTGTAGTTATTTAAGGCCAGATAAATGTTTTGAATCGTTGTTGTTTTGGGCGCTAGCTTGATGTTATCTGTGGATTGGTGATGGTTTTTAGGTGCAATTTCGTTTTTTCTTTTTAATCAGTTTAATGGGAATTTTTATGAGGTCTGAAGGATTCTCTTTTTTTTTTCAGTTTTCAAAATATATTAAAGGTTTTATGTAGTTTTGTTGGGAGATTTTAGTTTCATATTGATTTTTTCTGGCTACAGTTTTGAGTTCATGTATTCATTCTTCCACCATTGTATAAACTGGTTTGTGCAATAGTTGAATTGTGGCAGACAATGGAATAGTTTGGGTGGTTGTGACCTATCCATTTATGTTAATTTGAAAAGTTTAATTCAACCTTAAAGTCATCATTGTTGCTCTCCACCATTTACCGAGTACAACTTAAGTCTATTTAAATAAATCTCCATTTTACAAATATTTTTTTTTATTTATTTTGTATTTTTTAAACATGGAATCTCAAAAAGTACCAAAACATTTACTGGTTTGGTTTCTGCTTAATGGCCCATCAACAACTATAGGGGTCATTTATGGTCAAATAAAGGTTTTTGAATTGTGGTTGTTTTGGGCTGAACTTGATGTCATGTAGATCAGTAATAGTTCTGGGTACAAGTTTGTATAATTTTTTTCTTTTTAATCAGTTAATAGAGATGCTGGTTATTTTGTATTCAGTTTCAGATATAAGTATAAATGTTGGCTCCACAGAGAAAACCTTGTATCGGATCGGAATATGTTGCCAGCAGAAGTAGACTTACCTTTTAGCACTGCTTTCTTTTAGGGAAATTAGCAATGGTGTAAGGAGATATGTTTTCTTTTGTTGTTATTGATATAGTGACACAGACACAGCAGTTGATTTATGCCATTGAGCCCTGTCAGCCAGTTTCTCATATATTGATTTTTTTCTGGTTACACTTTTGAGTTCATGTCCTTATTCTTCTGCCATTGTATAAACTGGTCTGTGCAACTGTTGAATTGTGGCAGGCAATGAAATAGTTTCGGTGGTTGTTGTTTATCCACTTATATTAATTTGAAAAGTTTAATTCAACCTGAAAGTCCTGATTGTCACTCTCCACCATTTATTGAATACGACTTAACACTGACCAAAAAGTCTATTTAAATAAATCTCAATTTCACAAATAGTTTTTTATTTATCTTGAATTTTTTAAATGTGGAATCTCAAAAAAATACTATGACATTTCCTGGTTTGGTTTCTACTTAACTGCCCATCAACAACTATAGAGTTATTTAAGACCAGATAAAAGTTTCGATTTGTGGTAGTTTTAGGTATAGTTTGATGTAATATGTGGATCAGTGATAGTTTTGGGTACAGGTTAATTGGTGGCAGTTTCTTTTTAATCAACCACCTGAGTCTGTACAAAGATGATTAGCTATGGAAAGCAGATACTATATTTATAAATAAAAAGATAATAAATTTCAGTAACTGATTATCCAGAAAACTTTTGACACCAATGAATATTGGGTCAAAAGAAGATAGATGGTTTGGTTTCTGCTTAATGGCCCATTAACAACTATAAGGTCATTTAAGGTCAGATAAAGGTTTTTGAATTGTGGTTGTTTTGGGCTGAACTTGATGTTATATGTAGATCAGTAATAGTTTTGAGTACAAGTTCATATAATTTGTTCTTTTTAATCAATTAGAGATGTTGCTTATTAGAGTTTGTATTGTTATTTTTAGTTGGGATTTTTATGAAATCTGAAGTGTTTTTTTTTCCATTTTCAAAATATATTATGTATTTGTTTAAATAAACTTGTGATATCACAGATTAGATAAACAGCTAGCATTTTAATGGTATATCTTGGAGAGGGATTTATGAATGCCATAAAGTAGACTAAAAACTGTTCACTTACTCAGAGCAAGCATTCTTCAGAGAAGTACCAAGATGAATGGACATTTTCCTGGAGATTTCTGGAAAGAAAGTAAAAAGAATCATTGTTCATCTGGAGTACACTTTCAGTTTAAGATATTGTTCAATAAATATAGAATCCTCTATAGCCTCTTGTCTTCTATATGCCATGTCCCTTCAAGACATGGATGATCATGGCTCTCTACAACTTCCTATCCTTTCTAGCTCTTAGTAAATTTTGTCTTTTCACTCTCTCTCCTTATCTTAGTTCTACCAACCATTTATACAAGCCCATTAGGTAGGTTATCCACAGCTTTCCTGTGTCTCTCTTGCCTTTAATATGTCTTGCCAGTGTCAAATTCTCCAAGCTTTCTTTTCTCATTATGTGCCCTAGAAATTTCAACTTCCTCTTTCTGATGTTAAATATAAGTGTCCTTTTTGTTTCTATTTTCTCTAAAACTTTATTATTGCTAACCTGTTTGTTCCATGGTATTCTCAGCATCCTTCTGTAGACTCACATTTCTGTTGTCTCCAGTTTTTTCTTTATCTGTGGGGGAGATTGTCCAGCATTCAATGTCATTCAAGAGGCTGATATTACACAACAGTAAAGTACAGTGGAACCTCAATTTAACAGACTAATAGTGGGGAGGGTCATCCGTTAAAGCTGTTTGTCTGAAAATTTGAAGCACTTTTTTCGTGACCTAAAAAAAACCAGTACAGTACAAAATTATTGTAAATAAATGTAAATATGTATGTGTATTTTATTTTTAAGTTACTAAATAAAATTTGAAAAGTTTGAAAGTTAAATCTGGAGTGAGTTTGTTCTGGGATTGTTAATTTGAGGTTTTACTGTATTCTTTGCTTTGTCTCTAACAAGATTTTCCTGTTTCTTAATACTTTTTCTTAGCTTTTAGAAGACATCTTTTGTTATCCCAATGTGCCTTCAGAGTTCGGTGTCATATTTTCCTTCCTAGATATTTCGTATCACTTGTTTGTAATTTGCGCGTTGGGCTTTTCCTTTTGCTCACAACTATACATTTTGTCTTCTTACAATTGATGTTTAGTCCTTTCTTCTTGCTTTCTTTTACTACCTTATGTAGTATCCTCCCCAGCACCGATACACCAGATAGGTAGCAATAGATAAAAAGAATAAAGAAAACAACAAATTTGGAAACTGGAGGTTTCTAATCTTAATTGATGTGAGGAATGAATTCTCTCAGTCCATCATGTGATTTCGTTTGGTTTGGTTAATGGCATATAAACTCTTTATGGGTCATTTAATGCCAAAATTTTATTCTCTTGTAAGCTTTGGTAATTTTTTTTTTTCAAAAAATCTATTGTTGTTGGTAATTTTTTCTAATGTATTTTTATATTTTCAGGTTTTGACCCCAGTTTGGGGGTTCACTATTTGCCTATAGCTGGGGCCTTAACAGGTGCTACCACCTGCTATTATCACTGCTCAGTTTTTTCTGGTTATGAATTTTGATTTTACAAAGACACTGATTTCCTATTCTGCCATTGCTCCAGATCTCAAATAAGTAGTTCTTGCTTGGTTAGCAGTTCTGTCAACATGGCCTAGGCCAACTGTCTCCCCTTATATAACAGATTTATAGACTCAAATATAAACAAGCAATATTTAGTTATCCCCAAAACAGATAGATCCCTGATGTCCTGGGTATGACGATAAACTACATCTGGCAGCAAGGCCTCTGATTGGGAGGGCATGGAGGAGTGTGGAACCACCTCTTCATTGCTGTTATTTCCAGGTCCATCTATGGTTGTAGAACCTGTTAGGGTCTCAGCTATAGGCAAATAGTGAACCCCCAAACTGGGACAAAATGTTATGAAGGTATAAAAAAATATTTTTGTAGTAAGAATATGAGCCATATATTTTCATATTAAAAAAAATTACAAGCAATACATCTTGGAAAAACAAGAGAAAAATTACAAGCAATACATTATTGGAAAAACAAGAGAAAAATTACAAGCAACATATTTTTGAAAAAAAATTACCAAAGTTAAAAAAAACGTTAAATTTTGGCATTAAATGACCCATAAGGAGTTGATATACCATTAAACAAACCAAACCAAAACCTATCTGTGAAACAAGTAAATGCTTATAGATTTGAATATAAATAACTAATATTTATCTATTTCTGAACAAAGTAAATGCTTATAATCTCAAATACAATAATAAAAAATAATTCTATAAGATCAGAAATAAGATATGAAAAAATGAACTATATAAAATATAAAAGACTATATAAAACTGTCTAATATATTCTTCATATTTTATATAAAAGGAGGCATGGTGGAGTAATGAATAGTGGTTCAGATTGAGGAATCGGAGAACCAAGTTTGAATTCCAGAGGCACACAAATGCATGCTGGGTTATTTTTCTTAGCCAATGAAATAGTCCAGCTCTGTCTTCTCTAGAAGTCAGAATGCTACATCCGAACTTGCTTTTGTGTGTCAACACCAATTCTTAGTTTGTGAACTTTTTGCCTTCTTACTGTTAATTTGCCTTGCTTATATTGTTTGCTTTCTTGCTTGATATTATTTCATTTTTGCCTTTGTTCCCTTTTCTTTTTATTGTAAATTTTGTTAATTCTGTTTGTTGGACAGTTCTGTTATTTATTTTGCATTTGACCATGGCTACTCATGCCACAGCTGGACTTTCTAGCTGTAAATGACAGCTGGTTGAGAGGAACTATGCTGAATTCAGAACCAGGGAGAAAACAACAAGAAACCACTCCACTATCTTTCCCAAGAAATCATTGCTATTCACAGGAATAATAAAGAAAAGGACTTTGTGAAGAGCCATGACTGTGTATTCTGAAAGAACATGGCATTTAAAGAAAAAAAAGTAGTTAAGTGTACTCTCAGTATAAATAAATAAAATAGGAAGTTGAAGCAATCAGATTGTAAATTTTTTTCAGAATATTTTAAGCGATTGCGGGGATTAGTCACAAATTTAGTTTGGTTTGTTTTGTTTTACGGCATATCAACCTCAATGGGTTATTTAATGCAGACAAGATTTTTATTGATGGTAATACATTTTTTCAAAAAATGTATTTATGGTAATATTTTTTTTCCATAAATATATTGCTGGTAATATTTTTTCTTTTTAAAAAATATACTGCTGGTAATAATGTTTTGCAGGGAATAAGTTTTTCTTCAAAAATGTATTGCTGGTAATAATTTTTCCCAAAAAAGTATTGCTGGTATTAAAACCTATTTTTATACTGTCATAGTGTTTAACTATTATAACTATTTTATACTTTCATAGTGTTTAACTATTTGGCCATAACTGGGACCCTGAGAGGTGCTACCACCCCAGGTCAGGGTGGACCTGGGAACATCAGCAATTAAGAGGTGGTTCCACACTCCTTAAAACCTCCTGACTAAAAGCCTTGCCTGTCGGATGTAATTTATCTTACCTGGGACGCGGATGTAGTTTATCATCATACCCAGGATGGATAACAAATGTAGTTTATTTGAACAAAGAATGTTATGTAAACATAAAAATGTAAAGAATGTTACTTGTCGAGATATAAAGAATGTTATGCAAACAGACAGCAATTTATCTAAAGAGACATAAAACACTTTTCTTTTCTATCAAAATGTTTACCACAAATAAATATCAACCTTACAAAGCATGTTTCTATTGACCTTCATTTTCGTTCCTTTTTTCACAGATCCTTGTGTATTGCTGTATGTATATAGCTTTTCACAAGGCATGACCAATGTGAAAGTCTTGCAATTGTCAAGCACATCAAATTTTCTTTTCTCAGCATGATCTTTGAAATTATTCTTAAATTAATGAGGCTAAAGACAGTACATTACCTACCTAAAATATTACTTTGATGTGTCAGGATTCTAATTAATTTTTAGAATTGAATGATTTATTGATTCATTGTCTGTTTAATGGCATATCAACATCCTTATAGGTCATTTAATTCCAAAATTAAATTTTCTTGTGAGCTTTGAATTAATAAAAATATATGTTATTCTGCTTTCACAGTTGAATACATGGTAGATGATACTCAGCTTTTGTGCATATACATGTTTGTGTGGACATGATTACTAGAGGCAACGATGTGCGTTTTTTATTTTGTTGAAGTTATATTTATATTTTGGAATAAAGCTTGATTTAAGAAATTGTCAGATATTAGATGGATTGATGTCATGAAAGTTTTTTCATGTTGGTTGTTTGGTAGTATTTTAAATGGATGAAGTCACTAAAATTTGTTAGTATGTGTGAATTTTTGGTAATTTTTTTTTTTATAAAAATGTATTGCTGGTATTTTTACTATAAAAATGTATTTTTAAACTTTCATAGTATTTTGTTCTTGTTTGGGGGTTCACTGTTTGGCCATAGCTGGGACACTAACAGGTTCTACCTCCCCAGACCTGGGAACAACAGCAATTAAGAGGTGGTTCCACACTTGTCAAAACCACCTGATCAGAGGCCTTGTTGCCAGCTGTAGTTTATCATCATATCCAAGACTAGAATGATTTTAATTTGAATAAAGTTTTAGAATTGAATGATTTATAATTTGAATGAAGTTTTAGAATCTCTATCAAAACAGTGATCATTTTTTTAGAATTGAAATTTCTTCTAAGAAGTTTCCATGAAAATAATTAGTGGGGGATAAAAGCAGGGAGTTTCATTTTTTTTTTCCTAAATAAGTACAAGGTATGAATATTATAGACCCAAAGGTAGCTAAACTGGTGACCCCAACACAGTGGCGTAGCTAAGTTGGGGGCGAGGGCGGGGCGGACCGCCCCGGGTGCCAGCACAGGAAGGCGGCGACACAATGTCACCCCTAACAAAATTTTTCAACCAGGCTATGGTGCCAAAAATAGTCTGAAAACAGTGGTGGAGACACAGGTTTTCGCAGGCTGGCATAGACCCCCCCCCCCCCCGAAATAATTTATGACCTCCCAGTTTTGTCCCCTCGTCAGAAATTTTCTAATAAATTGTCGGGAAAATTGTGAGTAGGAAAAATAGCAATGTTTTCAGCTTTTGATTTGAACTGATTATTTTGTTGTATTGGATTTTGTCTTGGATCATACATGTAAACAGTAACGTACCAGTCAGTGGAGTAAAATAGAGGTAGAGCATGTATCAATATTTAGCTACAGCTAACCATTCAGCATAGGGTGAATTGGGGTCACTAGAGTGACATTTGAGCGAACCGCCCTGGGTGACATTTACACTAGCTACGCCACTGCCCCAACAACAGGTCAGATATTACTTAATAGTAGGCCACATACTATATTAATATTGAAAAATAACACTATTATTAATTTTTGATATTATTAATTTATAGTCCATTGTTAAGTGGTTCTACAAGATTCTAAGATTGTTCAGTAAGCAAGAGGGTTCAGAAAATAAAATAAACTCTTAGAAGATACAAATTTGGAGACATTGATTAATATAAAGACCCAATTTCACAATTCTTATAGGTCATTTTCTTAGAATTGGATTTTTGTCTTGGAAGTTTCCATGAAAATAAATAAGTGGTGGGATTGGAATAAAAGCAAGGTGGGGGTGTTTTTTTTAATTCCAAAAGGATTACTAAGCAGGGAGGTGGCTGGTGAACAATTATTACAGACCCCCAAGAGGGTAGAAATATGCAAGTCTTCTCTACCCAGAAATCATTACATCTTAAAACATCACAGAAGAGAGAAAAACAATTTTGACTTGAAGAATTTATAAGACAATAACTTACTAAAAATAACAGGTTCTTGGTAATTAGCCTCTTGAACAGATAAAGCCTGTGTAGATTTTAAAAATTCTTTCACCAGAATAGACAGACGAGCTTGGTTGAGAGTTTCCATGACCACAGATGTCACAGCCATGTAGTTAGAGATTAGATGAAGGAATGTAAAGGCAGCAAACAAGAATAAGATGAGACTGAAACAAGAAGAGGAAGACATAATTAAGTGAGAACTCAAAAAAAAGCTTTGTTACTCTGATTGCAGATTCACATTTACAGACAACGCTAACAGTAACTATGCATTCAGCCTATAATCAAAGTGTAGTATCTGTCATTCACCTCTATGCCATGTTTCTGTCTTCAGGCAGTTCACAGAAATGTTTTGAGGGATAACTGTTCCTGGGGATTCCAACTTTGTGGCAGTACCTCCATCAGTACATAAAAGAGAAAGGCTTTGTTGATACCAACACTAGTGTGACTGTGCTTACGGATACAGGACAATTTTTGGGCTTCACCCAAATGTAGCGTATAGGCTTCCCACATTAGCAACAGCCTTATGTTACATCCTGCAACCATGGAGTGGGGAGTGATACATACAGAATCAGAGTGTAATATCTGTGAACCCTGTGAAAATTGTTACCCACAAACTATATATATATATATATATATATATATATATATATATACACACACACACACACACTGACATTGAATAGAATCAGCATCAGCTATCTCAAGTTTACAGCCAGACAAATAGTATAAAAGCAAAAACAAAAAATTGAAAAGATTAAAATCCACACTCTGATTATATTTTGAACATCGATGCTATAGTGTTCATATTTCAGATGCAATTTTCAACGTGGTCCAAGTAGACCACCGGTGGTCTGCATAGCATTTCTAGTGGTCCACAGAGAATTCATAGCCATAAAAATATTGTAGCCATTTCACAAAAATGTATCTAAATTATTCATAATTTGAATAATTAAAAAATACAATATTTTGTTTAATTTCACACATGACCATTATATTTGAAAATTTCCAAATTACGTAGGTATTATGCAGTACTATATTTATTTTATTTTTTAGCAAGCATCATTTCTTTCCCTACCACATGGATGGCAAAATCTGGATTTTCGACTGTTGTGGATGTTTTCAGTAGAAAAAGAAATAAATTAGATCTTAACAGCAGAGGAACTTTTAGACTAAGACTGAATGACATCATCAAAATTGATTCTGATATCTTGTCAGAAACACTACAGATCAAGGTAGTTACTAGCTGAATGGACTAAGACTGTATGTCATCAAAATTGATTTTGATATCCTATGTTTATCCTTGTTTACTAAAATAAATTTTAAAGTGTATTAGACTACTTTGTCTTTTCATTGAGTATTTTAGTGTGAAAATTGAACAGCCTAAAAATAAATGTAGGAATGGTCCATGTTTTTTTTTGAAGAAAAAATGGTCCATGGACTGAAAAAGTTTGAGAAGCACTGCTTTAGATAGTTCTGAATGACTCCAGTGTTATGCATGGCATCCATATAAAAGTCTCAATCTGACAAGGTTATTCAAGAACATGACTTCAGTTTTTAAGTTAATGTTTTGGTTTGCTTTGCTTTGTGGCATATCAACCTCAAAGGGTTATTTAATGCCAAAAAGATTTTTTTTCTTTAGTTTGGTTTGGTTTGTTTTGTTTTACTCAATGGGTTATTTAATGCCAAGAAGATTTTTATTTCCAGTAATATTTTTCTGCAAATGTATTGCTGGTAATTTTTTCAAGAATGTATTGCTGGTAATAATTTTGACTTCATAAAAGTATTGCTGATAAAAAATTTTTTTTTTCTTAAAAATGTATTTCTGGTAATAATTTTTCCCTCTGCTGGTATTAAAACCCATTTTTACACCTCCACAGTGTTTTTGAACCCAACTATTTGCCCATAGCTGGGATCCAAACAGGTGGTAACACCCCAAGTCAGGGTGGACCTGGGAACACCAGCAATTAAGAGGTGGTTCCACACTCCTCAAAACCTCCTGATCAGAGGCCTTACTATTGGATGTAGAGGATGGAGATGCAGTTTAACGTCTTACCCAGGACACAGATGCAGTTTAACGTCTTACCCAGGATGGTAATGTTTTGGTTTTGTAGCAATTTGTGGTGGTGGGCAAAACTATCCCTGTTCAATTTCCTTATCGCCTATACTAAATTTGTTATAACTGAAGTTATTTGAAGTGTTTAACATTTTTTCATCCCACATCCTATATTTTTATGATGGATTCAGGGTACGCGCAATCAATATTTTAATTCCAATTCCAGATCATAGTTCCTGTTTTGGAAATATTAATCTTGAGTCTTATTTCAAAGATGAACTCGAAAGAATTAATTGATATATTCTCAAGCATGAACTGCAAAACAAAAATAATTGCGTGAATTGAATAAAGGATTTCAAAATTCCCATGTTGCAGACTACAACTGGCACTAGAAGACTGGAGGCTAAAACATTGTGATTACAACAACCAACAAACTAGTCCAACTAAATGAGTACATAATCACTAAGGATTATTTATTCATAATATAAGCAACTTACGGTTGATTTCCAGTGATGAGGGGTGTCATTGCTAGACTAAACAATAGAGCAGTCACATTAACAAGTGTTTCCTGCAAATACAAAAAAGTATTTTGTTAAAACATACAATGGAAAGTGTTAGAATAAAATACCATAATCCCTCATGTATAATACGCCTTCATCTATAATATGCACACCTAAAATTGTGCTGAAAGTGTAGAAAAATGCTTCTACTCACACATAATACGCACCCCTTGTTTGGTAATCAAACCCTATAAATTGTACCTCTACAATTCTATTATGGCCAGTGTTTCTTACTCATATTAAAAAAAAATTGTTTTAAACATAGATTAATATTATTCTAATTTAGTTTTATGATAATTCTTATTTTATTTTATGGTAATTTTTTAAAGGTTTTGTTGTAGGTGTGCATAATACGCAACCCTGATTTTGCTTATTATTATCTAGAAAAAAAAATGCATATTATACATGGGGAATTATGGTAGTTTTATAAAAAAAGTATGATACTCAGGTATTTTGGTATTATTGTAAAAATGGATGGATATTAAATACTAAATTAAATGCCAAAGTCAGAACTTAGGATTAAAAATCAAGATTCAAGACGAATCTGAAAATGAAGATCCTCAGATTCCAAATTCTTCAACTTCACCAAAATTACATGTTAGACTGGCAAGAAAATTCTGAAATATTAAAAAAAAATTCCAAGCCTCAAATGTTCGGGACCTCTTCAATTCAAGTTTTATACAGAGTGCCTTATTTCATATATAATACCTACCACCAATTTATATTTAATATTGGTGTATTAAGGAGATCAGGCATCTCAATCATGCAATCCACGGGCATGCAGACTATCTTCCAGTGGCCTATGGGGAACCATTTTCATGACCTATATTTTCCTCAAATTTTAATAAGAAATTTGTCCCTTGCTCCTTCCATACTTTTGACCTACCCACCAAAGAGTCAGCAATGTTCGAGTCAGCAAGGTCTGTTTTAGTTCCACTCCCAGTAAAGGAAGAAAACATGACCTCGCCTATCACTATGTATTCTTCATCAACTACCTGACAAGAGGGAATAAAAGGTACTTTCCGACAATGTCGTGGTTCCTTTTTTAATTTTATAAGAAATAAATTTGACAACTCATATTAGGGAACAAGCTAAGGGAGAAAAAATGAATTCATACCTTTCCCCAGGAGTATTTGCATGTAAGTGAATATAACAAACCAACAGGAATTAGAACTCAGATCTCCAATTAACAATTCTGAGCCATTATCCATTACACAAACTGCATATCCAATCTTACAGTGCCTGTTATTCCCAAGCAGTCACCCATCTAGTTACTGACCAGGCTCAACATTGCTTAACTTTGGTGATTATATGAGAACCAATGTTTCAACATGATGTGGCCATAAGCCTTTGTAAAAAAAAATTTATCATATAAAATAAAGCTAACCATCTATGAAAAATTTTTGTCCCCCACTCCTTCTATCTGTAAATGTTATGCAAACTAATTTTAATGTGCCCCTACCAGATACTCCCTACAGCATTGTTGATTCCCTCCCCACTGATAATACTGAAGCGAGACACCTTCTTCTAGCCTGCACCACCACTTCCTCAACATAACCTTTTGTTTCCTGGAGTGTGAGACCCCTTCGTTAGATACAAGTAGTCAATGGTATTTTGGTAAATATGAATATACCAGATTTCTCAACTTCAAATATAAAACCTGTGAAATATTTACTGAGGAAACAAAAACAAGTTACTAACAAAATAAAAATATTAGGTTGGTGCAAAAATAATGACGTAATAATGTCGTTTTTTGACGTTAAAAAATACGTCAAAAAACGACATTATTACGTCATTATTTTTGCACCAACCTAATAAATTACAATACTACTCAGAATTAGTAACCAATCTAAAAATAGTCTCTCACGGAAGACAAATTTCCTTTTGTCTTTGATGTTAATAGGTAATAATAGTAGCCCGGTAACAGGGGATCTGTCAGCCAGGCAGCACCTCCCCCATCCCACCAAAGAAGCTTAGAGTCAAGAATACATCTTAATATTCACAGCAAAGGATAAGGAATCAAAAAAACTATATAAAAGTCCTTGTTATAGTTTGCATCAGTCATCTTATGTCATAAACTCTGTAAGCCATTAGGTTGTAAGGGCACCATTGTACTGAAACTATACCAGCAGTGGTGTGTCTAGGGAAAAAAGACCTGTAAGAGATATGGGTATATATTCTAGCCTATTTCATTTAGCTTCTTCTATATTTTGTCTGAGAGAGTCATATTCTGTTATATGCAAAGAGATTACTGTAAACTGAATTTTGTCGATCAAAGGTACTGATTTTCAAAGGTGTATATCTGCTTACAAGTTTCAAGTGTCCCTTCAGTCAGTTATGTGCTATGCGTGATACATGCTTAGGTGATCATGTATCTTTTGATACATGACTGACGAGGTAGATTTTTTCCCGCAGTAGGTTGCCACTTCTTTCTACAGTACACCAGTTGCCATCTAAGGCTATAGAACCTGGTCTCTCTTGCTATTTACCCATAGCTTGGGGGAGAAGAAGAAGATTCATACCTTTCCTAAGGGTATTAGCATGTAAGTGAATGTAATGGATTCAACTGGAATTTGAACTCGGCTCTCCGATACCTCAATCTGAGTGACTATCCACTACTCCACCATTACAATAATATAAATTCACTGAGTTTCCCTAAAGTGCCGTATGATACAATTGAAATAAATAATGCATTAAACTTAATAAAAAAAGATATTTTTAAGGTTGTAGGAAATAAATTTTATAGAGCAAGCAATGTGCACTGATACTTGTACATATGAATATTTTGTGGTAAAGGGCCCCCCCCACCACCACCACCTATTTTCCTTACAATATTCCCCTTTATGAGAGTAGCTCCCACTTCAAAATTGTATCCACCATGCCAGTTGGTCTCTGTTCCAGCCTGATTTAACTAGGAAAAGTTCAAATGCTTTATTTTACTGAACAGTAATAATATTTGCTTTCACTAAGTCGTGATTCACACTAAAAGTTCAGATGTACATTTGAAAATGTTTTGCTCTGTAAAGGTGTGACAAGTCATCTACAAATCAACCATTTGGCTTTGCATTGGATACTGTTGCTATATATGGTCTTCTCTCTGTCTTTTCTACAAATATTTTCATGGCATCTGCTCTGATGAGCAATTTTCCATGGCACAACAACTGCATGAATTTAAGTGTGCTACTAGGTTGGCATCTCAGCCTCACTCTTTTACTGTCAAAACAGTTAAATGTAACTGCCTCTTCTACTCCAACAGCTTCTTCTCTTGCACTTCCTGACAGTGGAACTCCCTTCCTCTTACTTGCTTCCCTGATGAATATAATCTTCAAAAATCAACATCTTCTGATGCCTTGATCCCTGTTCTTCTTTTTATCCTTTTCTCTTACTTTCACTCTCGGTAACCTCTTGTGTGCTAGTGGCAATTCCACCTTGCTTGGGGTGAAATACTTAAAAAAAAAAAAAATTACCCACTTACCTGGCTGCCATCTTTCACTGCTACATCAGCCATATTGTTTTTTCGTGCTTGATGTTGTGACAGAGCTGCCCGTGTTGAACCTCCAGCTACACCAACAATGGACTAAAAAAGAGAAAGTTATCTTCATTCCTCCTGTGTAGATTTATTTATGCATTTATTTCATATGTTAATGTCTAATTGCTATAACTTCAAAATAGTAAAATCAAGAAGCTTTTCCTGATGTTCAAAATTACAGACACTACATAATGATTCCAAGCAAAGAAGTAAAACCAACCAGAAAAGTTAGCAGAATTAGACCTTCATACCCACAAAAAAAAAAGAGTGTCAAGGGATGGTTTTTCTTCTGACACTGCTATTATTTTAACTACCTTCTCTCCTCGACAATGTTTATTGTTTTAGAAGGCAAGGATTAGAATTGTAATAAAACTTAAACATATGATGAAAGTGAATTTATATATTTTTTGTTCTTTAGAATTGACAACAGAAATGTTAAACACTATTAGATTATTTATTGGAATGGTTGGCAAAACCTGAGCTAATTACCAATTGATTCAAACTTTATAAAATAGTAAATAATCAGGATTTTTTTACAATTGGTTCAAATATCTTCATAATTTAATCAATGTTTATAAATGTATGAATAAAAATTATTTTCAAATTCATTTCTTTATAAATTGATAACTATTGCATTGCATTAATTTTAATTGTATTAGTTTTTAGAATGTTGTAAATATAAAATTATTCTTGTAAATAAAGAATCTAATAAATAAATAGTGTTTAATATTGTTGTTGTCAATTCTCAAGAACAAAGAAAATGTATAAATTCACTTTCATATGTTTAGGCTTTATTACAATTCTAACCATCACATTTTAAGATAATAAACATTGTCAAGCAGTGAAAGTAGTTAAAATAATAGTGGTGTCAAGGGAAGAACCATCCTTTTGACACTGTTTTTTTTTTGCAGGCATGAATGCCCAAGTTTGCAAAAAAGTTTTATCAAAAGAATTTTTTTTTTTTAAATCTTCTGTTTTTCGTTTTGTTTTATTTTTAAGCTGATGTAATGCTCTACCAATGAAGTGATTTTTAAATTTACAGAATTTGCAAGAATCAGACCCTGAATTGATGCAAAATTAAAATGCTCCCTTCTTTAACCTATTCTTTCAGGATATTTGTTATCAGGGGATCCTAATGATTGCAAATTCATAAAATTTATGTGCATGTGTGTGTGTGTGTGTATATATATATATATATATATATATATATATATATATATATATATATATATTATGAAATGGACAAAGTCCGACAATTATTTTAAGACATTTTTATGTTTATACATTTTTTTATAGATACAGATATTTAAGTCAATGCTCTGTTTATAATAAACAGCATTAAATAACATTTACCGGCCTGAATGTCCGAGAAATATTCACAGAAAATATTCATCCTCCGACAGAATTCAAACCTGTATCCTATATGGAACCATCATTTAGCTTAGCGTGCCTTTAACCGATTTGGCCACAGAGGAGCATTCGCTTAGCAAGGTCAAATTTACTGTATTTGCTAACTGAACACTCCTCTGTGGCCAAATCAGTTAAAGGCACATCAAGCTAAATGACGGTTCTGTATAGGATACAGCTTTGGATCATGTCAGAGGACGAATATTTTCTGTGAAAATTTCTTGGACATTCAGGCGGCCGGTAAATGTTGTTTAATACTATTTATTATAGACAGAGCATTTACTTAAATATTTGTATCTATAAAAAGAATGTATAAACATAAAAATGTCTTAATATATATATATATATATATATATATAAGTGGGCATGTAGATATGTACAAGTATACAAAAAAAGGTTCTAATATATGTATGTGTTTGGGTGAGTGTGTATGTATGTGTATGGGTGTACAAGTTTTGTCATGATATGACAAAAAACAAAAATAAACAAAAGTAAAATAAAACAAATGATGAAAATTAATTTTCATTTAATTTAACCAAAATCTCGGTAGTAAGAGAAACAGAAGTAATGTCCAGGGCGATTTTGATTAAAATATTAATATATATGAATATATAAGCAAAAGAGCAGAATTTAAAATAATACCTTTAAGGCTGAAAAGAAATACATAAATATACATGATTTTTTTATATTAGTCAAACGAAGGCAAAACGAAAGGGAGATATGCATAGATATATGATAAAATGTTTAATGGTGAACATGTGTCCAAAATGTTCTTCATTACCAGGACCTGAAAATACGACCTCTCTGCCAAGATTTTGTTTATTGAATGGCCTTTCTAGGCACATATTTTTGGAAGGAAAATTTTTTCTACATATACCAATGTATATATGTATGTGTGGAGATGTGTACAGGTCAAGGTGGGTAGGGAAAAAAGAGAAGGGGTTGAGGTCTAAGTTGAAGTATGGTGATTAGTACTAAAAACAAGGAGATTATTTTAGAACATGATGTTTTTATGGTTTTATTAGATGTTCCTAATCACCAAGTGGTTAAGTTCTACTTTCCATGAAGACAGACTGGCACCACCAGATATCTGTTCTGGTCAATATGGGAAAAAGGGCAACCCATTCATAACAGTATATGCACAAAAACACTCTAGTTTTGGTGGACCGATTTAAAATACAACACATAAAAAATGGCTCTGATACTGATATATATATATATATATATATATATATATATATATAATAAAACTAGTTGAGACACTCTCTTGAATCTGGACATTGGAGGTGATAAGGTAATCAAATTTAATTTGATTCATGATCCCCACTTACCCTCAGAAATCCCAAGGCATTTTTCTTCATATACAGTTTTGTCTTTCTTTCATTCTAACCTAAGGAAACCAAAGAAAGCAGACGCTCTCAGCAAAATACATTATTTATAAATTTTCCATTTTGTCTCATCATCTTCACTTTTCTTTCGGATACAATTATACATCCTTCAAACACACAAACTTTTCTATTAATACTTTGACTGCTGTATTGTTATCACATTGTTACCTGGGTGTGCTGCCCATTTTTATAGAAATTTACTTTAAATAAACAAGTACAAAAACCCTGATGGCTATTTCTTATGTGTGCCTCTATTTTGAGTGGATATTCTGCAGTAAAAACTAAGCTAAATGATTGATTGATTTGCTTTTTACAGCTTATCAACCTTTTGCAGATTATTTAAAGTCAGAAAATATTTTTGGATAGTAATAATTTTTTTTTTTAAATAATAATGATTTATTGATACAAGTACTAATTAACACATATCTGGGGGTGGGAAAAGAGGTAGGTTCCTGAATATTGTGAATATAAGTGAATATAACAAACCTGACTAGAATTGGAACTCGGCTTTCTGATTTCCAATTGAGTGGACTATTTAACTAGTACCAGTTGTCCTTGTTTTTTATGAGTAAACCATTCTATTTAAGTAGTATCAAGTTTCTTTATTCCTTAGTAGTCAATTTATTTAAGTCAAATGTCAATCACTATCTACTGTCCACTTGATTACTCTCTTCTCTTTCTGCTCATCATTAATGTTTCTGCTCCTAATTTTTCCACACTCTGTAACCCATTGTATTTTTATTACTACCTTGCTTGAAGTGATTCTGATTAAAAAAAAAAAGTACCAAGTTTCCATGATTTTTATGAGTGGACCAGTCTATTTATGTAGTGTCACTGGTCTTAAACAAAGCTTGAGAATAAAATTCTAATTTGAAAAATGATTACCTGTGTCTTCATGTTTAATAAAATATTAACTATAACACAAAGTCTTACCTTACATAAGCCAGCAATACAAATTATGAGTGTGAAAAATCCAGGAATTATGGGAGCAACTATTTCAAGGAAAATTGCAAAGTCATTCAATATGTCTGCCATGAACCTACAAATATTAGCAACAAAAAAAGAAAAAAATATCCATTTAACAAAACAAAAGGGAAAAAAAATGAAGAGTCAATTTCAAGAAGTATAACATTATAAATTTGAATAAAATCAGAGTATATTTACCGACATCGCTTTGCATTGCAATCTAGATTTGTCCTGAAAGGGGAGGAAAAAAAGAATACAGTAGTCAAGTGAATACATCTGTACAACTAGATGGAATAAAAACTATACATGTTAATCCTCATTCATAGATGCCTGGGACATTGAACAATATGGATTCTAGGAGTAAACAATTTATATATTATTATGCTTTCCCAAAGGCATTTGTGTGAAAGTGATGGCAACAGACAATCCCAGCATATGAACTTGGCTTTCCAATTCTACTTACTGCAGTAATAAGAGTAACACCACTCATACATCCAAACTTAGTCTGGCATAAAGTCACAAATGCAGAATCTTCAATAAAAACTGTGCACATATACGTATACATATATAAATATATTAACCATATTTTACAGTGTGTAATATTGGACTGTAATTTAGCAAGAAATATTTAAGATAAATATTCAACAGTTGATTTATCCATACTTATATATTTCTATCTATAAAAGGCAGGATCTGTGTCTGTGTGTAACGAATGCATGGCTGCAATTTTTGACGGATTTGCACCAAAATTTACATGCACATGTTCCAAGTTAGCGGGAAGGCCAAGACTGACTTTGCATTTCCCAACACCCATCGATAGTGGAAATAATCGATTTTTTCATGCTTCTACGGCAGATTCTATTGGCCAGCGTGAGAGCCAACAGCTGACTGACATGAATGTTAACTAGCATGCAAAAAAAATCGATAGATGCATTCGTCACAAGTGGGAAAAATTTAAATCTGCATGGCACTTTACTCAAATTGGCTCATTCGCTTGCTTAAACTCAATGTTGATTCTGATTCCGCAGGACTGGGTTGGGTGTGAAAAAGTATTTGTTGTTAACATTCTTTTTTCATTCGGTTTTCCCAGTTACAAGTCCTTTTTTAAAGCTGATCGTTTTGTGTTCATTTTGTTTAGTTCTTATATATAGATATATATGTTTAGTATAGAGCTTAGAAAAAATTCACAGTGTGAGATAGGCAAGAAGTAAGGGATGTAGCAACATCAGCATGACAAAGGGCACTCCTTTAAAGGCAAGGAAGGGCAAAAATATTTTAAGTCATGTGATAGTGATTGCTGTATGAGTCGTACGATTTTTGAATCAAGCATGGGCAACACCAGGCCATGCTGCTAGTCAATCATATATATCATGGCTGAGTGGTTAGAATTCTAACCATGAGGCCTGGGTTCAAATCCCACCATGATCAATTCATTAAGGAAGTCACTTCTTGAGATCAACCTGGGGAGATAATCACAGTGTTTTGTGGCATTATTGGGAAGTATATGAAAATAATACAATACAAGCCTTGTGAGTGAAATTGGGTGGATAGAACTGTTTGGAAGTCATCAGTGGTTGTGCTAGCACTAAGTTATAAGTCATTATGACCAATCACTTCAGTGTGACACTATTTGTTACTGGTAATCATAAGAAGGTTTTCTTTGAATAGAAGGAACGATATACTGACAGACTCCTGATAAATGAGAAGGGTTAATGAATAAAACCCATAGAAAAATTGAAGATTTTAATTCTCATGTAGACAGCCATCTGAATTGTGTGTCGGGGTTTTGAACAATGAAATACATAGGGCGACATCAGCATACTAGCCTTGTTCAATTACTGATTATGCACTACCTCCCAGAAACTACAAGGACACCTCAGCTTAGTTTCGGGTTGGATCTCTAGGTATTAATCAAACACAAAATGTGCCTTAGAGCAACAGAGATTTATCTAGCAAATCCTAACAGACACATGTGCTCAGAAATGATCAGGATTGTTGTTGTTATTTTGGTATTGCCCATTGACGTAATCAAAGGAAATTCTGTTCTTGAGACATGGTGTCAACAAGACTCCTCACAACTCAAGAACATTTGGAGAAAGGACAATAAAATAACAGAAGATGGTGATTGATGTTACACTTTAAATATTTGAAGAATATAAAGTTGAAAACACACGGACAATTTTATCTTGAGACACTAATTTTTTTCATTTGCATATGAGCTATTGAAAGTTAGAGAGTTGTGTCCCTTTAATTTTTTTATCAGCCAAAATAAATTGCAGTAGTGAAAACTTGGGAATCCGAAATATCAGGATTGCAGATTTGGATCTGGCCAGGAATGTTTTTAATTTGCTCACAGAATCAGTCTGATTCCAAAAAGGTATGATATGTTAGGCTATGACCTCTAGAAGTAAAGTTGAAAAAGTGTGACACAGTGACACACTCACATTTGCATTTATTATGTAGATTATGTTGATGTCAAACATAGGCATAGTCAAAAGAAATTCTCTTCTTGAGACATGGTGTCTACAAGACCCCTCAAAAATCTTTATGAAGAATCCTCACAGAGTAAATGATGGTAGTTTTCTCAAAGCCTACAATCTTAGTCTCAATTTCAATTTTCCCTTAGCACTGTTTAGATTTCTTGGGGGTGTTCCAAATAAGATGAAAATGTCACTGTAAAGGGATAAAAGGCGATTATCTCCCTTTGGTTGAGATAAATCACGTGGGTCACATGACAGTCACTTAGTGACATCACTTTATACAGTGAAAAAAGTGATCAGTTCTTCATTCAATCACTAAGTTTATTGGTATCAAGACACACATTTGTCCTGCCTAGGCAGATGCCCAGAGCAACCAGCTGCCAAATGCTGCAGCTTACAAGTCAATGGTACCATTTCTCTTTGAGAATATATCTTTCCCAAATATAGAAAGAAACCTCGGCTCACAGTCCTCAATTTGGAAAACCCAAGAGTCACCATTTCTAGTTTGCAGAATATTTCCCCTGTGGCACCCTGCATTTTTAGAAAGACTAAAAAGAGATATTCATAGAAATATGATTTAATTTTTATTCGGTTTATTAACCAGTTGTTAGTTATTTAGAAACGAAGAATAATTGAGTTTTGAGAATAATTCTTTAACTGTATTTAGGCGATCCAAAGAGAAGAAGAAAAAAAAAAATAATAAAAAGAAAGAGGAAGAGGAATAGATAAAACAAAACCCGGTCATAAGTAAAACTAAGACAAGACAGGTGTCAAAATATATCAGGTCAAATTACCTGACCGAAATCCAGGGAAATAGAAATTGTTATATTTGGTTGAAGAAATAGAGTTTGGAGATAATAAAATAAAACAAAAAGAAGAGGAAAGACAGAAACATAATACGAAACCAGGTCGTAAGCGAAAACACACACGTACGACCAGCACCTAACAAGTGTCAAAATTATCAGGTCAAGCACTTGAACTAATTCCATGTCCGCGTAGGATGGAAGTTGTTAAGGTTGGCTGAAACAATAAAGATTTTTTAGAACAATGGAAACGAAATTTTAATCGGAGGAAAGGTGTTTTTTTGTGTTGAGGTGGTGACCGGTGGAACTGTATACAGATTCTGACCTGTTAAAAATTGGAACCCCACGATGATGAAGTGGAGACATTTTCAATTCAGATAATTAAGATTTTTGACTATCAGGTCTGACCAAAAACAAAGAAGGAAAGAAAACGATTGTCTCGGCTCACAGATAGCGCCAATATTCTTTCCTGAAGTCACATCTAATTAGCGGCAGGCTGTTTTGACAGAACCCAGGTGAGAAAAAGCCAAGATTATCATTTTTCGTACGTGTGAAAAAGGCCAAATTAGATTTTGTTTTTTTTAGAACAAGAACGATGTAAGCCACGCCCGATTGGAGACAGGAGGCGTCCCACCACAGTCTCATTAGCCGAAAGCGGTCACGTGATATGCGGAAAGAGGAGGGAGAATGCTCGATCAAGAACCATTGGTTGAAAACGGTCACCTGACATACGAGAGACCGGGAGAGATGGGTATGCGTCTTCCCCCCAGAGGCACTGTGAGGAAGTAGGGGTGAAAATAATAGCGATAATGGGAAATCAGAACTAATGCGACTTTTGGGATTATCGAGAGAGCCCTGACGCCGACAGACCCACCCCGGTTTGCTGCGGCGTCAATAAAAGCAGGACCCCAATCGACAAAAAAATGAGTTCAGCCCCGGACGGCAGCGAGAAGAGATCACCTCGGACGACAGAGAGTTGCGGCTGAGTTGCGGCAAGAAATCCTTCCAGCCCAAGTCGAAAACAAGAAATCCTTCCAGCCCAAGTCGAAAACAAGAAATCCTTCCGGCCCAAGTCAAAGACAAGAGAAGTTCTATCTAAGTCGACGAAGAAGAAGATTACTCGAAAGCCGCGGAGAAGTTGCAGCCAAGTCGAAGACAAGGCCAAAGAGTTACTGGACGGAAGAAGAAGAAGAAGTTAAAATCAAGCCCAGCCGAGAACAGAATTCGACCCAACCAGATCGAAGTGAAGAAATACAACTCAAGTCGAAGAGAAGAATCAACTGCGAATGATTGATAGAAATTAGCCCCAGTGTCAAACTAAACCACACTCCGACATACACAATTCTGGAGAGTAGACAATTCGAAATCGTTAAGTTGTATGATAGAAGCTTGGTGCCATAGTCCACAGAGCGGGTCGGGAATGAGAACAATTTTTCTTTATGTAACGGACATTAGATATAAAAGGTTGTCACCCTTTTTTTTTTTTTTTTATCAGTAATTTTTTTTGTCTCGTGAGTTTTTTTTTTCTTTTACTTGTGTTTTGCCACCCCCGTCGGACTCAACTTGCATACGGCCCAATCCCTGCTGGTCCCGTCTGTCTAAGATCTAAACACAGCGTGGGTAGACAGACCGGAGATCAGTACAGTTGCTTTAGCAACCAGGTATTGGAAGCGGGTTGGGAAAGGCGAGGCTGGTGATCATCTAACCAAGAGGTTGGAGCGGCACGCTTGGAACCAGGAGGAGCGACCAGGAGGAGCGACGTCACAGTTGGCGCCGTAACCAAAGGATTCGACCCTGGGCCAGGTGTGTACCCGTCACACCCTGCTTGGGATATAATAGATGAATCCGATCTGTTTTAATCTGGAGTCCTAAACATGGCTTCTCCAGAAACACAGAAAAATCTCTATATTATATGTAAGACCCTATCTTTTTGTTCTCATTTCACTCTGCTTGACTATGTTTTGTCTACGACTATGTGAGATATTATTCGCTGTGTGGAACACTTGTAAATGCATATATACAAGGTTTGTCTGAAAAGTAACGGGAATAGTGTCACAAGCAATTTATTTCAATTCCAAACACCAAACTCCATGGTTTCACCTTCAAAGTAACCCCACTCAAGTCTAATGCACTTTTCTATCCTTTTCTACCACACTTTTATGTACTGCTAGAAGGATTCTTCTTGGATGCCCCTCAGCTCCATCATTATGGCACTCTTGATGACATCCACACCTTTAAAAAGGGTCCCTTTGCTGATTCCCTTAATCTTGAGAAAAGAAAAATGTCACATAGAGCAAGAGCAGGTGAATAGAGAGATTGTTCCACTATGGTGATGTTCTTCTTGGCCAGGAACTGCTTGATGTTCAGTGCATTGTGAGCTTGTGCATTGTGGTGAAGCAATCACGATTTGTCTGGCCACAACTCTTGTCTCTTCTCGTGCACTGAGCAAAGCAAACACTGCAGGATCTCTTTGTAGACTTGCTGATTGTCTGGCCCTGTGACAAGAACTCACTGTGGATGATGCCTTTCACATTAAAGAAAAAACCCAGTCACATTACTTTCCAGACAGATAGTGTAGTGTATGTCTTAGTGCTATAAAAGTCTCCAAGAACAAAGCGTGTTTTTCATTTCTTTTTCTTTCAGCCATTCTGTTCCATCCGTGAAGTACAATGTTATTATATCACAGATATAATAATGCCCATAATGGGGAAAATACAAATAGGAGAATAAATCTTTCTTCTCATAGCTCTCTCTCTCTCATTGCCACTAAGATGTTAGGGGTTACTAGGAGTGAAAGAAAATAAGATGCTAGTGAGGAGATAAGACAATAAAAGAATAGGATTAAGGAATAAGGAAACATGGTGACTGATATTGCATTTAAATTTTTGAAGATTGTAGATGGCAGGGTAGCAAGAAACTGGAAGCGAGTTCCAGGGCAGAGAAGTGTGAGAAAAGAAACTACTATTAGGTTGGTGCAAAAATAATGACGTAATAATGTTGTTTTTCAACGTTAAAAAATACGTCAAAAACCGACATTATTACGTCATTATTTTTGCACCAACCTAATAGATTAAAACTTAGTTGCATCTAGCTATTTTCAATGCTGCCCACTTTGAGAGCTTCTCATTTACAAAGTATGTCAGATACAGCATCCAAATTAGTTTTCCTGTCATTCATGCCCTAATACAGACTACTTCTATGCAGTAACCATATTTACCCCAGTTATAGGAATATCAGTTGTCTCTGTTTGAAAATTGCCCAATTTTTTTTTAATATAATTATAATCGCCTATTTTCATGGCATCAACAAACAAGTTAGACAGTTTAAGAAAATTTTTATATTTTTGCCACATATTCTTACATGTCTGTAGAAGAAAGGAACACCTGTGAATTTTCCCAGATTTTTTTTTTTTTTTTTTTTGAGAGGGTCACCTGTGACTATTGGTTGATTTGAAATGGAATGATCCAGTTCCTATTTCTATGCAAAGGCAAATCATGTGTGCATGTGTGCCAAAATTGTGAAATAGAAACTGAAAATAAATTACCCCTGCATCCAGGCAAAAATAATTCGTCCCAGCATTCCTGTGCCATCTACAAATAAAAAGAGCAAAATGGTTTCTTTATCTACTTGTTGAGTAGATAGTTCTTTTTTTTTTTTTTTTTTTGTTGTTTTATTAAAAAAAAAGAAAAGAAAAAGACATTTTAAACACCAGATCCACCAAAAAGCATTATTTCCTTTCATCAATGTAACATTTTACTCACAAGCCAGTGGTGGGCAAACTTTTCAGAGCAAGGACCGCATCAGTGGGCCCTGAAAAGTCAAAGGGCTTCACCTTTTAAAATTGGGTGGTGCACTCTAAGATAATACAACATATAGACAGCATGATTAATAAAAACAAACAAATTCATAATCCAGCACAAGCAATTTAATGGAAAAAATGTTTCTAACCACAATTCTGCTTTACAATTCTTTTAAAGTCTGGCACAAGGTTGCTGGTAGAAATTCTCAGCACTGCATTTAAGTTTGTGTCTGAGATCATGGAACTGTTCTTCGACTTATTTATCTTGATGTAGGAAAAACTCTGCTCACAAATGTAAGTGGAACCAAAACTAGAGAATAATCTGGCAGCAAAATTTCTTATGGAAAGCATTGGACAAAAGGGTGATTTGTAAAACTCACCTAATGGTAGGGAGTGAAACATTTCCTTCAATGAATGATTAGATTGAATGTCTATCAATTCAAGCTGTAATTCATCAGGTGCTGTATCAATGTCAGCAGAGAAAAAGGAGAAGTTAATAAGCTGAATTTAAGCTCAATCTGTTTGAAATCCTCAAACCTTCTTTCTAACTCTTCAGTTAAACTTTTCAACTGATCATTAATTATTGCAGGCACTTTCTCCTTTCCCAACAAATGAATGAATTTGCCCTCACTCACTTGCCTTGAAAACAAAGATAATTTTGCTTGAAAAGATTTGATATGCTCATACATTTCATGAACCAAATGTTCCTTTCCCTGTAATTTCACGTTTAGCTCATTCAACTTTTCAAAAAAATCAGCTGCTAACATAAGTTCATATTTCCATTCATCACAGTCCATTTTTGTAAAAAATTCACAAGCAAGCCCTTTCATATCGAGAAAGAGTCGAATTTCTTTTTGTAAGTCCAACACTTACTTCAGCACTTTGCCAAGACTGAGTCATTGTACATTTCTTGTGGTAGAGAACATCCCCTTGCTCAGCATCCATGCCCTCCAGTAGGGATTTGAATTGTCTGTGATTGAGTACTCCTGCTCTGATGGTGTTTACTATACTCACCACTGGATTTACTACATGCTTCAGGTTAAGTCCAGATCTACACAAATTTTCTTGGTGCAAAATGCAGTGGAAAGACAAAAAGGCTTGGTTAGGAGTGTCTTTTCTAATTTTGTCTTCCAGGAGTTTAACCATGCCCACATTTCCCCCCACATAATGCCCTGGCACCATCTGTTGTTATGCTTGTCAATCTACCCCATTGACTACACATTCATATAAATCTTGACCAGTTGTATTTTTAATCAATTCTAGTGACAGCAATTCTTCAATGATATGGAAATTCTTATCCACTCCACATATGAAAATTAGTAACTGCGCAGTATCTTGGATGTCAGTACTCTCATCTAGTGGTAACAAATAACATACAAAATCTTTACTGACATCCCTCAGCTGTTGACTCAACTCCTCACTGATTATTTCTATGTGTCGCATGACAGTTCTCCTTGATAATGAAATGTTTTCAAATTTGCCTTTAATTTCCACGCATACAACACTTGTACAATCCATCATGCATTGTTTTATTAACTCACCATCTGAGAATGGTTTGTTATATCTTGAAATTCAGTAAGCCACCATAAAACTTACCTCCCACATAGTATTGTGAATTGATGATTGCTTCTTAAATAGAGCTTATTGCTTGCTCAATTTTGCAACATATTCCAGTCTTTTTTTTCCATTCTTCATCGGTCATGTTGCAACCAAAATCCCCATATTTTGTTTGGTAGTGCCTCTTCAAATCATTTCCTGGCACAGTAAACACACCACTTTATTCTTAGAACTGGTGAAGAAATACTTGTGTATCCATTCTTCATTAAATGCAGAGCACCCATCCCGAATTTTACATTTTTAGGAGGCATTGTTTGGAGGGTTGTGCAGATTACTATCAACAATAACTGCGCATAAACAATGTCATATGCATGTGCAGAATGTATGTAACCATATGAAAATGGGGTGTAGATTTCTACAACACTGAAAAAGTCATCCTCAGTTCAAGCACAAACATGTTGACTTTCACAAAAAAAATTTTTTTTTCTAATTTGCTGCAGGCTTCTGCTAGTCACACAAAAACCTGTTTGCCTACCCCTACTTTTAGTTCTCGTTTACTGGGACAAGATTCACTGACTATGAAGCCATTAAATTTACCTTATTCTTAATGGTTCAGAAAAGTACCATGTTTCCATCTATTTTATAGGCTCTGAAATTGATGAACATACACTCAGTAATGAAATGCAAGAGTGTTATATTGGTAAACAGGGAATATAGAATAAAGGATTTTGAGTAAAGTTAGGTTGGTTTAATTTCATGATATATTTATACTATTTATATTTTTGGGCAGTTGTACTCTCCAGCCTTCATCAAGTGCATGTCAATTTGTGTAACCTACAAAGAATTCCGATCTGAACCATTCAATCTATGTGGCTAGACTGTTCTCATTCTACTGCCCATGGATATATGAAATTTAAAGGTTGCGCATTTCCATGTAAACAATTCAAGAAGCAATGGGTATCTACTTGAAAAAACTTTGGGTATCTAATATTGACTGTTCTCTTTTTTCCTTATATAAAATGTAGTGAAACGAAGTTCTCAATCTCTCTTGGGTATATCATTTTTCTTTTTTTTTGTTTAAGAGGTTAGGGTAAGTAAGGATAAGCATCGTTATAATGGTCGAGCTCAAGCCAGCTTTGTGCAGAGTTGGAAAGACCAAAGAAAAGTTTGTACTCACTTCGTCATTGGAGAGTTTAAGCATGGTTATAATGGTCGAGCTCAAGACAGCTTTGTGCTAAGTTGGAACAACCAAAGAAAAGGTTGATTTACTTCAAGGAAAGGTTTTGGAAGACAAGTGCTTTGAAAAGTGGAAAGATTGTTTCCCTGGTTCACTGATGACTGAACTAAGGTGCCCCAGCAGGGACATTTTTTTCCACATCCTGCTACATCTTGGATTAAAGAGGAGAGGAAAGAAATATTTGTCTTTTTTAAATAGCATCATGTAACAGCATTTGACAAAGCCAAGTGGGGTAATAAAATTTCTGGTTCTTTTACTCTTAGCATGATGGGAAATGTAATTTTTTCTTTTTTATTATTCATTAATATTATTTTTTTATTTATTAATTTTATTTAATTTTCCCACTAATATCTAGGGATATCTTGTCTAATTCTTATTTTTAGTACTTCTCAGTTATCGTTCGTCCTATTTCCACTGAACCAAGTACACATGGCCCAAGGATTGAACTTACAATTACTATGTCACCAAATTCACAAATCAATGCTTTGATCCTCTAGGCTATTATCTTGTGGGACAATCCTGAGTGTAGAACTTGGAGCCTTAAACCTAACCTGCATTCTGATAAGTGCTGCTGCCTCTTGCCATATCTGACTGCAATTACAGGTGCTTTTCTCTTTTGTTACAGCAGCTGCAACTGTTGAAGACTTGCTGTCATTTGTCTGTATTAATGGATCATATATTTTATTTATTTCTATGCTAGGCCTACTAAGGAGGTCCTCATATAGATGTCTAACTCTTCAATGTTCTTCCTTGTCCAATATTTTCATTCCATACAACAGGATCTGATATCTACCCTTGATGGGTTAATTAATGTCAAATACATCATAGTTATTATAAAACCCAGATTGTGTGTGTGTGTGTGTCTGTACGTTTATATATTGGATCGGATTTCCTACATTTTTCAACCAATTTCAACAAAACTTCACAGGACTACGTAAAATTACCTTGCGGTGGTTCTGACAGCACCAAAAATTGGAAAAACACAATTGTTTTTGCATGAAATCAATTTGAAAACACGATTAAGAGGCATCGCGAGAATGAAATGGGGACAACTCATATAGAGTTATACTTATTATAAAACCCTGGTTGTTTGTGTGTGTGTGTGTGTGTGTGTGTGTTCATTTATATATGTGATCGGATTTCCTATATTTTTCAACCGATTTCAACAAAACTTCACTTTTTTTGGCAGGTAGTGTTTCTTATTGTCTTGCATACTTTTTTCTTTATTTTTACAAGACAATTGTTTATAATAAAATTCTATTCAATCGATAGACTCATAATGATTGAAAACAATGTTTTTGTTTGAGTTTGGGTTTGACCAATTTGTAAAAAAAAAACAAAAAAAAACTAATTAAGACATGCGTGTCCGTCAACCTTAAACAATAGTCTTTGTCAATTTTATTTTTCAGTCTTTATGATGGTCGATACTTGATCTATCTCTTACTGTTACATCCCCTGGCAATGTCGGGCTCTACTGCTAGTGTCCTATACAACAAAAAACTAAAATAGATTACTGAAAAGGGAGACATAAATTTGACTCATATCACAGTTAAAATGGTAGACATTGGTCATGTTTATACCCAAGTTTGCAAGTATCCATAAATGGAAAGGGGCTTACTTCTCTGCAAGAGATGCAGTGAGTGTATTGTAGACCTCTGTTGATAAGGCAGGGATTATGAGTAAGCTGTTTGAGAAATAGGCAGGGCCAAGTTATCCTTTAGGCTAGTATAGGCTGCAGCCTTGGTTCCAGGGCCAGGTTATTCTTTAGGATAATATAGGTTGCAGCCTAGGTCCCAGAGTCAGGTTTTCTTTTAGGCTGATATAGGCTGTAGCCTAGGGACCCACTTCCAGATTTTATAAAGTAATGGTTTTAATTTTCTAAATGTTATAACTTCTAAAATATTTCATAAACTGAAATGATATCAATATGACAAACTATTGTTTTCTTGTTATAATGCTGGTTATAAAACATCTGTTTTTTTTATTATGGTTTTATTGAAATATGTGCCAATTTGTTTTTTAATAAATAGTAAAATAGTAGTATTTCTTAAAGGATATTTTTATTGACAAACAAAACATAGCTATTCTAACTAATTTATAGAATTTGAAATAAGTTTACTTAAAGCTATGTAAATGTTGCTAAAATATATCATGAATAAAAAATATTCAAGACAGGAAATAATTGTATCAGCATTTGTATTAGTTACACAAGAAGCCTAAGCCTAAGATTATCCCAAGAAAAGCGCATTCTAAATTACTATTAACTTTCAATTATTGAGAAATCTTTTTGCAAAGGTCAATGATATTCAATAATATCAAATTAATAAGCTTACTAGGAATCAATTCTTATTGATAAGAAAGTAAAAAAAATTTCAACTTTTAAAAAACACTGATCAAACCATAAAAATACTTCTGGAAAAAATAAATAATAATGAATAATGAGGTAATAATAATAATTTTGATAAAATTCAAATATTTCAGGGTTTTTTTTATTGATTTAGAGTGACCCTGCATGAAATACAGCCACAAGACAACTCAGTGTGACCTGCGAGAGGTTTACAAAGTTGTGAAATTTGGTGAATGATTGCAGAGGAAAAATTCAGTTTTGTGGAAGCATGACTTTATTCAGTCAGTATTTCTTTTCAATTCAGACATGCCGCCATTGAAATGCATTACTGCATTTATACCATTTCCTTTCACTCAACAATTACTCTAAAAAGATACTCTTGCAACCCACAGTTAACCTTTTGCAAGCAATATCACTCTCCATATCATTTAATTGTGCAGGTCTGATTTAGAGTCTTGACAAAGAGTGAAATTTTGTGACAGCTTTTGAGTCTTAAACGAGAATCAATATTTAGGCTTGATTTAAAGTCTTAAATGAGTCAGATTTTAGGACTGATTTAGTCTTAAACAAGAGTCAGATTTAAGGCTTGATTTAGAGCCTTAGAGAGTCAAATTTTAGGCTTAATTTAGTCTTAAATGAGAGTCAAATTTTAGGCTTGATTTAGAGTCTTAAATGAGAGTCAAATTTTAGGCTTGATTTAGAGTCTTAAATGAGAGTCAAATTTTAGGCTTGATTGAAAGTCTTAAATGAGTCAGATTTTTGGATTGATTTAGTCTTAAACAAGAGTGAGATTTAAGGCTTGATTTAGAGTCTTAAATGAGAGTCAAATTTTAGGCAGGTGGTGTAATGGATAATGACTTAGAATTGTTAATCAAAGACCCAAGTTCCAATTCCAGTTGGATTCATTATATTCATATACATGCAAATAACCTTGGGAAAGTTAAGAATCCAACTCTTCTCCCTCCAGCTATAAGTTAATTAATAAGACTTGTATCACTAAATCATTATTTTAAAAAAATTCTTAATCTCTAAAAACATTTTTCTGGCTGTAAATGACCTACAAAGGGTTGAAAGGCCATAGAAAATGAATGAAGGACTCAAATTAAATGTGCATTTACCCTAGTGAATGCTCATTTGTTAAAATGAGATGCAATGGGAGTAATATAAGAAGCTGTGATAAAGTTTTTGGAATCTCTTAAAAAGTAAAACTGTTACCTTTCAATAGCCATGTGAAAGTTGCCCCAAGTAGTGTGGCCTTCTCGTTACCTACACCAAATCCTTTTAAAACAGACTGTGCAGCCAAAGTCCCAGTTATGCTGCTAGCAAATGCCTAGAAAAAAATAAAGGGAAAAGAAAAGATTGATGCAAAATACTTTATTAGGTTGGTGCAAAAATAATGATGTAATAATGTCGCTTTTTGACGTTAAAAAATACATCAAAAAATGACATTATTACGTCATTATTTTTGCACCAACCTTATAAAATTTTAATGATTTCCATGTGAAATTCTGAAAAAACTGTCATTACTAGACTTATTCATTCAAACTGAATGTGAAGGTCAAACTATGCCTATAATAAATTAAGATAAGGACATCAGTTTGAATAAATCAATGTATAATAAAGTTTGCTGCATTCCTTTTGGCTGAAAATGCATTACAGTTTTGATTAGGTTTGGTTGATTTGTCTTATGGCATATTAACCTCAGTGGGTCATTTAATGCCAACAAATTTTTTGAAATAGATTCATAGCGATAGTTTGGTAAAAAAGGTGTGTATGTATACATATATATTTGAACCATATTTCAATTACTCATATTTTTGAGTACAATCCAACTTCTTAAGAAAAATTAACAATCTTGGATGGTTTTATTTTCGTAAAAAGTTTTTTTAAAATTACTCACTTGGTAATATTTTGTTCACGCTATTTTGTACTCTGGGTTCTATTCTCCAATTTTTTTTTTAAAGAATGTATAGCTGTTCGTATTACTGATATTCTTTTTTTAAGTATTGCTGATAATAATTTTTCCTTCAAAAATTACTGCTGGTAATAATTTTTTTTATTACAAAGTATTTCTGGTATTAAAACCTATTTTTACACAAGTTTGGGTGTTAACTATTTTCCCATAGCTGGGACCCTGACAGGTGCTACCAACCCAGGTCAGGGTGGACTTGGGAATACCAGCAATTAAAAGGTGGTTCCATGCTCCTCAAAACCTCCTGATCAGAGGCCTTGCTGTTGGATGTAGTTTATTGTTATAACCAGGATGCTCTTTGCTACAATACAAGAGGAATCATGAAGTAACAATTTCTCACACATAGTGCTGCTTCAGGATGGACAGTTTTGATTAACTAAATTTAGGGTGAAACCTGAATGTAAGACAACAACTATTTATCTGATGAGTTTATCTTGTGCAGTTTTTAGCTCATCCTTCTTTCTTTTTTATAAGATCATTAAAAATATGATTTTTGATAATATGAGGTAAAGAAAATAAGATTCTGATAGAAATTGTGTCTGGAAAGAATGAGCAGCTCTAACAAGAGTCTGCCCAAAAGTATCCTACTGGCATAAAAGTGCTCAATGCCATAAGAAATGGCAGAGCTTTAACATTAATTCAAAAACCATGTTGGCAATGACTGGCCATGACTATAAGTTTCATGTGTTTGCATGCAATCGTCAGGTAGCTAGTGGCTGTAGTAATAAGGTGAGTACCCTATATACCACCAGGTGAGATCAATTTAATTTTTTTTTAACAGCCATTTTAGATCTTGGCCGGATGATTTAACCTCCCCACCATGTGAGTTTGGTTTGCCTGTTAAAGGGTACTCACCTGGTGGTATGTAGGGTACTCACCCTACTACAGTCACTAACTACCTGATGGTTATGTGCAAACACATGAAACTTATAGTTGTGGCCAGTCACTGCCTGTCTGGTTTTTGAATTTATATATATATAAATAAAATATGTTCACTTATTTCGTTGCAACTCTGAGTTTTGCAGAATTACATCTACTCTTCAGGTGACTTGATTGTAAAATTTATTAATGTTCTGTTTCTTGATATTGAGTTGGATAATTGTGAAGACTGCTTGTCTTAGAAATGTTATCTTCCAGAATTACAAAGACTGAACATTTTTGTTGAAATACAATCTATCTATATATATATATATATATATATATACACACACACACAAATATAGATAACTAGACTCGTTTCGAAAAACCCTCGAATTTTTGATTTGCCAATAATCAAATCAATCTCAAGGGAAAAAAAGGTTTTAAAAAAAGAAAGAGCTACAAACATGAACTTCTGCCGAGAAAAATCGCACAGATGCAGGTCTGAAGCCCAAAGAAAAAACCCTGATACGAGTAAACAACTAACAACAAAAGAGCTCAATACAACCGTTGAGCAGTTATATATATATATATATATATATATATATATATATATATATATATATAATTTATTGCTTAAACAACATTTTTAATGGATATTTATATTTGAGTAGATGTTCTGGTTTTATTTATTTATTAAAGAGTATATTTATTTATTTCCATCTGAATATTCGAGAACTCTTATTAGAAAAATATATGCTCTCTGGTAGGATTTGAACTGGTGTTCACCTAGGGGAAACTCTCATTAGATCTGATGCGCTTTGACCTCTCAGCCACAAAGAACCTCCTGGTCAAACAACGCCTGATAGTGCTTCTCAACACAGATCTTTCTTGATTCTCGAAATATGCTCGACATAAAGATAGTGAAAAAAATGGCAGTCAATTGCTGAAACCTCCTGACAAGTGGACCAAACAATTACAAAAAGGTTTGTCTACAAAACCCTGGAGTTGAGGTGCTGAATCTAACGTCAATCAGCTAAGTGACAAATTTTATTTATATAAAGATATGCAAAAACAATATTGCATCTTTATTAAATAAGTATTTGTTATTTTAATCATTAAATTGTTTTTAAAATAGTGGGAGTATTTTGTATGTTAAATAATAAAATTTTTACTTTTCCCAAAAACTTAATGAAAATTTATTGTACTAAGCTACGCACTCTAGTTAAACCCACTTTTGTATCCACTTACCTGTTTGCCTGTTTACCCACAATTTGGTTTCAATCAGTTAATATATGGCTATTTTAGAAGGTGTACAGACAGTTGGATTAACAGAAGTCACAGAATTTTATATAGAGAGTAGTTTCTTTGTGCTGTCAAAATTGACGGCAAGAAAGAATGTATTATAAGTCATATGTATTATATTGTAAATAATTTTTGTTTAATTCAAATACAATTTTTTTTCTGTGTAAGAATTGAGGGGAAATGTGCAAAATAACAATGACCCACCTACCCAAATTCAAGTTATACTTGTTTTTAAAAAGAAAAAAAGAACTTTAGTTAAATAAAAATTATGAAAGACAGACACGAGTTACAGGCAACATTAGTTGTCTTGAATATTTGTTTTACAAATTTAAGTGAATTTTATTTCCTTTTTAGTGCCAATTAGGAAAAAATAAATAAATATAATTTATGTACAGATGTAAGAAACAGTGAAATGTTTTTATGTTTCATTTTTTCTTTTCAAAATCAAATATAACTTGAATTTGGGTGGATCATCATTTGTGTAAAAGAGTATGTGTGTGCGTGCTTTTTAGTAGTAACAGGGGATACAAGAGATAGTTAGAATTTAGTTCTTACTGTGAATTGTATCACCATTGTTCAGGGTGGTCACTTTGTAGTTTTTAGCACGGCAGCTTTTTGCGGATGTGAATGGGAGTCTTGACTTCTGTGCATCTCATATCAAAATTATATTTATATATATATATATTTGTCTATAAAAATTGAGGGGCATTGTACAAAATTTTGATGTATATATATATGTATTTATGTGACATATTATATTTAAAGATAGATAACCAATAGAAGATGGATTTTGGGGCCCAACAACACAAAATTCAGTCAAATTAATGCAATAAGACTTGGACTGCTATTTTCTAATTAAAAATGTGAAAGTTTTGTTTTAAACTTTCTTTTAACTGCAAATAGCATTAATACAGTTCCATAATTTAGCTAAAACTCATTCCAGGGGCTCAAAATATACAAATTTCTGCTTGGTTTTGTTGTGTAAGTTGCAATTGAATCAAGTCTAAAAGCAGCCGACTCACCTGGATGCTGTCCCAGATTTGATATGTGAGGTAATCATCACTAACACTTTCAGGATAGCCTTGGGGTAAAAATACATTCTGTAATAATATAAAAAAAAGAAAATTAGTTAAATTAAAAATGCTAAATATATATATTATCAAAACGTCTTTTAACAATGTGCAAAATCTGATTACAACCTCTTCCATTCAAGGGTGTGTCAACAAATCCACCTTAGCTAAATTTTAATTTGTCTGAATTTCTGAGATGAAGAGTTATCATTATTTCATCCACATCTGTCCCTTGTCCAGTTGTAGCCATAATGTCAGCAGAGCACATGACCAGATAGCTCCTCATATCTGGGTTGAAAGCTGGAGAAGCATTCATTCATCTCTAGTGTGTTTTCTTCAAGCAGACCTGACAGATCTCATCCTTCTCCAGGTCAAATCATAGCTGATGCCATCTAACTTGAAGGCTCACCTTGGACACAAAAACGTAGCTATTGATTCCATATTGGAATTGATTCAATTTGATGGGGTTTTTTGGGGTTTTTTTTAATACAGCTTATTAACCCTTTGTGGCCAATTTAAAGCCAAAACATATTTTAGATTGTAATACTTCTTTATTAGCGAGTGAAAATTGCATTAACAATTTTTTTTTGAGAATTATGATGATTTTTCTTGATACAAGTAATACTATTTAACCCATATTTATACCTTTCCATTAGGAAAACCCTCTGCCCTGGCCATTGTCTTCAGTTTAGGAAGCCCTCCACCCAGCAATGATAAGTTATCCCCTTACTGGCTGAATTATGAAAAATATAGGTTATCTCCCCTTGGTTGATAAGATCGCTGGTAAGGAGAGATGAGTCCATTTATCTGGTAATAATGGGTAAGACCCAAATGGATTTGAGGCGCAAAAGTTAGGCCTGAGGATCACCGAGGTGAAAAGACACGTTTTACCCTGCTCCAAAGGACAGGTGATGCTGGCCACAAGCAAAATTGAATAGACATGTTAATGCCTCCACAAGAAGACATCGAAAGAAGAGGTATGATCAAATTCACTTAAGTGTTTCTATTCATTTTAAACAGATTCATGTATTGGACTTCGTTCCAGCTGAACTAGCATTAACTGCTAATGAAATATATTTAACAATTCCCACTTCTCTTTCTCTTTGTATAAAAAAATTCAAGTTATTATATATCATTATTTACATTAGGACCAATGTTCACTTCTTTGTTATTCTAAGGCTTCAGCTTTGGCCTTCTTCAGGGTCTGAACCATCCGGGAACTTCAAACTGAACCCTTTATTTAATCTACAAGGGTAAATCGTTTTTATTCTGTTGTCTGTATCTAGGGATATCCCGTTCTGCTTTGATACGGCTCTGTTAGTGTTTGTACTATTTCTACAAAGTCTGTTCCTTGCATTTCTCAACCTTATTATCTGACACCATAACTTCTGAGATGCACAAGCGATTTCTATTTCGATATTGAAAACTTCAGTAAAATCAATTGCCAGTTACTTAAAACCAAAGATAGCTCAGAAGAATTAAAACCTAAAACAGCAAATCTTAAGTTCATGAAGTTAAAGAAAAATAAAGTATTTAGTATAATTTTTCAATTCTGCTTTTATATGGCTTTTCCCTTTAAGATGTGGACAATCATGACTCTCCACAACTTCTTTGTAAATCTTAGCAATGTGTCTTTTTACTATATTCCCCAGTTCCTGTTCTGCAATTCATTTACACAAATTCATTAGATTACTCACCATTTCCTTCTTGCCTTCAATATGCCCTGTAAGTGTCAAATTCTCCAAGCGTTTTTTCCTCAACCCTACATTCCAGAAATTTATCTCTTTCTCATTTTAAGTAAAAGTCTCTTTTTAGTTCTCCTTTTCCTCAAAACTTCCTTGTTCACATGCATGGTATTCTCAGCATCCATCTGTAGAACAAAATTTCTACTGCTACAAATCTCCTCTTTATCTGTGAAGAAATTGTCCAGCATTCACTGCCATACAGGAAGATTGATTTTGCATAGCTGTTCAGCACTCTTTTATTTCAAATAAAATTTTCCTGTCTGGCTCCTTAGAATCCTTATTCCTAGCCCCTGTTCTGATATCCATTTACACAAGCTCACTAAGTTGGGTACTCACAGTTTCCTTTCATCTCACTTGCATTCAATATATCCTGTGAGTGTCAAATTCTCCATGCCTTCTTTCCTCATTATGTGTCCTAGAAATTTCAACTGTCTCTTTCTGATTCTAATGGAGTACTGTTGTCATATTTGTGTCGGAGTTGCCCAGACCTCTCTCCAGCCTCGACTCTGAGCCCTTGTGAGTGGCAAATTATTCTCCACCCTCCAAGTACTCTCTCTCACACAGGTGGGATGTGGCAAGCATCTCACTGCTCTACTGATATTTCCACAGAAAGTGCTCAGACAAACTACATTCCCTGGTCCCACCAGTTCAAACCTTCACTGCAAGAACAAACTATGCCATTTACATAGTAGTGAACCACCCTCATTCCCTCTGTATTCCACTGATGAGAAGGAAGTTCCACTCAAACAGCTTCTTCCTATGAACCACTGCTCTGTGGAACCAACTCCCAAGAGGATGTTTCTCCAATTACTACAATCTTAACCTGTTCAAGGCTAGGGTTAACCATTATCTTCCTCTCCTATATACACAAATTGCCTCCTAACATAACCCTCTACCTTGAGTGGCCCCCAGGCCTTGTACAAAGTGAACCTTGCTGTAAAAAAAAAAATAATTGACAAAAACTTTGTTGTTGCTCACATTTTGTTGCCAAAAACTAAAAATATATTTATAATTTAAAATTGTCACTTGTCATAAAGCAAACTTTCAAAAATAGATTTTCTAGTTTTGCCTATTTTGTTTTAAAATGCATTGATTGAATGTATATTGATTATTGTGGGCCAGAGTTGAGTTGAATTGAATTCTTTAATTGTAAACAAGTGATGACATACCAAATCAATACATTTCCTCTATCCAGTGTTTGTTCATGGATTACATTTTTGGGGCAGAAAGGGAAGGAATGTTAGGACGGACTAAAACAGAACACGTTCATTGATTATGATGATGATGGCAGAGTTGCCAGATTTTTTTTTTTTTGATGCCAAATTTCTAAAATCTGGCTTTTTTTTTTATGTTAGTTTGGCACCAGAGAATTGATTTGTTTTTCTTTTCTTGGGTTTCATTTTATATACAATAATATATATTACAACTGCTATGCTACAATCTTTTCTTTTTTTTTTCCTCAGTAATGTGCTTGAATTATGGGAGATTTTGGCCCTTTTTATCATCATGTCCTTAATCCAAAAGGAGGAAGTGCTCCCAGAAATTTATTGTAAAAAAAAGAAAAAAGGAGAATGATTCTTTTGCAAACCTATACCAATTTCAGTTGCTAATCAAAATTTCTTTCTTATAATTTTCTATAAATAAATTAATGTATTTTTCCTGGACTTTCACATGCTCGACCCTCTTCTCTGATGTTTCTTTCATAAGTCAATATTAAGTTCTTTAAATGAAAAAAATCTTACTGATATACATACTAAAAAAATGAATAATTAATAAAATGGTTATTATTACACCATAAGATTTAATAAGTTAGGTAAAAAAAAACTTTTAATTAAAAAATCTACATAGGGATTATCTATCCGCCCTAATAGACTGGCATCCTCGGATATGAGTAGCTGCATGATTTAAATTTAAAGGTATAATCAACAGACTTACTAAAAATTAATGAGGTTGGAGAATTAATTTTGTAGTCTCATACATGCTTTTTAACCGAATTTAAATGTTTGAGTATTGTGATTAATAATTACCACTGAATTAAGTGCAATGACAAGAAAGGAAATTATGCTAAAAAGCGAATATTTTTTATGCACTTTTCTTTAGCTGATTTGAAATTAATCTAAAAATGTTTTTAATCATAAAGTTAAAGTATTATTAAAATTCTAAAAACAAAAAAACACTAAAAAAAAAAGATTTTCCAGCAAACTGGACTTGTTTAACTATTGTCAAATTAAATTTCTGAATTTACAACTAAAAAAGAAAAAAATTCACTATACAAATTTTTAAAACTAAAAGAAATAATAAAGTGGTTTCATTATAAAATGCCTAAAAATCCAGTGTGATTAATAAATAAATAAAATCTCATATTTATTTGACGTTTTTTCTGGCTTTTTATACGTATTATATGGCTTTAATTAAAAATTTTAATCTGGTAACCCTAGCTGATAGTGGTAAGATTTGATAAATCCCTTGCTGCTAATTGTAATAGTTCTAATAATAAGAATTATACAAAGGCTAACTTTTTTTTCAAGATGTGTTTATGTGACAGCATAAAGTTTAAGACTGGTTTTGATACTAAAGAACTTTGAAAGAGGACGCCTACAGCAGGTAACACTACAAATGAAGACACAATTAAAATCTCTAAAAAAATATAATGGAACCAGCATGCCAAGCTCAAATTCTGACCACATCTGTTACAGCAGCTTAGCACTAATACCCTCTGAAAAGGCATGAATCCATCTTTCTTTAATTATGGGTTAACGGGACAGGCTTGATTCACTTTGTGAATGAAGAAGAATGAAAACTGAATTCAAACTGGTGCCATAAAGGCATGAGAAGAGCATTCCTTGCATTGAAGTTTGATCAGGTCATTCCTCTGCAATTGATCTTTGATTACACCAGCCATCCTGGATCTCACCTTGCCACTGGATTTTGGAGTAGAAGTCGAGGGTCGGTCTGGACTCATGCAACTCCTTACTTAAAAATCTACTCATGCACATGTTCTTTCTTGAATAGACATCTCTTCTCCCAGCTATGGGTTAAATAGTAGGACTTTTATCTGTAAAAATCATTGTTATTCTTCAAATAATTGAAGAAATATTCTTACAATCTCAAAATATATTCTAGCTTTAGGCAACCCACAAAGTGTTCATAAGCTGTAAAAACAAATCAATCAGTTCTTGAAGAGAACCATCATCCTCCCTTGGGATGGATAGGTATATATATAATAAGAAAGCTAATGGTCAGAGTTGAATTAGACGAGGAAACAATAGTATTAAAAAGTGCTCAATGCATGTATAAAAAATAAAAATTTAACATATAGAGCTTTTAAGTATAAAAAATTAGATCAGCTGATCCTGCTACCTTGGTTTCAACCTCTTGATTATCTTCAGGCAATTTCAGTCAATTGATTTCCTAACGCTTTTTTTTAAAAAATTTAATGAGCATGTTATATTTTTTTAAATAAATAAATGCATGGTATGAAGTGTGATAGAAGGGGAAGAGGAGAAGAAAAGCAAGGGTATTGGAAATGTATCCTCCTCCTCCCTTTCTATCACACTTCACATTATGCGTTTATTTATTTTTAAAAAACGAAGCATTAGGTAATCAATTGACTGAATTCACCTGAAGATACCAAAAGGCTGAAACCAAGATAGTGGAATCAGCTGATCTAATTTTATATATATATATGTGTGTGTGTGTGTGTGTGTGTGTGTGTAATACATCAGTTTGATGCTTTGGCATACATCATCAGTGATATTTTTAGCTGAGGATCATTAGGGATTTCGGGTCTTTCAACATCATACCTCCCCCCACCCCACAGAGACCCAGCTGATACTGATCTGATAACCATCCAAACAACTTCTGGTTCACCAGCTTCTGCACTCTTCTACAAAGAAGGAAGTGAACGCAGTAACCATATATATGTATATATATATATATATATATATTATATGAAATGGATTAAATCTGACAAATATTTGTATAGTAACATATTTTCTGTTTAGACGTTTTTTTACTCAAATATCAGTCAGTTATATGCCATGCGTGATACATGCTTAGGCGATCATGTATCTTTTGATACATGACTGACAAGGCAGATTTTTTCGCGTAGTAGGTTGCCATTTCTTTCTGTGGTAGACCAGCTGCCATCCAAGGCTATAGAATTCAGTGTGTCCTACTATTTACCCATAGCTGGAGGGGGAGTAGGAGGATTCATAACTTTCCCAGGGGTATAAGCACGTATGTGAATGTAATGGATTCAACTGGAATTTGAACTTGGCTCTCCAATTCCTCAATTTGAGATCTTATCCATTACTCCAATAAGTGTATCCATAAAAAAAAAAAAACACAACTAGAAAATATATTAAAACATTTGTCTGATTTTATCCATTTGATAAAATAGTTTGTCACTGTTTACGTTAGGCTACAATTTCAGAGCAGATATGATAGATCAAGAGAAATCGGCAAAGGTGTGTGTTTAAAAGCAGTAATTCGAGCTTTGCTGGTATGGAACCTTCTAATGAATTTATGACTTTCTTAATCATCAAGCTTCAATGAGCAAAGCGGTTATAGTGATGTCCATAAAAAAAAATGAGTTCCCAAGGTGTAAGGTACATGTTCAAGTCTTATTGACTACAAAAATATTAGGTTGGTGCAAAAATAATGTCGTTTTCTCACATAGTAACATATGTGAGAAAACGACATTATTTTTGCACCAACCTAATATTATAAAAATGTGCAAAACAAAAGTATATAGGATAGGTAATGATGTCTGTGTGTGTTATTAGCCATGTTATAAACAAGGATGAAGCTTATACTTAAAATATGAAAGAGGCAGCTGAAATTTCTGAGATATGCAATGAGAATGAAGGGCGTGGAGAATCTGATACACACAGGTCGGACAGAGTGAAAGAGAGACAAGGGAAAGCAACACACGACATACCTAGCAGGCTTAAGCAAGTGGCTGACAGAACAGGGTCTGGGAGAAGTAGCAAAGGGACAAAACTTATTGAGAGCTACAAGGGATAGGAGGAAGTGGAGAGCCATGATCGCCTACGTCCTGAAGGGATATAGAACATAAAAGAAGAAGAATGAAGTCTGTGCTGTAGTGCAATGGATATTGGCTCAGAATGAGAAATCCGAGAACCGAGTTCAAATTGATTTAATGATTTGAGTTATTTGTTCAACTCCTTATGGGTCATTTAATAACAAAATTTAATTTTCTTGGGAGCTTTGAAGTAATAAAAATATATGTTATTCTGCTTTCACAATTGAATATATGGTAGATAATACTTAGCTTTTGTGTATATACATGTTTGCATGGACATAATTACTAGGTGGTGACATGAGTTTTATGCTGTAGTTTTGTTGAAGTTATATTTTGGAATACAGCTTGATTGCTTTAAGAAATTGTAGGATAGTATATAGACTAGTGTCATGAAAGAGTTCTTTCATGTTAGGTGGTTAATTGTTTAACGACATATCAATCTCTACAGGTTATGCAATGCCGAAATCTAAATATTTTGAACATAATTGTTTGCCTTCAACTACAGATAAAATGTGTTATTGGTCAGTTTGCTATAAAATATATTGTTGGTAATTTTATTTATATAAAAATGTATTGATGGTATTTTTACTATAAAATGTACTTTTATAATTTCCTAGTATTTTGGGGGGGAGGGGGATCCGTATTTGCCCATAGCTAGGACCCTAACGGGAGCTACCACCCAAGGTCAGAGTGGACCTGGGAACAACAGCAATTAAGAGGTGGTTCCATGCACCTCAAAACCTTCAATCTCTTGATCAGAGGCCTTGTTACCGGGTGTAGTTTATTGTCATACCCAGTACTGTACAAATTCCAATTCCATTTGGGTTTGTTACATTCACTTACATGCAAATACCCTTGGGAAAAGTATGAATCCATCTCTTCTCCCTCCAGCTATTTTCTAAATAACTTGAATAAAGAATTATCTTATAACATTACTCTAAACCAAATTTTTTTTTTTTTCAAATCTGAGGCATTCATTATAGCTTTCAAAATGACATGATTTTTAGGAGTTAAAACGGAGATAGTTTATAATGGATACAGTAAATAATAATTTTATTTGAGTTTGCTTTATACAATTATGAATTTTTCTATTTGACAAATTGTTCAGAGGAATACTAAAAAGAGCAAACTGTAGTAATGATTTTTTTTCTGAAAATGCTCTCAAAAATAATGTAAAGAGAAAGTAGGGCACCCTGTGTTGTAACAGCCATTAAGCCAGGTTTGTTGCATCATTACTCTGAGTAATGATTTAAATCTTCAGTAGATGACCAAGACTCATGGCCTTGAGCCAAACCTAAACTATGTTTCATATTAAGAGTGTGGTGTCTTAGTGTAATAGTTAGCCTCACTGATTATTAATCTCAAGCAGTGAGTTTGATCCTCACTAGGTTGTCTCATATCTGTGCCAAAACTAAGCCAAATTTTGGTTGAAGGATTTTATGACATACCAATTTTTGTTGTTTTTTTATTAAAAAATTTGTTTTTTATTATAATGGAGTCTATTTGAAAACATGGGTCACATTTATACTAGAGTCTATAGGAAAACATTGGCCAGCTTCATAATAGAGTCTATAGGGAAACACTGACCAAGTTTATACTAGAGCCTATAGGAAAACATTGCCTAGGTTTATACTAGAATCTATAGGAAAACATTGGCCAGGTTTATAATATAGGAAAACACTGGTCAAATTTATAATGGCGTCTATAGGAAAGCACTAGTCAGGTTTATAATGGAATGTATAGGAAAACATTGTCCCAGTTTATACTAGAGTCCATAGGGAAATATTAGCCAGATTTATAATAGAGTCTATTGGAAAACACTGGTCTAATATACACCAGAGTCTATAGGAAAACATTGGTCACATTTACACTGATTCAAATTTATATTGGTGTCTACATGCATCCCCCCCAGTAGGTGGCACCCTTTGAGGTTTGGTCTTACTACTCTACAGGAAATGCTGTTGATGTATTGTAAGCCCTGTCAACAGATTAGCCAACTCAGTTTTTTAAAAGCAGGAAAAAAACATTTAGTGGGCTTTTTTAAATTTAGTGTTTTGTTACTTTAGATCTCATAAAAATGATGTAAAGTGTATCGCGCATGTTTCCAACTTTGTCCCCTCAACTGACCTTAGAATTTTTTTCTTTAATGATCCTCATTTCTCAGTCACATCCCCTCGTGATCTCAGATTTCCTCAATTGCTCCTCTGTTTTGAACAAGTTTTCACAATTGTTTAAAATGTATAATGTATAAACTAAGCTTAGAAAAACTTGCAAAAATCTATATTTCTCAAATTGTTCTGTGACTGACCCTTTTCAAACTTCAATAGATAGTCCCCAAACAGGATTATGCCTGAAGCAGCACTATGTGTGAGAAATTGTTACTTCATGATTCCTCTTGTATTGTAGCAAAGAGCATCCTGGTTATAACAAACTACATCCAACAGCAAGGCCTCTGATCAGGAGGTTTTGAGGAGTGTGGAACCACCTCTTAATTGCTGGTGTTCCTAGGTCTACCCTGACCAGGGTGATAGCACTTGTTAGGGTCCCAGCTATGGGCAAAATAATTTTTTAACCCTCAAACTGGGGTCAAATACTAGCAATATATTTTCGAAGAAAAAATTATTACCAGCAATACATTTTTGGGAAAAATATTACCAGAAATAATTTTTGAAAAAAAAAATATTACCAGCAATAAAAATCTACCGTAAAACAAACCAAACCATGTAGCGTAGACTTACTGGTATGTCATTTATAATTTCACCGTATGAAAAAGAAAGACCAAAAAAAAAAAAAAAAAAAAAAAAGGGACAGGTGGTAAGATAGAAATACATAATAGCTCGCATGATGAATAGTACTAGTAAATTTCAACAGATGTTTGGATATATCATCCGTGAATATTGTGAGGACTAGGAGAGAGAGAAAGAGAGTAACATTTATCGCTTCAGAAGCCATGACAATTGCAGACAAAAAGTAGAAGAGAAAAAAAAATATCTCGCAGATATGGAAGTCGACAGTACAAATAAGCCAGTGGATTACATATGGAGAAATGAAAAAATAACAATTCAAGGTAAATGAAATGCGAACTTGCACACTATTTTAAAATGTTTACCATCATTTTTATTTTTAAAATAAACTTTTAAACGTCTCAAGCTGAATAGACAGTCAGGAAAAAAATCTACCAAACTAAAAACGAACTTAGATTCTGAGATTTCTGTCAGTTTTTTAGCAAGTAACTGTTAGTGTTAGTAGTAGTTTATTTCTAATATTACAAATCTACACGTTGAATGTGTGTGTATTTTAAATTTCTTTTTAAATAATATTCTTGTTTTATTGAATTAAAAATTGTGAATATGACATATGGGGTTTTTCTTTATTTACGTTTTAAAAACTAAATACAAACATTTTCGGAGATTACTTGAACTATTGAAATTAAAAAAAAAAACTTGCTAACAGCTAAACAGAAACTTGTATGAAAATTTTAAATTGTAAAAAAAAGTCACTTGATGGCTTTGAACCAGGAATTTAAGTTCGTTTTTAAAAACGAACTTAAATTCCTGGTTCAAACTCAAAGCCATCAAGTGTGACATCTAGTGGGGTTAAACTGAACATAGCTAAAAATTAGTGGGCACACAGTGAGAATCAAATTCATGAACCATATGAGAGAATAGGTTACTTTCCTGACGAATTAAGCGCCCTATGACATTATCCATTTATTTTTATTCTATAAGCAAAAAATAAATAAAAAGTAAAAGGGTAAAAAAACTTTATTGAAACAATAACAAACATTAGTAACAATAATGAACACTAAGAACTTTAAGACTCGATCGTTAATAAGATTTTATTTACTTCAGACTCACTCATTTCAAAAGTTTTTTTGTTTGTAATAAAAGTGAAATTAAAAATTTCATTTGTTTTGGTTACAATAAACACCGTCAGTCAACGAAGCGTGACGAAGTTAATGGGTTCATTTACATTTTTTGAGAGTCAAAAAGAAAACTTACACGAAAGAAATGGCCAATTGTATTGAAGCCATTTCCAGAAGAGATATTTTCAGATTTGAGGCGTTTCGACTTTTTTGTGCGAACATATCTTCTCCATGAAGAACCGTAACTTTCTCGACAAATTTCCATTTCCTTATCAACGTGAACCCAAGTCACTTCGTTTACTTGTTTATTAATCGGTGCCAACTCTAAAAACAGTTCTCCTGCTTATAATACCGGTGTTGTTATTATTATGCTTTTAACTTAGACTAATATTTACTTGTAGAAAGACATCAGAGATTATTATACATATATTAACAGGGTCATTGAATTCGTGTCTTTCAGCTGTTAAAAATCGATTATGCATAAATGTCCTGCGAAGAAGAAACAAAAACACAATACTGCTGACGTTGCAGTTATAAAACTTGCACATTAGAAGTCAAGGGACTTAATTACATAGTATCCGTTACTAAAGGGGAGCAACTCTTGAATTGACAAAATGCTTTATTTTCATTGGATGAATTTAGTTTATCATCAAATTTAAACTTGACTTTATGGCACGCTGAACTGAAAAGTGAGTTATTAGTTTTCTTTTATTGATTTTTGGGGGGTTTTTTTTTTTTTTAATCTGATTCATCAAATAACTAATTTATCTTTATATTTGACACAAAATTTGATTATTGTACGTATTTTTTTTAACCTGCTTGCAATTTTTTTAAAAGAAAATCAGTATTGTGTATCGACCGTTTTCAGCATTTTGCTTCTTTACACAATAATATTTAAATTTTTTTGTTATATTGATTTTTATATTTTTAAAAGCTTAACATTTTTGTGTTTCTATGACTTGATTATTTCTCATGTGCGTTTTGTGATTGATCTTTCTTTTTAATTTTAAATTTGCATTATAAAACAAATACGATAAACTAGAGCTTTGTCGTCCGAAAAAGACTTCGTTTTAAAACGATTTTATTTTTAATCTGCAAGAGGGGGTTTCTTTTACTTCGATTCTTCATTTTTCTGTATTGCTTCTTAATACGTTAAAAAATTAGCTTGCCTGCCATTTACGACCCTAGATGAAGACAACTACTTAAATAAAATGAAAAAATAGTTGGTTAAAAATTTTAGCTTGCCCTAATGGAGTTGATACAGATATCACATATAAATTTCAAGTACTAATTACGATGTCGAATGAATTCAATCAAAGAAACCTAAGAAGAATAACAACTAATAATTTAATAACTTGCCTATTCTTGTGCTAGATCGGCCTTCAATAAGCAGCCAGCCTAATTAATTAGTTAGTAACAAAAACAATTGTTTAAAAAATGATGCCTGGAAGTGGGAATTGTCAAAATATTGTGATGGGATTGATTGCAGCATTGCTGCATGATATATTTTTTTTTAGTCTTACTTTTTAGTCTTTTCTTTTAGTAAACTATCTTTTTTAAGTCATTGTACCTCGGGACTGTATCCTCGGTAGAAGAATATAAAATTGCATAATAAATACACTAGGGGAAATCAAAATCGTACACTTCTTAAGTTCTTACAGATAGTTTGTGAAGCGAATTCTTGTTTCTTTTCATTTTAAAAACAAAAAACAGGAAAAATTTAAAAAAAATACTTCTCAATTTGCATATTTAAAATAAGAAAAAGTTTATGCTCACTAAAAAGAGGATAACTTGTAGTTTTTTTTTTTATTTATTAATTGAATAAACAAAAATACTTGTAGTAAACTTAGGCATCAGTTCAAGCAACTTCAGAATTTTAACGGCTCAGATGTTATTTTAATTTCCTTGAAACAATGGTGTATTTGTATTTCTCTCTCTCTGCATACCGTGATGAAAAATGCCCTAAACCTTTTAAAGTTTTACCGCAAAATTTTTTATGTTATTATAAGAGGAAAGATCGAAGGATTTTTGGTAAATTTCTATTTAATGATATAAAATGATATAAAATTTTTGGTAAATTTCTATTTTAATGATAAAAAAAAATGAATGCATTTTTTCTGAAATGAACAAAAAAAAAAATGCTACACCTACTTTTAAAAAATTTACAATTCAGCGCAGATTTCCTGCAGTAAGCCTTTTGTTTTCCTTTTATGATTAGTAAATATAATTTTTACTTAATAATGATATCTGGTACAAATTAATGCGGAATTTTAGAAAATTTAAAACTTTGAAAATCTTTCTATTAGTTTAAAAAAAATGAAAAGTGCTACAAAAATGAATTTCTTGAAATTTCATAAAATTAAGTGGGGAGTAACAGATGTGAAAAAACAATTCTTACCAAGATTTTCTTAAAAAAAAAAAAAAAAAAAAAAGAAAGAAATTGCCATAGTCTCTTATAATTGTACACAATTCACTGCTTATATTGTAAAATGTTCTCACTTCAACATATTACTACCCTGCTATATTAACCAAGATCAAATGGACAAACTGAGCAGTCTGTGGGTACTTTTAAGAGAGCTTTGAAAAAAAAAAAAAAAAAAAAAAACAAGTAATGAAAAAGTGAGTGAAGGACTACAAAAATTTTTCAGAGTATACTGGATAATGCTGAATCCCAATACACCATCAGGCATGTTACTGACAGAATTGATGTTCACTAGAAAAGTTAAATCATGTTTAACAAGTTGTTACCAGGTCAAAAAGTATAAGAACAGATAACAAAAACGACACCAAATTTTTCACAGATGGTGAAAAAGTGTTTTCAGAGTATATAGAAATGAAAAAAAAAATGTGGGGAAGACAGCCTAATAAGCTCATGAATTGGAAAAATTATCTATTTTGTAAAAGGGAAAAAAATGGGTACACAAAAGGCATTGGAATCATTTAAAGAAAAGGTTTATTGAAGAAAGGCCCCCAAGAATGGAAGACCCTATACAAGTATTATATAATACTTTTGATGTACCAACACCCCGAGAATTTGTTGAATGTACCCAGAAAAAGGAAATGTAGAGAAAAACTAAAGGTTGACCCAACAAGAAAGAAATACAACGTTCAGTATGTTGGGGAACTTACCAGAAAGAGGAGGGGGGTAAATACTAAGAAATAAAATCAAATAAAATTCTTTACTTATAAAAAAAAAATCTCAAAAGTGGGAATGTTGTAGAGTAACTAACACTCTCCTGGTAACTAAGCAAGATGCCTTAAATAAAGAACTCCAAGTGAGCCAGGGAAGTGTGTTGGAATCCATCAAGAGAGTTTCTAACAGACATCACAGCAAGTAGCCTAAGCAGGACATAATATTATAACTACTAGGTTTGAGTTATAACAAATGTTTCAAAAATGATTTAATTCATTTGTGAATAAGAAAGGAGGTACAGTGGAGTAATGGATAGCGGCTTGGATTGAGGAATTGGAGAACCAAGTTCAAATTTGAATCGGTTACATTCGCTTACATGCTAATACCCTTGGGAAAGGTATGAATCTTCTTCTCCCCACAGCTATAGGTAAATAGCAGGACAGACCAGGTACTATAGCTTTAGATGGCAACTGGTCTACTGCAGAAATAAATGGCAACCTACTGTGGGGAAAAAAAACATCAGCCTCGTCAATCATGTATTGAAAGATACATGATTGCCTAAGCATGTATCTTGCATGGCACATGGCTGACTGTGAATAAGACCTGAAAGTTCAATTAAAATCTGACAATTATCTGATTTTTGCAAGAATTTCCAAATCAAAGTTTTTCACTGCAAAAAGATGCTAAAATTTCCCATACTAATTTATGGTCATATGCAACAAAAACAAAATTTTTAACAAAAATTTTGGCAGTTCTAAAAAGTATTAACAAATATAATTTAATAATTAAAAATCCTTTGATTTTGATGATAAAGCTTTGTTTTAAGTTTGGGGCATTTTTTTCATGATGTATGCTCATATTTTAGGGAATCTTTGGAGGTACCTACTGAAGAGTTTTTCTTTTTTTTCTAGAAAACTTTTCTTTCTCAATGCCATATTTTGGTACTTTGGGATGACCTTTAAAATGGAGATGGGGTGATATATATTTATGTCAAGTTTTTTATATTCACTTATACAGAAATACCCTTGGGAAAGTTATGAATCCCCTTCTTCTCCCCCCAGCTATGGGTTAATTAGGAAGACTTTTATAAAAAAAAAACTTTTTACAATCTAAGAATATTTTCCAGCTTTAAGTAGTCTGCAAAGGGTTGATAAGCCATAAAAAATAAATCTATCAATTAACCTTGAATTTGAAGTGGTTGATTGCATATTTTACACATTTTCACTTACATATTTTACACATTTTAAATGCAACTTTACTTTTCAAATAACTTAATACATGTATTACTTTGATTGATCAGTCAAATGTTAAGTTCATAACTTTGTTTACGTCATTGTTAACTGCATATTATTATAAATTAGGGGAAAAAGAACGCCAGTAGTATACATAATGAGACAAGTACAGGTAATTTTTGAAAAATCAAGGATTGATTTGATACTGTATTTATATTATAAAGAAGATCCCCTTTGCTTGAGGTGCTTGACAAAATCCAGATGCAAATATGCAATATGAGAGGCCCTGATCTGGCATCTAGTCTGTAATCACTATCCCACAGATGTGCTGTGGACACCCTCTGTCTCTTCTACAACTATTTTCACTGCAACTGTTCCGACAAGCTACTTTTGCTGGTTCCTAGACTGCATGAATTTAAGCGAGCTACCAGGCTGGCATCTTGGTCCCACCCTTTCACTGCCAAAACGGTTAAATGTAACCGTCTCTTCTACTCAATCTGCTTCTTCTCTCGCACTTCCCATCTGTGGAACTCCCTTCCCCTCACTTGCTTCCCTGATGACTATAATCTTCAAATATTCAAGTGTAATGTCAATTGACATCTGACACCCTGAGCTTGTTCCCCGTCCATCCTTTCTCCAAGCATGCCACTTTACTCTTGTTCACAATCCTCTGTAACCCCTTGCGTGCTAGTGGCACTCCCACCTTGCTTGGGGTAAATTGCTTTTTTTTTTTTTTCATTCTAACAAATGCTGATTTGAAGACAGTCTGTTGTATGTTAATCAATCTACAAAAATTGTTAAAAAAATTCTTCCCTATTTTTATTACAAGCGGACCACTCAAATTAATTAGTACCCCTAAAGCAATTTCATTCATATTTTTTTTTTTTTTTTTTTTTTTTTTTTTATTTATTATTTTTATTTTGTATTTTATTTATTTATTTATCTATTTTTTTGTAGAAATCAGAAAATGGATGACTTAAAAGAAAGGAGAAAAAGTGTGAAAAGTCGCCGCCGGTCATTGCGCAATCTTCAGCCTGCTGATATTGGAGGACTGGCTGTGAACCAAGCTGATTCTATTTGTGATACCAGTCTGGTTAGTCAGCCAATGTATGGGTCAATATGGATTGAACAATCAGAATCTCCAACACGTGTCCGAAAGCCTCGTAGGAGTGTCTCTTGTAGCAAAACACCTTGTGACTTGGTTAATGATGTGATCAAGAAAAATGTTTATGAAAAAGAAAATTTCAGCCCTAATTTATCACCTCCCAAAATGGTAGAGGACATGCCAAAAAAAATGTCAGTGCTCTGCTCAGTCAAAAGCTCAAATAGTCCCCGAGGCAACTGTTCTGTGGAAGATGATCGGAATCAGGAAAACAGCTACGAAGAAATTGGGGTTCCACGTTTTGGACATAGAACGCAGGATGAATCGGTATCTGAAGAATCGTTGGTGAGGACCATAAGTGATTTGTGCCTTGATGTAACAGATCTTCAGTGCCAAGATGAAGAGGTTAATCAGTCTGTTGAAGATAAACTACAGCTGTTATTAGATTCCATTTCAGAGGAGGAACAAAATAAAATTAGTACAGAAAACGAGTCTCTGTCTCCAGATCAGATGACAACAGAGTCTCTAGCTGACCTTGTCACTTCATTTGCCGAAGAAAATTCCCAACCTTCTGTAGAACTCCCTTCTTATTCTGTGCATAGCTGTTCCAAATCACCTTGTGATGGTGATTGCGAATTTTCCCCTCCAGGCTCCCCAGTGGAAGCTTGGATTTCTAATGATAGTTCGCTTGATTTCTCTGGAGAGAAATCCTCCAATGGTCCAAGTAAAGATTTTCCAGCATTTTCCACCAGCTTATGTCAAGATTTCCAGCACTTAGATATTTCCAACAATGATGTGGGTACAGGGAGTGACTCAGAGACAACAACAGTGAAAGAATCTGATCTAGGCAGCCTTAATGAAAACGCACTTGATCCTTTGCTTGCATCCGACACTTCTAGTTTTCTTGATAATTCTTCTTTAGATCAATGTTGTTCTCTACCCTCAGATTCTTGGTGCTTCGTCAAATGCTACTCTGATGAGTCGAGTAATATTTCAGCTCTGATTGACTCTTCTGTATCTGATGGATGTGATATTTGGGAGACTGATCTTTCTTCTGCTGGTTCTGAGCTCTCTGATTCCTGGTGCTTCAGCAGGCATTTAAATACTGTTGGTCACTTTAATTCAACTCCTTGTAAGACTGACAGTACACTGGCTCATCAGGTAAATAATCCGTGTATAGAACCTGTTAAGCACCTTATTTTTACAGCTGAAGATGAAATTATGACTGAGCATAAAATAACAGTGCCAGTCAGCATCAGATCTTCTGATTACTTAACTATGGAACTGTACACGGGTCCTCCTCCTGAGGAAGCAGAGCAGAAACTACCAGCAATTGAGTGTTTGAGCCTGGAGGATTCATCTATCTCAAATGGGGAACATCAGATCCAGACACAAAAAAAAATCCAAGTCGAAGGGACTGAGCTCTTTGTGACTCCAAATGATAACCCAACCAAGGATGAATTTGCAAAGACACTGCCGCAAAAGACCCTTCATAAAAAAACGACTCGGCAGATTTCCAATTCAAAAACAACAAAAGTGAAGTCATCTTTGAACAGTGCTTTGCAGTCCAAAGAAAGAAAACAAACGGACAATTCTGCAAAATGTTCTTCTCATCAACCGCTAATGTTTACCACAATGAACAGTCAAAGTTCTCGAGATCTGGAGAGAAAATCTGCTGCTACCAGAACAAAGAAGCAAGCAACTGCGAATATAAAACAGCCTCGTTATGACGAAGTGAAAACATCTACCGACCACAATAAATTAAAATCTCCCATTGGAGCAATTACAAAAGGAAAGAAGGAACCAGTTTCAGATAAGCGACCTCTGAATGTGCAGTTTTCAAAATCTGAGAAAATTCCTTGGAACACTGTCAGGTCCCCATCAAAACAAAAGTCTCAGCCAAAAGCCGTATCTCCCGACATCATCATTGTTGATTCTTTGGAAACGACTCCCCAGACTCGCGCAACAACGATGATGCCTCTGAAGTCTAAGATTCCAGCTTTTGACCATGTCAACAAATCAGCTAAACCTGTATCTACAGAGAAGCGAAAGACTCTGAAAGAGTCGAGCAGGCTATTGCAGGGGAAAACACCCTCTCAGGAAGGTAATCTCAAGCGGTCATTTCCTCAGACAGGCCAACAAATTGGCAGTAAACCGGTTCCTGATGAGGAAGACAAAGCAGACGTTACTGGCCTCCATTTAGAACTGTCAGTGAAAAAGAGGCAAGTAAAAGGAAACCCCGTCTCTGCCCCTAACCAGGTTTCAAGCATCCCTACCTCAGCTGCTAAAACGAAAAGGAAGTCACTAGATAGTCTTGCCACAAGCACTGTTACAGTGAGAAGGCTGAATACTAAAACAAGGCTCAAATCACCAGATGCAACTTGTGCTGGAGACACTTTAGCAGGCCTTGTTACAGCAAAAGATAAGACTGCAAAGGCCTTATCTAGCAAGGCGGAGAAGCTTAGACGTCGGACTTTGGTAGTTCCGGCTTTAGAGATGAATGATGTCACAGTTGTAGATCTTGAACCTTTATCATTAACAAGTTCCAGCAATGACTGTTCAGTTGCTGAAGATATTTTTGATAAGCAAGTGACCACAAGGAGAAAAAAGAGATGCCAGTCATTAGAGTCTGCTTCCTTCCCTATTGAAAACTCTCTTGCTGATGCTTATCTAACTGTATTGCTGGCGACAGACTCAACACTCGTTGGTCATAATACCACAGAAGAAGACTATAAGAATGCTAGCAAAGCGAACAAACAATGCCAGTCTGTTGGTTTGGCTTCAATATTTCCCAAAGGCAACCTTGAAATTGTTGTCAACACTTCACCTGAACCTCGGGTTTTAGCACAAGGTCTAGCTAACGATATGCTAGGTGATGAGAATATCGGTAAAGTAGCAAGAGGTAAGAGAAAATCTCGGTCAATGGGATCTGTAGGAGCTCAGGAGTCTCAGCCTGAATCGGCCACATCGGAAACTGTGACTATTTTTGATGGAGGTGCTCCTGCTGCTCGAAGTCAGCCGATGCTTCGCAGATCGACCAGACGTAGCTCCATTGAACTCTCTTTGTCGTCAAATCCAAATTGGAAGCAAACGTCTGCTGCCCAACACGGCAACCAAAAGGTTGCACAGTCAGCTGCTGAAAAGGCTGATGGCATGGCAATAAATGGTGATAATGATTCTGATGATGATGAACAACTAAGGGAAATCTATGCAAAGAAACCATATGTTCCTTTCTTGCCCACGAAACTGGAAACTATCTATAGTCCAACCAAAAAGCGTGGCGAGTGCAGTGTGTTTAGTAAGCGCAAATTAAGTCGAATGATCACTTTTCAACCCTCGGAGGCACGGCTTAAGAACCGGCGGAAGAAGGCGATGAGGAATTGGCCATTTCTCATTGAGGTTCCCGATGCAGATGAGAAGCTACATAAATTATTGAATATGCCATAATGTTGAGTAAAAGAAAAAAAAAATAGATTATTTTTTTAAATGTGCTAAATGTGATCATTCAACATTAAAAAATGAAAATTCAATAAAAGCGAGAAAAGTAAATGGTAAAAAAAAATAAAACATTGTTCCAAGGACGACAACTCATCCATGTAAAATAAATTTTGCTCACTTTCAATTATATACTTGTATTTTTCCATATTTGTTGTGAAAGTATATAATGACGTTTCACTTTAAATGGGAAAGCCACTTCACACACACACACACACACACACACACACACACATATATATGTATATTATGAAATGGACTAAGTCTGACAATTATTTTAATATATTTATTGTTTATACGTTATTTTTATAGATACAAATATTTAAGTAAATGCTCTGTTTATAATAAACAGTATTAACATTTACTGACCTGAATGTCCAAGAAATTTCTTAGAAATATATGTATCCTCCAACAGGAATCAAAGTTGTATCCTCCGTGGAACCATCATATGGCCTGATTTGCTATACCATTTAGCTACAGAGGAAGTGTCTGGTTAACAAATTTGAATTACTGCTTTTAAACTATAAATTTCCCATGTTTTTCTTGAATGCTCATATCAGTAATTCAACCTCGCTAACCAGATGCTTCCTCTATAGCTAAATGGTATAGCACGTCGGGCTATATGATGGCACTGTGTAGGATACAGGTTCGATTCCTGTCAGAGGACACAGATATTTCTAAGAAATTTCTCGGACATTCAGGTCAGTAAATGTTGTTAATACTGTTTATTATAAACAGAGCATTTACTTAAATATTTGTATCTATAAAAATAACGTATAAACAATAAATATATATATCCTGTGGGATCTTCTGTTATCACAGTATGGGATTCCTACTAACAAAAGTGATGGAAAGAAAAAGACTCTAAGTCAATTCAACTAGATATAAAAAAATTCTAAAATTTCCAGCATCCTTTGTTCATGTGCATATGTAATTGTATCAACATAAATTTCGTCCACTGAAATCCTGAACAACCAAATGCATCACAAGTAAACTTTTTACACTTTGTCATACATTTTCCCCAATATTGTTCTTGATATATAAATATATATGTCATAATCTTATATATATATATATATATATATATATATATATATATATATATATATACTTACCTGAATAAACAAATAGTAAAGGCTTGAAATAACACTTTGATCAAATCATTCTAAACCAGTGTGCACTATTTTTTTTTTTTGTCAACATGACACTCAGTATAGGTATCTTGATTATTGACAAACTGTTTTGCATGCAAAAAAGCTTCTTTTCTATACGTATGAAATTTTATAAAAAAATTTATTAACATTTGTTGCTTCCAATTGGAGACAACATGACTCGGGACTAATCTTATTTTACTACTGAATATTTATAAATGTCCATCTCATTTATTTTGCATGATTGTGTAAATATATGGCAATGCCTGGCACCTTTTCTGCTGTGTAGAAACAAATGGAATGCATGCAATATGTAGCGTATTTGCCAACTTACAAAATGCATAAGGCTACTACTACTGTCCAAATCCCTAGCCAACCATTTCAAGCTTCAGTAAATGACTCCTTCAGCATAATATACATACACTGGATGCAGCATAATATTTGCATAGACGTTTTTTTGTTTTTTTATTTATCCTTCTCTAAATGTATGCCTCATATGCTGGCAAATATGAAAACTGTTCACACACACATATATGTAATGAATACATGTAAATAGCTCTTCACATGTGTGCACTTAATATATACAGGGTGATAGAAGAGTAACTCCCAATTATAGGTATGATGGACTCTTCCCATCTAGCCAGTTTTACTCTGAAGATCCGTTTAGGTTAAACCTATGTATGTTTGTCTGGCTCTTTATTTTAGTTTATCAGTCTACTTAGTGTATTGAGCAATCTACATTTTAGTCTTTCTACTCGTTTGGGTTTTTTTTTTCTTTCAAGTTGGAGCTTAAGCACTTGACGAATATATATATATATATATATATATATATATATATATATATATATATATATATATGGGTGTTTGGAACATTTGCTTTCTGACTTTGAGACCCGGGCTCGAGTCTCACCATGTTCGATTTGTCAGGAAGAAGACTTCATGATGTTATCAGTCTGGAGGGGAACGATCCTAGCATGCGGCACCTTTGGAAAGTCCCTGAAAACCACAGCACAGGTCGACCCAAGCCTTGTGAGTGAAATTGGGTAGATGGAACTTGGGGGCTGTCAATAGCTGTGCTGGCACAAAGTCACAAGTCATCATGACCAAGGGTTTTGAGAGTCTTGTTCAGATTGTTGATTATTCTAGATATGCTCTCCCAGAAACTGTAACTAAGGTCTGCTCAGTTTAGTTGCAGTATAAACCACAGGTTGGCTCTGTGAATGTTGAACAAACACAAATGTAACTGTGCAAGAGTCTGCAATAGGGATTGGCCATCTGCCCTAGTAGATTGGTATCCTTGAATACGAGTGGCCAACTATTATTGTTATTATATATCTCCAAAGATGATGCTCATTGAGATTGCCCCAACCAGACCGATAACATCAAGAAGTCTCCTTCCTGACAAATCAACCATAGTTAGATTCAAACCCAGGTTTAATGGTCAGAAAGCAAATGTTCTAACCAATCAAAAGCTATACCATCGGTTGACCCAAGTATTGTGAGTGAAATTGGGTAGACGGGAGCCATCAGTGGCTGTGCCGGCACAAAATCAAGTCATTGTGACTGGGGGTTTGAGCATGCTGGCCTTCTTCACATTGTTGATCACGCTAGATAACATGCTCTCTCCCAGAAAATGAACCCACGGTCTGCTCGGAATAGTTGCAGTATAAACTGTAGATGGGTTCTGTGGGTGTTGAACAAACACAAATATGCCTGAGCAGGTGTCTGCAATAGGGATTGGCTAGCCACCCTAGTAGATGTGTATCCTCGAATATGAGTGGCCAGCTATTTTATATATATATATATATATATATATATATATATATATATATATATAGGCAAGTTTTGTCTGCTTATTTTCAATTATGATCAGTGAAGAGTTCTTTTTTAATCATAATTAGTTACCTCCCCTAGAGTGTAAACATTCACTGCATGGTACAAAAATTAGCAGTCCTTGCTCCACATGTAAAATTATAACTTTCAGATGAACAGCCATTTTCTTTTGGGAAATAATGATCACTACATTTTTTGCCTTAAAAACACACACCCTGAGGATGGCATTGTGCTAATGTCAAAATTACTCAGAATAAAACCGATATGTATCAACATGGTAATTTTCTCTTTTCTTTTAATACCAACATCAGAAAGCTCATCCAAGAATATGAACAGTTTCTAGTGAAAATAAGGTGACTTGTCTAAATTATTCAATGAACCTTGCCTCAATGAAAACATGCTGTCAAAACACACAAACGCATATAATAAGATAATATATAAGATATTATTATATAAGATAATATATACACATATAAGAGAAATGTTTATAGATTTAACATTTTTATTTAAGCTTAATCATAAATTTGGTTTTAAATGAATTACAGAAGAGAAAAAGTTCCGATACTTTTAGTTCTGTGTTATTTGTCAGACCAGACATTAGTCAAGCAGACTTCACATCTCTGTCGTGTGGTGTATGTGTGTGTGTGTCTCTGGATTCTTGTGGGCATTTTTGTGTCAGTCTCCGTGTGTATAATTCTTGAAGATGGTTGTGAGATGTTTGTGCATCTTATTTCTTGTTGGTCTTACAAAATTTGAATGATAAAGTGCTTGCTAGTGGGTGTTTTTGTTTCTGTCTGGTAGTGTCCATGTATTGATTGGAAAGGGGCACCTTGACATGGCAAGCTTGTCTTGCTAGAACAATTGCAACTGAGTAGTGAGTTCTATCCTCACTTGTGCCATATCTAAACTGCATTTAGATAAATCACCATTTATTGATTGGAGGATATTTGCTGTGGGAGTGAAAGATTTAGTTATATCAGCCACACATGCTGATTTTCAATTCTTTAAGTGTGTTATGAAAAAGAGTGTGTTAAAAATAAATAATATTTTCTTCATATTTCAGCATGTACTTTTATTATTAGGGTGGCATTTTGTTTTTAATCAAATTATACTCGCAGACACTACCAAACTGACAAAAATGTCCACTAATAATACCATGAGACAAAAACACATAAGATCTACTTGATCAATGAAAAATGACACAGAGTTAAAAGTACCAGAACATTCTTTTTTATAATTCATTTCTGAAAAATTTCTGATAAAGCTTAAATAAAATTGAAACGTGTTAAATTTATAAATGTTTCCTATTTGTTCCTTATCCTATCATTTTGTCAGATTCCCATCCGTATTTGATCTCAGTTCATATATCATTCAAATTTAAATTGTATATATCTGATCGTACCTTCTTATATACAAATGTCTTGTCCATGTTTATCAAATATTTAATATCTATTGTTACTAACTGCCTGTGCTTACATGTGTATATATTTGTGTATTTTGTGTTTTCTCATTCTTGCTTTTGGACAATTTTCTGTATGAGGGTGATGTGAATGTCTTCAGCCTGCCCCAGTCATCCAAGATGCATGATGTTCGTGGCTGACCGTTGAAGTGACCGCTTCAGTCAAGGTTACACTCTACCCCACATTGTGAATTAAGATCAGTGAGCGACCAAGACTGAATTGTTGTCGGAGATCCTTGTACTGGCTGGTCTAAACAGGGTGAAGACGCGAAAAAAATAATGACACCCGGATAATAAAAATAACTTATTTTATATCGATGCTGGTTCAAAATGAAAGTGCTTGCATGCATTCAATTTCACGTCCCAACATGCTTCTAGATAGAAGTGACAAGTTTGGTTTGATCAAGTGTGGCACAAGGCTGTCGTTGGAGGTCTTGTCAGCAGGCAATCATATGGATCAGCCACCTCTAGGGAAACTCTAACAAACCCCCTGGTGAACTCTAACTGCCTGTGGGCATATTTATGGACTCTGACCCAAAATTGGAATGGGGGAAAGTTGCTGTTTGGGGAGAATCCCCTAATCTCCCACAAGAGTCCTTTGTTCTCTGGCCTCTGAAAATTAATTACTTCCCAGTTTTGGGGAGATCCCCTCTTCTGTGAGGAATGGTTGCAGGATATCGATCTACCCCAAGCTCTTCCCTCTTCTCATTGGTACCTCCTACTAACACCTTTTGAGGAACGTCGGTAATTTCTCCCTCTTAATGTTTCACTTGCACCCATCGCTACTGCTACCACCTAAACAATAGCTTCTTCATCGCTTTGGTGTAGCTTAACTTGTGTCTATTAATTAAAAGAAATTATCATTTAGAATAGGAGTAGAGCTGATATCCAATCAAAACAAACCCAATTATTTTATGGGAGGAGCATACATTGGAAGGAGAAAACAACCAGAATTTGTTTATTTCTTTCTCATTCCTTTTCTTCTTCCCCACCCCAGAAAAATGTAAGGAAGCAGATATTTTTATATCAAACTCACCTGCATTTTCTTTTTTTTTTTTTTTTTTTCTTTTTTTCTTTAAAGACAATACCTTTGTATCTAAACATTTTAAAATAAATTTATTTATAGGTATTATTATATATGTATTATTATGTATCTATAAAAAATTTATTATATATATATGAAAGTTCAGGTTGATAAATGTAATTAGTACTGTTTAATTAAAACAGCACTTATTTGAACATGTTGTAAAAATAATGTATAAACAGAAAATATATTAAAATAATTGTCAGACTTAGTCCATTTCATAATATATAATTTCATTTGTTTACATTAAGATACGCCATGAGCAGATAAGATCATTTGTAAAAAATCATGGAAAATTTGTTTAAAAACAGTCATTTGATTTTGTTAACCAGTCTCTTCCTCTGTAGCTAAATGATATAGCCCATCAGGCAATATGACGGTTCTGTGTAGGATACAGATTCAATTACTGGCGGAGGATATGTATTTTCTATGAAATTTCTTGGACATTCAGCCCGATTAACGTAGTTAATAATGTTTTTTATAAACAGTGCATTTTGCTTATATATTTGTGTCTATAAAAATAACATATAAGGTGAAAATATATGTATATTATTTTAAACTATAACTCTGGCAGTGTGGAAAAAAAACAGATAATACAATTTGTAAATAAAAAAAATATTAGACAAACTTGGGACAAAAATTCAATAAAAAAAGAAAAGAAAAATCATCCATACTGTTTGAAAAGTATCAACCAGCGCCGCAATGTCTAGCCAAAAAAAAAAAAACACTGACAGAGTACCTAAGTTGAACATAAAAGTGCTCAATACACTAAGTAGGGCAAAATTAAAGTAGGTATTTTATATACACACACACACACACATAGATACATACATACATATATATATATATATTGGGATCATATAGGAAACGTTTATCAATCTGTTTAACTCTTAATAAAGCTTCATCAGAGAATTCATGATTTCACATCATAAGTAAACATTTCCTATTTTTTTTTTTTTTTATCATATTCACTTTTTTTTAAACAATGGACATTGCTGTGGTGTGAAGGTAGTTAAAATCATATTGGTGCCAATGGAAAAAGCATTCTTTTAACACACTGTCTTTTTTGCAGGCACAAATAAGACGTTGGCCACGCAAGCAGACTGGTGTGTTCAAATAACGAATATCCAGGCATAATATGGAAAGTTCTCAGATGAAAAATGTTAGCCCGAGTCACCGTTTTGGTGATTATATAAATTCTGCCAAGTGGCTGAGATAGTTGATTATTTCTAACTGACATCAATATTCAGATACAGGGGAGAAAAAAATATTTCAAATTCAGATGAGTCTTCTCTCTTAAAAGATTGGTGCAACACAATCTTTCTGCCCACTCCCATTTGACCTTGCTTAAGACTATAACAAATTAAGTCTGTATCAGCAAGTATTGTTAATTACATGCTTGTCATTCAAAACCAGGTACTGGCCACAGCTTGCATCCACACGTGTATCTATTCAATAGACACTATTGATCCCTCTTGTAACGGGTCAGCATTGTTGTCTTGCAGTTGACAACTTGTGGAAGGCTGAGGGAATAAAAATTTGGCCTTGTAAAAATATTCAACATGCCCCCCCCCCAAAAAAAAGCAAATTAATTTTTTTAGTTCAATTTCTTATAAAGACAAGTGAATAGACTAGACACAGGAAGATTTCTTAATGACTTCAACACAACAAGGACTGTTAGATCCAGCTGCGACTCAAACTCTCACTTGGACTCTAGCTGACTACTTGATACATTATCTTTTTATTTATACCTCACATGGACATCATAGACAAAATACGCATGAATATTTAACATTTATTTATTTAATATTTACCTGAAAAGTATTAGGTTGGTGCAAAAATAATGACGTAATAATGTCGTTTTTTGACGTTAAAAAATACGTCAAAAAACGACATTATTAGGTCATTATTTTTGAACCAACCTAATATAACAATTCTAATAGCATAATAACTATATCCTTAAAAGCTGAAAGTTTACAGATTAATAATGTGATATGTTTTAAAACCCGTGCAATTTTTAACTTTCTCCATAAATTGCAATTAAATTATTAAGTTGCTATCCACTCAGTAAGGATATAATTTTCTTCTAATAATTTTCAATAAAAAAAACGGAGTCGACTGTAATCAGTATCGTCGAGTCAATGTAAACAATCCTTTCTTTAGCTGCACAATATGTGCCTCACAAGGGTTTACATCAGTCAGTTACATGCCATGCATGACGCACGCTTAAGCGATTATGTATCTTTCGATGCAAGGCAGATTTTTCCCCCAGTTGCTATTCAAGGCTATAGAATACGGTATGTCCTGCTGTTTAACCATAGCTGGGGTAAACATACTTGTTAATAGGCTTTCCCAAGGGCATTAACAAGTAAGTGAATGTAATGAATTCGACTGGAATTTGAACTTGGCTCTCCGATTCCTCAATCCGAGCCGCTCTCCGTTACACCGCTCAGACAATCTTTCTGTATATTTAATTTTTGAAAGATTTTTTAATAAAGAGAATTGTGTTGGGAGATTTGTATATACAGTTAAGATCAGCCACTTTTAGCAATTTTTTTTAAAGCTCATTCCAATCAATTTAAATCCGTTTTGAAATGCATCAAAGGATTTTGCTCATTGGAAATATTAAATTTAATCTATTAGTTTGAGATTAAAACTAAAATAAAAGTTCCATTTTAAACCTTAGATATTGTTTTCTTTGGACATAGCTATTTTATTTCTAAAACAAAAAACAGGTACTTAACAAATAAAATGAATGATGTACAACTGATGTTAAATATATTTTACTATTTTATATATATATATATATATATGTATCTATATATATATATGGCAGACTTTCCTATCATGAACGATAAATATGGGTCAGTATTGGATGGTGCCTTTTACACTTTTGTATGTTAGCAGGGGCTTTTGTGGAGAAAATCAGGTAAGGGAAAGTCATATTTCATTTGTGCTTTCTCAAGCGTGATACTAGCCCAGCCTTGCTGTGGGCAACAAAGCCACACTAATAGATGAAATTTGTTAAAGCAGGATTTTGATGGTGTCTGCTTCAGAGCTTGATGAAGCTTCAGTCTACTGTCTTCAAAAGCCTTTAACTTAACGAAACACACACACATATATATATATATATATATATATATATATAGTTTTGTGTATTTCTTGGTATTATAAAAGTATCTCTGAGAACAAAGCTTATTTGTCATTATTTTTCCTTTTTGTTCTATTTGTTAAATATCGGTGTTATTATATCAAGGATATAATAATGCCCATAATGGGAGAAGTATAAAAGGAATAATAAAACTTTCTTCCCTAGCTCTCCTTTCGTTACATACATATTGTTGATCTTTTATAAAGTTAGATGTGATATTTAAAATGTTTTTAAATTATTTTTTAATTATTTGTTCTTTCTATTTTTTTTTTTTTCAGACTGTGAAATAAATCTTTGCAATAGTATATTTGTTACACATCTATGAAAAAGTTTTTTAAAAAATGGTGACAGATAACTGACAAGTACGTTTTATTTATATTTTACTTTTACACTAATTTACACTTTGCTTTTATTTTATTTTATTAGGTTTGCTGATATCAGCAAAATTAGGATTTTGTTATCAAAACTCTGATTTGGAATGCTAAACTGAAAGTTGGATATTATCACTTTTACTGCAACTCCTATTATGTGATTTAAAAATATTTCCCAAAATGTTAGGGTGTTTAAATACATTTTTATTCATCTACTTATTTTGTGAAAAAGGTGTAGCAGACTCCACCACATTAATTTAACTTAGATTAGGAAACCAAACTAACGTGAAGAAAAAGAGGATAAGCCAAAGACATCATTACACATAAAATTTTTATTTAACAAGATGTACAAACAAGGATGTGAAAGAAAGCCATGCATTGAATAAAACAAGAGTTGTCTCTCATTAACTATCAATTGTCCCAAAGTTCACTGAAAGAAATATGGTTGTAATAGTTTCTGGTAATAAATGTTTTCAACAGTTTTGCTGTGTAAGAAAAAAGATTATGTGACTATAGGGAATATGCAGCATGTGTGTGGTGGTGTGAGTGAGATTACTGGCGCATGGTTTCAACTGTCATGGATTCTTGTGACAGCTGAAATCTCACTAAGTATATTCTTTGCTTAAATAGGTGACCATCGGCTCCAAAAGCACTGTGCGGGAAGAATCACTCTTCATGCGTAGCCAATCTGATTGGTTGGCATTGACCAATCAGCGAGTGAGATTTGGGGAGACTCACGAAAAACTTCTGGGTATCCGATTCTCCCAAAAGTGCACAAAATCGACTACATGAAAATCTAGTAATTATAAAATTGTCGCATAGCTGCGATTTATAAATTGTCCTTTACACAGTAGTGCTGATTTATTATCCAATAAATGCTTGTTGTTGTATAATTTGAATTTGCATAAGTATGTATGTGTGTGATGATGATCATTACAAAGGAATTTAAAAAAAAAATGCTTACAACACCTGTTATTCCAAAACAGTCACTCATCTAAGCAGCTACAACTCTCAATGTTGCTTAACTTTGGTGATCGGATGCAAACAGTGTTTTCAATGTAATATGACCTCTTTTTATGCATTATATTAAAAATTAACATTAAATTTTTTACGGAAATTTGAAATTTATTTACTTTACTCCCATCAGTTTCTACATTTTCCATCTTCACATTGTCATCATAAAAATGAACTATTTTCATCATGTCACTGTTTTTTTTTTTCTTCCTTTCTTTTGTGGATATTATTTCATTTGCCACATCAACTATAATTGCTATTCATTTTAAAATAATCTCAAAATAATATTTTTCTGTTTTATGATTTACATTTTACAACTTTCGTAGATAATTACACAAATTTTTTATTAAATTTTTAAATAAAAAAAAATTACACAGATACTTAATAATATCAATTCACACACGTTTCAACAAAAATTTTACACTAAAACATGAAACAAAGTCACAGGAAAAAAGTCACAAGTTTGGCAAAAGAAAAAAGTCGCATCCTGGTTTTGCATGTGACATATTTTGGTATACATCAGGGGTGGCCAAACTTATTTAAATGTAAAAGCAACTTACGATAAAGTTCAGATATTTGAGTGCTGTAAGACATGAACAAAAAACAAAATTTACGCATACATTTTGTTACGTAAACTTAATCCAGTGGGGTCTCAATACAATAAGTATAAAACTTGAAATTTTCCCTATTTACCTTTTATATTAACTGTCATGAATAAAGAAGTTCAGCCAATATATTTCTATGAGCCACACATTAAAAGTTAAAGAGCCGTATGTCGTTTGCAAGCTGCAGTTTGGCCACCACTGGTCTACATTAATAGACATGAATCAAGGTGATCCATAAGGATCCTCTTGACATGAGCCTTGATGTCGTAGCAGATTTTTGAACCACACTTATTACTGTTGATAATTTCCATTGCAGTAGGCGTAAATTTATTTTTAACTAAAAAAATTACTTTGTTTCCACAAATCCAAGTATTGCTGATCCACAACAGCACCAACCTCCACTATTTACATTGTCATTTAGCCTAGGGTTAAGTTTTTTTTTTTTTTTTTTTTTTTTTAGTTTAAGACGCAGAAACAGTGCCAATATTGTCCTGTTTCTTTGTGTCCTGTGACTTTTTTTTCGTCTGGATTCAAAACATAAAGCTTTCAATTCAAAAAACTTCACTTAAAATTTCACTAGTTCTAAATTTTTAGAAACATTGACTCATAAATTACAAATCATTTTGTTCGCAAACTTCCGACATTAAGCAATTTTTGGTAAATTTGCGGATAATGCCTCAGTGACCAATTTAAAAAATGCATTATACCAGGTGTAAAAAAAAGCCTGATTATTACAAAAAGAGCAATAAAAATTGAGGAAATTCTACCGTTTAGGAGATACAGTGAGCTCCTGCCTATTCGCGTTTTTGAGCATTCACGGCTTCACACATTCACGGATTTTTCTTAATGTACAGTACTTGTTATTCGAGGAAACCCCAAATATTCGTGTGTTTTTCTGAATATAGCATATGTACAAATTATTTGCTGAGAACTCCTTCGATTCGCGTATGTTTTCGATAGAACATATTTAAAACATTCTTGTATTATTTTCCTGTTATTTTTCAGTGACTTAACATAAAAATTGGCAGGATTATACATCTTTATTGTTACTTAAAAATAAACGAAAAAACATGCGTTGTGCTTGGGCTTTCTTTGTTCATTTTTAGGGGCTGCGGCTGGGGTCTTAAAAGTGGCTTATGCTACATCTGGGGGGATCATTACAGTTCTGTTTTTAGAAAATGTTGCACATATTTTCAAAGGTTGTATCGATCTATGCGTAAAAACGGTTATTGTGCGCATAAAAGAAAATTTACACTTAAGAAGTGTATGGTCACCAATACTATTTTTCAAAAATGTTTTTAAAAGGTTCTAAAATGTTTCTAAAAGTGTTTAGGATAAAAGTATAAGGTATATGGGGTTTTCACAATCAAAATAGGTACTTATAAGCACTTTTCGGGGGTTTACAAGTATTCGCGGATTCTATTCCCGGACGGTTCTGCTCCCTAACCCACACAAATAAGGGAGTCTCGCTGTATTGTCAATCTTAGTTGTGTCCTGGGTGCATACTGGCCGCCTCACACAGGAATCTGTGGAGGCGCTCTCAGTATGGTGAGGGATTGACTTCAGGGACAGAAATCTGCTAGGCGGCGAGGTTGTATCCGAGACCCAAGTAAGATTGGCAGTTTTGGCAATACGATAGACTTTCAATTTCTATTTTTGTAATAATCAGGCTTTTTTTTTTTTTTTTTTTTTTTTTACACAAGGAATGATTGTATTTTGATATTTTTCTTTTTATTTCGTTTAAAAATGAGATAAAAAGAAAAAGATGAACAAGTGAAAGATAATGTCACTATGAAAAAACATGAAAGAGAAAAATAAAACTTTTTTGTATAATACTAAAAATAATTAAGTTTATGAGTTTTTAGGTCGTAGTTTAAGGCCAGATCACGTTGAAAAGGTTTAAGTATTTTTAAACATTCTAATTAAATTAATTATTTTAAAATAATTTTCGAAAAATTCTAGAAGAGAAAACTTCTCTGAATCAGTATTTACATAAGTCGGACTATTGTCCTCATCTTTGTCGCCATATTTGTCACGTTTCGGCCGTTGTATGCTCCGGCCTTCTACAGGTGGTTGGAATTTCGAACTGAACCCTTTATTTCGATCACTGGGGTAGACTGTTCTAGTTCCACGTGCCATGTTTGATGGATGTCAGTTATCAGTTATCTCCTGCTAATTTTCCCTCTGAAAGTTCTCCACTGCCTTAACCAGGTATTGAACTCACACTCTTTGGGTCTGTCACTGGATCTAATCAACACCTTTATCCACTGTGCCATGTGTCCTTGAGGTTAAAGACAGTCTACCCCAGTGATCGAAATAAAGGGTTCAGTTCGAAATTCCAACCACCTGAAGAAGGCCGGAGCATACAATGGCCGAAACGTTGTGACAAATATGGCGACAAAGATGAGGACAATAGTCCGACTAATGTAAATACTGTACATAATACCTCATCTCAGAAATATAGACAGATCTCTGAATCAGCATTTAAATGACATAAGTAAGGTTAAAAAAGAAACAAAAAAGACAACGGACATGATGAGAAAACAAAGTTGGGAGATTTTTCTTCATGTTGGTGAGGGAGGAAGATTGTTGTTTTTTTTTTTTTAATATTCTTTCTTTTTATTTCATTTAAAAATAAAAAGATTAAGTGAAATATAATTTCACTTGAAAAAACATGGAAGAGAAAAAAAACTTCCGTATAAGAATAAAAATGATTATCATTGATTGATGAATAATAGTTCATAAGTCAACTCAAGATCATGTTGAAAAGTTTTAAATGTTTTTTTACATTCCAATTATTTTAAAATAATTTTTGAAGAATAAAAATAAAATGATCAAATAAAAAAAAACAGCTTCGCTTAAAGGCCATATCACGCTGAATACAACGGTTTTCGTCCGATCACCGAAGTTATCGAAGTTAAGCAACGTCAACCCTGGTCAGTACTTGGGTGGGTAACCGCTTGGGAATCTGCAGGTGCTATAAGCTTTTTTTTTTTTCTCCCCCTTTTAGACTTTTTCTTTCATATTTTAAATTTTCTTTAAAATAATTTCTACATAGTTTTCTAATATAAAGTTGCCTATTCAACCATAAAATAGATAAATGATTAATTTTGTTTAAATCGGAATTCATTGATATTTTTTTTTTTTTTTTTGGCAAATTCCGCAAATATTTTAAAACGGCGTAGCAAGTTTTTTTGCTTTTTTATTTCTGTACGAAAAAAAAACATCCATTTTCGTGATGCCAAAGCCAACTTATTGAAGATCTTTTTATGCCCTCCTCTAAAAAGACGGAAAATTAAGTCCAATAACTCAGTCAAAAGTCAGGTATTGATTTCATTTGTTTGACACTTAAACATTTTTTTAAATCGATAACAAATCAATATTCTTAAAAATGCCGCAGCCCAAAGAAGGTCAATTGATCGGCAAAATAATTTACTCATAAATTTTTTTCCATATTTTTAGTGAGTGGGAAAGTAATGCCATTGTTATTTTCATTAATTAAATTTCAAATAAATAAATAAATAATAGATCGTGTGAGTGCTCCCGATAATAAACACACTTCTTACTTTACTTTCCGTTGCATTTTTTTGACACTTTCGCTTTTATTAATAATTTATTTTTGATAAATTGTTGAACTTAGGACTTTATTTCTCGCAGCTGTGATAATTTGGACCGCTAAAAATCAACAGTTAAACATTAACAATAACATTAACAATATATATGATCACTTCTCTAAAAAAAACATCACTGGTATTTTTCAATTTCAAAAAAGATTTCCAAAATATTTGGATGTTTTAATATTGATTCATTTTTTATATCTATGAAGTTTGCTCCACAAAAAAAAAAAAAAAAGAAAAATGCTTACAGCACCTGGTATTCCCAAGCGGTCACCCATCCAAGTACTGACCAGGCTCTACGTTGCTTAACTTCGGTGATCGGACGAGAACCGGTGTTTTCAGCGTGATATGGCCGTAAGCGGTAGATTTATTTAGTCTTAGCTTGTTGTTCTTACTTTTTAACTTTTTCTTTCAGGAATTATGATGTTTGTTTTTTTTTATCTTTTCTACTTTTTAAAATTTGAAGCCACTTTTATTTCTAACCTTTTTTTTTACTTTTTTTTAAGGCAAGCGAATGGCAAATAAAAACTCGTCATTCACTTGCCATCAAAAAAAAAAAAAAACTCAATCAAATCATTTTTTAAATTTTTTTTATTTTTCTTTCCCCCATCACGAATCAGGCGACCATCCACGTCTTTTTTTTTTTTTTCGTTTCTCGTTACTTTTTTTTTCGCTTTTTAACAACTTTCCCCGAGTCCTTCATATTTTTACCAGAATATTTTTTTTTTTTTCCAAACTCACACGTGTGCTCGCGTGGTTGAGCGTTCCGTTACTCAACACGAAATTTTCTTACGGATTACCTATCGCGCAACAATTCACACAATAATACTCAGACAACAATCTATAGTTTTATTTTTTTTTAACAATTATTTTTATCATTTTTTGTCGCGATGGTGTGCACTAATCGGATGTGTTATTTGCATTTATTATTTTATAATAAAAAAACAAACTATAATAGACAAAGTAAAGAATAGCAAAAAAAGCATGCCAATTCAGAAACAAAATTTCCTCAGGCCTCAACTTTCAGAAGCAACCTTCCACAAACTACAAAACAAAATTATTTAATTCATTCTGCTGACATTAACCATTTTTCTTTTTCAAATTCAATTTCGTTCTCGGTCGCTTTTAATTTGTCTCTCAAAATTAATTTTAACATTAAAAACATTACCTCCTTTCAAAATAGGAAAATCATTAGTAAAAAGCGTAGATTTTGTTGTGTGATAGGCCATCCATAAGTTAAGGCTTTAAGGTTAGCAGGAAAGGATAATAAATATAATATTCAGAACTCTTAAAAAAGCCGCTCTCCGAACTTTTAATGTTGCGGGTTGTATGTTGGCTCGCAAACAGATATCGAATGACGGAAAACAACACAAACAAAAATAATGTTAGTGTGAACTCTGCAAAAGATAACTCCGCAAGCAGGAACAGTTTTTTTCTTATTGCATATCGTTGGCAAGGATAGTTGGAGAGACCAGGGTTGCCAGATTAAAATCTTTATTTAAAGCCAAATAATAATACGTATAAAAAGCCAAATTAAAATATTTCTATAAAGCCAGAAAAAAAAGACAAATATGAGATTTTATTTATTTTTTAATCACAGTGGGTTTTAGGCATTTATAACGAAACCAATATTTCTTTCAGTTTTAATTTAAACATTTGTACATTTTCTAAGCTGGAAATTTAAATTTAGGTAACATTTATTTAGTCAAACAAGTCTGTTTTGCTGGAAAATTTTTTTTTAGAATTTTAATATGATTATAAACAGTTTTATTAATTAATAGGTAAATTTCATGAAATTTAAATTTTTTTAATTGTAAAGTTTTTGGGGTATTTTTTAAAACCTGAATTTACATATGAAAGAGAAAGAATAATGACCATTTTTAAATTAATTATTCATTTTTTTTTTTTTATTTAGTATGTGTATCCGTAAGACTTTTTTTTTCATTTAAATAACTTATGAAAGAAACATCGGAAGAGAGGGTCAAGCGTGTGAAAGACCATGAAAAAACGGCCACGATGATGATAGAGAATTATGAAAAAGAAAATTCTTCCTTTTAATTAGCTACTTAAATTGACATAAGTTTGCAAAGAATCGGTATTTTTTTTTTTTTTTACAGTAAATTTCTGGGAACACTTCTTGATGAAAAAAATGCCCAAATTTCCCATAATTCAGGCGCATCATAAGATAAAAAAAAGAAAAGATTGTAGCATAGCAGCTGTAATATATTGTTTATTTTATGTAAATAAAAAAAAAAAGCCAGATTTCAGAAATTTTGCTTCTAAAACACCAATCTAGCAACTCTGGGAGCGACACCCGGTGGCAAGCTGGAGATGACGGTGACTGGCTAGCTGGAACTGCTGCGATGGTTGAGGTCATGGACCGGCTGCTGCTGGAAAAAATACTACACTTTGATCCTCTTCATCTGGGCAGCGGAACACAGCTATTACACATGTCTTCTCACCGAGACGGGATGCGACACAAGGTCAGTTATTTAACGTGGGGAACCCGAGTGCGAACATTCGGGTCATTGGTCAAAAACTCAAAATTTACCAAGCCTCAAGCATAAAGCTTTTCTTGGCTGGTCCTGCAACAATTTCTGAAAACGTCGAAAATATACCTCAAACGTGAAGTTATCCTCCAGGGCGTAATTAAATTCTGGGATTATTAGGTTGGTGCAAAATTAATGTCGTTTTCTCACATAGTAACATATGTGAGAAAACGACATTATTTTTGCACCAACCTAATAAATTTGAAATGGAATCCGTTAGACTTGACTTTTTTTCTCTTTCGTTTAAGAAGGCTTCCAAAACCTGTGTCTGGCGTTGGAAAAGTAGCTCAACTCCTCCGTTTTGGTACAAGAAAAAAAAAAGTTATTTGTTTCACATTTCCACAATTGTCTCGCCTCCACTGTTGTAATGTGTCTATTACTTCGTTGAGTTCAGTCACTCACAAAGCAAGTCCAGCTGAAGATTACTGCTCTGTGTTGTCTCAGAAGACCGCTAAATACGGCTGTCTACAGTGCATAAACATTTCGATATGTACAATTGTGAAAGGTGGTTTTCTAAGCGTGGCTTAGATGTGGCACAAGGCCGAACGTATGGGGCACCCAGTGAGGATCGAACTCGCTACTCAGTTGTAACTGTTCTAGCGAGACAATCTTGCTAACCATTACACTACGTCGAGATTCCCTACGGGTTTTGCTGTCTCGGTATTTAACCAAAGTCTTCTCCCGCAAGACTTTAACGTGGGGCGATTTCGCGTCTGTAGGCCCGGGTAAAAATTGCCCGTAGACCCCGTATAAACGGGGTCGGGTAGCTGTCTACATCCCCAAATGAGACTGTCCTTCGATATAATCTCGTCTGTGTTCCTTTCTGCCCGGAGGTCGACGAGCAGAATATTAGCACAGAGGGTTTGCTGTCTCGGTATTTACCCAAGACCTACCCACAAGAGGGATGTATCACAAGTCCGTTTTTAACTTGGGGCGATTCAGAGCCCGTAAGCTCAAGCAAAAATTACCCGTAGGCCCTGTATACACGGGGTCGGGTAGCTGACTACCTCCCCAGACGAAACTCTGACCTTCGGCATAACCTCGTCTGGAGGCAGAAAGGTCGACAGAGAACCAGCAAACACAGAGGTTTTGCTGTCTCGGTATTTACCAGACCTTCCCACAAGGCAGGATGTAGCACAAGGCCAGTTTTTATGTGGGCCAATTCTGAGCCTGTGGGCTCGAGCAAAAATTACCCGTAGACCGCGTATATGTGGGATCGGGTTTGTCTATCTCCCTAGACGAGACTCTGCCCTTTGGCATAGCGTCATCTGGGTTCCTCTCTGCCCGGAGTCAGAAGTCCACAAGCAGAGAACCAGCAAACAAAGAGGTTTTGCTGTCTCGGGATTTATTGCATAAAATATATAATTGTGGCACAAGACGGAAAAAGGGGGAGGTAGACTCAGACTGGTCATCACTGCGATCCTGTACCAAGCTAACCCAATTCGCGACCCATTCACTCCTTACAATATAACACATTCACCAAAAGAACTTGTCCGTCATCAATCAGTCCTCCATTCACCATAATATTAGGTTGGTGCAAAAATAATGACGTAATAATGTTGTTTTTTGACGTATTTTTAACGTTAAAAAACGACATTATTACGTCATTATTTTTGCACCAACCTAATACCTCATACACTCAGGCGACCTACAAAAACGCACCCCATAACATGAAAATTTGAAAATTTAATGTTATTTTCCCCCTTTATTTTTAATTTTTTATACATAAAAATTTACGAATGATGAGAGGTTGGGAGACGATCCCAAAAAACAAAACTGAAATATAAAACAAACAAATGAAACAAACCTGATGTTAGTTGGACCCATCCACCACTCAAAAAAGAGAGGCCGCTGTATTCCACCTTTAGACAAAATGAAGAGGCTCTGTCGCTAAGGGAGAGGGAAGAAAGGGTTAAATAAATACGGTCATGGGGAGAGGGAAAAAAGCTGATCCGGTCGAGATGAAAAGAGGAGGGGCCAAAAAACAAACTCTGGACATGGGAATCGCGACATGGATCCAAACAAAAGGTGCAAACGGGAACAACGTTTACATTAACTAGGTACACAAAAGTGTTCTAAGCTAACCAGGGAATGGCTTCACAGGAAACCACCCCGATGTGACGTAGGTGGATCTAAAAAAAGAAAATCAAGGATAGTCCCGTCCATGCCAACCAAGCTCGCCTCAATCATCCATCTCTCGCTGAAGACTGTCGAGACCAACCGTTTCCTATCAGTTCTAATCTTCATCTTGAGCTGGTGCTCAAAGAATCGGATCAGATCTTGATGGGAAAGACGACAGCCTCGCAAGACATCCTCCTGTCGCGTCGTCCAAATCAACATTCAGGCTGTGGCCAGCAGCGATAGAAACACCATTCATTTCACTCCGGAATACGAGGGCGACACATTGTCACACGCGTACGCACGATCGATGAGCACGAACTTTTCGGGAGCGATACGAGCCGTCAACTTGCCGCTATGGTCCCATAGGCGGCGGACCCGAGGACAATGGTAGAAGGCGGTCTCGGCCGTTTACTTCAGAACAAGGTCACATCATTAGCAATCCGGCAAATCCGCCAAGCTGCCATTGAGAGATAGTCTATTCCGAACCATTCGCCAGGTAAGCGAAACCTCAGGGCTGCTGAGGTAATCCGGCGATGGCGCCCAAGACCAGAAAGAGCGAAACTCCTCCTCCGAGATGTCAAACCCCCTCACGTAGTGGATCATTCGCGACCCCCTCCACTACTTCCCGATAGAAAACCCTCCTAGGCCGAGAAAGGTCACTGGACCAAAGAATGACCATCAAGGCTAAACGACACTCTCAAAGGAAATCCGATGATCCCGGTCCTTACGATGGAGTTCGGCCCGCGAGATGGGGGGGGAGTGATAGTAAGGAAAGGGAACGCGTCCCTCACGATCCCTGCCAGAATCGAATCTCCTGTCAGAGCGCGGCGTAGGAAAGCGAGCCACGAGGCGAGCTTGTGACTCGTCAAGTGCGGCATTCCTAGCCCCGCCCCCATAACACGGACGCTGGGCACAGACATCTCTGTCGACTTTATGCGTAAGCCCCCTCCCTACAAAAACGGAGGATAGCAAGCGCTCGATCCCCTTTTTGTGTTCCTTACAGAGAAGAAGTACAGACAAGCGGTACGTAAAGGATAAGAGGAAAAACGTAAGTGGCACACGCCTCAGCCCTGCCCTTCACGAACAACCTCCTTCGCGCCAAGTCCGAGCCGCCGTGCCGACCTTTGACTGTCACTGTACTAACTTCAGATCAATTTTTATCTAGCTGGAGGTCGGGTGCAAACCACACACTGAGAATGCGGAGAGGACTGTCTGGCCAACCAATCTTATCCATCCGCGCCACCTACATAATATAATTTTCTGTTTCAGATGACTGACACGTGCGCCTACAGTTTAGTTTTAGGGTGACAAGACTTTCGGACCACTTTATACATTTCGCTTTCGTACTGAATCTCTCGTCTACATTATCATTTCTTGAATAAATGGTGGTTTCTTTAGGCCTAGGGTATTCTGTACAAATTCCGAAAGTTACCTCTCTCCAAAAAATATAGACATCAAAGGGAACCAATTCAAATATTTAAATAGCGACTCATTTTTTTATGTGAACGTATAATAAAATATTCAAATTTAGGGACGATAATTTGCTTTCAATTCGAACTTAAATGAATGGGCCTTTTATTTTGAAAGGAAAATTTGTTAGTTGACACCGCCGCATAAAATGTTGAAACGAAAAGGATTTGAATTTCACAAGAGAAAACTAAAGAGAAAAAAAAAAAAGATGATCCATCCGCAAGAAAAATGAACGTTGACTTGAATAAGTGATTAAAAAATAATTATATTTTTAATTTTCCTTTTTTCTTAGATTTCAGAATATGACACTGACAGAAGATCTCTGAATCCACATTTAAAAATGACATAAGTAAGGTTAAAAAGACAACGGACATTTTTTTCATGTTGGTGAGGGAGGAAGTTTTTTTTTTTTTTTTTTTTAAATTTTGATATTTTTTCCCTTTTATTTCGTTTAAAAATGAGATAAAAAGAAGTGAAAGATAATTTCACTATAATAAAACATGAAAGAAAAAAACATCTGTATTAGAAGAAAACACTTTTAAGCTGAAGAGTTTTTAGGTCGTGCCAAATCACGTTCGTTGAAAAGCTTTAAATATTTTTAAACATTCTATTAATTATTTTAAAATAATTTGAAAAATTCTATCGCGATAGCTATTTAAGGAGATGTGATTAATGTTTAAGAAAAAATATTCAGTATTGTTAGTTCATGTAGTTCATTTAAATTTAAATAGCTATATTGTGGAAAGAGGAATTTTCGACAATATTCGCATTTTTACCGTACGTATTTTTATGATTATTTTTTTAAGTGAAAAATTTTAACTATTATCGAAAACGATATTCTTGTCTTGTATGTTTTGTAGTAGTACCTTAATTTGAAAGTTAACTTTAAAAAAAAAAAAAAAAAGAAACACCTAACAACTCTAATTTGAAAGTTAACTTTCTTCTTTAAAAAAAAGAATAACCAAAAAAAAAAAAACAACAAAAAAACCACCTAACTCTAATTTGAAAGTTAACTACAAGGAAGGGAGGGAGTAAATAGGCCCAAATTATATACGTCCACCGACAGAATTCAGCACTTACTTATCATTATCAATAAGCCGGTAAGGGATGACAAAAAGACCGAGAAGTTCGATGTTTTTCTGGTCGTTAACATCCAAAAAGGTAGGTTTCTTTAATTAATTGTTGATTTGAGTTCAGCATATACATTTTTGCACGGAAATAAGACTATTTTGGAAAAATTTGAAGGGATAATAGCGCTCGGGTGTTACAACGAAAATTTACCTAATTATTTGTGCTCAGTTGTTGACATTTAACTGCTGATGTGTTTTTGGAATAATAATGCAACAATTTAAATTTCATCTCTAGTATAGCAGAGAAAAATTTGTGGATAAAACGATCAATTTAAATATTTGACTTCGCTTACGGCCATATCACGCTGAAAACACCGGTTCTCGTCCGATCACCGAAGTTAAGCAACGTAGAGCCTGGTCAGTACTTGGATGGGTGACCGCTTGGGAATACCAGGTGCTGTAAGCGTACTTTATTTATTTTTTTTTTTTTTCTTTCATATTTTGATTTTTTTTTTTTTTTTTTTTTTTTTTTTCTTTTAACCACGCTTATTACTCAACAATTTCCATAACTAACATGAGGCATAAAAGATCCAGGTATATTATTTATCCACAACAGTACTGATAATTCGATAATTCTACTATTCACGCTGCTGTTAGGTTTTTTGTTTTTTTTAAAAGTAGTAAAGAATAAAGATTAAAGAACATTGTCCTATAACTTTTTAGTTTTTTGCTTCTGAATTCGAAGCTTTTAATTAATTCAAAAAGCTTCACTTAGTATTTCACCAGTTTTTTTTTTTTTTTTCAAAAACAGCGACTCCTAAATTACAAAACACGAAATCATTTCGTTCACGCACTTTCGACATTTCTTTTTCAAGATTACAGAGTGGTCCAAAAATCTTGTCATTCCCGCCTACATAATATATAATTTTCTATTTCAGATAACTGACACGTGCATCTACAGTTTGGAAGAGAGTTAGCGGGTAACAAAACTTTCGGACCACCTTGTACCTTTCTTTCGCTTTTACTCAGTCGTTCTGAATCTCTCGTTTACACACTAACAGTAACACAGTTGGCAAGAAATGGTGCTTTAGAGAGTATTCTGAGCAAAATTATTATTATATGACGAATACAACCTAAACGTCGTTTTTAGATATTTTTAAATATAATAATAATAATAATAATAATGTTAAAACTTAAATAGTTTAAAACTAAAAGACATTCTAAATATTTGTTGAATTTTAATTTTAGGTATTTTGGTTCTATAATCTTTTATTTACGATGACACTTGTTGAAGAAAGAAATGTTAGAAAATTACCAATACATTTTCGTTTTTTATTATATCACAGTTACGAGAACAAATCCTGAACAACACCATGAAGATTAATAAATTAAACATTTCTGCAGATTATTTGAATGTTTAAATGATTAATTCACTTAACTCTTTTAATTAGGATGATAAATAAATTAGGCGAAAAATAAAAGTGAATGCTTGCTTAAGTTACAGCAACTGGTATTCCCAAGCGGTCACAAATTCCAAGTACTGACCAGGTTCGCGCGACGAGAAAATAATTATCTTTCAGTTGAGCTGCGAAATTTCAGGATCTAAAAATTCTATCTAAAAACTGATTTCCTATCGATTAAACGGAGGATTCATTTTTTTTTTTTTATATAATATCGATAAAGTGCCAAATTAATAATGCATGACTTTTTACAGAGTTATTGGACTTAATTTTCTTTTTTTCAATCTTTTTAATGGGGTTGGGGAATAAAAGATTTTTTTCGATAACTTAAATAATTGGATGCGTTTTTTCCGAAATAAAAGCAAAAAATGCGGCCCCGTTTTAAAATATTTGTCAAAAATCAGGGGATTATCGGTATTTTTTTCATTAATGAATGAATTGTATAGTAAAGAATGGGTAATTTTCAGGTAATTTCAAAATATGAAAGGAAAAATGTTTTAGTATAAAGAAAGAAGGAAAACGGAAAAAAAAATTTGCTTACAGCACCTGGTATTCCCAAGCGGTCACCCATCCAAGTACTGACCAGGCTCTACGTTGCTTAACTGCGGTGATCGGACGAGAACCGGTGTTTTCAGCGTGATATGGCCGTAAACGAGGTTTAAGCTTTAGCTTATCTATTTTATCCGTAGAAATTGAGATTTTTCTTTTCTACTTTTTAAAGTTTTACATAATTTCTTTATTTGTTTCTTCTTAATTCCTTCTTTCTTTCCTAACGTTAATTAAAAACCGAAAATAAAACTAAAAACAAAAAAAAAAAATAACGAAACGAAACGTCTTCCTCCTTCGCAACCATCACAAATCCACCAACGTCTTTGTTGTCTTTTCATTTCATTCATCTCATTTTATTTTGTTACTTTTTTTGACTCCTTTACAATTTCCTTGAGTCTTTTAGTTTTATACTGCCATAAAGTTTTAATATATTTATTGCTAAAAAGACTTTGCTTTTCATTTCTCTGTCTCCTCACAGAAAAAACAAACAAACATTAATAATTTTTTAACAATCTTTCAGCTTTCTGAATAAAATAAAATCGCTTCCTGGTCACCTTCTCACTTATGGATGGCCTATCATACAACAAAATCTCATCTCTTTACTAATTTTAGTAACATTAATTAATAATTTTCTATACTGAATGAAGGTAATTTGTTATTTATTAAGAATAAAAATAGTCTAGAGAGAGAGATTGAAAGAGACTGAGACGGAAATTAAATTTGAAATGAAAAATAATTAATAATGTCAAGATTGAACTGATTTTGTTTTTGTAGCTTGTAGAATGTAGATCGTTGTTTCTGAAATGAAAGTTTAAGGCCTGGGGAAATTCTTAAGTGAAAGTTTTTTTTTTTAATTGCAACCTTTGACAAAAATTGTCGAAAATTTTCGTCAGAATCAAAGTTATATAGATGCAAAGGTTGGTAAAGCGTCCATAAATTTAATTTAATTCACTACTTACTATTTTTAACAAGTATGTATTTCGGACTGCTATTTTATTACCAAATTTCTATTCGCTAAGAATTGTTAGTTTCGACAGAAAACATCGAGGAATGTTTGACTTTGATGTCTCAATGTGCCTGAGATATTTACGCTCACAAAGTTTCGAAGTAAGGGTTTTTTTTTATGTTTAAAAAATAAGGGATAAATAATAAATACAAATAATCCACATGATTTAGTGTATGCTATCACGGCAAGAAAATATAAAATAACTTTTAAAAAACTATAGATTGTTGGTTGACTGAGTAATGATCAAGTATTTTTGTGTGGATTGTTGTGCAGTAGGTAATCCGTAAGTGAGAAAAGTGAACGTTGAGTAACGCTCTACCCCGGCGAACATGGAAAAAAAATGATTTATTGAGGAAAATTTAACAATTTTAAAGATTCCCAAAATATAAAGAACTCAGGAAAAGTTAAGTAAAAAAAACAAAAATAATGAGAAGCGAAAAAAAAAAAAAAATGAAGACGTTGACGGAGTGACCTGATGTCGGGAAATTGGCGATGATGGGAGAAGACGATGATTTGGTTGAGTTTGTTTTTTTTTATTTTCGATTTAATTTATTTTTTCTAAGGCAAGTGAATGGCGAGAAAAAAGGTTAAAAATAAATATGGTTTCGGATATTAAAACAGAAAAATACAAAAAATCACGTTACAATGCTTAAGAAAAATTTAAAGTAAAATGTTTTAGCAAAGCTATCGCAATTGCTTACGGCCATATCACGCTGAAAACACCGGTTCTCGTCCGATCACCGAAGTTAAGCAACGTAGAGCCTGGTCAGTACTTGGATGGGTGACCGCTTGGGAATACCAGGTGCTGTAAGCATTTTTTTTTTTTTTAGCTCTATTATTATTATTTTAATTAAAAGAGGGAAATGTGTGAATAAAAAAAAATGCACTTAAACATAAGCAGTAAATTGATATTATTACACATCTGGGGTCGAGATGCTGAAGGTAACATTAATCAGCTGAGTGACAAACTTTTACTCACATTTTTAATCCTCCTATAATTATTTTTTTTAATGTTTCCATCACGACACAGAAATTTCTGTGTTTCAAAACTGAAACTTCAATCCCAAATTTAATTATAAAAATAAAAGTTAAAATCCAGAGTTTCGTTCCATTGTCAAGAGATGATAAAAGATATTTATCCCTACGAGGGTACAAAATATGGCACAAGGCCAAAAAGGGGATTGGGGAAAAGGACGGTCTTCTTCTGTCATAATTCTAAACTTAGCTAGTCACAAACACTGACCCAAATATACCAACAATAGTCCAAAACAATACACTCTCTCCTACCTTTCTTACTACATCCACCATAATACCTCAAATTCTCTATGAAATTCTAACTAGTCCCCATATGTACATTTAAAAGTTTGTAGGAGGAGGGGAATAAAAACAACAATTTAAAAAACCCCAGTGACTATTTATAATATGAATTATTACTATTTACATGAAAACAAAACAAAATAAGGTTAGTAATACCCACCCCCAATCCCTAAGTGACGCAGAAACATCAGTTAACTGGATGTAAAAATTGCAGGATTATAATAGTTTTAAAAAAAAAATCATCCATCCAAAAACACACACACAAACCCGCACTCATTCAGTCAAAACAACAAATACGAAAACACACACGCGAAACGAAAGGCATCCCGCAACTACCAGAGAACTGACATCACTGACTACCTAAAAGAGGGAGGGGATGGGGAATTAAACTAAAGAGGGCCAATGAGCATACATACCCGAGCTAAGTTAACAAGAAACTAAAGATTCAAAGTAAACCTACATTAGCCTAATATCGGGGCGGGTTGCCTCTGTTCTACACAGGACAAAATCCTGAACCTAACCGGCATCAAAGTGCCACTCCAAGTCAGCCTCTTTCACTCTACACAGTTGCGCAAGATTTACCCACCCTTTGCCGAATTCTGATGAAGAGAGTCGCCACCTTTCCGTCCTAATCTTGACTTTAAGTTGATGCTTAAAGTATAAGATCAGTTGGGAAGAACTGAACTTCTCACCTCCATAGAATCCCTTCTGACGTGTCGACCAAATCACGACTCTCATAACACCTAGCAAGCAGTGGAACACAAAGTTCAGGCTTCGTCAACGGCGGTGCCACATTGTTACATACAGAAGAGGCCTCAAGGACAAAGAACTTTCCGTGCAACATGCGAACCATGAGGCCTTCAACAAACTTACACTACGGAGCTACCAACCTGCAATGAAAGAAGACGTGACCTAGGGTCTCGACTTCCTCACTACAACGTCGGCAGCTTGGATATTTCTCCAAGCCCGCTTTTTGGCGACCCAGAGGGCCCACGCATCACCAGCCAGGTGATGGATGTCTCATCGTTATTAAGACATTTCAACCCGGGAGCCCAAGGCCAGATCGAGCGAGCCTCCCGCTTCGTAAGACCGAGCTCGTCAATCAGATCATCATGAACGGCCCCCCTAACTAACACTTGATATAATGCCCTACAAGACAACGCCTGGACGTTGGAGAGGCCATCCGACGCCCGTAAGAGGCGTTTCAGAGCAAGACGACATTCACGGTAGAAGGAGCACTCGTCTCGGTGTAAACGGCGGGCCTCCTCCTCGCACGAGTGCACACTTCTCAAGGATGGGAAATTTCTACGGGCGTCTTCCTTCCAGAAGGCGCCCCCCTCATCCGGTTCGCGACACAAACGATCTAGGAACCCGATGCGAAGCATATCGAGACGATTCTCAATGCTAGGCATATCTAGACCGCCTTCAGATGGATGAAGGCAACAGATCTCCCGAGATACCCTAGCGGCTTTGCCTCTCCACAAGAAAGAGAACAAGAGCCTTACTAATGATATTAGTGTGGCATACGGAAGTGGAAGTACCGAGAGGCGGTAAAGGAGAATCGGGTACATATGTGAAACACATACTTCCGCCCCCCCCTCCTTTCAAGGAAAGATCTCGGCTCAGCCTTCCCTTGTACCTCCGACCAATTCATTCCCAACTGGATATCAGGACCGAACCAGACGCTGAGTATCTTGACTGGCCCATCCGTCCAGTGGAAAAGTCCGGTAAGTGAAACTCCCTTCCACGCACCCAGCCGCAAGCCAACAGACTTTTATAGCAGTTGATCTTGGCCCCTGTCACCATCTCATAACCACTGATTTCTTTGCTGTATTTGTTAATCTCGGCTTTGCTCGACACAAGAACCGAAACGACGTCAGCATAAGCAGAATACCTGGCCGAGGTGGTAACACCAGGTAGGGAAATTCTGCGTAGGACCGAATTCGCCTTTCACTTGCGAAGGAAAGGTTCCAACGCAAGAACGTTAAGCATAGGCGAAAGCGGACAGCCCTGACGAATAGATCGAGACAATACGAAAGGTTCCGATCTTACCCCGTTCACTTCCACCAGCGCACCGGGAGTCGCATATAGAAGACAGATCCACGAGCGAAAGTCCGTCCCGAAACCGGCAGCCGAAAGAACAGCCTCCAGGAATCGATGGTCAACCCTATCAAAGGCCTTGGACTGATCCAAATTGATCAGCGAGACTTCACTGTCGACTTTCTCAAGAGATGATAATAATAATTATTTATTTGTACAAAATGTGGCACAAGGCCAAAAAGGGGGTTGGGTAGGACGGTCATCTTCTGTCTTAATTCTAAACTTAGCTAGTCACAGACACGGACCCAAACATACCAACAATATTCCTATCACCAAAACAACACATTCACTCCTACCTTTCTTACTGCGTCCACCATAATACCTCAAATTCTCTATGAAATCCTAACTAGTCCCCATATGTACATTTCAAAGTCTGTGGGGAGAGGGGATAAAACAACAATTTAAAAAACCCCAATTATTATTTACAATATGAATTAATACTATTTACATAAAACAAAACAAAATATGGTTAGTAATAAAAAAAAAACACAAACCCTTAATGTGGCAGAAACCTCAGTTAACTGGACGAAATAATTGCGGGGAGATTATAACATTATAAAAAATAAACACGCCGACAAACACGCACTCATTTAGACACAATAACAAATACGAAAACACACACACGAAACGAAAGTCATCCCGCATCAACCAAAGAAATGACATCACTAACCCCCTAACGAGGGAGGGGGTGGGGAATTAAACAAAAGAAAAATAGGGACAGAAATAAAAGGGGCCAATGAGCATGCATACCCTAGCTAAGTTAACCAGAAACGGGAAACTAAAGATTCAAATTAAAACCTAAACTCACTTAATAAAGTGGAAAGTGTATATTTTCGTGTGGTGTTATAACTACCTAATCATACTACAAAGTCATATTTTTAATATTTAAATGTTTATTCCTACAGATTTACAGTACTATATTCATTTTACTTACTAATAGTGTATATATGATATTATAAAATTAATATATTAGAATTTGATTACGTATTTATAAATTATTTTATATGTGATCAAATATAAATATGTGTGGTTCTTTATTTTTTCTAAAATTAATTACTATTTAAGGATAATATTTGACATTGTCTACAGAAAACCGCTATTTCTTTTCTTTGATTTAATAACTTTTTATTTCCTAGAAACTTAATAATGTATAATTTTTCATGTAAGCACAAAGTACATGGGTCATTTAAAGATCTACAAGTTCTTGTTTTGTTTTGTTTTTGTTTTTATTAATTTCCATTTTACTGTTGGTGTTTTATTGGTTTCTTTTAAGAGCCAAAAATATAATATTATGCTCTACTGTTATATCGAGCACTGTTTTATTAAAAATAAAAAATAAATGCTAAGAACTCTGGATTATAAATCTCACTGTTCTTTCCTATTATTTTAATATATATATATATATATATATATATATATGTGTGTGTGTGTGTGTGTGTGTGTAAAACAACCACAAAATTTTAGTAGCTATATCAGCCGCTGGTCTGTCTATGTCTCTGTCTCTCTCTCTTTCACTTGTTTTTCAACATGTAAAAACGACTGTTAGGAGGTACTCTTAAAAAAAAAAAATAGGTATGCCTATTCTCTTCCTCTTTTAACTCTGACTACACCAGTCGATAAAGAACGACAGGGTGCGTTGGCTTTCTTGATACTTTGTTGACTTTTGAACTCTCTCACACACTTAAGTTAATACACACACCTTTCTAACACACACTTGTTTCAAACGCGCGTGCGCGCACACACACACACAAACAGACAACACAAACACATTTAAGTTTAATGTTTTCCCTTTCATTATAACTGTATACACATGTAATTTCTTTTATTAATAAAATGCATTGTTGTATGTTTTATATTTATTTTTTGTGTAACATATTTTACCTGGACTCACATTGAGTCCGCCAATATCGTTTGCGGGACAAATGTTCCAGGAGCCCAGAGATATAATAAAATAACTATACACAAAACAGCCAGAGTTGATACCTGCAACGACTAATATTTAACCAAACATACTAGTATCCCACAATACAACACACGCCCAAACACACACGCACGCATATATATATATATATATATATATATATATATATATATATATATATATATATATATATATACTAGCAGCATGGCACGGCGTTGCCCATGCTTGATTCAAAAATCGTACGACTCATACAGCAATCGCTATCACTTGACTTAAAATATGTTTTGCCCTTCCTTGCCTTTAAAGGAGTGCCCTTGCCGTGCTGATGTTGCTATATGCCTTACTTCTTGCCTATCTCACACTGCGAATTTTTTCTAAGCTCTATACTAAACACATACGACATAACTTAAGTGCGCAGTAATTTTAGACGAGTAAGATCAGTTAAGAGCAGTAAAAAGACCGTTAATTAAGTTTCCGCGCGCTAAATGTTCCGTGTGAATGTAGTTAAACAAGACCAGTAATGGCCGACTGCTGAACGCGACTGAGTTCGAACTTTTATTGCCGATAACTCCAAAACGGTAGGTTTTATCAAAATTTAATTGTTATTTCGACTTCAGCATTTACATTTATACCGAAATATGACGATTTGTGAAAATTTTAATAGATATTTAGCGCGGGATTTAAAAAGCAAATTTACTTTCTTTTTTTTTTAAGTTTCAGTCTTTTTTTTAAAAAAAAATTTTCTGAAGTTTTCAGTATGTAAAAAAAACAAAAAACAACATTTTCCTGTATGAGAATGTTTGGGAATCACATGCACTAACATTTGAAGTTCGTAATCATTTATCTTAAAAATGAAGATTAGACAGATACATAAATAATTTTATTAATTTGCGTAAACAAAATTTGTTTTTTAATTAAAAATGAATGTATTCCTTTTTTGCTCGTTATTTAAAAAAAGAATTCTTTTTGTACCCAGGCTAAATAAAAAAGGCTGTTTTCGCACGCAAAACAAGTCCAGTGTAAATCTGTCAAACTAAAACACAAGTCAAGGAATGATTTTTAACGCTCTATATCGATATTATCAATAGGATCGCCTCTTTGAAATCGATAACAAATCAATATTTTCCGATTCTGAAGGTCTACTGAAGATAAAGGTCAACTGAAAACAAATTTTCCTATAAATTTTAATTTTTTTTAGAGTGAACCAGTCTATTTAAGTAGTGTGTGCCTTTGTTAAATTTAATTTAAACAATTTAATTTAAATTTAAAACGAAGAAAAGAAATAAAGAGAAAATAATCAACCATTGGCTCTCGACGATAAACGCACCTTTATGACACATTTCATTTATTGCATTTCTTTAGGTTTGGTTTTTATTATGTGGATTCTTACACAACAAACCAGCCTTACCTCTTTTTAGGAAATGCACTCTTCCTATCTGGTAAGTAAAATCTTACTTTCACATAAATATAACAAGTATTCATTGGTCAATCACCTCTAATCTTGCTTGCTGATTGGTCAGTTTCGACCAATCAACCCACCTGCACGCGACCAATCTATTTTCCCGCTCATATGCTTTGATTCTCTCACGTGGTACACAGCCATTATATAAACCGAACACGCGTGAACTTTTGGAGTAGCACTTCTCATTCCTTGCTACCAAGTGCCAACTTCATCAACTCCCGTCTTAGTCATTGCTGACCAGACGTTAAAGATAATTAGCAACATTCACGAACTCTGAAATCACTCCTGAACTTTTACCAATTTTAGAACTCACAATTTCAAACTTTATTCTTCTAAATTACAAGTTCAATATTACTTCTTCTTAAATGAACTCCGGTACAACTATTACCAAATCAAAGGGACACGACTCTGTCCTACCTTTTCAGTTCGCATGCTTGTACATCAAACATTAATAAATCTAATTGTTATGTTTTGAAATCATTCCGTTGAGCTTTGGTCACTACAATTAACTTTGTAAGTTAGGATTTTGTTCTCTGAACAAAGTTGGAACTCTAAAATTAAAAACTCAAAATTGGATAACACTATTATTCTTGATTACATACACTATCATTCGTATTTTTCGTTTCAAATATTTTTCCAAAAAATTTTTGGATGTTTAAATGCATTTTTATTGATACATTTTTATCATCTGTTTTATCTTTATTTTTTTAATTAAGATAAAAATAAATCTAAAAAAAAAATGCTTACAGCACCTGGTATTCCCAAGCGGTCACCCATCCAAGTACTGACCAGGCTCTACGTTGCTTAACTTCGGTGATCGGACGAGAACCGGTGTTTTCAGCGTGATATGGCCGTAAGCAAAGGTAGATGCTGAAGTAGCTGTTTTTATTCTTAGACAATTATCATCTTTGTTCTAATGCCGGAAAATGTTTCTCTTTTATTTATTTTTTTATAACTAAATTATCTTTTTACTTCTTCATTTTTTTTCCTTTCATCTTATTCGTATTTAAATAAAAAGTAAAAAGAAATTAAAAAATCAATCTCCACGCATCATCGTCATCGCAAATCTCCCAACTTCGTCTTCTCGTTTCTTTTCTCTCTCTCTTTTTTTTTTTTTAACCTTATGTTAATGTCGATGAAGTAATCAACTATTATTTTGAAATAAAGAAAAAAAAAGATAAATTACAGAAAATAAATACAATTTTTTAAAAAATTCAGGGGAAACTTGTTTACCAGTCTCCTTCAGTAAACACCCATTTTTCTACCGTATGGATCACCTATCGTGCCACAAAATCGCAGTATTTTATTCATGGCACAGGTAAAAATATCATCTCTCTGTTGTGCCTCCTGTCCTCGGGCAGAGACGCAGCTGAGGAAAATACTGTGAGGTGACCAGACCCGGGAAGAGCAGCCGCTGTCGTAATGGCACAAGAAAACGGGGCATCGGTCGTTATATCGATGCCAGTGCAATCGACGCTTGCGGGGACTGGGCAATTTTGAGTCCTGGCCCAGGTTTATGTGCTCGGGTGCCCCACATTTAAATAATAACTTAGTTTTATTGCATTTTTTACTATACGATTAAGAGCATATTTTACAAAACCTAATTCTCACATTTTACGATAAATATTTCATTTTTAAGCATTTTTAAATTTGTTGTTTAATGGCGGTTGATGAGATACAAGTGATTTTATTGTACGATAGGTGATCCATATTTGAGAACAATGACCGTTACATTCAAAGGGAATGAAGACAAGTTTATTTTGGAATAACCGATAAAAAAATGAATTACATACGTATTTTATTTAGTTTTTCTGTCTCTAAGACTTTAGTTTTTAGAATATGGTAGCAGATCTTGGCATCAGCAGCAACGACACAAAGTAAGGTTTTTAAGACAAATGAAAGGAGAAGAAGACGTTGGGAGATCTTTGGTTTCGCTGATGGTGAACGTGTAAGGTTATTTTTTTAACGTTGTTATTTTTACTTTTCACTTTGAATAAGATAAAAGAAAGGCGAAAGACGAAGGAATGCAAAACAACTCAACAAAAAATAAAATGTAATTAGAAGAGAAAAACTTCTGTCTAAGAATAAAATGATCAATTTAAGCTAACATCTTCGCTTACGGCCATATCACGCTGAAAACACCGGTTCTCGTCCGATCACCGCAGTTAAGCAACGTCGAGCCTGGTCAGTACTTGGATGGGTGACCGCTTGGGAATACCAGGTGCTGTAAGCGTTTTTTTTTTTTTTGCTTTATTATTAAGACTAAGAGGTAAAACGTACTTATATTAATAAGTTAATTTTACACTTACTTAAATATCCAAACATTTTGATTTTTGATTTGAGGAAATGTTTGAAAATGAAAAGAAATCCAAAGTTGAGATTAGTATTTTTAATGTTCCAAATTATCACAGTTGTCAAAATAAAATCTTAAAGTACCTGATATTAATTTTTACAAGAGAATCCTTTACATTTTTTAAATCATTAGAATAATTTATAAACTTTTAAATCTTTTAAAATTCTGCATTAATTAAATTTATATTCAAGTGATCAAATAAAAACTATATTTACTAATCATAAATTACTTACTACACTCAGTAACCCCCAGCATTTTAAAAACTGTTTTGAATTTTTTATGCATGTGTGTATAAACGTGCTGATTTTTGTAAATAGGGACATCTCTGCACGATATCAAAAAATAAAAGCGGTAAAAATAGTAAATTTAAAATTTATTGGTAATTAACATTTCTTCAACAAGCGTTCTCGTAAGTAAGATTATAAACTTTATAAACTTTAAGCCAATGTACCCAAAATTCAATAAATATTAGAATATTTAAAATATTTAAGTTTTATATATTTGTCTATTAGCTTTATCTATTTAAATATACGTTTACATTGTATTCGTCATGTAATTCTCTACTACAAGTATTTTCCCCTCACATAAATCTCGCAAAGTCCAGGTTATTGATAGATGTGTCAACCAACGCCTCATAAAAAACATTCACCTCCATATTAAAAATATAGGTTTTCTGTGATGTTTTTAACTAAAAGTAAGTAACATTTGTCTTACCAATTAATTAAGCTTTAAATCAGTTAATCTTCTACAAATAAAGTTTCAGAAAAGTATATTTTATTTCTTAAAGATTTTTTCAATTAAGAGAATTATGTTTTGTTAACAGATTTTTGTCAATATGGACAATTTTAGCAATTAAAAACCAATTTAAATTTCGTTTGAAATACAGCAATGTATTTTGCTTATTGGAATTCAATCTCTTCAATTTAAAAAATAGAAAAAAACTTCAAGAAAGATGTTTCAATTTTAAAATTGATTTTAAACCTTAGATATTGTTTTTTTTTTTTTTTTTTTTTTTGTGGAGGGACCTACTTTATTAAACTTCGACATTCAATGATTCATTGTCATTCTTCATTCGCCATCTTAATATTTTATGAATTAATAATCAAAAAACAAGTCTTAAAACTATTTTCATCGTGGCGCTGATTTTTCCCTTTTCTTTTTTGAGTTTTGTTTTAAGGAGTAGCAATTATAGATCACTGGATGAATTAATAAATCTCAAAATCATTTCTTTTCAATTTACATTTTCCCTGATATTGTATTACAAAACTTTTTTATTCAAAATAAAACATGTACACGCAATGAATTTGCAGAAGTTTTGACAAATATTATCCACACAAATATAAACTTTAATTGTAAAAAAAAAAAAAAAAAAAAACATCTATGAAAATTTTCATTAAATATTTAGTGGTAGTTACAAAAAAAAATTAACGATTAGACATGTTCATTTTTAATTAAAGGACATAAACGTATATAAATTAATAAAATTATGGGCCACTCTATTTAAGTAGTGCTATAAAAATAAACAATCATCATTGATCATACAGTTTAAAAAAAGTATTTTTTGCTGTTGTTAGTATTAAGTAACTAGGTGCACTAAGAAATGACCGTGCTAACTTGGAACGCGCAACTCCAAGGATGTAGTAGTATAAGTAGTCTTACAGATGGGTCTTTGTTGAACCTCCAAAAACTTAAAAGATATTTCCCGTGCACAGGCAGATGTAGCCAGGATTAAATCATTAGTTAACGTCGATGTTTAGACGCCGTAACGTAAGTAACACCAGATGTAGTTTCAGTAAAACAACAAATCAGAATTAAGATTTCAATGTTGGTCAATCAAATGGAAGAATGAGAATCTAAATTTGTGTTTAAGTTGAACCTATCTCTACCAATAAAAGCAGAGGAGAATCAGCATTTAAACAGATAGCAATCACATCAACGGACCAGGATTGACACATCCTCTTGACACATCGGCGCCGTAAAATTCCACCTACTACTCCCGAATGAGGAATCTGACACGAAAACTAACCCCCTGCCAATAAATAATTGGATTTATTTGTAAGTACGAATTTCACACACTAAAACCAAATCCTCTCGTAAAAAGCTTAACGTGTGATTTATAACCAGTGCTCGCCGTTCTCACAACGAACTAATTGCTCACATAGAGACTCACCCTTTTTCTTTTCCAGTTTTGTAATGATCATCATCACACACATACATACATACTTACACAAATTCAAATTATACAACAACAAGCATTCATTGGATAATAAATCAATACTACTTTGTAATAGACAATTTGCAATGTGACAATTTTGTAATCGCTGTATTTTCATGTAGTCGATTTTGTGCACTTTTGGGATAAATGGATCCCAATAGCCTTCTCAGATTAGTAAATATTTTCAGGAAATATCAGCTTCTAATTGGTGAATAAACACACAAGTGGGCGTTGCAATCCACCCACACACAATATATTTTTCCAGAGTGTGACCAAGACAAGTTTCCCACCAAGTTCTTTTGGTCCTGTCACGTGATTACATTATTTATAAATAACAGACACAAGTTCGCTCATTCTCTTTTTTCTCTCTTCTTCCTGCGAAGATGTGACCTTTAAGAATTATTGTCTCGACCATGTGGTCAGACATTGAATTATATTTCACGCATTCATGTACATATGAACTCGTATGAACTTTTCCAACTTACATTATAAACATACAGAACATTTCGAAACATGCAACAATAACTTTATTCTTCTTAAACTACAGTTTAATAATTAATTTAACTTTGTGAGCTCTGATAAAAAAAATTCCCAGTCTAAGAGACATAACTCCATCAGATCTTTTACTTCTACGCATGTACATCAACACACAAACAAATATGTTTTTTTTAAAAAACCATTTTGTTCCTTCTTGTATTTCATGCTTTGTGGTATTTTATGTTTAATATGAATTGTGTGGGCATGTTATTCATGCAGCCGTAAACAAACATCCACAATGGTCATTCCTCTTAACATGCTTCTACAGCTTCATCAGTAAATCTTTAAACCAGTCAAAGGGACATAACGACAATAAAATAGTAACCTCTATGCATGTACATCATTACACAAAAAATAAATATAAATGTTGATGTTATTATAAAACTGTTCTTTCTTGTTTCATATTTTGTGGTATTTTGCGTTAAATATAAATCGTGAGGTCATGTTAACAGACATCTACAAATGGTCATATTAACATACTTCAACAAACTTATCAACGCCTAACAACAGTGAGCTTTGCGCATCAAACAATTCGAAGAATTCACGTTGTTCAAATCTTTGAAGTTTCTAAGTTAGATTTCCTAACATAGTTCCAAACTTCGAATTCACTCACTGACCAACAAAAACTGCACTTCAATTTTAACGTCTATGATTTTTATTAAGACAACAAGAATTCTACTCAAAGAACACAGTTTGCCAAACAAGCATTTTATTCAAAAAGTAACTTTAAAACAACCTAACACAAACTTACTTCGAGTCAACTATCTTACAGCCAAAAGATTTTTAATATTTAATGCACAATTTGCTCAAAAGTTATAAACTTAAAAGTTTATCTTTTAAACACAAAATTCAACTTTTGATATTAACCAACATTTCATTCACCAATTTCGTTTACAACAAACTTTCCAGGAAGAACACAACTTACTTTCTTCAAAAGACTTTACTCATTTGTTGAATCAACTTTATTCACATAATAAACTTCCAATCTTTTTGTTTCCTTAACAAAAAATATATATATTCAATATTCAACAGGTAAAGGGAGACAACTCTTACCTTAATCTCCAATATCAAACTATAACAGAAATTTATGATGAATTGTAAAATATTTAATCTGAACTGATTAATTCTTTGAAAATCCTTTTACTGACAGAAACACTGTTCAAACTCTAACTGCCCTAAAGAACATTCTCATGTTCTATATATTTGTTATATACAGTGTAACCCGGATATAAGATAAACCCGGATATAAGAAAGATTTTCTCTGGTCCCAAATTAGAGCCATACTTACCTAAACAAAATAGACCAAACTCGGATATAAGAGACCTCTTCTCCGGTCCCGACAACTCTCTTATATCCGGGTTACACTGTAAAAGCTTTATTCTTGTTTTTCTAAAAAGGAATATTGTTTGTTTTTTGTCCTTGATGACCTTGTGCCATACCCAGAGTTAAATGTTTGTGGAGAAGTTTATATTCACGCAGCCAACACAAATAATACCTTGATATATTTTTCCTAATAACCTACTCCTCCGCAACAGTACCTTTTTCGTAATTGTAATAAATGTTTTTCCTTTTAAGTTTTAAGCAGTGGTTGAGTCTTATTTTGACTTTGTTTGCACCTATTGTGACTTGCTATTCCTACTAAGTTTTTGTGTTTGACACAAGAACATAGATTTGGTAGGAAAAAAAATTATTTTTATATAAGATTTCTTCTTTCATATTTTGAAATTTCTTTAATAATTTCTTCAAGATAATTTCCACAAAGATTTCTAATGTAATAGCTTATTTAGTACAGTTCATTATTACTGAATTAATGAATAAGTACCGAAAATCTCCATTGAATCGGATGATAATTCCCTGAATTTGTGCTAAAAACAGCGGGTAGAGATTTTTTGCTTTCATTTTTTTGGGGGAAAAAAAGAAAAAAAAAGGAAAAAAAAAAAGAAAGCTTCCATTTTGGTGACATCAAGATCATTTAATTTTAAAAGAAATCTTTTTATGATCCTGCCCATCCATAACAAAAAGGGTGAAAAAAAAAGTGAAAAGCAAAAACTAAGTCCAATAAAAGTAAATCAACAAATCAATATTTTTCACTTCTGATAAGTGTCGCGACCCAAGGAAGGTCTATTGAAAATTGAAAGGTTATCTTTAAAAATTATTTTTATTTTACACAAACTTTTCCATATTTTCTTACATACAACAAACAAGTGGACCAGTCAACTTGGGTAGTGTCGTTATTATTCAATAATAATCGTGAGCTTTCGAAGAAATACACTTTCGGCGTAATACACTGTTTAACTAACTATTGCATTTCTTTACTTTGATATCAACTAAGAAGATAGTATTTTATTCACGCCATTGAGATTTTGAAACTCTCACTCAACACAACATTGGATATCACCTCGAATACCATCACTGGTATTTTTCGACTTCGATTATTTCCCCCAAATATTTGGAAGTTTAAGCGCATTTTATTGATTCATTTTCCTGTTAAGAAAGCGAACAAAATATGTCAAAAAAGATAAGCTTTGTTGAGTAAAAAAAAAACCTAAAAACTTTAACGTCGAGCCTGGTCATAGGTGACCATTTGAGAATACCAGGTGTTGTAAAAAAAAAAAAAAAAAAAAAGTAAGACTAAGAAGAGTAAGATTTTTTTTTCTTTAACCGCTTTAAAGGGGTTAATGTAAACTCTCATCATTGCTTTTTAAAACCATAAGCATTGCAGAGTGATTGAAGATCGATAGCCGTTATGGAAAAAAAATATCCTGACACACGTTTTATTGCGGGCACAAAGGTTTCTTTTTAAACTTTGGCAAAAATCTCATTAGGTTCATCGACTCCTAAACCAGAAAACATAACGATACCTACGTTTAATCTTTTGAATTTCGATAAAAAGGGAAAAGAAAAAAGGCATACTTTTTATCAGCTACAAAATCTTGATTAATGTTGTTAATAATGAAACGTTCGTTAAATTCTGCTATTTTCTGTCACGATAGGCGATCCATACGGTAGACATGTGGACGTTTTTTTTTTACTTTTAGTTTTTACTGAAGGTGTCTGTTAAGGAAGTTTGTTCTGAATAATTGATTTAAAAGAATTTGTTATATTTATTTATTTATTTTTCTTTGCGATTTCAGAATATGATAGCATCAACATTACCTATATAAGTTAGTAATATTTTTATGAAAAACAAAGTAAACGTGAAAGAAAAGAGGAGTTTTCAGAGAGGTTTGCGGTGATGGTAAGTGAGGAAAAGTGTTTCTTTGGGTATTTTTTTATTTTATATTCATTAACTTAGTTAAAAGAAAAATAATGCTTCACAAAAAATACAAAGATAAAAACCTCTGCACAGAAATAAAACTAATTTATGTAGTCGCTTACGGCCATATCACGCTGAAAACTCAGGTTCTCGTCTGATCACCGAAGTTAAGCAGCGTCGAGCCTGGTCAGTACTTGGATGGGTGAACGCCTGGGAATACCAGTTGCTGTAAAAAAGTGTAAGCGCTTTTCCCCCCACCTCTACAATTTTTTTTAACTGAAAGATTCTTCCTTTCATATTTCTTTTATTTATTTATTTTTTTAAACAGGCTTTTTAAAAAAAATACCTACACGGCCACTCTCAGGGCAGTGGAGGAAATACTGCAAAAAAAAAAAAAAAAAACGCTAGCGGCTATGCCATCGAGCCCGGGCCTGATTTTCAGCTCCAATCGTGTATGACTGTCCCGCATTGGACTTTAGCAGTCACGAAGGTGCCTGCAGGCGACGTGTCCAGACTCCCTATTTTGTTTTACTTTTGTTTGATCTTCGTTTTGCGAAGCCAAGCCCTGATGATTTACTCAGTAATTTCCATGACAGGAGGCGTAAAAATTATTTTTCACCAAGTCCCAGTATTGTTGATACGCAACAGCACCGAGATCCGAGATCCGATATTTCCACTATTTTTACCCTGTTAGGATTTGAAAAAAGTCTATTAATAATTAAAGAAAGAATAGGACACAGAAACAGGGCGAAGAACATTATTGTCGTATGGCTTTTTTTCATCTGGATTCGAAGCTTTTAATTAATTAATTCAAAAAGCTTTACTTAGAATTTCGCCAGACTTAAATTTTCAGAAACAGTGACTCCGACTTCTAAATTACAAAAACACGAACTCATTTCGTTCACCACATACTTTCGACATTTAAGCAATTTTTTTTTTTTTTTCAAATCTACAGGTTGGTCCGAAAATCTTGTCACCCCCGCCTCCATGATATGATTATTATTTTTTTTTTTTTTTTTTAACTGACTTGTGCTCCTACAGTTTGGAAGAGTACTAAGGCGGGTGGGCACAAAACTTTCGGACCACCCTGTTTTTTCTTCGCTTTTCCTCAGTCGATCTGAATCTCTCATCTACACGGTAAAACAGTACTGTTGGTTACTAACACTAAAACACAGCAATAAATGGTGGTTTCTTTCTGAATGAATTCAGAAAGTTACATCCTTCCAAAAAATATATACATCGAAGCAAAGGGAAACATTTCAAATATATAGATAGCGTCTTTCTTATCTGATAACGTAATATAAAGATATTTATATTTTTAGTTACAACTAGCAGTAGACTCCGACGTTGCCCAGGTTGTAACAGTAAGAGATAGATCAAGAAGTATCGACCATCATAAAGACTGAAAAATAAAATTGACAAAGATTATTAAGGTTGACGGACATGCATGTCTTTAATTAGTTTTTTATTTTTATTATTTTTTTTTTTTTTACGAATTGGTCAAACTGAAACAAAAACATTGTTTTCAATCGTTGTATATGAGTCTACCGATTGAATAGAATTTTATTATACACAATTGTCTTGTAAATGGAATTTTTAAAGCATTCTGAATGTAAAAATAAAGAAAAAAGTGTGCGAGACAATAAGAAACACTACCTGAACCCCCCCCCCAAAAAAAAGAAGTGAAGTTTTGTTGAAATCGGTTGATAAATGTAGGAAATCCGATCCCATATATAAACGAACACACGCACAACCAACCAACCAACCAACCTGGGTTTCATAATAAGTATAACTCGATATGAGTTGTACCCCTTCCATTAATGCCTCTTAATCGTGTTTTCAAATTGATTTCGTGCAAAAACAATTGTGTTTTTCCAATTTTTGGTGCTGTTAGAACCACCGCAAGGTAATTTTACGTAGTCCTGTGAAGTTTTGTTGAAATCGGTTGAAAAATGTAGGAAATCCGATCCAATATATAAACGTACACACACACACACACAATCTGCGTTTTAATAATAAGATAATTTGTTTTCTATTCGAACTTAAATGAATGGACCTTTTATTTTGAAAGGGAAACTTGTTGGTTGACACCGCCGCATAAAATGTTGAAACGAAAAGGATTTGAATTTCAGAGAGAAAAAAAAGATGATCCATCCGTTAGAAAAATGAACGTTGACTTGAATAAGTGATTAAAAAAAATAATTATTTTCTTTAATTTTCCTTTTTTTTCCCTTAGATTTCAGAATATGGCAGAAGATCTCTGAATCAACATTTACATGACATAAGTAAGATTCGAAAGAAAAAAAGACAACGGACATTATGAGAAAACAAAGTTCGGAGACATTTTTGATGTTGGTGAGGGAGGAAGATTGTTTTTTGAATTTTGATATTTCTTTTTTTTGTTTCGTTTAAAAATGAGATCAAAAGATGAAGAAGATAAATAACTTCTCCGTAAAAAAACAAATGGAATAGAGAAAAACAGACGACCATCAGGAGTTTATTCCTAGTTTAAGGCCAGATTACGTGGAAAACTTAAAAAAATATTTTTACAACGTAATTATTTTAAAAAATTTTCTTTTTTTTTTTTTCTATAGAAGAAAGTTTTGTATAAGAATAAAAATATCAATTTAAGAACTAATTTTCGCTTACGGCCATATCACGCTGAAAACACCGGTTCTCGTCCGATCACCGCAGTTAAGCAACGTCGAGCCTGGTCAGTACTTGGATGGGTGACCGCTTGGGAATACCAGGTGCTGTAAGCGTACTTTATTTATTTTTTTTTTAATATATTGTTATTATCTCAAAAAAGTAAAGATAAAACAGATAAAAATGTATTTTTTAAATTAAGACTTTTTTTTTCATATTTTGAAATTTCGTTAAAATAATAAATTTCCATATATAGTTTTTTTAATAATTGTTTAATTTGTTTGAATCTAAATTGATTTGGGAAGGCAAATATTTTAAAAGCGTGGTGTGATAGCAATTTTCTGTTTTTATTAAAAAAAAAAAAAAAAAAAAAAATCCATTTTTTCGTGCTGCCAACTTATTAAAAAAGATCCTTTTATGAGCTCGCTAAAAAGGCTGAAAAAGTCCAATAACGCTGTAAAAGTCAGATATTGATTTTTGTTGTTGACACTTCCAAAAAAAAACTGGATTCTCCTTTTAAATCGATAACAAATCAATATTTTTAGATTATTTCTAAGTAAATGCCACAGTCCAAGAAATGTCAACTGAAAATCGACAAAAATTATTTACAATTTATTTCCTCATAAAATTTTTTCCATATTTTTTTAATGAATTGACCAGTCTGGTTAAGTAATAATGCCATTGTTATTTTCATTAATTAATTTAAATTTCAAAAATAAATAAATAATCGTGTGCTCCTGACAATAAACACACTATTTTTCATTGCATTTATTTTTTGACACTTTCGTTCTTATTAATTTTTATATCAGGTAAGTTGCGAATTTAATTGATAGTTGAAATTTGATTGTGTACGTGTGCGCATTTTATTTTGAATTAATAAAAAATGTGTATTTATTTATCCATGTCATTGGTGAAGTGTACATATTTGAAAGTACTATAATAAAAGAAATTATTTTGTTTGAGAATTTCATTTGTCCAATCGGCTAAAAAAATTGCTGTTTTGCGGATTTTTTAACCAACCTACAACAAACTCCTTGAACATAAAGTCCGAGAAAAAGAATCTGCGATGCGATGGAAACAGAAATTTTTAAATTCTTGTTTTTTTATCATTAAATTTTTAACGTCGAGCCCGGTCATTACTTAGGTGACCGCTTCGGAATACCAGGTGATGCTAGCTTTTTTTTTTTTTTTTGTCGTCGTTAATTGCTCAAAGGGGTAACGATAAAATCAAATTCAAATATAACAATATAATGTATCAATTTTTTTTTTAAACCATAAGCATTGCTGAAGGATTGAAGGTAGATAGCTGTGTCAGGGGAAAAAATGTTCTTTTGACACAGTTTTTTTTTGTTTTTAATCCGGGCACAAGGGTTTCTTTTTTTAAAAACTTTGGGGGAATTTTATTTGGTTTTTAAACTAAAATTTTCAGTAACACCGACTGCTAAATTAGAAAACATAAAAACGATAACGTCGCATTTAAATTTCGAAAGAAAAGGACGTAGTTTTCAGCTTGGCTACAAAATCTTGATTTAATAATGTTGTTAATAATGAACCGCGCGTTAAATTCTGCAACTTTGGCACGAGTTGCGATCCATGCGGTAAAAAAATAGACGTTACTGAAGAGTTCTGTTAAGCAAATTGATTATATTTTTCTATTATTTATTTATTTATTTTGCGATTTCAGAATATGATAGATGTCATCATCAACATTAACGATTAAGTAATATATATATAAAAAATAAAACTGAGGAAATGTGAAAAGAGGTAGGTTTGCGGCGTTGGTAATGGAGGAAGGTTGTTTCTTTTTTTGTTTTTTGAGTAATAAATTTTTTATTCTTCATTAGTTTATGAAAGAAAAATGAAAAAAATTAAACATAATATTTCATAAATAAATAGAAAAGAAAAATCTCTGCATAGGACTAAAAGTATTAACTTCAGAGAATGTCGTCGTTTACGGCCATATCGCGTTGAAAACATCGGTTCCCGTTCGATCACCGAAGTTAAGACTCGACGTTGCTTAACTTCGGTGATCGGACGAGAACCGATGTTTTCAGCGTGATATGGCCGTAAACGAAGACAGCTTCTTAAGTTGATCATTTTTTTATCCTTAGAAGTTTTTCTCTTCTACAGAATTTTTCAAAAATTATTTTAAAATAATTAGAATGTAAAATATTTAAACGAAAAGTTTTCCGCGTGATCTGGTCTCAAACTAGAATTATACTCCTGAATATTTATTCTTATACGGATTTTTTTTCTATTCCATTTGTTTTTTTTCTTTTTTATGGAGAAATTATCTTTCACTTCTTCCTCTTTTTATGCCATTTTTAAACGAAATAAAAAGAAAAAAATATCAAAATTCCTCCCTTAGCAATATCAAATAAAATAACCTTTAAATCCTTATGTCATTTAAAAATAAAATGTTGATTCAGTGATTTGCCACATTCTGAAATATAAGAAAAATGGAAAATTAAAGAAAATATAATTATTTTTTTAATCACTTATTCAAGCCAACGTTCGTTTTTCTTACGGATGGATAGACTTTTTTTTTTCTTTCTCTTTCTTCTGAAATTCAAACCCTTTTCGTTTCAACATTTTATGCGGTAGTGTCAACCAACAAATTTCCCTTTCAAAATAAAAGGTCCATTCATTTAAATTCGGATAGAAAACAAATCGTAACTAAAAATATGAATAAAGACGCTATTTATTTGTTTGAAATGTTTCCCTTTGCTTTGTTGATGTATATATTTTTTGGAAGGAGGTAGGTAACTTTCTGAATTCATTCAGAAAGAAACCACCATTTATTGCTGTGTTTTAACTTTTAGTGTTAGTAACCAACAGTACTGTTTTACCGTGTAGGTGAGAGATTCAGATCGACTGAGGAAAAGCGAAGAAAAAACAGGGTGGTCCGAAAGTTTTGTGTCCCCCACCCCACTCTAGTACTCTTCCAAACTGTAGGAGCACAAGTCAGTTAAAAAAACAATCAATCATATCATGGAGGCGGGGGTGACAAGATTTTCGGACCAACCTGTAGATTTGAAAAAAAAATTGCTTACATTCCGTGTTTTTGTAATTTAGAAGTCGGAGTCACTGTTTCTGAAAATTTCTGGCGAAATTCTAAGTAAAGCTTTTTGAATTAAAAGCTTCGAATCCAGATGATAAAAAAAGAAAAAGCCATACGACAATAAAATGTTCTTCGCCCCGTTTCTGTGTCCTATTCTTTCTTTAATTATTAATAGACTTTTTTCAAATCCTAACAGGGTAAAAATAGTGGAAATATCGGATCTCGGTGCTGTTGCGTATCAACAATACTGGGACTGGTATTTAATTTATTTGAACAAAAAGTACAAATTGTGGCACAAGGCCAATAACAATACTGGGACTTGGTGAAAAATAATTTTTACGCCTCCTGTCATGGAAATTACTGAGTAAATCATCAGGGCCTGGCTTCGCAAAACGAAGATCAAACAAAATACAAAATAGGGAGTCTGGACACGTCGCTTTAAGGCATCTTTGAGTTCAATAAAGGACAGGCATACACGGTTGCAGCTGAAAGCCCGGCTTGGGCACCATGGCATAGCGTTTATTTCTTTTTTGCAGTACTTCTTCCACTGCCTCTTAGTCTTGTCCCTGAGATCGGCCCTGTTGGTATTTTCAAAGAAGCATGTTTAAAAAAAAAAAAAAAAACTTCCTCTCTCACCAACATAAAAAAAAAAACTCCCAATTTTATTTTTGTTATGTCCGTTGTCTTACTTTTTAAATGCCATTTAAAATGTTGATTCAGAGATCTTCTGTCATATTCGGAAATCTAAGAAAAAAGGAAAATTAAAGAAAATATAATTACTTTCTATTTAATCACTTATTCAAGTCAACGTTCATTTTTCTAACGGATGGATCATCTTTTTTTTCTCTTTCTCTCTCTCTCTCTCTCTCTCTCTCTCTCTCTTTTGAAGTCTTTTCTTTTGAAATTCAAATTCTTTTCGTTTCAACATTTTATGCGGCGGTGTCAAGGAACAAATTTCCCTTTTAAAATAAAAGGTCCATTTAAGTGCGAATTGAAAGCAAATTATTGTCAATTAAATTTGAATATTTTATTATACGATTATGAGCCGCTATTTAAATATTTGAAATGGTTCCCTTGATGTACATATTTTTTGGATGGAGGTAACTTTCATAATGTGTACAGAATACTCAAAGGAAACCACCTACCAACTGTTTAGTGTCGAGAGGAGAGATTTAGATCGAGTAAGCAAAAACGAAGAAATGTATAGGGTGGTCCGAAACTCTTGTCACCTCTTACTTCTCTTCCAAACTGTAGAAGCACATGTCATTCATCTGTAACAGAAAATTATATTATGTAGACGGGGTGACAATTTTTCAGACCACTTTGTAGATTTGAAAAATAAAATTGCTTAATGTCGAAAGTGTGTGAACGAAAAGTTTTCTAATTCATGAGTCGATATTTTTAAAATTTAAACGTGGTGATGTTAAATAAAAAAAAAGTTTGTTTTTGAATTGAAATCTTCGAATTCATATGAAAAAAAAGTCCCAGGACAATGTTCTTCTTCACTCTTTTTCTGTGTCTTTTTTTTTTTTTTTTAATTACTAATAAAAAAAAGGTTTAAGTATTTTAAACATTCTAATTTATTTAATTATTAATTAATTAATTATTTTAAAATAAATTTTGAAAAATTCTATTATAGAAAAGAAAAACGCCAGTCTAAGAACAAAATGATCAACTTACATCTTCGCCATAGCTTACGGCCATATCACGCTGAAAACACCGGTTCTCGTCTGATCACCGAAGTTAAGCAACGTCGAGCCTGGTCAGTACTTGGATGGGTGACCGCCTGGGAATACCAGGTGCTGTAAGCAATTTTTTTTTTTGGCAATATTTTTTTAAAAAAAAAAAACAGATTTTTAGTTTTTATTTCAGAAAAGCGCATACATTTTCCGTCATGATGCCAGCTAATTGAAAATCTTTTCATAGCCTCGCTAAAAAGTCTGAAAATTAAGTCCAATAACTCTGTAACAGTAACACTTTATCGATATAAATTTAAAAAGAAACTAAACTCGATCCTTCTTTTAATCGATAACAAATGAATATTTTTAGATTTAGATTAAGGGTCGCAGCCCAAGAAAGGTCAAAAAACCCACGAAAATTATTTTGTCATAAAATTTTTTCTATATTTTTTAATGTGGGCCAGTCTGTTTAATGTCATTGTTCTCATACCCCCCCCCACGACAATAAACACATTTTTTGTTTGTTTATTTTTTTTATTAAGATTGCAAAAAAGAAAAAAATAAATCCTATGCCCCTGACAATAAAAAACATTTTCGTAGTATTTCCTGACACTTTTTTAATTAATTTTTTTGTAATTTGTTTGATATTTAAAAAATTTAATTTAGCTAAAAAAATTATGACCGCGACAACTGTGATAATTTGGAGTTGGACCGCTAAAAAACTCAATGACTTCTCTATATAACACACTGGTATAATTTTTCGTTTTCAAAAACATGTCCCATTTGGATGTTGAGTTCACTTTTATTTATTTATTTTTTTTTTTTTTTTTTAACTTATGAAGAATAATAAAAGTGACACGCCGCACAAAAAAAAATTAGTAATAAAATGCTTACAGCACCTGGTATTCCCAAGCGGTCACCCATCCAAGTACTGACCAGGCTCGACGTTGCTTAACTGCGGTGATCGGACGAGAACCGGTGTTTTCAGCGTGATATGGCCGTAAGCGAAAATTAGATCTTAAATTGATATTTTTATTAAAAAAACCTCTTCCTTTACGCCAGTGAAATTTTTAAAGAAGTGATTGTTAAGTTTTTAGGCTTTTTTAGTTTTTTAGCAGTCCAAATTATCACATCTGCGAGAACAAAATCCTAACTTATCAAAATTAATAAAAGCGAAAGTGTCAAAAAATAAATGCAACGAAAAGTAAATTGTGGCATAACATTTATTTAATGAAAATAGCATTAGTAACCTTAACCAGACTGGTCAACTCATTAAAAAAATATGGGAAAAATTTTATGAGTAAATAAATTTGAATTTTGTCGATTTTCAGTTGACATTCCTTGGGCTGCGACATTTAATTAGAAAAATATTGATTTGTTATTGATTTAAAAATGAGAATCCAGTTGAAGTTTAAACTTTAAAGTGTCAAACAAATTCAATACCTGACCTTTACAAAGTTATTAGACTTAATTTTCAGATTTTTTAGCGGAGGCATAAAAAGATCTTTTTCAATAAGTTGGCAGCACGAAAAAAATGGATGATTTTTTTTCAGAAATAAAAACAAAAATTGCTACCAGTTTCTAAAATATTTAGCAAAGAAATTTGAATTGTTGACTACCGAAAAAGCAATTTTATGAAAAAGTGTTGTGAAAATTCAAAATATGAAAGAAAAAGAGAAAAAAAACGCTTACAGCACCTGGTATTCCCAAGCGGTCACCCATCCAAGTACTGACCAGGCTCGACGTTGCTTAACTTCGGTGATCGGACGAGAACCGGTGTTTTCAGCGTGATATGGCCGTAAGCGAAGACAGCTCCTTAAGTTGATCATTTTAAAATAATTAGAATTAGAATGTAAAAATATTTAAACGAAAAGTTTTCCGGCTGATCTGATCTCAAACTATGAATATTTATATTCTTATACGGAATTTTTTTTTCTATTCCATTTGGGTTTTTTTTATGGAGAAATTATCTTTCACTTCTTCCTCTTTTTATATGTCATTTTTTTTTAAACGAAATAAAAGGAAAAATTTCAAAATTCCTCCCTAACCAATATCAAATAACCTCCTTAATCCTTCCTAATGTCATTTAAAAATAAAATGTTGATTCAGTGATTTGCCACATTCTGAAATATAAGAAAAATGGAAAATTAAAGAAAATATAATTATTTTTTTTAATCACTTTATTCAAGTCAAGTCAACGTTCGTATTTCTTACGGATGGATCATCTTTTTTTTCTCTCTCTCTCTTTCTTCTGAAATTCAAACCCTTTTCGTTTCAACATTTTATGCGGTGGTGTCAACCAACAAATTTCCCTTTCAAAATAAAAGGTCCATTCATTTAAGTTGGAATAGAAAACAAATCGTAAGTAAAAAAAAAAATATGAATATCTTTTAACCGTAACGTTTTTTTAAGCGTTTCGCCCCAAGCAAGGACGCAAGGGGTTATTAATTTGTTTTGTAGCAAGATCAGATAGGTGTGATAGAGAAAAGGATGAGGAGAAGGATAGTGGATAGATCAAGGCAACTGGAGATGTCGATTGACATTACATTTGAATAGTTGGAGATTATAGCTCTCAGGGAAACTGGAATAGGGAAGGGAGTTCCACAGGCGAGAGTTGCGAGACATGAAGCTATTGGAGTAGAAGAGACGGCTACATTTAGTAGTTTCGACAGTGAAAGGGTGAGAGCGTAGGGCGCTTGAACTCATGAAGTCTGGGAACCAGCGAATGCAGCTCCTCGAGCAATTATTAACATGATAGTATTTGTAAAAAACTAAAAAGACAGAGACAGGGTTATCAGATAAACTGAGTCGGTCGCTATTTGAAATGAAATGGTTCCCTTTGCTTTGATGTATATTTTTTGGAAGGAGGTAACTTTCGGAATTCATTCAGAAAGAAACCACCATTTATTGCTGTGTTACTCTTTTCTTTTAGTGTGTAGATGAGAGATTCAGATTTAGTCAATCTGATTGACTGAGGAAGAGCCAAAAAATGCACAGGGTGGTCCGAAAGACCGTCTAGCTCTCTTCCAAACTGTAGGAGCACAAGTTATACTCATCATAATTATTATCATGGAGGCGGGGGGTGGGTGACAAGATTTTGATATGGCCGTAAGCATTAATATTCTTTTTAACTTAAATCATTATAATTTTAACTTTTATTATTCTTCTTAAGAAGTATAACGTGATTTTTTTTTCTTCTACTTTTTAAATATTAAAAAAAAGCATTTGTATTTTTAATCTTTTTACTTGCCTTAGAAAAAGTAAATTAAATTGAAAAAAAAAAAAAACCTCAAATCATCTTTTTTCCCGCTTCCGCCATCACAAATCCCCCGTGTTTTTATTTTTTGATTATAATGTCATTTTTTTTTTTTTAATTTAACTTTTCCCAAGTTTTTCATATTTATTACGTTTTTTTTTAAATTGTTAAATTTTTCCAGAATAAAATTTTTTTCCCGAATTTATAACTATGTTCGGCGGGGTTGAGCGTTACACTTTTCTCTCTTACGGATTACCTATCGCACAACAATCCACACAAAAATACTCAATGAGTCAATACTCACAGTCAATTTAGCAATTATTTTACATTTTCTTGTCGTGATGGTGTGAAAGTGCAAAATTCGTGCGGTTATTTGCATTTACTATTTTATTCCTCATTTTTTGTTTATATTACCAAATTTCTGTTTGCTAAGAATTGTTAGTTTCGACAGAAAACTTCGAGGAATTTTTTTTTTACCCTTCACAATCCTTTTTGACAAAGTTTTTGTGTCCATAAATTTTCGAATTTAATTCGTTTGTTTTGAAAGGATGTTTTTTAATGTTTCCAAAATGAGGAATAAAATAAATGCAGATAATCCTCATGATTTTCACATCGTCACAAGTAAATGAAATTATTGATTGAGTATTTTTGTGCGATAGGTAATCCGTACGTGAAAACAGTGAACGTTGTGTAACGCTCAACCCCAGGCCAACGCAGTGGTAAGTGCAGAAAAAATAAAAATTAATTTATTGTGGGAAATTTTAACAATTTAAAGGCGTACAAAATATAAAGAACTAGGGAAAAATTGAGTTTTTTTTCTTTTCTTTTTTTTTTTTAAAAATAAAAAAAAAATAAAAAAAATAAAAAAAGAGAAGTGAAAAAATGGTGCTTTGATGCCGCAAGATTTGTGATGTCGGAAGATTTGATAGTTTTTAGTTTTTTTCTATTTTCGATGTAATTTTCTTTTTATAAGGCAAAGTGAATGGCGAGTAAAAAAGGTTAAAAACAAAAAATGCTTCCGAATATTAAAAAATAGACAAAAACCTAAATGTTATGTAAGAAAAATTTAAAGTAAAAAAAGGATTAAGTTAAACTTTTTTTTCACGTTGTTAATGTTATTATATTACGCTGAAAACATCGGTTCTCGTCCGATCATCGAAGTTAAGCAGCGTCGGGCCTGGTCAGAAATTGGATGAGTGACCGTTTACTTTTTGGGGATACCAGGTGCTGTAATTCTCTTTTTACGTTAAACATTTTCTTTCATATTTTGAAATTTCTTTAAAGTAATTTCCACACAGTTTTCTAAAATTGACTATTCAGTAGTAAATTTTTTTTGCTATTCAAAACGGAAAATGGTTCTGTTGTGAACTTGTATTATTATTTAATTTGTTTTTGTTATAAATAAAACTACACTTACAAAAAAAAAATTACCTTACGATAGTGCGTAGTAATTTTCTGCAAGGAAAGTCTGTAAAAGAAGTAAATTAAATAGGCCAAATTTTCTGATTACGCCTGCGTATGTACTACGCAGTAAATTAGTAATAATGGCAGTAATGGGGGACGAATGACCAACAAGAAGTCCGATTTTTTTTCTTGTCGATTACTCCAAAACGGTAAGGTTTCTTCATAATTTAATTGTTAATTCGAGTTCAGCATGTGCATTTGCATGGAATTATGACGATTTTGGAAAAAGATCTTAAGGGATATTATTTAGCGCTCAGGAAACAAAACCCAAATTTACCCACCTAACTTTTACAGAGTTATTGAACTTTATCTTCAGCCTTTTTAGCGGAGGGGTGGAGCATAAAAAGATTTGCAATAACCCGGCATCACGAAAATGGATAAGTTTTTTCCCGAAATAATAAAACACATTGGTGCCCCGTCTTAAAATTTTTGTCCCCAAAAATTATCCAACTCTAGCAAAATTTCCGGTACATTTTTTTTTTATCAACGAAGGAATTAGTACTGAATAAGCATTTTTAAGGAAATTTCAAAATATGAAAAAGATGTTTTAGCGTAAATAAGGAAATAGAGCAGAAAACAAAAAAATTTAATGAACGCTTACAGCACCTGGTATTCCCAAGCGGTCACCCATCCAAGTACTGACCAGGCTCGACGTTGCTTAACTTCGGTGATCGGACGAGAACCGGTGTTTTCAGCGTGATATGGCCGTAAGCTGTAATTGATTCGAAACTAAATAGTTTTATTCTTTTAAAGGAAAAGTGTTTATACAAGATGTTTAAATAATTTTACATTTTTTAAGTTTTCTTTCTTTTATCTTTTTAAAACTTAGTGAAAAGTAGAAAAAATACAATCTTACTCCCTCCCTCATCATCATCGCACATCTCCCAACTTCGTCTTCTGCTTTTTCTCTCCTCTCTCTCTTTTTTTAACCTTACTAAAAATGTTCTTAATATCGATGCAGAGACCAACTATTATTCTGAAATCGTAAGAAAACATAAATTACAGAAAATAAATACAACTTTTTTTTTTTTTTTTTTTTTAAATCCAGGTCAAACTCGCTTACCAATCCCCTTCAGTGGAAACGGCCATTTTTCTATCGTATGGATCACCTATCGTGCCACAAAATCGCAGCATTTTTAACTCATGGCGCATGTAACAACAGATATCTCTCAGTTATCTCTTGTCTCCGGGCAGAGTGCAACTCAGTTGGGGTCTCTGTCCTTGGACATAGACGCAGCTGGGAGAAAGCACTGAAAGTCCCCTGAAAGTGCTTAGTCCCAGGAAACAGCTTCCCACGGCAGTACCCTCGGTAGGAGGAATCTGTCGTAGTAATATCGATGCCAGCGCAAACAACGGTTGTGGGGTCTGGATATTTTTGTCTCTCGCTTAGGTGTATATTCGGGTGCTTCACATCAAAACGGACCTTATATCACATCACGTCGCCGTGGGGAGACGGGTAAAAACCTAAACTCACATGATTCATTTGCAATCATTGTCAAGATTTGGTGGTTGAAAAAACTACGTTTATTTCTTTTTCTTCCCTTTGTGTCGAAATTCAAATTCTATTGTTTTTAAAAACAATAAATGTGGCGGTATCGTTATTTTTGGTTTCCTAATTTGGGAGTCGCTGTCGCTGAAAATTTTAGCCTGATAAAAAGCCTGATAAGTAAAAGTTTAAGCATTTCACAGTTCGTATTTTATTGTTATCAGCTGCGTTTTTGTTCTGGCAATTGTGATAATTTGGAATACTTGGCTAATCACCTCGTAAGTATTATTATTACTCGTGGATATCATATTCTTGTATTATAATTCGGTATTTTTCGATTTCAAGTATTTCCTTCAAATGTTTGGATGCTTAATTACATTTTTATTTATAGATGTACGTTTTACCTCTTAATAAATAAAGAAAAAAAAAAAGAAAAGAAATGCTTACAGCACCTGGTATTCCCAAGCGGTCACCCATCCAAGTACTGACCAGGCTCTACGTTGCTTAACTTCGGTGATCGGACGAGAACCGGTGTTTTCAGCGTGATATGGCCGTAAACGGGAATTGTTACCAAACTAAATACTTTTATTCTTTTGTAGGAAAAGTGTTTCTGTTCATTTCGTTATAGAAAATTTTCAGCGTGATATGGCCGTAAGTAGGTGCTTTATTTTAAATAAAAACGCTTTTTATTCCTATCCTAACAGGTGAGATTTTTTTTCTTTTCCTCTTTTTAAATGTTTTAAACAATTTTTTATTACTTTCTTTTTTCTTAATTTCTCTCTAGTTAAACTGAAAATGATACACAAAAAAGAAGACTAACAAACGAAACCTCTTCCTTCTCTCTTCACCTTCACTGCTATCATAGTATCTTCGTTGTCTTTTCACTTAGTTTATCTTATTTTTTTGTTGTTGTTTTTGCTTTTATTTCTTTTCAAATTCCTTGAGTTTTTTAGGTGTGGCACAAAGTTCTAGCAAGCTTATATTGTTACAAAGTTTTTTGGTATTTATTTCCGTCCTCTAAATCCCTGAAAAACTTAATTCTATCTATTTTCTTCTTCTAAAAAAAGGGCAAATTCTGTCTGAGCGTACGTGTGTCTGGAAAAAAAACAAAAAAAAAAAAAAACTAACTCGGGCCACATTTGCTCTACCTTTTTGGAGTTAGGATGATCTCGAAATTGAAACTCTGCCTTTCATTTGGTGTTTGAACATCCAACATTGGGATTTGTGTCCGGATGACAAGGGAATTAAAAACTTTGAAATAACTGAAAAAAATTAGTAATTTTAAAAATTTAATTCATATTGAATTGATGTTTTACCGCGAGCGATGAGAAGTTTCGTGGCTATTTTTAGCTGATTTTCTTCGGTTTTTTCGCCAACTGGAGCGGTTAGGTCCGAGGGAGAGGTCACGGAGGGCCACGTCTACGCGGTATTGAAGAAGGTTGGCAGAGGCAAGTCGCCGGGTCTGGATGGTTTGCTCTATGAATTGCACTTTTTTTAGTCTGTCGCACATCTTTGTCCCGATTTTGACAGTGGTGTTCAACAACTAGTTTCGGCAGTGGTCCATCCCCGACCGGATTTCGAGGGGTGTGATCACGCTGTTGAAAAAGGGCAATTGTATTGGGCGGGATTTAGATGATTATATAGACCCATAACTCGCCTAAACACAGAGTTAAAGATTTTGGCCAAGATCCTGACGGAGAGGTTGCAGTCAGTTGTCGTGAGTTTGTGGGGGACCCGAGCAGACTTGTGGTGTGATGGGACGAACAATTCAACAAAGCAACCTGCATCTGATCCGCACGATCATAGTGGGAGTAAAAGACGACGAACGAGCCGCGCTGATCAGTCAGGATCAGTCCAAGGCATTTGTACCTGGCTGCTGTCCTGCAGGCTGCCGGATTCGAACCCGACTTCTGCCAGTGGATCAGCTTTGTATCGCAACCCCAGTGCTGTGGTATCGGTAAAATAAAAACTAAACAGGAAGCGGTCGAACGCTATTACGCTGTCTCGGTCGGTCCGACAGGGTTGACCGCTGTCGCCCTTACTTTACGCTTTGGCGTTGAAAACCCTCCATCGTCGGCTGAAGGACAGGGCGTGCAGTCCGGCCCTGCGCTGAATCGCTGTTTTCCCTGGTAGAGCTCGAGCTCTAGGGTCTCTGCGTACGCCGATAACGTATACATTTTTGTGTCGTGCCGTCGCGACATTAAGGTGATACAGAAGGCGCTTGAACGGTATGAGAGGGTGATAGGGGCCAAGATTAACCGTAACAAGTCTTCCGGCTTGCGGTTAGGTGCCTGAAAGGGGGTCGCGCTTTTGGGAAACTTTGGTTGGATTGATGGAAAACTGTGAATTCTTGGAGTGCTGGAGAAGAATTAGTCAAAACTCAAAAGCATAAGCAATAATTTAAAATTAATTTTTGAGAGTTAAATTGAAAGCGAGTAAGCGATTGAGAACGAAATTGAATTTGAAAAAGAAAAATGATTGAATGAATTAAATTTTAATTGTTTCAGAAGCAGCCTTCCACAAACTAACTAAAACAAACTTTTAATTATTAAAAGTTTGTTTTAGTTTGTGGAAGGTTGCTTCTTATAGTTGAAGCCTGAGGAATTTTTGTTTCTGAATTCAAATTGGCATACTTTTTTTTTTTGGCTATTATAGTTTTTTTTTTATTATAAAATAATAAACGAAAATAACACTTCCGATTATTAGTGCACACCATATCACGACAAAAAAAGAAAAAAAAAGATAAAAAGAAGATAATTGCTAAAAAAAATACTATGATTGTTAATGTTGTCTGAGTATTTTTATGCGGATGTTGCGCGATAGGTAAATCCGTAAGCGAGGAACGCCTAACCCCCGCGAACAGACACACTACACACAACTGAGTTTGTAAAAAAAATAAAAATTAATTTATTCTGGAAAAAATATGAAGGACTCGGGGAAAGTTGTTAGAAAGTGAAAAAAAAAAAAAATAACGAAAAGCGAAAATGAAGACGTGGATGGTCGCCTGATGTTGGTTGGGTGATTCGTGAGGGTGTGAGGAAGAAGATGATTTGATTGAGCTAATTTTTTTTATTTTCGATTTAATTTTACTCTTTCTAAGGCAAGTGAATGGCGAGTAATAAAAATAAAATGGTTAAAAAAAGAAAAAAAAATGGCTTCGAATATTAAAAAGTAGCAAAGATAAAAAACAAAACATTAATTCTTGAAAAAGTTTTAGTTGAAGTAAGAAGAGTAAGCTAAGAATAATAAGATGATTAGTTGTTTAGTTTTACGGCCATATCACGGTGAAAAGATCGGTTCTCGTCTGATCACCGAAAGCAACGTCAAGCCTGGTCAGTACTTGGATGGGTGACCGCTTTGGGAATACCAGGTGCTAAGCATTTGTTTTTGTTTTTTTTTAATGTGGAGGTGTTGCTTTATTATTCTTCATAAAATGAATTAACATTAAAAGTGCACTTCAAAAGCCAAATATTTTGGGATATTTTTTTGCAAACGAAAAATGCCAGTGATATTTTTAAAAGAAGTGATACATCGTCGAGTTTTTTTTCACGGTTCAAATTTTAATTATGTGAGAACAAAATCCTAACTTAGCTGATATCAAAATTAATGAAAGCGAAAGTATTAAAAGAAATGCAACGAAAAGTAAATTGTTTTTATTGTTGGGAGCACACTATTTATTTTATTATTTTAAAAAATAAATAAATTTTATTTATTTTTTAAAATTTAAATGAAAATAACAATAGCATTTATTACTTAATCAGACTGGTCAACTCATTAAAAAAATATGGGAAAAATTTTATGAGTACAGTGACTTGGGTACCTCCACTTTTTCGCGGGAAAACAGCATAGCGTAATAAACAAATGCCACAAACTTACCGAAAATAAATTTTTATCGTCAAAACGCTTATGTTATTATTAAGATGAAAGACCAAAGTGTATTTTAATTATTTTTTGATATTTTTTAATATTTTTTAACACGTTCGAAATTTTGGTTAAAGACAGTGTAACCTGGATATAAGAGAGCTGTCGGGACTTGAGAAGTTTCTTATATCCGGGTTTCTCTTATATCCGGGTTTGGTCTATTTTTGTTTAGGTAAGAAAAGAAGTATGGATCTAATTTGGGAAAATCTATCCGGGTTACACTGTAAATAAATTGTACATAAATTTTGTCGATTTTCAGTTGACATTCCTTGAGCTCCGGCATTTAAAATCTAAAAATATTGATTTGTTATATATCCGATCGATTTTTAAAATAAGAATGCAGTTGAAGTTTAAAATATCAAACAAATCAATACCTGACCATTACAGAGTAACTCAGTAATTGGACTTAATTTTCGGCCTTTTTAGCGGGGGCATAAAAAGATCTTTCTTTTTAGTTTTCATTCAATAAGTTTGTTTGCAGCACGAAGAAAATGGATGAGTTTTTTTCAAAAATAAAAACAAAAATTGCTACATTTTTTAAAATATTTGGCAAAAAAATTTGAATTATTGACTAAAAAAAAATCCGTTGAAAAACTTGTGAAAATTCAAAATATGAAAGAAAAAAAAATGCTTACAGCACCTGGTATTCCCAAGCGGTCACCCATCCAAGTACTGACCAGGCTCTACGTTGCTTAACTTCGGTGATCGGACGAGAACCGGTGTTTTCAGCGTGATATGGCCGTAAGCGATGATGCCTTTTTAAGTTGATCATTTTATCCTTGGATGGAAGTTTTTCTCTTCTATAGAATTTTTCAAAAATTATTTTAAAATAATTACAATGTAAAAATATTTAAACGAAAAGTTTTCCGCGTGATGTGGTCTCAAACTATGAATTATACTCCTGAATATTTATTCTTATACAGAATTTTTTTTTCTATTCCAATTGTTTTTTTTTTCTTTTTTATGGAGAAATTATCTTTAACTTCTTTCTCTTTATGTCATTTTTAAACGAAATAAAAGGAAAAAATATCAAGATTCAAAAAATTCCTTCACCCCTATCAAGTAAACCAGAACCTCCTTCGTCCTTATGTCATTTTTATTTTAAATGTTGATTCAGAGATCTGTTATATTCTGAAATCTAAGAAAAAAGGACAATTAAAGAAAATATAATTACTTTTTATTTAGCCACTTATTCAAGTCAACGTTCATTTTTCTAACAGATGGATCATCTTTTTTTGTCTCTCTTTAGTCTTTTCTCCTGAAATTACATTCCTTTTCGTTTCAACATTTTATGCGGCGGTGTCAACCAACAAATTTCCCTTTTAAAATAAAAGTTCCATTCATTTAAGTTCGAATTGAAAGCAAATTATCGTCATTAAATTTGAATATTTTTATTATACGATTATGAGCCGCTATTTAAATATTTGAAATGGTTCCCTTGATGTATATATTTTTTGGAAGGAGGTAACTTTCGGAATGTGTACTGAATACTCTAAGGAAACCACCTACCAACTGTCGAGAGGAGAGATTTAGATCGACAAAGCAAAAACAAAGAAATGTACAGGATGGTCCGAAACTCTTGTCACCTCTTACCTCTCTTCCAAACTGTAGAAGCACATGTCATTCATCTGAAAAAAAATTTTTTTTTATAAGCGGGGTGACAATATTTTTTAGACCACTGTAGATTTAAAAAAGATAATTGGTTAATGTCGAAAGTGTGTGAACGAAAAGTTTTAATTCATGAGTCGATATTTTTAAAATTTAAACGTGGTGATGTTCAATAAAAAAAGTTTGTTTTTGAATTGAAATCTTCGAATTCAGATGCAAAAAAAAAAAGTCGCAGGACAATGTTCTTAATCTTCACTCTTTTTCTGTGTCCTTTTTTTTTTAATTACTAATAGACTCTTAGACTATTAAAAAAACCCTAACAGTGTGAATAGAGACTATTCACAATAATAATCATAATTTTTTACACGAAGAATAATTGAATTTTTTTTTGTTTGATACTTTTTTTCCTTTCCTTTGAAAATGAGATAAAAAGATTAAGGAGTGAAAGATTTCGCCATACAGAAACATGAAAGAGAAAAAATAACTTTTATTTAACTTATATATAACTTTTGTATATTTTTTGTAAAAATAATTAAGTTTTTAGGTCGTAATTTAAGGCCAGATTACGTTGAAAAGGTTTAAGTCTCTTTAAACATTCTATCTAATTTAATTATTTTGAAAAATTCTATAAAAGAAAAGAAAAACGTCACCCTAAGAATAAAATGATCATCTTAGAGTATATCTATCAGCTTACGGCCATATCACGCTGAAAACACCGGTTCTCGTCTGATCACCGAAGTTAAGCAACGTCGAGCCTGGTCAGTACTTGGATGGGTGACCGCTTGGGAATACCAGGTGCTGTATTGATAAAAGTATTAATAAAATTTACATAAAAATGAATGGAAGGTGGTTTTTAGGAACAGGCGATTATTTTTTTTTATTTACTTTGTACGTGTTTTTTTAAAAATTTAAAAATAGCAACAGCATTTCTTAAATAAAGTGGTCTACACGTTAAAAATATGGAAAATTTTGTTTTTGAGAGAAAATAATTGAAGATTACCCCTCCCCACTTTTTTTTAGACCTTCCTTGGGTCGCGACAGTTTGTTATCAGAATCGAAAAATATTGACTTTTTATCGATTAATTATGATTATAGTTGGTCCATAAAGTGTCACCTCAACACCTAACTTTTACTTCCTGTTTTTAGTGGGGACATAGTTTTTTTTTTTTTGTATCAACTAGCAAAACTTCGCTGTTATTACTTTTTAAAAATATTACGGTACGGAATTTTAAGTATTTGTTCATTAATGAAACTACACAGTGTAACTCGGATATAAGAGAGTTGTCGGGACCGGATAAAAAGTCTCTTATATCCGGGTTTCTCTTATATCTGGGTTTGGTCTATTTTGTTTAGGTGTAAGAAGTATGGATCTAATTTGGGAAAATCTATCCGGGTTACACTGTAAATAAATTGTACATAAATTTTGTCGATTTTCAGTTGACATTCCTTGAGCTCCGGCATTTAATTATTTAAAATCTAAAAATATTGATTTATCCGATCGATTTTTAAAATAAGAATGCAGTTGAAGTTTAAAATGTCAAACAAATCAATACCTGACCATTACAGAGTAATTGGACTTAATTTTCGGCCTTTTTAGCGGGGGCATAAAAAGATCTTTCTTTTTAGTTTTCAATAAGTTTGTTTGCAGCACGAAAATGGATGAGTTTTTTTCAGAAATAAAAACAAAAATTGCTACATTTTTTAAAATATTTGGCAAAAAAATTTGAATTGTTGACTACCGAAAAAGCAATTTTATGAAAAAGTGTTGTGAAAATTCAAAATATGAAAGAGAAAAAAAAAAACGCTTACAGCACCTGGTATTCCCAAGCGGTCACCCATCCAAGTACTGACCAGGCTCTACGTTGCTTAACTTCGGTGATCGGACGAGAACCGGTGTTTTCAGCGTGATATGGCCGTAAGCGAAGATGCCTTTTTGAGTTGATCATTTTATCCTTGGATGGAAGTTTTTCTCTTCTATAGAATTTTTCAAAAATTATTTTAAAATAATTACAATGTAAAAATATTTAAACGAAAAGTTTTCCGCGTGATGTGGTCTCAAACTATGAATTATACTCCTGAATATTTATTCTTATACAGAATTTTTTTTTCTATTCCAATTGTTTTTTTTTCTTTTTTATGGAGAAATTATCTTTAACTTCTTTCCCAAGCGGTCGCCCATCCAAGTACTGACCAGGCTCAACGCTGCTCAATTTCGGTGATCGGACGAGAACCGATGTTTTCAGCGTGATATGGCCGTAAGCTGATAAATACGCTTCAAAGGAATCATTTTATTCTTATACAGAAATTTTTTTATCCTCCATTTATCTTTTTATATGAAATTATTTTCCACTTCATTCTTTTTCTTTACCCATATTTACAGAAAAAGTAAAAATAATAAAATTCAAAAAACAATCTTTTTTCGCCACCATCGAAAAATGTCGGGTCTGGTCAGTGTGGAAGATTCCAAATTTGCCAGTTACACCCCGTGGGAAAATGCACTCTTCTCTTGTGGTAATCATCATATACATACATACATACAGACCGTGCGACAAGCATTCATTGGTTAATCTACTCAACACTAGCTCGCTGATTGGTCAGTTCTGACCACTCAAACCGCCTGCACGCGACAAATCTGTTTTCCCGCTTGAGCCGGTCACATGATACACCATCTTAAACAAAACCTTTGCTGCTAAAATGTAACCTTCAAGAACTCTCGTCTTAACCATGCGGTCAGACGTTAAAGAACATTAGCATTTCACGCTAGTACGAACTCTGAAATCTCTTCTGAACTCTTACCAACTTTACCAATCCACAATTCCTAACATGCTAAAGGAACTTATTCTTCTAAACTACAGTTTAAAAATTAATTCACTTTAAGAGCTCAAGTACAAATATTTACAAATCTAAGCGACCTTCAGCTTATATGCATGTCAACCAAACACTAATAAATTCAATTATGTTTTAAACTTTTGAACCATTACATTCTGTCTTGTATTTTATGTGCTATTTTACGTCAAATAAATTGCATTGTGCACGCCACATTGGATAGAGATCCGATATTTTTTACTGTATTCTGAATAGTGGAAATATCGGATCTCAGTATTACTGTGGATTAACAATACTTTCATTTTTTTTTGAGTAATAAGCATGGTTTGAAAAAAAAAAAAAATCAAAATATGAAAGGAAAAAAAAAAGAAAAGAAAAATGCTTACAGCACCTGGTATTCCCAAGCGGTCACCCATCCAAGTACTGACCAGGCTCGACGTTGCTTAACTTCGGTGATCGGACGAGAACCGGTGTTTTCAGCGTGATATGGCCGTAAGCTGGCAGATATACTCTAAGATGATCGTTTTATTGTTAGTTTAACGTTTTTCTCTTCTATAATAGAATTTTTCAAAGCTTTTAAATAAGTATGAGTAAAAAATTTCAAAAAATATTCAAAAAATACTTTAGTGTTTCTTCTCAATAATGAAATATACATTTAACACGAGGAAATTCGTTCTTGTCATGCTATCGATTTTCATGAAGGTACCTATAGGTATGTTCATGAGATCGCTAAAAAAACGCATAGTCTGATGTAAAAGACGTCAAACTCGACGAAAACAAAATTTTTTCGCCAAAAAGGAACCATTTCAAATATTTAAATAGCGGCTCATAAACGTATAATAAATATTCAAAAAATTTAATGACGATAATTTGCTTTCAATTCGAAGTTAAATGAATGGACCTTTTATTTTAAAAGGGGAATTTGTTGGTTGACACCGCCGCATAAAATTTTGAAACGAAAAGGATTTTGAATTTCAAAAGAAAAGACTAAAGAGAGAGAGAGAGAGAAAAAAAAAGATGATCCATCCGTTAGAAAAATGAACGTTGACTTGAATAAGTGATTAAATAGAAAGTAATTATATTTTCTTTAATTTTCCTTTTTTCTTAGATTTCAGAATATGACAGATCTCTGAATCAACATTTAAATGACATAAGAAGATTAAGACAACGGACATGACAAAAGTTGGCAGTTTTTTTTTATGTTGGTGAGGGAGGAAGTTTTATTTTTTGACATTTTTCTTTTTATTTCGTTTATAGGGTGGTCAGAAAATCTTGTCACCCCCCCCCCGCCTCCATGATATGATTAATTATGACTTGTGCTCCTACAGTTTGGAAGAGAGCTAGACGGTCTTTCGGACCACCCTGTGCATTTTTTGGCTCTTCCTCAGTCAATCTGAATCTCTCATCTACACACTAAAAGAAAAGAGTAACACAGCAATAAATGGTGGTTTCTTTCTGAATGAATTCCGAAAGTTACCTCCTTCCAAAAAATATATACATCAAAGCAAAGGGAACCATTTCATTTCAAATAGCGACCGACTCAGTTTATCTGATAACCCTCTCTCTGTCTTTTTAGTTTTTTACAAATACTATCATGGTAATAATTGCTCCGAGGAGCTGCATTCGCTGGTTCCCAGACTTCATGAGTTCAAGCGCCCTACGCTCTCACCCTTTCTCACTGTCGAAACTACTAAAATAAATGTAGCCGTCTCTTCTACTCCAATAGCTTCATGTCTCGCAACTCTCGCCTGTGGAACTCCCTTCCCTATTCCAGTTTCCCTGAGAGCTATAATCTCCAACTATTCAAATGTAATGTCAATCGACATCTCCAGTTGCCTTGATCCACTATCCTTCTCCTCATCCTTTTCTCTATCACTCCTCTATCTGATCTTGCTACAAATTAATAACCCCTTGCGTCCTTGCTTGGGGCGAAACGCTTAAAAAAACGTTACGGTTCGTTAAAGATATTCATATTTTTTTTTTACTTACGATTTGTTTTCTATTCCAACTTAAAAATGAATGGACCTTTTATTTTGAAAGGGAAATTTGTTGGTTGACACCACCGCATAAAATGTTGAAAAAACGAAAAGGGTTTGAATTTCAGAAGAAAGAGAGAGAGAAAAAAAAGATGATCCATCCGTAAGAAAAACGAACGTTGACTTGACTTGAATAAAGTGATTAAAAAAAAAAATAATTATATTTTCTTTAATTTTCCATTTTTCTTATATTTCAGAATATGGCAAATCACTGAATCAACATTTTATTTTTAAATGACATTAGGAAGGATTAAGGAGGTTATTTGATATTGGTTAGGGAGGAATTTTGAAATTTTTCCTTTTATTTCGTTTAAAAAAAAATGACATAATAATAAAAAGAGGAAGAAGTGAAAGATAATTTCTCCATAAAAAAACCCAAATGGAATAGAAAAAAAAAAATTCCGTATAAGAATATAAATATTCATAGTTTGAGATCAGATCAGCCGGAAAACTTTTCGTTTAAATATTTTTACATTGTAATTCTAATTATTTTAAAATAATTTTTGAAAAATTCTATTGAAGAGAAAAACCTCTGTCTAAGGATAAAATGATCAACTTAAGAAGCTGTCTTCGCTTACGGCCATATCACGCTGAAAACATCGGTTCTCGTCCGATCACCGAACTTTAGCAACGTCGAGCCTGGTCAGTACTTGGATGGGTGACCGCTTGGGAATACCAGGTGCTGTAAGCGTTTTTTTTTTTTTTTTTTTTTTTCTCTTTTAGACTTTTTCTTTCATATTTTGAATTTTCACAACACTTTTTCATAAAATTGCTTTTTCGGTAGTCAACAATTCAAATTTCTTTGCTAGATATTTTAGAAACTGGTAGCAATTTTTGTTTTTATTTCTGAAAAAAAATCATCCATTTTTTTCGTGCTGCCAACTTATTGAAAAAGATCTTTTTATGCCTCCGCTAAAAAATCTGAAAATTAAGTCTAATAACTCTGTAAAGGTCAGGTATTGAATTTGTTTGATACTTTAAACTTCAACTGGATTCTCATTTTAAAAAGAAAGAAAACTTAAAAAATGTAAAATTATTTAAACATCTTGTACAAACGGACAGAAACACTTTTCCTATAAAAGAATAAAACTATTTAGTTTCGAAACAATTGTAGCTTACGGCCATATCACGCTGAAAACACCGGTTCTCGTCCGATCACCGAAGTTAAGCAACGTCGAGCCTGGTCAGTACTTGGATGGGTGACCGCTTGGGAATACCAGGTGCTGTAAGCGTTCATTAATTTTTTTTTTTTTTTTTTTGTTTTCTGCTCTATTTCCTTATTTACGCTAAAACATCTTTTTCATATTTTGAAATTTCCTTAAAAATGCTTATTCAGTACTAATTCCTTCGTTGATAAAAAAAAAAAAAAAAAAAAATGTACCGGAAATTTTGCTAGAGTTGGATAATTTTTTTTGGCAAAAATTTTAAGACGGGGCACCAATGTGTTTTATTATTTCGGGAAAAAACTTATCCATTTTTTCGTGATGCCGGGTTATTGCAAATCTTTTTATGCTCCACCCCTCCGCTAAAAAGGCTGAAGATAATTAAGTTCAATAACTCTGTAAAACTAAAAGTCAGGTGGGTAAATTTTGGGTTTTGTTTCCTGAGCGCTAATATCCCTCAAGATTTTTTCCAAAATCGTCATAATTCCGTGCAAATGCACATGCTGAACTCGAATTAACAATTAAATTATGAAGAAACCTTACCGTTTTGGAGTAATCGACAAGAAAAAATATCGACTTCTTGTTGGTCATTCGTCCCCCATTACTGCCATCACAATTACTAATTTACTGCGTACGTAGTACATACGCAGGCGTAATCAGAAAATTTGGCCTATTTAATTTACTTTTACAGACTTTCCTTGCAGAAAATTACTACGCAAAGAAATGTAATTTACTACAAAATTACTACATAAAGAAATGTAATTTTTTTTTTTTTTTGTAAGTGTAGTGTAGTTTTATAACAAAAACAAATTAAATAATACAACAGAACCTTTTTTTCCGTTTTGAATAGCAAAAAGAATTTACTACTGAATAGTCAATTTTAGAAAACTATGTGGAAATTACTTTAAAGAAATTTCAAAATATGAAAGAAAATGTTTAAAAAGAAAATTAATAAATATGTTACAGCACCTGGTATCCCCAAAAAACGGTCACTTATCCAATTTCTGACCAGGCCCGACGCTGCTTAACTTCGATGATCGGACGAGAACCGATGTTTTCAGCGTAATTAATTATAATAACCACCTGAAAAAAAAAGTTTAACTTAATCCTTTTTTTTACTTTAAATTTTTCTTACATAACATTTAGGTTTTTGTCTATTTTTTAATATTCGGAAGCATTTTTTGTTTTTAACCTTTTTTACTCGCCATTCACTTTGCCTTATAAAAAGAAAATTACATCGAAAATAGAAAAAAACTAAAAACTATCAAATCTTCCGACATCACAAATCTTGCGGCATCAAAGCACCATTTTCACTTCTCTTTTATTTTTTTTCTTTATTTTTTTTTTTTTTTTATTTAAAAAAAAAAAAAAGAAAAAAAAACTCAATTTTTCCCTAGTTCTTTATATTTTGTACGCCTTTAAATTGTTAAAATTTCCCACAATAAATTAATTTTTATTTTTTCTGCACTTACCACTGCGTTGGCCGGGGGTTGAGCGTTACACAACGTTCACTGTTTTCACGTACGGATTACCTATCGCACAAAAATACTCAATCAATAATTTAATTTACTTGTGACGATGTGAAAATCATGAGGATTATCTGCATTTATTTTATTCCTCATTTTGGAAACATTAAAAAACATCCTTTCAAAACAAACGAATTAAATTCGAAAATTTATGAACACAAAAAAGGACTGAAGGGTAAAAAAAAAATTCCTCGATGTTTTCTGTTGAAACTAACAATTCTTAGCAAATAGAAATTTGGTAATATAAACAAAAAATGAGGAATAAAATAGTAAATGCAAATAACCGCACGAATTTTGCACTTTCACACCATCACGACAAGAAAATGTAAAATAATTGCTAAATTGACTGTGAGTATTGAGTATTTTTGTGTGGATTGTTGTGCGATAGGTAATCCGTAAGAGAGAAAAGTGTAACGCTCAACCCCGCCGAACATAGTTATAAATTCGGGAAAAAAATTTTATTCTGGAAAAATTTAACAATTTAAAAAAAAACGTAATAAATATGAAAATCTTGGGAAAAGTTAAATTAAAAAAAAAAATGACATTATAATCAAAAAATAAAAACACGGGGGATTTGTGATGGCGGAAGCGGGAAGAAAGATCATTTGAGGTTTTTTTTTCAATTTAATTTACTTTTTCTAAGGCAAGTAAAAAGATTAAAAATACAAATGCTTTTTTTTTAATATTTAAAAAGTAGAAGAAAAAAAAAATCACGTTATACTTCTTAAGAAGAATAATAAAAGTTAAAATTATAATGATTAAGTTATATAAGAATTTTAATGCTTACGGCCATATCACGCTGAAAACACCGGTTCTCGTCCGATCACCGAACTTTAGCAACGTCGAGCCTGGTCAGTACTTGGATGGGTGACCGCTTGGGAATACCAGGTGCTGTAAGCGTTTTTTTTTGTTTTTTTTTTTTCTCTTTTAGACTTTTTCTTTCATATTTTGAATTTTCACAACACTTTTTCATAAAATTGCTTTTTCGGTAGTCAACAATTCAAATTTCTTTGCTAAATATTTTAGAAACTGGTAGCAATTTTTGTTTTTATTTTTGAAAAAAAATCATCCATATTTTTCGTTCGTGCTGCCAACTTATTGAAAAAGATCTTTTTATGCCTCCGCTAAAAAATCTGAAAATTAAGTCTAATAACTCTGTAAAGGTCAGGTATTGAATTTGTTTGATACTTTAAACTTCAACTGAATTCTCATTTTAAAAAGAAAGAAAACTTAAAAAATGTAAAATTATTTAAACATCTTGTACAAACGGACAGAAACACTTTTCCTATAAAAGAATAAAACTATTTAGTTTCGAGACAATTGTAGCTTACGGCCATATCACGCTGAAAACACCGGTTCTCGTCCGATCACCGAAGTTAAGCAACGTAGAGCCTGGTCAGTACTTGGATGGGTGACCGCTTGGGAATACCAGGTGCTGTAAGCGTTTTTTTTTTCTCTTTTAGAGTAGACTTTTTCTTTCATATTTTGAATTTTCACAACACTTTTTCATAAAATTGCTTTTTCGGTAGTCAACAATTCAAATTTCTTTGCTAAATATTTTAGAAACTGGTAGTAATTTATGTTTTTTTTTTTATTTCTGAAAAAAAATCATTCATTTTTTTCGTGCTGCCAACTTATTGAAAAAGATCTTTTTATGCCTCCGCTAAAAAATCTGAAAATTAAGTCTAATAACTCAAGGTCAGGTATTGAATTTGTTTGATACTTTAAACTTCATCTGGATTCTCATTTTTAAATCAATAACAAATCAATATTTTTCTAATTAAATGTCGCAGCCCAAGGAATGTCAACTGAAAATCGACAAAATTCAAAATTATTTACTCATAAAATTTTTCCTATATTTTTTTAATGAGTTGACCAGTCTGGTTCAAGGTTACTAATGGGAATGCTATAGTATTGTTATTTTCATTAATTAAATTTAAAATAAATAAATGTTGTGCTCCAGACAATAAACACAATTTACTTTTCGTTGCATTTATTTTTTGACACTTTCTTATTACTTTCTTATGACACTTTTATTAATTTTGATATCAGCTAAGTTAGGATTTTGTTCTCGCAGATGTGATAATTTGGACTGCTAAAAAAACTTAAAAGCCTAAAACTTACAATCACTTCTTTAAAAATATCACTGGCATTTTTCGTTTTCAAATAAAATTTCCAAAAATATTTGGCTTTTGAAGTGCGCTTTTAATATTGATTCATTTTTTTCTTATATATCTATGAAGAATAATAAAGGAACACCTCCACACACACAAAAAAAAAATGCTTACAGCACCTGGTATTCCCAAGCGGTCACCCATCCAAGTACTGACCAGGCTCGACGTTGCTTAACTGCGGTGATCGGACGAGAACCGGTGTTTTCAGCGTGATGTGGCCGTAAACGAAGAAGTAGCTTTAATTTAACTATTTTATTTGTAGCACATGGGATTTTTCTTTTTTACTTTTTTATATTGAATATTTTTTATATTTTTTCCTTTTCTTTTTGTTTTTTTAAAACTTAAATGAAATGGAAAACCAGTGTTTTCAATGTGACAGAGCCATAAACGAGAGCTTAATCAAAATTACAAATATTCATTTTTTTAAATTTTAACGGCAATAACTGTGTACCATTTGTTACTGCCACAATTTTGTATATTTACAAAATAAATCCCCTGTATCATTTGGTGTGGTTATTTTCACGTCCAAAATGAACGGGACGACCTGGCTATTTAAATCCCCCCCCCCCCGGACCTACTGTTATTCCAAGCATCTTCCCTTTTTTTATTTTCCACTCTGTTTCCATCTCTCTCCTTATTTTTTTTTGTTCTGATAAGCAAATTAATTTTGAATGCATTTTCCAACCTATTTCAGACGTAAATGCAAAAATCATGAATTCGTTTAACTCGAGTGACCTCCCTTAATATGAAATCAACATGGCAGATGCCATTGGATTGTGATTGAAATAATGAAAAACGCTTAGTGTTTTTTTTTTTTTAGGTATGGATAAGTTCATAAATAAAATGAAACGAAAAATACCGGACGAAGAAAATGAATTCTCTATTGTTGCTGGAAAAAAATGCAGCCTTGAGAAAACTGAAAACAAAAACTCCTTAAGTATGTTGTTTCGTTTTTAAAATCTTTTTTTTACTTTTCCAATTTTTCTTTGAAATTTAAAAATGAATAAAAAAAAAAATTAGACCTTTTTAAATAAAATCATTCCAAGTTATAGTCATTTTAAATCATTTAGAATAGATGAATTAATCATAAAAATTATTTTTTTAAACCCAAGAAGATAATTCATTTACTTTTTAAAGGCCATAGGCAACTAAATTAATTTCTGAATTACTTTCTGGATAAGTTTTAAAAACTTTTTTTTAAACTCCATTGACAGGTGGTCGGACAAAAAACGAAATCGTGTTTACTGTTTTTTTTTGTTTGAATTGACTTTTTAAAAATAAATGGAATCATGACCATTTAAATTTCTTGAATATTTTTTTATCGCTATACCTTAAAGCCCCTGCCTTAAGTAGCGTGAAATAATAAAAGAAAGTAAATAAAATAATAAAAATAAAGAAGCTGCCCTCAACAAGATTTGAACTCACAAAAAAGACGCAAATATTTGCAATACTTTTTTTATTTTAGCCCATTCGCTGACACAAAAAACAAGTTGTTTTTTTTTTAAAGAAAACTTGGTTAAAAAAATGATTAAAAAATAGAACTAATAAAAAAAAAAAAAACATTTCGGTCTTTCCTAAAAAAAAGTTTGTCTAATAAAACTTTGTGTTTTTACTTTTTATATCAAGTTTTTGGGTCATTTTTTTCATGTCATAGTTTCGATGGAGCAATGCAGAAATGCTCTTTCTTTTTCACCAGCGAATTCATGAAGGTACCGGTTTTAAAAATAAAAATGTCATCGACATTCAAATTATCCTGAATTTTGCTTGTAGCACTGTCGTAAATATGTAATAAACATTTTTTTATTCGTTTTTTTTTTTTTTTTTTTTTTTTTTTTTTTTACCCCAAATACTCTGTAAGTGTAATTTGACGATAGCTCCCTTTTCTTCTCTTGTCGTATTACAACAGGAATAGACATAAAAAAAATAAAAATAAATGTGCTCGCCTAGAAAAAAAATATGTCGGAGCCTACGACACTTTGCCTGTCTTTTTTTTCCCTCAAATTGAAACCCTAATAAATAATTGCCTTGCTGTTCTTTTTTTTTTTTTTTTTTCCTACATATCCATACTGGAGAAGCCAGTTGTCAATTGTCAACATCCTTTTTTTCTATGTCCCTTCAGATTGTGGAGAACCATAGCGGTTTTTTTTTTTTCTGTAGCTCTTAGTTAAGTTTTGTTTCTTTTTAGTTTTTTACTATCCTTCATAGTCCCTACACTATATTTACATTCGGGCTATCTATTGTCTTCATTTTTGTTTGTTGTTGTTACCACGACGTTTCGGCTGTTCCTTCGGTCGTCATCGGGTATATCGATCTGGGTAACCTGAGCTGATCACTTATTCAATCTATGGGAGTAGAGACTGTTCTTTTTGCACTGCCCATGTCTAGGAATATTATCGTTCTTATTTTTTAGTACTGCACAGTTATTGAGCGCCCTTTTCCACTGGGTCCAAGTACACACTGCTCGGCCCAGGGATTGAACTCACAATTACTATGTCACCTCTTGTCTTATGCTTTGATCCAGTAGGTTGTTGTCCCATAGAACCAAAAAAGGATTCCTTCTGTTACCCAGATTGATGATAACCAGAAAGGTAAACGTTAACGGTTAACAACAACAGAGATGAGAACATTTTTAGTCTGAATGTAAATAAAGAAATTCCTAGTTCCTGTACTACCAACAACTATTTACTTACATAAGTAGATATAGGTTATTTCTCACTTCTCTCTTCCTTTCAGTATGCACTTGTGAGTGTCAGATTATCAAAGCCCTCTTTCTTCATTAAATGTTGTCAATATCTTGGAATATGAGTATGCCAGATCAGCAGAGCTTCTATTTTAATAAAACAAAAATAATTCAAGCTTGTAAACTGTATAAACTAAAGTAACCTTGGAGTAAATAGGTCGTGAGATTACCCTACTTGTCTACTGAGAACTTTTCATAATGACCACTAGATGGTGTTGCCAAATTAGTATATAAAGAAAAGGGCACAAAAGTATCGATCTCTTCTCTTTCTTTTCACATAGGATTCTGTAGAGACAAGATGTGGGTTCCCCTCTGGGGGAGCTTTTGGTAATCAACAAACCACATATTACCGAACACAAAAGTACACCGCATACAAATACTCTAAGTTTACTTGACTACTCACAGGCATATGTACTAATTCTACTAAACCAACAAAGAACTTTTTTCAAATGTTAGTTTCAATCTTTCATATAAACTTTACGCATACCCACGTATGAAAAAAGAACATCTCTACATACACATATATGAAAGAAGACATCGCTACACGCACATGAAAAAGACATCTTTACACACATGCATACATATGAAAAAGGCATCTATGTATACACATGCACACATGAAAAAGACATATACACACAAATATCTATCTATCTATCTATCTATATATATATATATATATATACATACATGCATACACACACACATACATTATATATATATATATATATATATATATATATATATATATATATATATACACACACACACACACATGGTGGAGGCATGGTAGAGTAATGGATAGTGATTTGGATTGAGTGAGCTGAGTTTGAATCCATTACATTCACTTATGTATGAATCCTCTTCTTCTTTCCCCCCAGATATGGGTAAATAGCAGGTCAGACTGGGTTCTATAGCTTTGGGTGCCAACCAGTCAAGGAAAAGGAAAAACTGTGGATTCAAAACTGACCTGAAGTGGGTTGGGCTCTTTCAGTCTATCTTGCCCAAGAAACACCACTTCTACTGTGGCTGCAGTACATGTGGTGCTCATTGATATGGGATAAAACAAAATATATATACACGCACACACAATAGGTCACTTTTTGAAGAGGTTAAAAATCATGCATTTTTGATGACCAGTTATAGAGGTAAATTTTTTTTCTGGAGGGATTAAAATTTATGCAAACAAATTCTAGGATCACATTATACATGAAGTCAACTTATACATGAGTATGTACGGTAAGAATTATGATTCATCAAGAAAATTCAATGAGTTAAACCTGTGAAATTTTCTGAGGTATTGTTAGTTGCATATTATTACTATTTTTATTACTTCAAATGTTATTTTTAGTGGATTTGGAGATTTGAGTAGATGCTCTGTATTTATTTTATCTGTCATCTGCACATTCAAAAAAAAAAAAAAAATTACTAAAAGAAAATTTCATTTGAAGTCGTAAAAATAACCCAAATTAAAAAAATAAAATCCATTAATTCTTTAGAAGTTGCTTATATTATTATTATTATATAAATATATCATTGTGATTAGTTGATTTTGTTTTTTTAATGGCTTATCAACAATTTTCAGGTTATTTAAAGCCAGAAAATAATTTTAAATTGTACTAATTAACCCATAGCTGGGAGGAAAAGAGATGGATTCATACCTTTCCCAATAGCATTCATGGATAAGTGAATATAACAAACCCAATGGGAATTAGAACAGCTCTCTGATTAACAATTCTTGAGCCATTATCCATTACGTCACCCACATATGGCACATCCAAGCTTACAGCACCTGGTATTCCCAAGTGGTCACCCAAATTTTGCTTAACTTTGGTCATTGTTTCAGGAATGGTGTTTTGAACGTTTTGTGGCCATAAGACTCATTGACTGTGATCAGCACAACAAGTACATTGGTAGTGATGGTTAATGGGCACCATCAGCAATGTATCTAAACTTCCATATTGTTTATATCAGCCAGAACCTTAACTGTCACTATAAGAAAATGTCAGTTGCCATTCTCTGTATACCAGGGCTTCCCAATCATTTGGTGTCATCGCCCATTTTCACATGGAAAAATTTTCCACCGCCCACCTGTATATTAAATATTCAAAAGCATACCAACATTTTTTGGTAAAAGTTTGTTACTGGTTCATAAACTGATTTTATGATGCAGTAAAAGATACCAAAGGGAAGTAATAATTAACACTGACTTAAGTGGCATCTGCTGCTACTTCCGTATTAAACAAATGGAAGCAAACTTGCCAATTAAAAACTCTAGATAATTTAGTTTTATGGTTAGGGTTAGTGTTGCAAATGCTGACAAAAAATGAAACAATATTTGTTCATAATTATAAAATTAAAAATAATATACACTAGAAGCTAATAAAAATTTAGCAAATATTTTTTTATTATGCCTAATACTGAAGAACTATTTGCATGTTAATGACTGTTTGCAAAACTATAGAAAATACCAAAATATTCCTTGTTTATGTGGATATTTATATATTATCTAGAAATGTAAACTAGTTATTTCCATTTAGCCTTCTGTTTATTTTTTATTTTATTTTTTTTGTTTTCTATACAGGTTCTTTGTATATCTTCTCAACCTAACTAACAAATCCTTAAAAAATATCTAGCCAGATTTTGGGAAGTGGGTCGAGCAGACAACTTTTCACCATGTCATCATATATAATTGGATTTTGTCTAAAGTGATCTACCAATGAGAACTTTATTTTAGCATTTATAGATATGGATACTTTCGATCAATCAATTCCATGAATGATTTTGGTTTCAACTGAGCACATTCTAGTGCAGAGTTCCCAACCTTTTTTTGCATCATCACCCACTTTCACATGGAAAAATTTGACACTGCCCACCTGTATAGCAAATATTCAAAAGAATACCAATTTTTTTAATTTTTTTTTTGTAAAAGTTTGTTACTGGTTCATAAACTGAATTTATGATGTAGTAAAAATATCAAAGGGAGGTAACAAATAACACTGACATGTGGCAGGGGCTGCTGCTACTACCATATTAAAGAACAAATGACAGCAAACTTGATCATTGATAACTATATATATATATATATATATATATGAAATTTAGTTTTGTGGTTATGATTGCAAATGTTTGCAAAAAATTAAACAATTTTTGTTCATAATTATAAAATTAAAAAGAATATATATTACTAGCAACTAATAAAAAGTCGTCAAATATTTTTTCTGTTATGTCTAAATACTAAAGAACTCTTTGCATGTTAATAACTCTTCTTGTAACTATAGAAAATACCAAAATATTTCTTATTTGGGGCAAATATTTATATCTTATCTAGGATTATGACCAACTTATTCCATTTAACCTACTGTTTTTCATAGTAAAAGTCCTTTGTGTATCTCCTTTAAATATTTTCGTCCAGGTAGCATATGTTGAAATACCTTTTTAATACTCAAAATCCTATATTGCTCACCATTTTCTTTTCAGTTGTGCATCATTGACACAACAGCTTAAATCACCCACTGGTGGGCAATATCACCCAGGTTGGGAAACCCTTGTGTACACAAAGTTGTACGTCAATTTGCTGCATGCTTATTTATGTATTTGTGTGTATATAAAGAAATTAATGTATATCTATCAAACTCATAGGATATACTGAAGGCAAGAGACACACACAACTAGTAACAGAGCTGAGAATCTTCTGTGAATGGATGGTAGAACAGGGAATGGAAATGATAGTAAGGGAACAAAGGATAGGAAGTTGTGTTATTTCGTCTGAGGAATTATTTGAATGTTAATGACCCTCCTGAAAACTATAGAAAATAACAAAATATTCGTTGTTTGCAGGGACATTTTATTTAGGAATGTGAGTCAGTTATTCTCATTTAGCCTCCTGTTTTGTTTGTTACAGATTCTTTGCATAATTCCTTTGAATTTATATATATATATATATATATATATATATATATATATAATTTTTTTATTTTTTTATTTTATGGTAGAATATGTTGAAATATCTTTGTAATATTCAAAATTCTATATTGTCCATCTATATTTCCAATTGTCCACTATTTTTTTTGTTCAGTTGCTCATCACACACCCACCAACAGATGAAATCATCCAGGTTAGGAAACCCTGCTGTATACTGAAATAATTAACATTTTCAGTACCAGGATTCATTGTAATATTTTAACATCTGTGTTTCAGTTCCTTTGGTCTGGAAGAAACTGCAAGCCGAAGATCTTGACTGTGATTACACTCTGTTATACTCCAAGGCTGAGGCTGATGCATTATTGTCAGAGTGTGAGCAGACAATCTCCTACAACACAGGTCAGCTAGCTCGGGTGCAGGTATTTGGCAAATGGCATGATATTCCGCGAAAACAGGTAACTGTCAGTGTTTAGCTTAGCATTCTACGAGTAGCTAACAAATAACTGTATTTGACAGCAAATAAAACATATTTTGTTCCCAAAAAATGATTTAATAAATTACTCTGGGTCTTAACTATGAAGTTGAGGCTTCCCATAAGCTAATTTCATCTGCAACACTCACTACAATAGGTTAAAATTTTACATCAGATGGTCAGTTCTAACTAGCCTGACTCCATAATATTATTTATAGAAATAGCATTATCATCATTTGCTACTACTATTACAAGAAGAAGATTGATTGTTTGTTTTTTATGACTTATCAACCTTTTGCAGATTCTCTAAAACCAGAAATATTTTTAGATTGTAAGAATTTTTTGTGAATAATAATGATTTATTGATACAAGTCCTAGTATTTAACCCATAGCTGGGGGGAGAGGTGGATTTGTACTTTCCCCAGGGTTATTTGCACATAATTGAATATAATGCACCAGTACTCATTTGCTCACAGAAGTTAAGAAGTTTTGAGCCTGGTCAGTAGTTAGATGGGGTTCTGTTTAGAAACACAAGGTACTGTAAACATTAGGGAAGCAACCCCAGTAGAAAAGAATTTGATTTTGATGGATTTATTTTTTTTTGCAGCTTAACAACCTTTTGCAGATTATTTAAAGCCAACAAATATTTTTGGATATAAAAAATTTTGGGGGGGATATATGATTTACTGATACAAGTCCTCGTATTTAACCCATAGCTGGGGGGAAGAGGTGGATTCATACCTTCCCCTGAGGTATTTGCACATAAGTGGGCATAACAAACACAACTGGAACTGATCAAACTCAACTTTGCTTAACTTTGGTGATCATACAAGAACCGTTGTTTCAATTTGATATGGCCATAAGCCAGAGCAAAAGAAAAGTAATTATAACAAAATGCCTGTGACATTCTGTTTTGTTATTGTAATTATGTTGAATATTTTCACAAATGTGATTTCTTGCTTTATGTTCAGCTTTATTGCAAGCTTGCTTTTCATAAAATGTTTTCTACTTTGTTTTCTCTTGCATTATTTCCATTTTTGAAATGTTTTTTTTACTTTCATCTGTACTGTTTGCTTGCTTTTTATATACAGTAAGGTTTTCTTCCATAGTTAAAAGTAATAGCTTACTTTAAAATTTGCTAAAACATTTTTTCCTGCATATGTCTTGCTGAACTGGAGATGTATCTAATATGTCCATGTATCTTTTATGCCATCAAGTGTGGTAGCTTTTTGGAGTTTAGTATTTTTGGCATAAAATATAGCTGTAAAACATAAATGATCTGGAAAAAAAACAACTTCCTTATTTCCCCTGAATTCCCTGTTGTTACTGGAAGAAAGTGCTGCCATGAGAAAATTGAGACATCTTTAAATAGCTTTTGTTCTGTTTGTTAAAATAAATCTTGACAAAGTTTTCATCAATGAATAAAGATATTGTTAAAGCAGAGAGGGTTACTGAATGATGAATAACCAAAATGGAGGTTGGAAATGAAAATGGTCATCTTTATAACATCAACAAAATACAATACTTGCCAGCGGCATGAAGTAGATAAACCACTGCTAGTAGTGGACTACTTAGATAGCATATTACCCACCACTTACAATAGTGTCTAACATATTTATGAGGATTGGGATATACCCATTAGTGTTCATAGGTACACGGTATATAACAAATATATAAATCTTTTAAAATCATTCCACATTTAGTCATTTTTTTAATTATTTTAAATTAATAACTGAATTAAGAATATAATTTATTTACATTTTAAAAATAATTTGCTAGACAGCTACATTAATTCCAAATAACTGTCATATATATATATATATATATATATATATATATATATATCTCATTTCACCTCAAGCAAGGCAATAAAAAATGAAAATAATGATTTACATTGTATGTATAAATTAAGAAGACAGAAAGTAACGATTGACATTGCATTTAAATTTTTGAAGATCAAATTTGACTGGGAAGCAAGATGCCATAAAAGAGTTCTACAAATAAGAAGTGCAAGAGAAGAAACTGTTAGCATAGAACTTATGGTTGCATCTAGTCATTTCAGCTGTAAAATTGATAAGACCTTGCTGCTAATCTAGTACTGAGCTTAAATTTATAAAGTCTAGATACCACAGAAAAAAGTTCATCACAATATAATGCTATCCATAAAAAAATTAAAAAAACAAATTCTGACATTGATAGATGGTGTGTTTTTAAAAAGAAAGAAAAATAACCTGAATTGTCTTAATTAGGTTGAACTTCTCTAAGAAAAAGGAACTTCCTTATGATCATTTAATTAAGAAAAGCTTTTGAAAGTTAAAAGGTTTACATTAAAATTTGGCCTTTATGTGACAGTATGATTGTGACCCTCACATAGGGTCACAATCATAGGGGAAAGTTGTGATTTTATCCCACTCTCAAGGGTTTTGTGTTTTAAGACCAGCAGGTCTAGGTGACATTCACTTTACTGAAAAGAAACAAACGAATACCATTTTTTTGTGTATAATAGGAGAAATTTTCAGTGAAAATGCAAGACTAAAAAGAGGGGTTTGTATTATACACAAGTATACGTTTTCATTTTTACTCAGCTTAAAAAAAACTCTCTTATTTGAAACAGCAAGATTGTAAATGCACTCAATCAGCACAATAGATAATAAAACGCAAAGTAGGCAGATGTAGATAATAATTGTTTACATAAGGTATTTGATATGTCGGCCATATTTGTTCTTTGGGAATCAGCGTAACTGAACATCTTTTATCTCAAAGACAGGAAATTCAGCAAATTTGATTAAAAAAAAGTTAATAAAGGTAATACACAAGATCTGTCATATGTTCTGGCAACATTAATATTATGACAAAGCAACTTTTCCTGTAAATTTGAAAATAAATTTTGAATCTGAAATTAGAAAAAGAAACCTTAAATAGGTAAACAACCAGTCCATTTCTATTCATTAATATCGGGAAAAATTAAATATTTTAATGACATATATGTATGACATTGAGATTTTAATGGATAATATGGTAAAACTTTAAAAAAAAATTAACACTGAGATGGCTGGGTCATATTATAATCTATATAATATATTCTTTATTTTTAGCTTCAGAAACATGTAATCATATTATACTCAAGTCATATTATACACGTTGAGGTAGGCAAAGATATGCTAAAAGGATGAGTTGAAGGGATGATATTAATCTGACATGGTAGAAGTTGTCCTAAGTGTCACCTACCTACACATCCCAACCAAGCAAACAAAGCTTTGAATAAAATACCTAAATATATTTAAAATAGGGTTCGAATCTTTATATATATATATATATATATACGGTGTAACCCGGATATAAGAGAGTTGTCGGGACCGGAGAAGAAGTCTCTTATATCCGGGTTTATCTTATATCAAGTTTTGGTCTATTTTATATACATTAACACATGCTCTAATTTGGGACCAGATAAAAAACTCTCTTATATCCGGGTTTCTCTTATATTCGGGTCTCTTATATCCAGGTTACACTATATATATATATATATATATATATATATATATATATCTATATATACACACACACACACACACTGTTAAATAACATAAAATGTATCTAATTTTGGTGTTTAGTGTGTAACATTTAAAAATTTAAGCATTACCATGTGTTTGACATATGAATATATTTAAATTTATGATCACCATTCGAAAATTAGAAAAGTAAAAATAGATAAATCATATATATATATATATATATATATATATGAGATAACAATATATATTTTTATATATCAAGAACAATATTGAAGTCCTAAAACATGAAATGCATCACAAGAAAACTTTTTCCACTTTGCATTACATTTTTCCTCAATATATATATATATATATATATATATTAAATATTCGTTAATAATATTTATCAAGTTTTTAATATGTGATAAATATAGTCACAGTTTAACATAATCCTTTTGATGTTTTCACCCTGCCCTTCCAAAAAATGTATTTAATATATAATCGAGTAATTTATAAATAAACATAAACAATCGATATGTTTGTATATTACCAATTATACAATACTTAGAGAATTCACTAATGATGAAATTTTATATAAATGTGTGTGTGTATGTATATATGTAAAAAAAAAAAAAAAAAAGAAAAAAACATTAACTGGTGCAAAATTTAAATTTTCTGATGTTTCTAACAAAACTAGCATGTTAAGAATTCAAAATTTGGGAGTTAGTATTTGTTTGCTCAGAATGAGTATAAATGTAGGATTTGATAATTAGTTCAATTGATTTATCAAACATTTGACTGATGAGCATTTCAATACAAAACTCTTGAATCGACTGACCAGATAAGTCACATGAACTTTTCTTGATTTATTGAATATTATAGCTCCTGTTATCTATTGAGCATTTTTTGGTAGCAGTTCTCCTAGCCTGGAAACACATTCAATTCTTGTTATTTTTATGTATTTGCTCAATTGACTTATAGAGTAAATTATAATTTATAATATACGTACTTTGTATTATTTACAATATAAACTTTTTATATGATTAGCAGTTACATAATTATTTACTAAATTCCATATGTAACTTTGTGTGTGTGTGTATATATAAATTTAATATTTATTTTAAAATTATAGCAATGAAAGTATAATTTATTATGAAACAGAATCTATATTTTAATTCCAGGTTGCCCATGGAGACCCAAATTTATCATATACTTTTTCTGGTAATACTGTTCCAGCTCATCCCTGGAAACCATTACTAAATAAAATTCGCGAAAGGATCACTGAAGTGACTGGATACACCTTTAACTTTGTTCTTATTAACAGGTAAGTTCATATTGTTTTATTTTGTATGCATGTATGTAAGAATGAATAATTCATACATATGAAAATGTGTGTGTGTATATATATATATATATATATATATATATATATATATATAAAAATAATTATTTAAACAAGAAATCACTAAAAAATTGAATACAGTGAGTCCCCATATTCACAGGGGTTAGGGACCAGAATCAGCTGCAAATAGTTAGAATCCATGAATACTTGTAACCCCACTAAAAAGTGCTTATAAGTACCCATTTTGATTGTTAAAACCCCATATGCCTTAAACTTTCATCCTAAATACTTTAGAAACATTTCAGAACCTTTTTAAAACATTTTTGAATAATAGTATTGGTGACCATACACTTAGCGTAAATTTTCTTTCATATGTACAATAACCGTTTTAATTATGTACAGATCAATACAACCATTGAAAATACTGTATAAAATGTGTGTAACAAGACATAAAATATAAAGTTTAAAACATTTTCTAAAAACAAAACTATGATGATGCTCCCAGTCTTAACATAAGCCACTTTTAAGACCACAGCCCCTAACAATGCCCAAGCACTACGGATATTTTTGCATTTGTTTTTTTACAATGAAGATGTACAATTCTGCCAATTTTTACCATAAAAATGGACCGTTATATGTTTTAAGTCATTTAAATAACAGGAAAATAATACAAGAATGTTTTAAATATGTTCTATCGAAAAAAATACACAAATTGAGGGAGTTCTCCGTGAAAAATTTGTACATATATTCTTCAGAGAAACATGTGAACAGTCTCCGCAAATAACAAGTACATATGTTCTAAAGAAAAATCCACAAATGTGTGAAGCCACAAATGCTGAAACATGAATAGGTGGGAGCTCACTGTACACCTATTCATGTTCAAAAACTTTAGAAACCTCTAGAGTTTTCAAGAAAAAATAGCCTTAAAATAAGTCTTCTCTCTGAAATCTGAAATAACATTGTTACATTATTTTTGACAGTCAGAGCCAAAAGATAGAAGGAAACGGAATAATGAGAGAGACTTTAAGGAGACAAGAAAATTATGAAAAGAAATAACCATGACATTCTACACAGGTACATAGATACATACACACACACAAAGAAAAAAAATCAATCTTGAACCAATAAAAAGTGCCTAAATTATTTTTTTTAACTTAATATAAAAATAATGAAAATAAGAAAATTGACAGACAACTGCTGATACCACTTGATTAGTGGATAGAACAGTTACACAAAGGTCCATCTAAGAAATTTTGGAGTCAGGGTGTTGAATATAACATCAATCAATTAAGTGACAAATTTTATGTTTGTATTAATCCTATATATATATATATATATATATATATATATATATATGTGTGTGTATGTACACACACACACACACACACACTAGATAAAAAAAAAACACCCTATCAGGTGTCATTTAAGCTAGCTCTTTCAGAGGGCTCTTGATCGGGCATTTATCACAATAGGTAGGAAGGAGTAGATGTGAATATCGACAATAAACTACAGAAGAACTCAAAATTGAACACTGATTTAAATATTGCGTTAATATTTAAGCTTATCTTTTAAGAGTTCAGCAATAATTCTGCTGCTGCCACTTAATTTAAAGACAATTTGATGTATGTAGGTCCTTACTTTTTATCCAGACAATTATTTTTATTTCATGGGTGACTTTCACAATTAATTTTGATTATTCCCAAATTTATTTCCAAGTTATAAAAATTGTTGTACAAAAAATTTGTTGTAAAAAAAATCATGTAAAAAAAAACAAAACACTGAAAACAATTGCAGTAATGAAAATTTGGGAATCCCAAATTTCAGGATTGTGGGTCTGGATCTGGCCCAGAATGGTTTTAATTTGCTCACAGAGTTTGGCCTGATTCCAAAATGGTATGATATGTTGGGCTACAACCATTAGGAGTAAAATTGAAAAAGTGTGGCACAGACACATTTTCCTTTATTATATATATATATATATATATATATATATATATATATATATATATATATATATTTGTTGACCATTTAATATGAACAATATGATCCAATCAGAGACTAGAGATCAAACCTTTTAGTATTAACAAGCTCCAGGGAATTTATTCTGAGCAACAAAATGGCCATAAAAATGGGGTATAATTTATTTTCATTTTTATCTAATACATACATGCATATATGTATTTAATTGGATTGATGTGAGTTTGTGATCCTGGGTTTCACACTTTTGTGATCGTCAGACAAACTGATAAATTTTTAAAATTTGGATTTATGTAGGGTTGTGTATATTGGTGTTTTTATGGAAAAAAATGAGTGTATGGGTGTGTATGTATGTTTGCATAAGTATGAGTGGCATCCCGACGACAATTTTAAAAAATTGTCGTCAGGATGCCACTCATACTTATGCAAACATACATACACACCCATACACTCATTGACATATGCACACACACACACAACACACACACGCTCACCCACCGGAGCTCACACAAACATAAACATCTCTGAACAGTATGGAACTTGGTATATATATATGTATATATGTGTCGTGTACATACGTACACATTTGGTCGCTGTATTCAGTGTTGGATTGTGTAGCGAATATTTTTTTGATTGTTGCACTGTCAACACGCAAATGTGCAGACCGTTTTCTATTTTTGTTTGCTGAATAATATTTTCTCACACGGATGTATATACATATGATAGGGTCTGTGTACTATGATAGGTGAAATATTATTCGGCTATTTATTTTCTACTGATCTATCTTAGATTATAATTCTAAATTGTTTCTGCACATATAATACTAGCAACAGTATCAGATAAATTGATTTATATCCATACTTATTCTATAAGTTATGCAGTTCGGCAATAGATCAGAATTTGTTTATAAAAAATTTATATTAACATTTCATATTTTATATGTTTTTTTACTTATATCTTAAAGTCTGAACTAAAATCTTTTGTGAAAAAACCCCAAATAACTTATGTATTTAACATACCAAAAAATTTTCCACTTAAATGACCATTTAAGTGGAAAATTTATATACTGTTTATTCCAGTACAAATAACGGAAACTTAAGTATAAATCTGCGTAATTCAGCTCTGGTGTTGTTTTAAGATCTCTGACACTTCATTGGAAAAAAGCGTCTTCAGTTACTACTATGGCCTTCCCCTATACTTATTTTTCTTTTCCCCTTCATCATTTTTCCTCTTTTTTGTTTCCACTTTTCACTTTTTATCTTCTTTTTTTGGGGAGTTTTGGTGTACTTTTAAGGTCAGGCCCTTGTCTTAATGCCTCAACATACCATCACCACCCAAACTGCTATCAACAAATAACATTGTGTTACTCTGTCACTCTCTTTCCTTTCCTTCTCTTTTCTCTACTCTTCTACATTTCCTATTACGTTTTTTTTTTTTTTCCACATAAGCAGTTTGCTTGTAAATAGAATTGTTCATAACAATTTTTGGTTCTCACCAATCAAGATGCAGTCTCGTCGAAACAAGAATGCATCTTTGTTGTTTTTTGTTTTTATGTAAAAATTACAATAAATAATTATTGCACTACTCTTTGTATTGGGCCCTCTTTTGGATTAATGCTATGAACATTAGAATTTATATTATTTTCATTCTCTCATTACATTCGGAGATATATATATACACACACACACACATATATATATATATATATATATATATATACACACACACACACATATACCCAAGTACAGTATTGGTGTATATGGAATAAATTCCAATAACCCAAAAATACTATTCTTAAAAGACTGCTCAATACAGAGTAGTGCAAATATAATTTATTAAAAAATTATAACATGATATGTTATAAAATCACTACAAAAATAGCCATTTTGTTTAAACATTTCTGGTGTCTTATCAAGTGATGGTATTTGTATGTGTGTATATATATATATATATATATATTAAACACATGCACATATATATATATATATATATATATATGTATGTATGTATGTATGTATGTATGTATTTATTTATGATGGGCACCTGGCCAAATGTTTAAAATGTTTCTGGCCGTGAGATCCAGATTTGAATCAAATCATGGTTGATTTGTCAGGGAGATGACTTCTTGATAATATTGGGATGGGGAGGTGTTCTTTATATTCCAAAAAAAAAAGAAATTGATTTAAAATCTTTAAGGACTTCTGCTTATAGCTAATATAAACATTATACCATACAAAAATTTCATAAAATATAACAGATATAAAAAAAAAATACTTTTACCAAGATTTTCTAAAGAAAAACATTTCTAGAATAATTTCATTCATTTGTGAATAAGTGCTGAAAATTTCATTAAAGTCCAACAAGTATTTATTTTTTGCTAGAATTTCCAAATCAATGTTTTTCCACTACAAAAAGATGCTAAAATTTCCTGTACTAATTTATGGTTCCTTGTTGTTTAAAAAAAAAAAACTTAAGTTTTTAACCAAAATTACTAACATTCTAAAAAGGATAAAAAAATATAATTTAATAATCAGAAAATGCTTTGGTCTTTCCTCTTAATAACAACATAAATATTTTGATGATAAAACTTTGTATTTATTAAGTTTGGGGCATTTTTTCATCATGTATGCTCATTTTTAGCAAATTTTTGGAGGTACCTATACACACACACTATATATATATATATATATATATATATATATATATATATACACACATATTCAAAATTCATAAATAATTATATATAGGCCACACTACAACTTGTTTGACATGCAAACTCACTCTAAACCTTTCTGACCATAGCTCAATTAAATCTCATTTAAATATTCATAGAGACCTACCGAACACTATTCGTAACATACTTGTTGACAACACAAATATAATAGCAACATCTACATGCAAAAAAAGCTAAAAATAATGGAAGCCTTATTAATAAAAACAAAAAAAAAATTAATAATATTAACTTTGAACAGGTACACACTATCTTGACTGTGTTTTGAAAAATGAAAACATTTTATAATACATACATGCAACAAACTATTTTTTATTTAACAGTTAAAATATTTAATCCTTGAAAATGGCTAAATGTATAGCCTAAAGTGCTCGGATAAAAAAGAACATTCGGAGAGTTTTTATATAATTTATCATCTGAAAAGAAAAAAAATTATTAGATCGCATGAGAAATTGTATAAAAAAACTAAATAAAAGCACCTTGTCTGTCATATTCAATGAAATGTGCAGGAAAGAAGGATTGCTGCCTAAATATATATATATATATATATATATATATATATATATATATATATATATATATACATACACACTAAATGTTTGGGGACAATCAGTATTTGAAAGAATCACCTATAAATTCAAAACTAATTTGTTACTCACTTTGTACCTGAAGTGTTTAACATATATAATTTTTTTAATCATTTCACCCCAAGCAAGACAATAATACCCCTAAGATGCAAGCAGCTACCAGGAGTGAAAAAGAATGAGAAGACTTTAAAGGGAACAGAAAACCAATCCTAAACAGGAAACAAGGGATAAACTTCTACTTCTGTTCAAAAGACCAGGAAGGTGTATAAACCGGACAAAAGGCAAACCTATCTACTACCATAGTACATGGTGTGGTAGAAATACCTCCCACTGGGATGTATTTCTGCCATGTCATGTATATAATAATAAGGAAATTAACCTATTACTGCATAAATTTTCCTTAAAACTTTAGCTCTTTTTGCCTAAATCTACCTTTCAGGTTAATGGCGATCTTAGGGTTGGTGGTTTTTGAATTTTAAGTAATCCCTCTCTCAAAAATTGGACACCAAAAGAAAAAAAAGATTGTAAGTTAAACTTTGCTGAAAAATGTGTATTTTAATATACAATGTGCAGCAGAAATACCTCCCACATAATGGTAAGACATTTGTGGCAATGGTTTCTTCATCTAGCTAATGTCTTACCATTATGTGGGAGGTATTTCTGTCATACCTTGTATTAATATATTTCATTTGCATTCATTGAATTATGATGGAAGCACACACATATTAGACTTGGTATTTTAATTTGGTAACAAAGCTTAAGAATCAAATGAGATGTGAATTAGAATGCTCCAAGTTTTTGGTAAGGAGTATCATACTTGGTGTTCTGAATTTATTCTGTCTTTCAGGTACAAAGATGGCAGGGATCACATGGGCGAGCATAAAGATGATGAGAAGGATTTGGTTAAGCGGAGTCCGATTGCTTCTTTGTCTCTTGGCCAAGAGCGAGATTTTGTGTTCCGTCACGAGTGTGCTCGAGGCAGTCAAAGCAAGAAAAACAAACCCCACCGCGACATTGTTCCCATCAAGATTCAACTGCAACATGGCAGTCTACTGATGATGAACTATCCAACAAACTGCCACTGGTACCATGCATTACCCCCAAGAAAAAAACTTCCTCCAGCTGTCAGAATAAACATGACCTTTCGAAACATGATAGTCCCCGAATGAATTTTGTAACAAAGACAGGTTTTTGTTACTATTAAATTTAAAAAAAAAAAAAATTTCTTTTTTCTTAATAATTTTTTCTTTTTCTCATATTCTTTCATATTCATTAGCAGTTTGCATCTTAGTGGCTTTATTACCTTACTTGGGGTGAAATGATAAAAAAAATATTTTAATCTAACATTATTTCTTATCATAATTTACTAATGTTAAAAGTCCTTTAATAATATTTCTATAATTACTAAAGGTTTGGACACACTTAAGTTAAAAGTCGTTTCCCTGATTGAAAAAAAGAAATACAGGTTCAATTCCTGTTAGGAGACACATTTCTTTTCTCTATCTGTAGGCTGGTAAACATTAACTGTTTAGACAAAAAAAAAAACGTTTACTTAAACATGTTTACCCACTAAATTACATGTATAGTAATACACACACACACACACAAATGTTTTAAAATATTTACAGTAGATAGTTTAAAATATCTTGGTTTTAACTAATAGTTTTAAATAGTTTTTTTTTTTTTTTTAAAAAAACATTTTGACATTTCATATCTTAGTTACCTCCCCTGATATTTACATCACGAAATTTAAATTGTACAGTACATAAGCTTAGTGTTTTCACTTCACAGGTAAAAAATTTAACTTTTAGAGGAACACAACAATTTTGTCTGAGAAAAAACAACACCCTGATAATGACGTTGTGCTAATCTTGAAAGTGCTTGGAATATATATATATATATATGGCTTATGACTTTTGTAAAATAATTGATTTCCTGTATTATAATTCAATCAACGTTTGTTAAAAAAATAATGATGGGTTTAATTCAGTTTTTTTTTTAAATGTTATGCTATAGCTATAAACTTTTGAATGCATTAAAAATTACATAAGTACCATCCATTTATATTATTATTAGCAAATTGAAAAATGAAGCTGAAATATTTTGATTTTTACCCTTATTGTGTATATAGTAAAATCAAATTTTTGGTTTGGTGGTGACCTTTTTCAAGAACTAAAACAAGGCATCTTTCATTACTTTTAAACAAATGTTTATTGATTTATGACAGGAATATCAGGTAACAAAAAAGTCATATGTCTATAATTTTCAAAATGTGTGTGTGTGTTATCGGATGTTGTTTCTGCGTTTACACAGCTTTTATCTGATTTTATCTAAATTTTTTTTTTTTGTTTGATAGATAATTCTTCAGTGCCAGTTTTGAGTCCAAATTACACATTCCTCTTCTCTTGGCCAAACATTCAATCTCTCTCAAGTGAGGTTACCTTTTCCTTTGCATAAAGCCTACTGCTACAGTTTTAAGGCGTTTCTTTCATTGTCATTTATAGCTGTTCCCAATTTAAATTTTATTGTTCATTGTTTTATTGTTCTGCCAGTTTTTGTATTGCATTCATCGTAATAAGTAAGCTTGCTTTTTTATTACTGAACATTTATTTTTCTAACCTTTCTTAAAGTTATTCAAGCTTAGTGATCCCTGTAGCTTTATGGCATTCTCTTCTGGTATTTGCCCACGCATTCCATTTGACAATTTATACTTGTCTAAAACATGCCACCAAAAATAAGAACTTGCTTAGGTCGCAAAATTGCTGCTGTCATGTCCACCATGCGAATAAGAGATTACGAATCATCTTTAGGATGTTCAGTTTGCCTGTCTCAAAATGCCTCCCTGAATACTTCAATCAGAGTCACTGAGTCTGAAGATCAATGTAGCCATCAGCTTTCCAGAAGAGCATACCTGAACGCTTCTGCGCACAAGACTGAAAATCATGATCAAAGAACTCCACAGCTGAGGAGAAATGCCTTTTCAACTGCTGCTGTGCATGAGACTGAAATAAGATTGAGAATGCAAAAATGGCCCTTTTCAGGGCTACTCCCTATTCAAATTGTTAACCCCCGATTTGGGGATGTGCCTCAGTTGCACCCAAATGTTGTTACTAATATTGATTTTCAGGTGGGTTGACTTTAAACTTAAACTGCTCCAATTGAATGGTAAAAATTCTCAGTAATGAAACACCTGGTCAAAGATGGGTTATACTGCTAGTGTGTGTGTGTGTGTGTGTGTATATATATATATATATATATATATATATATAGTTATTTTTTTACTGGATATTTGTACTTTAGTAGACACTCCATTTATTTATTAAATAGTATATTTTTGTCTACTGGCCTGAATATTTGAATTATCTTATTAATGAAAAAGATGCACCTCTGGCAGGATTCAAACTTGCATTCCCCTTTGCAGGAGAAACCATCATTAGATCAAATAAAGTTGAATAGTGTATTATAACCACAAATATATTCACCCCAAGAAATCAGACATTTGAATTTTGTAGATCAATTTGCAGCCAATATAAAACAGCTGAGAAAAATAACATAATCTCATATACTTTATCAAGAACTGCAGTAAATACTGTTAATATGGGACAAGCCATCACAGATAGATTAAAAAATAACTAGCTCAAGAACAAGATCAATCATTTAAGCAGTTACAAAAAGAAACTTCTTTACAGTTGACGAAAATGTCTATTAGTCTATAGTACTTCTGACATCTGGTGTGACACATCTATGGCAAAGCCCAGGCCATTCATCCCATTGACAATGTGAAGATATATTTTTGAAAAATTCCACAACATAGGAAAAAGGGCCACAGAAAATGATCAGAGACCATTTTGTCTAGCCACATCATATGAATACAGATACCTGTTCCTGGACTGAAAATTGTGTGCCTTGTCAGAGGAATAAAATTCATAGGAAATCACCATCAGGAAAGTTCAGCAAACCTGATCAACGATTTGCACATATCCACATGGATTTGGTTGGACTACTCCCATCATCTGATGGCTTCACATATATATTAATGATCATTAATCAGTTCACAATTGATCAATATGGCAAAGAAATATTTCGCCATCGAACAAAATGGATGTACAGACAATGCATTTATCAACAGAATCAAACCAGCCCACATCAGTTCACTAAAACAAACTACAAAACCACAAACTCAACAGATCAACCGAAGGAAGATGATACATATTATACCAAACACTCAAGATCAGGCTGATGCATCCATTGCCCCAACAGATTCAAATCATACATGACATATATACAACTAGCAGTAGAACCTGTCATTGCCCAGGTGTTTCATTACTGGGAATTTTTGCCATTGGAGCAGTTTAAGTTCAAAGTCAGCCCGCCTGAAAATCAATATTAGTAACAACAATTGGGTGCAACTGAGGCATATCCATAAAGGGTTTAACAATTTGAATGGTGGGTCCTCTTCCATGGACCGTCATGAAAATAATATACGATAATTTTTCTTTATAATTCTAATAATCTTTTGCATTAGATTTATACTCTCTAAATTGACTGAACGCTGTTTTTTACAGACATTAAATTTAGCCTTTGAATTTTGCGCAGAGTGTAAAATATCAGTTTTTTCACCTTCAAGGTTGTTTTTTTTTTTTTTTTTTTTTCCAGCCAATTTGGACTCAATACCAGCACTGAAGAATTACCTATCAAAAAAAAATTTTTATCAAAATTGGATGAAAACTGTGGAAATGCATAAACAACATCTGATCGCGCACACACACACACACACGCACACACATGCATACACACATTTTGCGAATTATAGATATAAATAACCAATCTTTTGCATTCCCCCCCACCCAGGGAGATTTAGCTGTTTACAGACATAACTGTGCTTTTCAAAGCATTATATCACCTCCAAGCAGCCAGCTACCTAAAAACTACACCAGTTTCAAACAAAACTCACTACTTTCAAAATGATTTTGAAGGCACGATTTTAACAAACTCTTTTGGACAGTAAATACTCTAGAATTAACTTGTTTGGCTGACTCTATCTCTGACACCACTTTTGATATTCTGTAACTAAAACAATTCATTTTTTTTTTCTTTCTCTGTACAATTTCTTGGTAATGTTATTTCAAGAAAATTCTCAGCACATTTTCGCTGGTAAGGGAATATTTGTAGCAGAAAAACACAATTTACACATAGAGATAAATTAAAACCAAATATATATGATTATTAGAAAACATATATCTCTAATTACACACCAATTCTCATTTAGCTAAGTCACATACACACTGCACTCTACTGAAAACAAATTTTAAAACAAACACAAATATACCACGGTACTGGCCATTATCAATGCAACTCTTGTTTACTATAGATGCCTACAACTACGTATGTGCGTTTTCCTTATATAGGCTATAAGAGAAACTGAATGTGTCAGAGAGAGGGAGAGAGAGAGAGAGACTTCACACACACACACACACAGGTTAATCATAGAGGCTTGTTCGAGAGCACAGCTGATTGCCTGTTCAATTATTAGGTAGTGAAAACCACCTCCTGTGAACACAGAAAGAAAACAAATTCCACTATCAATGTGACAAACATCATTCAGCTGGTTTAAGCATACATCTTTTTCATGCTCCCATTTGCCTTCCTTTTTCCGAACCAGTGTCTAATTTATTTGTTTACTTTAAAAATGGAGCATCCTGGGTAAGACGATAAACTACATCCAACAGTAAGGCTTCTGATCAGGAGGCTTTGAGGAGCATGGAACCACTTCTTACTAGCTAATGTTCCCAGGTCCACCCTGACCTGGGGTGGTAGCACCTGTTAGAATCCCAGCTATGGGCAAATAGCTAACCCCCCAAAATGAAGTCAAAATGTGTAAAAAGTTTTAATAAAAAAATTATTACAGCAATAAATTTTCAAAGAAAAAATTATTACCGGCAATACATTATTGCCGGTAATACTTTTTTGGAAAAAATATTACCAGCATTACATTTTTGGGAAAAGTATTACCTATATACTTTTTGAAAAAAAAATATTACCGTCAATAAAAATTTTGTCAGCATTAAATAACCCATAGAGGTTGATATGCCATAAAACGAAACATACCCAAACCTGAAATTGGAAGACGTCACATTGTAAGTTTCTAACATGTTTACAGAACAATACAAAACAAGACTAAACATCATCCATTTACTTCCTTTTAATAGAAGAAACCCTCAGACTTGGGTCCACCAAGTACAAGCTTCATTGCAAATCTGAAAGATAACTTCACATCAAATGAAGTTTGTTTATGTAGTAGAAGCCCTACCAGAGGATATAGCTACAGAGGTTAACGACATCTTCAAGCACATCCCAACCACAAATCCATATATTCTAAAAATAGCCTTCCTAAAAAGAATCAGAAAATCAGATCAGGCCCAAATATGGGAATTTTTTAGAGACATAGAGATCAGTGACAGATCACTATTACAGTTACTAAGACATATGAAGAACCTTTTAGGTTAAGCATACTCCTTTATCGTGCTCTTATTTTGCTCCTCATATGCTGTACATTTGAACCCTACACTATACGATTTACCAGAGACATTTTCATATGTTGTAAATGAAAATAAAGCTTTGGTCATTTCTCCAAACCAGTGTCTAATTTGTTTCTTTACTCCAACCAACTTTAACCTCGAATCAACTTGTTCTTGCCTTGCCAAGCAGCATTCCCATGCAAAATTTTTGTTTGTCACAATTCTAGTTGCGATATATGGGATTTGGTTGAAAGTTTGTGTGCACACATTTGAGCATCTAGCAGGCATTTTTTTTTAATTTTTGTCTGATAGTATCCATGTTGTTGATTGGGTGATGTTTTGTGTAAGGGTGAATGAATTTTGGTTACACTGGCTGTCGTTACAAGTAGATAGAGCTTAGATTCTTTAAGTATAGATTGTTTGAAAGTCAGTGATGTAATAAAGCATGTTTGATGAAGTAATATATACAGTGTAACCCGGATATAAGAGAGTTGTCGGGACCGGAAACGAAGTCTCTTATATCCGGGTTTGGTCTATTTTATATACATTAACACAGGCTGTAATTTGGGACCAGAGAAAATCTCTCTTGTATCCGGGTTTCTCTTATATCCAGGTTACACTGTATTACCAAAATATTAGATTTTCTAATTTATATGATGCTCTAAGTGTTCAAAATGTGCTTTTTTTTTTTCTACAGCTAATTTACATTATTGAGAGTGATTTACAAACTGTTAAACGCCATGAGTTTTAAAGAAAAAAAAAAAGACTAAACATCAATTTTGCAAGAAGACAGAATGCATGGTTGCTAGCAAAAGGGGCAGCCCAATCTGTAAATTACAAATTGGAGATGGCAAAATCAAACAAGTACAACAATTTAAGTACCTGGGAAGTGTTTTAACAGAGGACAGAAAGTGTTGGAAACAAAGAAAAGCATGCTGAACATATCAGTCCTCTTCTATGGCAGTGAATGCTGAACAATCTTCTCAAAGATGAAGAAGAAACTTGAATCAACAGAAATATGGTTCTACAGAAGGATGCTGAGAATACCATGGACTGAACATATGAGCAACGACAAAGTTTTAGAGAAAATGGAAACAAAAAGGACACTTATATTTAGAATCGGAAAGAGATAGTTGAAATTTCTAGGCACATAATGAGGAAAGAGGGCTTGGAAAATTTGATGCTCATAGTACAGATTGAAGGCAAGAAGGACAGAGGAAAACAATGCATAATCTACCAAGTGAACTTGTGTAAATTGTTGACAAGATGGGGATTAGGAGAGATAACAAAAAGATAAAATTTATTAAAAGCTATCAAGAACAGGAAATTGTGGAGAGCCATGATCACTTACATCCTGAAGGGACATATTACATAGAAGAAAGAGCTTGAGTAAATGGATAGCAGAACAGGGGTTAGGAGAGATAACAAACAGACAAAATTTATTAAGAGCTACCAAGGACAGGAAATTGTGGAGAGCCATGATCATCTACATCCTGAAGGGACACGTTACATAGAAGAATGAACTTGACTAAATGAATGGCAGAACAGGGTTTAGGAGAGATAACAGACAAAATTTAATAAGAGCTACCAAGGACAGGAAATTGTGAAGAGCCATGATCGCTAACATCAGACAGATGATAATTTGCAAGCATCATTTAATGTACAAGCTGAGTTCTCCCCTTCATTCTCTCTCTCATCCCAGTCAGCAAGGCTTAGAATACAGCAATTGCATTTCTATAGAGGTATAAGACATTTTCCCGCAAAGGGGGACACTTTATAGGTGGTTACATGCAGACTCAGATATAAACTTAACCTTTAACTACCTTTTTAAACTGAACCTATGTGTATCTTTTTGGCTTTAGTGTAAAGTGTGTCTATATCTACCTTTTAGAATCAAGTATAAACCAGTTGCTTCAACAAATATGGAGGCCCCTTTGCAACCAGCAACAATAGGATCCAACTGCAGGTCCAACTGTCAAAATTTAGTCTATAAATAGATTCTGATGAGCTCAATGAATCCATACAACTGGGGGTTAGGGTGTTGCAAGCCCCTAAGAAAATTTTGAAATTCAACCAATTACAAGGGAATTTTGAGTTCATATGAAGGTCGTAGGTAATACACCTATGGGTGAATGGTCCAAAATCAGGGAGGTTCATAACACTGTGCCATGTCCCAGTTTGTGTGTGTTTGAACCACTATACGATCTCCGAGAAGTCCATTATTTTCTGTCATGGGGGGGCAGTTCCTTTCTTTGAGATGACATGTGAGGTGGATTTGTTTTTTAAGTTACCTGCTAGACTTTGCCTAAAGTGGTTTGAATTCAGTTTTCCTTCTCCTAAACTGGTTGACAGCCAATGCTCAGTCTCTCTTGCTATTTACCCATAGCTGGGGATTCATACATTTCCCAAGGGTATTAACACAAGTGAATGCAATGAACCCAGCTGGAATTCAAATTCAGCTCTCCGATTCCTCAATCGGAGCCACTATCCATTATTCTATCATACCTCCATGAAATGGGAACTGGAGTGTATTCTAAAGCTAAAATGAAGTCACTTCAATTCATTGGTTTTTGATCCTATCACTAAAATGGCCATAATTTGATAAGAATCACTTAAGAAATACACATTGATTTTTTAAAAAATAAAAAAAAAAAAAAAAAAAATTCACTCATTAAAAAAGTTGCTTCAGGGCCTCTCTGGCATTTGGAGGCCCTGAAGCTTAATTGCTGATGTTCCCAAATCCACCCTAAGCCAGGATAAAGTACCTGTTAAGGTCCCACCTATGGGCAAATAGTTAACCCCCAAACTGGGGTCAAACCACTATGAAAGTGTAAAAATAGGTTTTAATACCAGCAATACATTTTTGTAAAAATATTACCAGCAATGAATTTTTGAAGAAAAAATTAAAAAAATTTTTGTAAAAAAAAAATATTACCAGCAATACATTTTTGAAAAAATATTACCAGCAACAAAAATCTTGTCAACATTAAATAACCAATTGAGGTTGATATGCCGTAAAACAAAACAAAACAAACATTCCTGTTACACACCTCATTCATCATAACGATTTTAACATTAACCCTCTACCTTGAGTGGCTTTCCAGCTTCGTATTCTGTGAACCTTACTATAAAAAACATTAATTTCTATAATAATATCATTTACAATGCATTTGCATGATACACATAATGGTCTTATTCTGTCAGAAGTGCTTTTCTCCCCAGTTATGGGTTAATTAGTATAACTTTAATCGGTAAAAACCATTATTATCTCTACAGAATTCTTGCAATCTAAAAATATTTTCTGGCTTTAAATAATTTGCAAAAGGTTGATAAACTGTAAAAAACAAATTGCTCAATCAATCTGACATAGATATATCTTTGTTTGCTGACAAGTTTTCTGCCTGATTCCTTTCCTAAAATCTGACAAAATGACTGAACATCAGAATTTATAGTAAGTGTTTCTTGGTTGGGCCAAGAAATAGTCTAAGACTCCCCCCCCCCCGCCAACAAGAATCTCCCCGCCCCCCAATAAAAACAGAGTTATATAAACTGCAGTGTTTGAGCCAAACTTTCTAAAATATTTTTGTATCATTCAAGTGAAAATTGTGGATTGCCATGATTAACAGCATCCATAAAGGACACAGCATATAGAGAAAAATCATTTAAGCTATTTCCATTTTGTCATTTGTTGACACATACAAATGAAGATGGTGCAGCTTTTTTTTATCTGATCATGAAAGTTAAGCAATGATGGCTTTAGTCAGTATTTATGTTAGTGACCAACTACAGTTAAAGCATAAACATCTATGTAAGTAAGTAATAACTACAAAAGATAATTTTCATTTAAAAAAAAGTATTTTATGATTTATCAGTATTAATGTTATAAAGAAAAATACTTGATTGGTTATTTTTATGACATTTCAATCGTCAAGGTTATTTAATGTAGAATTTTACATGGGGCACCCAGTGAGGATTAGTCTCATTACTCAATAGTAATGGTCAACTAGACCAGCCTCGTAAACAATTACCTTACACTGAGATACCTATTTAGCTAGGTTGGTTGATTTTATGGTATAGATTTACGGTCACATCACATTGAAACCTCGTTTCACATACATTCACTGAAGTTAAGCAATATCAAGCCTGGTCAGTACCTAAATGGGTAACCACTTGGGAATACTAGTTGCTGTAAGCTTGGATACATGTAGGTGGTGTGATGGATAATAGCTTGGAAACGTTAATCAGAGCGTTGAGTCCCAATTCCAATTGTGTTCATTATATTCCCTTATGTGCAAATAGGTATGAATTCATTTCTTCTCTCCCCAGCTATGGGTTAATTAGTAAGACTTGTATCATTAAACCATTATTATCTCCTCTCCAAAATTCTTACAATCTAAAAATATTTTCTGGCTTTGAATAACCTGCAAAAGAAAACGAATTAATCAATGAATGAAATACTGATTAGCTACACAGGCATGTCTTTTCGATTTATTTACATTCTATGATATAAATGTTTAGAAACTACTGTGACCACGAAGTGAGGGAGCAGTTTATGTATTGATTGCAATATAGAATTGATTCCCCATTTTATAGCCATTTTATTTGTTTATCAAATTCTGATTAGGTATGAATCCACCTCCCCCCACCAGCTATGGGTTAATTAGTAAGAATTGTATCACTAAACGATTATTATCTGAAAACAATTTTCTTCCAATTTAAAAATATTTTCTAGCTTTAAATAACCAGCAAAGGGTTGATGAGATGGAGAAAAGATGGAGAACACGAATCAATCAATCATTTTTTTATTTAATATCTAATTTTGTATGAGCACCCCGTAAGAATTGAACTCACTACTAAGGTAGCAATGATCAACCAGAGGAGCCTTGTTAATCATTACCCTACACTGAGGTGCCTAAAAAAATACTGTTAAGCACTGAATGAAGCATGAATTCAAACATGACTGGAACTGTTAGAAATTATTTTGACTCTTAAACGGCAGGAGATGTTTGCATAGACAATATGGGCTATATGGGTAAAAAATGCGAAAATTCCTTTTTTTTAAAGCTAGTTTTGTGCTTATTCTTGCTTTATCTGTTTAAATTGGGGTAGTACTGACATTCATGAGTCTCTTACAGTCATATTTTATTCAAGGCAGTTCAAGCTTTAGCTATGTGAATTTTCACATCCTTTTCAGTAGAATTTATTTTGCTTCCAAGTTACATAAAAGATTCAACAGATTTATTCAGCCTTGCTTGTTGAAGCCTATGAATTCAGTTTTAGAGATATTAACAATATTGTTAGCAGAATTTTCTAGATGATGTAGGAGAACTGTAGCATTGGTAATTGTGGTTAATTTAGTTTGCTAGTTGTTTGCGATGACTGAAATGGATTAAGGTGCCTGCTTTCAAGCGACTGACCTCTTTCTTCTTCTCTCGTTCTTGTTTGTCTGTCTGTACGACATCATACCAATGAAAGTTCTGCTGATCCCCCTCACAGACTCGCTGTTCATTCCTGCATCAGGGGGAACTAATATTTGCATACAGGACTTAATTTTCGTTCACCCGAGACTTCCTATTTTATAAATCCAAGCTGGATTCCCTGAATGTCCAAGAAATTTCATAGGAACCTGTGAAAGGAATCAAACCTATATTCTATATGGTTCAATTCCTGTTGGAGAACACATATTTTCTATGAAATTTCTTGGACATTCTGGCCAGTAAATGTAGTTAATACTGTTTATTATAAACAGAGCATTTACTTAAATATTTGTATCTACAAAAATAACATATAAACAGAAAATATATTAAATGTATAGATAGAAAGAAATGTTAATGTCACCATTTTTTTCATGAAGATTAAAACCTTTTTTTATCAAATCAAAAATGTTGTTATTACAGTAATTTAATAATCTAATCAGCTTCAGTCCCTTTCCCACTGTCGTAACATAGCTTCCCTGTACCTTTTCTATAAATATTTTCACGTGGTAATTGTTCTGATGAAATTTCCTCTATGGTTCCTAGACTATGAATTTAAGCACAGGATCTGATTGGCTATATATTGGCTAGATGTAACCATAAGTTCTATGTTAACAGTTTCTTCTCTTGCACTTCTTGCTTGTGGAACTCTCTTCTGGCATCTTGCTTTCCAGTCAACTTTGATCTTCAAAAATTTAAATGCAATGTCAATCGTTACTTTCTGTCTTCTTAATTCTTATTCTTTTATTGTCCTCTCTCCTTAATAGTAGTTTTGCTAATATTCTCTAACACTCACTAACCTCTTGTCTCCAGTGGCTTTATTGGTTTGCTTGGGGTGAAATGATTAAAAAAAAAAACAAAAAACAAGGAATTCATCAATAATCATTTCTTTATTCTCCTATGTCAATTTCCTTTCGGGATTATGACTCTCCATAACATCCTGCCTTTTGTTAGACCTTTACCACCGCTCTTTGTCTTTGTGGTTCTGGTACTGTCATCTATTAGGTTGGTGCAAAAATAATGTCGTTTTCTCACAAATATTACTATGTCAGAAAACGACATTATTTTTGCACCAACCTAATATTTATTCAAACTTATCAACTAGGACACTTGCTGTTTCCCCTCCTCCTTTTCATGCATTCGATGTCCTTTGAGTGATAAATTCTCCAAGCCCTCTTTTCTTATTATGTGTCTGAATATTCAGCCCATTCTGATTGTTAGCAGCAGTTCCCTTATAGTTCATAGTCCTAAAACTTCCTCATTTCTCACATGATCTGTTCACAGTAGTCTCAGCATTCGTTTGTAGAACTAAATCTCTCATACTTCATCTCTCTTCTTCATTTGTAAAGAGATTGCCAACATTCACTACCCTATAGGAGATCAAATATTACATAACAGTCCAATGTCCTTTTTATTTCTAAGGACGTTTTCTTATCCTCTGTAATTTGAATAGTATTTTGTTCATAAGGTATGAAATTAGGATGTATGGAGGCTCTGTTATGCAAAAGCAAGATCATTTCTTCTTGGATATTTGAAGCTTTTAACCCATATTACTGGGTTACTAGGAGGCACAGTGGAGTAATGAATAGTGGCTCGGATTGAGGAATTGGAGAGCTGAGTTCAAATTCCAGTTGAATCCATTAAATTCACTTATGTGCTAATACCCTTGGGAAAGGTATGAATCCTCTTCTCCCCCTAGCTATGGGTAAATAGCAGGACAGACTGGGTTCTATAGCCTTAGATGGCAACTGGTCTACTACAGAAAGAAATGGCAACCTACTGCTGGAAAAAATCTGCCTCGTCAGTCATTTATCGAAAGATAGATGATTGCCTAAGCATGTATCACGCATGGCATATAAATGATTGACTTGCCAGCACAATGCTCCAATGTCTAATCACCAAAAAGAATTTCGTCTTTATGTGTCATGTCCCTTCAGGATGTAGGCAATTATGGCTCTCCACAATTTCCTGTCCTTTGTAGCTTTTTATAAATATTGTCTTTTTGTTATTTCTCCTTAACCTTGCTTCACCATTCATTCACTCAAGTTCACTAAGTATTTTATGCATTGTTTTCCTCTGACCCTCTTGCCTTCAATCTGTCCTGTGAGTATCAGATTTTCCAAGCCCTCCTTCCTCATTATGTTCCCTAGAAACCTTAACTGTCTCTTTCTGAGGTTAAGTATAAGTTTTCTTTTTGTTTACATTTTCTCTAAAACCTTGTCATTGTTCACACATTCAGTCCATGGTATCCTCAGCATTCTTCTGTAGAAGCACATTTCTGTTGCTTCAAGTCTCTTCTTCGTCTTTGAGAAGATCGTCCAGCAGGAGGACAGATATCATGTAACAGTTCAGTATTCTTTTCTTTGAACCGAAGGAAATTTTCTTGTTTCTTAATACTCTCCTTAGCTTTTGGAGTGCATCTTTGGCTATCTCAATGTGCCTTCAGATTTCATTATTACACTTTCCATCCTCTGTTAAAACACTTCTCAGATATTTCAATTTTTGAACTTGTTTGATTTCAGTATCTCTGATTTGTAATTTGCATTTTGGGCTCCTCCATTTGCTAACAACCATGCATTCTGTCTTCTTACTGTTGATGTTTAATCATTTCTTTTCGCTTTATATCACTACCTTCTGTAAGGGTTTTCGTGGTTGTCTGTCTGTGTCTGCTATCATCGCTATGTCAGGGTGCAATGGATAAATTGTCATCTAAATTAGGCAAAAAGGAAAATAACACTAACATCTCATTTTAACAGATATATTTACCAAAATTACACAAAAATGTCTTGAAATACTAAAGAATAAATTTATTCAATAAAATTGCCATTGGCTTCAAGCACGCCCTCCAGACTACTTGAGAATCTCCTGCAACTCTTCTGGATGGTCTCCTTATTTAAGTTGGTGAATGCTGCCATAATCCTTGTCTTCAATTCATTTTTGGTGTTACAAAAAGTTTTGTTGGTCTCTCGCTCAGCTGCACCTCACACATAATAATTGGTTACAAGTCTGGGGAGTTAGGTGACCAGATGTAAGGGGTGATGTTGGTCTGACAGATATGACTAGGTTCTCCTACTTGTGTGGCATAGTGTTGCCAGACATATAGGGCCTTCCAGCATCCACCCTTTTGACCCAGGGAAGCACTAACTCCTCAAGGCACTTGATTTAGGCCTTTGTGTTGAGTCTGAGGCTCCCTCCCTCAACAAGGGAGTTCTTTTCTTATCAGAATGATAAGGAAGTTTTTTGAGCTGCTATATCTTTGTAATCACTGTTAGACTCATTCACCTCTTTTGGAATTCTCTGCACTGTTCTTAGATTGACAACCAAACACTCTGAAATGTTTGTATTGGAGCTTCTGACACAAATGCCAAGCAGTACAGCATGCTGTTTCCAAATTTCTGGTTAAGTGATTTGTGTCATAGTGCTCTTTTTCTCACAGATGGTGCCCAACTGACCCTACTATATTGTTGACAAAATAAAAAATAAACAACATGCATGTGTAAAATTAAAAATATAAAATGCTGAAAATTTACCCATCGCAATCTTTGTCGTATACCCCTTTGGATTCACATCACTGCTAATTTGTTTTGTTACACAAGCAATTCTAAAATTTACCCAAAATGTTCAGTGTCTATGATTTATTACTGATTTTTACATAGTAATTGTGGCAACAGTGTCTTGGCAAGTTATCAGGTCTTAAGGTTCAATGAGTTATCTCTTAACTGCTTTAGTAGTGACAGATATTAGTAATTTTATGTCCATTTGGTTATCTATACAATAGAGAAGCTGTTTACCTACCAACCTATGATAACAGGTTTGAAACAAGGTCATACAAAAAGAAAAAGATTATTAAAAGTTTCCATCTTAGTACAATGCAAGAAAAACAGGCTAATGGCTGAGTGGTTAGAAAGTTAGTGTTCTGGCCATGAGACCTGGGTTCAAATCTCACTATGGTCAGTTTTTTATGGAGGTGATTTCTTGATAAACTGGCCTAGGGAGATGATCACAGTTCCTGAAAACCATATCACTGGTTGATCCAAGCTTCATTAGTGAAATTGGTTAGATGAAACTGTTTGGAAGTTGTCAATTGTTATGCTAGCACAAAGTCACAAGTCATCATGACTGAGGCTTTCGGCACACTGGCCTGTTTCAAATTGGTTATTATGCTCGATTGTTCATTTTCTCCTAGAAACTTAATTATGATCCAACCAGTATAGTGGTTTTCTAAAACACAGGTTGGCTCTGTGGGTATTGAACAAACTCAAAAGTGCCTGAGCAGGAATCTGCAACAGGGATTATTTAACCTCTCCAGCCAATAGGCATGATGGGATATGAGTAACCAGCATTACTACAGCCTCAGGTCATATTATCAGAACACCAAGTGATGATCAAAAAATAAATTAGTCAATTGCTTGCAAGCTGAAATTCTAAAGAATTCAAACCAAAGCAGTCTTGGAGATTATTGACAGGGATTCCATAAATATGAACTTAATTTCAAAATAAAGTTCTCAGTTTGAATATTGTCATCAAGACAACTACAGCTGATAATAATAGAGAAAAAAATTATAGAAATAATGAAGAACAGTTTGACACAATCATTAAAGTCCATAAAATTATGACAAAAAGTGGACCTTACTAAACCAAGTTTTGTTTTAATCATTTCATCACAAGCAAGGCAATAAAGCCACTAAGATGCAAGAATATTAGCAAAGGAAAACATTAAGTAGAGAAAACAATAAAAGAACAGGAATTAAGAAAACAAAATTGACATTGCATTTAAATTTTTGAAGATCAAAGTTGACTGGAAAGTAAGTGTAAGCAATCGGGGATTACAAAGGAAACGTTTGTCGCAGACTATTTCCATGTTACAGAGAATAAATCACTAAGTTCAGACTCGAACATCGGGGGTGGGGAAGAAATACTGAAAGCTCGATTTGCAGGTACTATCTCATGAATCACAATGCACGCAATCAGTCGGAAAAATAACTCATTCTCCAACAAACGCGGTAGCAAAAATACCTGAATTTCCTCCCTGATTCAAGAACACCAACTGCTTTTATCAGCCAAACATTTTTTTCCATTCGTCGACAGCTGGGAGAGGATGTTCAGTAATTTGCATATCAACATACTTTTATAGCGACTCCTGCGACCAACTTGTTTTTTAATTCAAATATTCTATTTTCAGCATGTCGTGCAGAATACATGCCCTTTTTCTTTTCTTTTTCGCCACATTTTCCGTCGTAGAATACGCGTGACGCGTTGTCGCTTGGTTTGACGAGGTAAGTCACCATTTTCTTTGCTATAGTAAGAAACTGGAAGGGATTTCAGCAAGCAAGAAGTGCAAGAGAAGAAACTGTTAGCATCGACATTACAGTTACATCTAGCCATTTTAACTGTAAAATGATGAGACTTGGCCACCAATGTAATACTGTGCTTAAATTCATAAAGTCCAGGTACCAAAGAAGTGAAGTTGATCAGAACAATTACCATGAAAGTATTTATAGAAAAGGCACAGGAAAGCTAGATTACAGCAATGGGAAAGTGACTGAAGCTGAGATGCCAGGTCAGGACCAATAACATTGCAGATCCTTTTTTCTGTTTTATCATCTTGAATATTTTGATCTCTGAATATATAGCAGGAGCACCAAACCATATTTGGCAGCAATATTCAACACATGGATGAATGATAAACTTATAAATATGTAAGATAGATTCTGGAGAGAAAAATTGTCTAGCACGAAACAAGGAAACTTTCCTAGCAGCAGACCTAGCAAATGATTCAGTATAGGGTTTTCATTTCATATCATTGGAAAAAATTGGCCTCAGATGGTGCAATGGGTCACTCTACTGGAGTTTAGCATCAGCCATGCTGATCGGAAGCAAAAGGTTGTTTCAGATGATTTAAAGGTTCAAGAACATTTGTATTCAGAATTTACCATGAGGCAATCTTTAGAGAAGTAGAAGTCCAAACAGGATTTCGTATTGGTGGGTACAATTTTAACAACATAAACTGACACTGTGTTGATGGCAAACACAGAAAGAAGACTGTTTAATGTAAATAAAAAGAAAGGAGACTGTAATGTAAATAAAGTCAGAAGGAAGGTTTAATCATCTGTTATAAGAAAGCAAAATGTATAGTTGTCAGTGAGAGGAACATCGCAGGATGCAACCTACAAATTGAAAATGTCAAAATCAAGCACTACAAAAAATATCTGGTCATTGGAATAGCAAAAGATGCCTTCCAAAAGCTAAGCAAGATATTAAGAAACAAAATTTCCTTAGGAACAAAGAAAAGAGTGCTCAGCTGCTACTTAATATCAGTCCTCCTATATGGCAGTGAATGCTGGACAATTTCTTCGTAGATGAAGAGGAGGCTTGAAGCAACAAAAACATGGTTCTACAGAAGGATGCTGAGAATACTGTGACCATTCATGCAATTAATGAGGAAGCTTTAAGGAAAATTAAATTGTCTATGGTAACTAGACTCTATGAAGTTTCACCAATTTACAGTTGAGTTGGTTAGATGTAACCATAAATTCTATGCTAACAGTTTCTTTTCTTGCACGTCTCACTTGTAGAGCTCTTTCAGCCAACTTTAAGCTTCAAAAATTTAAATGCAATGTCAGTCACTAGCTACTGTCATACTGATTACTCTTCTTTTGTTCTTGCTCCTTAGTAAAGTTTCTCATTTTTTCCAGTAACCCCCTTGTGTCTTAGTGGCTTTATTGCCTTGCTTGGGGTGAAATTCATTAAAAAAGAAAACTGCTGACTGAATGAATTTAAATTCTGATGCATGAAGTCAGTAAAGTCAGTCTAGTCTAACAGAGAGCCATTACTGCTATGGTAGAGGAGGGCTTTGACTAAATTTCCCAGGTCTTGGATATATAAGGGAGGAGCTGGATCAGACAAAATTCAGCAATGAGTATGCACGCACCAGATCCATGGCTTCAAGTGGGGGGGGGGGAGAAGGTAACATGTCAGCTAATAATGAGGAAAGAGGGCTTAGAATATTTGACACTCACAGGATATACTGAGGGCAAGAAAGATAAAGGAAAGTAGCAAGTAACTTTCCTAATGAGCTTGTACAACTGGATGACATTTTGCTACATTGGTACTTAGACTTCATAAATTTAAGTATACTACTAGGTTGGCAGTTAGGTCTCATCATTTTACAGCTGAAATGGCTAGATATAACTGGAAGTTCTATACTAACAGTTCCTTCTCACTTATTGCTTTCTAGACAACTTTGATCTTAAAAAGTTTAAATGCAATGTCAATTGTTATCTTTTGTCTTCTTAATTTCTGTTCTTTTATTGTTCTCTTTCATTAATAATGATTTTTTCTAATATTCTCTCACACTCAGTAACCCCCTATGTCTTAATGGCCTTGCTTGGAGTAAAATGATAAAAAAGAAATCAATGAAAGGTTTAACTGCATTCTTCAATTATCATCATGTAGCTGATTAATATTTTAATTAAGTGGTCCTAACCTGGCATCTCATCTTCACTTTCCCACCACCATAATGTAGCTTCCCTGTGTTTTTTTTCTATAAAGACTTTCATGGTAATTGTTCTAATGAACTTTTCTCTTTGGTACCTAGTCTTTATAAGTGCAGTACTAGATTGGCGGCAAGATCTCATCATTTTACCGTTGAAATTATTAGATGTAACCATAAGTTCTTTGCTAACTGCTTCTTCTCTGTGGAACTTTCTTCCAGTTTCTTGCTTTCCAGTCAACTTTGATCTTCAAAAATTTCAATGCAATGTCAATCATTATCTTTTGTCTTCTTAATCCCAGTTCTTTTATTGTCCTCTCTCCTTTATAGTAGTTTTTCTCATAATCTCTAATATTCAATAACCCCTTGCATTCTATTGTATTTGATCTCCAAATATTTAAATGCAATGTCAATGGTTATCTTCTGTCTTAATGCCTGTTCTTTCATTGTTCTCTTTTAAATGTTTTTATTTTCCTCATATTCTGTTGTATCCTTAAAGAGGTTACAAACAGGCAATGGTGGTACTTGAGTGAATGAACAGCAACATACGTGTAGGTGAAAGAAGAGAGGTTTATTGTAAAAGAGAATACACTACTGAAAGACAGGGAATCGGATGGCAGGCTAGTAATTCCCAAAGCAAGCCACAAGTATATCCTGTGCTCACTATATATAGCTACTGATATAGTCATTCCACATAGGTGATAGGGAGTGTGGGACATTCCATTACAACACCTCCCTCTGAGCTAATTTTTTCATGAAATTTTGCTCAATACCTCTTCTTTTTGAGGTCAGGACGTATTTGTTTGACTTTTTCCCTTTTCCTAATACTTTTCCATCTCACTATATTCTCTCTCAGTAAACTGATGCATTTTAGTGGCTTTATTGACTTGCTTGGGGTGAAATGATTAATAACAGATTAAAAAAAAAAAAGACACTCAAAGGGGTGGTGAAAAGACAAACCTTACTAAGAGCTACAAAGGATAAGAAATCGTAGAGAGCCATGATCAACATCCTGGAGGGACATAGCACATTCAAGATTTGTTGACTAAATATGTTATATTAAAAACTAAAAATTAAACTGGGGTTTTACTGTATTGTCTATAACTTGAAATAGTCTGGTTTTTGAAAAACTGAATTTTTGTTTTTTTGTCTTTCATGTAATTACATAATGTTTCAATTTATTTTTTTCTTCATCCAACCTACAGTGTAGCGGCTGTATGGAAAAATAGGGTCTTTTTTTTACCCCAATTTAAAAAATGGTAGCAAATAGGAATGTTTAAAAATTCCCAATAAGCAGATTATGATAGCGATTATTCTATTTTAACTATTCCATATGTTGCTTGCTCTAAAGAATCCTTCAAAGGTTTAATGTAAGAAATGTTTTTGGGGATTAAGATGAAATTGGTTGGGCACAAGTCAACAAGTGTAGGGTACCTAGTAAGGACTGAACTACCTATATAGTTGTAATAGTCCACTAAGATGTTCTAGTAACCATTACACTATGGCAATGTGCACAATTTTCTGATAAGTTTTCAAGATGAAAAAAAGTAACTGAATAAAGAGGATGCAAATCAGAGAAATGTTTTGTTATCCCTGACTACGAAGAATCTAGATGAAAAGAAGACGGCATTTGGCAGATAAAGAAATGAGACAAGACTGGTCAAAGAAAATAATAACAGTTGAAAGTTGTTTTTTTGCTACCATTGTTTGTCTTTTATATATATATATATATATATATATATATATATATATATGGGCACGTGGTCAAGTAGTTAGAACATTTGCATTCTGACCATGACACCTGGGTTTGAATCTCACCACGGTCAATTTGCCAGGAAAGAGACTTCTTGATCTTATCAGACTGGAGAGGTCAATCCCAGCAGTAGCACCTTTGGAAAGTGCATGAAAACCATATCACAGGTTGACCCAAGCCTTGTGAGTGAAATTGGGTAGACAGAACCCTTGGTGGTTGTCGATAGATGTGCGAGCACAAAGTCACAAGTCATGATGGCTGAGAGCTTGAGCGTGCTGGTCTTGTTCAACTTGTTGATCATGCTAGAAAGCATACTCTTTCCCAGAAACTGTAACTAAGGTCTGCTCAGCATAGCTGCAGTATAAGCCACAGTTGGGTTCTGTGGGTGTTGAATAAACACAAATGCACCTGACCAAGTGTGTGCAATAGGGATTGACTAGTCGCTCTAGCAGACGGGTATCCTCAAATACAAGTGACCAGCTATACTATATAATTTAATTTGCGTATTTACACAGTAATCCTTCTTTCATGCACATTTCATTGAATATGACAGACAAGGTGTTTTTATTTAGTTTTTTATACAATTTCTCATACAATCTAATAACTTTTTTCTTTTCGGATGATAAATTATATAAAAACTGTCTGAATGTTCTTTTTTATCCGAGCACTTTCGGCTATACATTTAGCCATTTTCAAGGATAAAATATTTTAACTGTTAAATAAGAAATAGTTTGTCGTATGTATGTTTTATAAAATGTTTTCATTTTTCAAAACATATATATATCTGTGGCCATATAATTATTTATTTACTCATCTAGAAACCACCCTTTGGGTGAATTTTAGGTTAGCTCCTGCAGAGGGCTTTTGGCCCTTTGACCTTCAGTATCCTATGAACTTAAAAGTTATAAGAATTTAGAAATAATAAAATTATTTTATCTTTATTCAACACCTTAATTTGGCATAATCTTTCTTTGTATATACAACCGATCTCCATGGTTTGTTTACATTCATTTTGCACACAATTTTTACTTTCTTTTAAAATCACCATTATTTATGACCCCCCTTTGCATCAAGTTAACTTTTAAAAGACATTAAGGAACCCGAACTATGTAATATTTTGAATACGTCAAAGTACATGTGCTAGAAAAAGAAAACAACAGCCCATAATAGCAAATATACCAGCCCTGCTTAATTTTTAATTATGGTTAAATTAGATGATATCAATTGCAATTGTGATGAAAAGTGAAATCAAAATTAAACCTTTATTAAAGAACTAGCAGCATGGCCCGTCGTTGCCTGTGCTTGATTCAAAAATTGTACGACTCATACAGCAATCGCTATCACTTGACTTAAAATATTTTTGCCCTTCCTTGCCTTTAAAGGAGTACCCTTTGCCATGCTGATGTCGCTACATGTCTTACTTCTTGCCTATCTCACACTGCAAATTTTTTCTAAGCTCTATACTAAACATTAAATCTGTTACGAAAAAAGAATTAAACAAAATGAATACAAAACGATCAGCTTTAAAAAAGGACTCATAACTGGAAAAACCGAATGAAAAAAAAAGAATGTTAACAACAAATACTTTTTCACACCCAACCCAGTTCTGCGGAATCAGAATCAACGTTGAGTTTAAGCAAGCGAATGAGCCAAATGGAGTAAAGTACCATGCAGATTTAAATTTTTCCCATTTGTGACGAATGCAGCTATCAATTTTTTTGCATACTAGCATGCTAGTTAACATTCGTGTCAGTCAGCTGTTGGCTCTCACGCTGGCCAATAGAATCTTCCTGCCTATTCGTGGCAGCCAGCTATAGGCTCTCACTCTGGCCAGTAGAAAATGGCCGCAAACTACATGAAAATTGCCGTAGAAGCATGAAAAAATCGATTATTTCCACTATTGATGGGAGTTGGGAAATGCAAAGCCGGTCTTGGCCTTCCCGCTAAATTGGAGCATGTGCATGTAAATTTTGGTGCAAATCCATTGAAAATTGTGGCCATGCATTCATTACACACACACACACACACATCCTGCCTTTTATAGATAGAGATTAATTTTTAAACCTTTCACTCTGTTTGATATTTAAATTTAACTCTAAATGAATTACTTATTTAATTTTTAATTGTCTGTAACTACAGTAGTTACTACCTGTTACTTCAGGTTGTTTATGATTCACCAAGGTTGAAAAATGGAAGGATGGACACACATACACTTTATATATATTATATATATAGCGCATATATCCATATCATGCCATAATAATCTTATCACAATTTAAACAATATTCATTAAAAAAAAAAAAAAAAAAATTCTTGATTACTTTCTACCAGAATTTGAATTGTCCGCCACATGTTTTGATTGGCCTTTCAACTACCTGATAAATATTCATGAAGGTTCTCAAATTTAAAACCAATGATAAACCAATGTCATCCTCGGTTTTGTATATAAACATGTACAACAAAATAAATCCTACATTGCCTTGATAAAGAACCTCAGAGGATGAAACCTGTTGCCTAAGAATTTTTTCCTTGCCTTTTTATTCCTTTACAGATACACTCTATCTGAATATAATATATATATATATATATATATATATATATATATATGAATAATAATGATTACAGAATCTTTAAAAATCCATCAGGTCAGGTTATAAATTTATTTTGTGGACCTCATGTCCATGAAGAGATGGACATGAGGGCCATGAAATATATATATATATATATATATATACACACAAGTTTTGTTAAAAACAACTGACAAGACAAGGTACTGTGTTTAAGTTTTTTTATTTAATTTTTCTTGTGTTGTTTTTTTTTTTTTTTTCAGGGCATAAATTACATAGAAATTAGCTGATTGTTCTGTATGTCTGACCACTTTCGGTTATACTTTTAGCTATTGTCAAGAATGATTCTATTTTTACTTTTAACTGAATGTATGGATTTTTTTTTACATATGTACCTCGAGTTATAGGAATGTTTTATCTTCAAAACATGGTCAGCACATCCCTATAACTAGATACATTCATAAAACATCCATACATTCAGTTTAAAGTAAAAATATAATCATCCTCGATAATAGTTGAAAGTGCTCAGACATAGGGATCATTCAGACAATTTCTACAATAATTTATGTCCAAAAAAGAATATAAGGACACAAGAAAAATTAAACAAAAACTTAACCGCAGTACCTTGCCAGTCATTTTTAATGAAACCTGAATAAAAGAGGGATTGCTGCCCAAATACACAATATTATATATATATATATATATATATTAGGTTGGTGCAAAAATAATTTCGTTTTCTAACATATGTTACTATGTGAGAAAACGAAATTATTTTTGCACCAACCTAATATATATATATATAAAATACATACAATAGGAATTAAGATTACTTCAGGGTTATGCCCATAACCTTGAAGTAATCTTAAATTCTTTTGTATGTAATTTATCAGTCAGTTATGTGCCATGTGTGATACATGCTTGGGCAATCATGTATCTTTTGATACATTTCTGACAAGGCAGATTTTTTCCCGCAGTAGGTAGACCAGTTGCCCTCCAAGGCTATAGAACCTGGTTTGTTCTGCTATTTACACATAGCTGGTGGGAGAAGAGGAGGATTCATACCTTTCCCAAGCGATGGGTAAATAGCAGGACAGACCAGGTTCTAAAGCCTTGGATGTCTGAATGACTGATGTAATTTATATGCTCTGTTTGAATAAAATATTGAACTCTCTGTGTGAATCAGTTTTGATATTTTTATCAATAGGATTCACTCGGATTATTTACCAACAGATTATTACCTATATATATATATATATATATATATAACTATTTACAGTGTAGACATAAGAATCAACACTACATGGTATCTGTAAGTTTCATGACTTGAAGATCTCCCTAATAGCGGATGTGATCTGTCTAAAAAATTGCCATTAGCTTCAACCATGGCCTCCAGATGACTTCAGAATCTCCAGGAACTCTTCTGGATGGTCACCTTGTTTAAGTTGTTGAATGTTGCCATAATACTTGCCTTCAGTTCATCTTTGGTCTTACTAGGAGTTTTGTTGATCTCTCATTTAACTGCACCCCACACATAATCAAGAGTGTTGCAAGTCTGGGGAGTTAGGTGGCCAGATGTAAGGGGTTACGTGGTTGCATAAATTGTCTGACAGCCATGACTAGGTTCTCTTGCTTGTGTAGCATGGTGCAGAGTCCTGTTGCCAGACATATAGTCTTCCATCAGTCACCCTCTTGCCCCAGGGCAGCACTTACCTCTGAAGGCATTTGATGTAAGCCTCTGTGGGAGGAATAATATCACCATCACTAGTGATCACTTCAAACATTGTGTTGTTGGCTAGATCATCCAACTCTTTGTGAATCCTCTGCACTGTCCTCAGATTGACACCCAAACACTCTGAAATGTTCATAAAAGAGCTTCTGGAGGGAATGTCATGAGGTATAGCATGACATTTCTAAATTTCTGGCAGAGTGAATTGTGTCATGGTGGTCTCTTTCTCACAGACAGTGCCGAACTGATAATACTATACTGTGAAGTTGATAAAATCAAAAATATAAAATGGCGACAATTTACCCATCGCACCCTATGTGTTTTTATATATATATATATATATATATATATATATATATATAATCCCCCTTATCATGAGCACAATATCTAAAGCACAATTGCTGTATCTAGGAAAAAATACATATAAACAAATTTTAACATATTTCAGCTTTTTCTTCATATATACACAAACAGACATATACTGCTATATATACACAGATACACACACACACACACACACACACACACACACATATATATATATATATACATACATACACACACACACACATATATATATGCATCTATGCATGTTTCCAAGGCAGAAAATAACTTTACTTGCTTTCTTTTTTATTTTTTTTAAATAGTTGTTATAAAATCCATTTCATAAGCAAGAACATATTTTTCTTCATCTTTTCTTAAAAACAATTTTTTTTCTAGCATTTATTTTCATTGCTGGTGTTATCACAATGATGTCAGTTGTGGTGGTCGTTGTGGTGATAAGAGAAGTTGGAATACACATCTCATTCTCAAAATTAGAAAGTCATCTTGTCCATACCATAACAGTTGTGCCACCATTTATTTAGAATCTACATGGCTCACATGTATGTAGAATGTTTATATATATATATATATATATATATAGTTATTAGTTTTACAATAATATTGTAACTCTAAATATGTCATTAGGTGTATTTTTTTTCAATTGTTTTTTTAATTTTTTTGTTTGTGAAAGGGAGGAAACTCCTCACTGCAGATCCTATCCAGCAATTGGAGGGAAAAATAAATAAAATAATAATAACAATAATAATAATAATAATAACAACAAAAAAGATAATCTAATGTTTGACACGTGAGAAGAAAGATCCACTTCGTTTAATTTTGTGTTCTTTCAGCTGTTCTTCCACTTGTTCCTTGATTTTCTCCTGGTGCAGTCGTTTACGCATCTGGATGTCAATTAATTCCTCCATGTCTGTCTGCAATGAGATAAAAACGAAAAAATATATATATTAACAGTATCTTCACATTCATAGACAATATTTTTTTCAGGCTTTTGTAATTTCTAAATAGTTGTGGTAGGTTGATGGGGAGTAGGGTTTTGATGGGAATTTGGTCTTGTGAAAAATATTCAACTCATCCACAAAGAAAATGGAAAGAAAACGAAGAAAGATATAAAAGTAGGTACCTTCACGAGATCGCTAAAAAAAGAGTATAGCATGATGAAAAAGATGCCAAACTTGACGAAAACAAAATTTTATCATATTTATTATTAAGAGGAAAGATCAAAGTATTTTTGGGGTATTTTTTTCCATTTTTTAATCGTTCCTAGCATGTCCGAAATTTTCATTAAAAATCTAGTTTTTTTTGAGTCAGCAAAATTGAGCATTTTTTTCCATTTAAAAAAAAAAACTGGAAAACTCACTTTGAAATTCTTTTAAATATCAATTATCATTTTTTCAAAACTTATTTTAAGAAAATCAGAAATTATAATTTATAAATTATATATTTAAAATATTTTGAACCAAACTTAGCTTAGCTTAGCTTAGCTTTTGTGCCAAAAAGATGTAATTTGAAAATAAAACAAAGCAGGTCATAAACTTTCGCGTCTCTTGACAGGTGATGAATGACATATTTACGAATTCCATGAGGCTAATTTGTTCTACGGAAGGAGAAAAGTGAAATAATTTACATTTAAGTGAACAAATTATTTACCTCGTTATTTTTAATGAAAACTTTCAGCGGTCTAATTTTTTTTTTTTTTTTTTGTACTTAGCTTTCACCTTTACGTTTATGATGCTTTATGGAAAATATATTATAAAGAAATTAAAATAAGACTGTTAAGAGTGACATTAAATTTCATATTTCCTAAGAAATGTATCTAATTAATTTATAGGTACCTTTCTTATGAAATTTTATCAGAACTGTACATAAAATACTATAATTTTATGTACATTTATTACATTTTACTGTTATTTGTACTTGCATTCATTTTATTATTAATTTTGATATTTCATTTATGGAAAAATGTCATAACTGAGATTAATATAAAAAGAAGGAAAAATTTTTAAAAATAATTAAAAAAAACTTTGGTCTTTCCTCTTAATAATAACATAAGCATTTAGAAAATAAAATTTTGTTTTCGGCAAGGTTGGCGTCTTTTTCTTCAAGCTATGCTCTTTTTTTAGTGATTTCGTGGAGGTACCTATATAAAAGTATAAATTCAATATTTTTATATCCCAAAAATTGGAGATGTTATACAAAAAAAAAACCCCCAAAAAACTGTCTTTTTTTTAGCCCAGTTTTCTTTTTATGCAGCTTTCCTTGTACGACAGGAAATAGGCTAGATACAAGATTATTTCTTAAGGACTGCTCTTACTACTTTAACTTGAGCTGTTACTTTGACTGCTACTCAGACTTACTAACTGATACATTGTCTTTTATTTATACCTGATATACAGACATAGAATTCAACACAGTAATACACAACAGAAAAATGCTCAGCTTTATTTGAAAGTATGTTACTTGAAGAGAATAAAATTTTCAATAACTATATGCTCTAAAGGTGAAACTTTGCCAATTAATAATGTGATATATATTTTAAATGATGTGTAATTTTTATCTTTCTCTATAAATTGTAAGTTAATTAAATTTTAATTTAAGTGGGTGGTGCTCATTAAGGCTATCATAACTTATTAATTTTCTTCTGTATGTTGTGCAACTTCAGGATGTTGGCAATCATGGCTCTCCACAGTTTCCTAGTTTGGTTTGATTTGTTTTATGGCATATCAACCTCAATGGGTTATTTAATGCTGACAAGATTTTTATATTCTGGTAATATTTTTTCTCTGAAAATGTATTGCTGGTAATAATGTTTTACAAAAATATATTGATGGTATTGGCTTTGTACCAGCAATACATTTTTAAAAAAAAATATTGCCAGACTATAAAAATTTTGTTCGCATTAAATAAACCATTAAGGTTGATATGCCGTAAAACAAATCAAACCAAACCAGGAAATTGTGGAGAGTCATGATCGTCAACATCCTGAAGTTGCACAGCATATAGAAGAAAATTAATATGATATCCCTACCGAGCATCACTCACTTTACAAAAATGTATTGATGGTATTACCAAGGAGGCATGGTATGGATAGCAGCTTGGATTGAGGAATCAGAGAGCCAATTTCAAATTCCAGTTGGATCTATTACATTCACTTACATGCTAATACCTTTGGGAAAGGTATGAATCCTCTTTTTTTCCCCCCACCCAGCTATGGGTAAATAGCAGGATAGACCAGTTTCTATAACCTTGGATGGCAACTGGTCTACCATAGAAAGAAATGGAAACCTACTGCAGGAAAAATCTGCCTTGTCAGTCATGTATTGAAAGATATATGATCGCCTAAGCATGTATCACGCATGGCACGTGACTGACTGATTGATGGTATTAAAACATATTATTACACTTTCATAGTGTTTTGACCCCAGTTTGGCGAGTTAACTGTTTGCTCATAGCTGGGAACTTACAGGTGCTACCACCATGGGTCAGGGTGGACCTGGGAACACCAGCAATTAAGAGGTGGTTCCACACTCTTCAAAACCTCCCAATCAGAGGCCTTGCTGTTGGATATAGTTTATCGTCTTGCCCAGGACGTGGAGGTAGTTTAGTAGCTCTTAGTAAATTTTGTCTTTTTTGCTATCTCTCCTAAACCCTGTTCTGCCATTACTAATTTTTAATAAAAAGATATTTTTATTTTGTCTGAAACTGATTAACCAAATAGGTTCTAATAATAATAATAATAATGTGTCTGCTGCAATTTGAATCTAATTTAAATGTCTTACCAAAACTTAATTTATACAGGTTTTTTTTCTTCTTCACAAATGCTACAAGGTCTCCCTTAGAAATTCTACAAGTATGATGAAAATAAAGAAAAAAAAACAGAGGCCATTTTCTGACTAAATGCAATATTATTTTATTAAGGTATTTGACAGCAGAAAAATGCCACATAAGACATATTCCTGTAGGGTAGAGGACTTATGGCTATATCATGTTGAAATACTGGTTCCCATACGATCGCCAAAGTTAAGCAATGTTGAGCCTAGTCATACCTAGATGGGTGATCACTTGAGAATACTAGGTGCCGTAAGTTTGGATGTGTGGATTGTGTAATGGATAACAGCTCTGAATTGGAAATTGGAGAGCTGAGTTCCAATTCCATTTGGGTTTGTTATACTCCATTTTTGGTCTGATCTGCTTCTTGTAAAGATAGAGTATAAAAGAAAGAGTCAGATACTTTCTGGAACACAACAAGGAACCAAACTGAAGAACAGAAAAGAAAATTAACCTGACAATAAAATAATTTCTGGTGAATTTCTCTGTGTTTTTAGCGTTTTCTGTGTTACTGTCTATGCAATAATTAAAGAGAATACAAGTTAGAATACAATTGTTTCATAAATCTTACCTGTGATTTTGCGGTTTACATCTACACCTTGTATGTAAATAATTGACAATGCCTTTCTGTCATAAAATAATTTACAACAAATTTCCATAAATGCTTTTAGAATTTGCTGTATCACACTAAGTAATAAAGGCTTACGGCCATATCACTAGATGGGCAACTGCTTGGGAAGACCAAGTGTTGTAAGCTTGGATGTGCAGGTGGTGTAATGGATAACAGATTAGAATTGGAAATCAGATCACTGAGTTCCAATTCAAATTGGGTTCATTATATTAGTATTAGTAGTGGACAGGATTCCCATATGATGACCGAAGTTAAGCAATGGTGAGCCTAGTCATACCTAGATGGCAACTGCTTAGGAAGACCAGGTGCTGTAAGCTTGGATGTGCAAGTGGTGTAATGGATAACAGATTAGAATTGGAAATCAGATCACTGAGTTCCAATTCAAATTGGGTTCATTATATTAGTATTAGTAGTGGACAGGATTCCCATATGATGACCGAAGTTAAGCAATGGTGAGCCTAGTCATACCTAGATGGCAACTGCTTAGGAAGACCAGGTGCTGTAAGCTTGGATGTGCAAGTGGTGTAATGGATAACAGATCAGAATTGGAAATCAGATCACTGAGTTCCAATTCAAATTGGGTTTGTTATATTCACTTATGTGCAAATATCCTTGAGAAAGGTACAAATGATCCCTTTTCTCGCCCTACAAGCTATGGATTAATTGGTAGGCATTGTATCAGTAAATTCTTATTATCTCCCAAAATTTCTTACAATCTAAAACTATTTTCTGGTTTTAAGCAACTTGCAAAAGGTTGATAAGTTGTAAAAAAAAAAAAAAAAAAAAAACCCAATCCAGTATGACATATTCAGGAATGAGCTCCTTTTTAAGCATATAATGTTGAAAGAAATTACATTACAGTGCATTACAAAAACTCTTCACCTATTGCAAAAAACATTACTGCATATAAAAAGCAAGTTAGCAGTACATATGGATAACACTATTTTTTAAAATAAGCTGTTAGATACACTATTTACATTATTCGGACTATTGTCTTCATCTTTGTTGCCATATTTATTACGTTTTGGCCATTGTACGCTCCAGCCTTCTTCAGTCAAACTGAACCCTTTATTTTGCTTGCTGGGGTAGACGGTTCTAGTTCCACATGCCATGTTTAATGGATGTCTGTTATCAGTTATCTTCTGTTAATTCCCCTGTCCAAGTTCTCCACTGCCTTAACCAGGTATTGAACTTACACTCTTTGGGTCTTGTCACTGGATCTAACCAACACCTTTATCCACTGTGCCATTTGTCCTTGAGGATCCCCGGCAAAATTATTGTATCAATATCTTATTGTATCTGCTACATATGGTCCAGTGCTCTTGCTATTTATCTCAATATCCTTGATAAAATCCATAGAAAAATCTGAAATATTATTGGTCCTCATTTTGGATCTCAGCTTCAGTCAGTTTCCCATCCCTGTAAGGTTGACTCCCTGTGCCTTTTTTATAAATACTTTCATGGTAATTGTTTGGATGAGCTCTTCACTATGGGGCCTAGACATTTTGAATTTAAGTGCAGTACTAGGCTGGTGTTGAGATCTCATCAATTGACAGGTGAGCTGGCTAGATGTAACCATAAGTTCTATGCTAGCAGTTTCTTTTCACACACTTCTTACTTGTGGAACTCCTTTCTGTCTCAATGCTTTCCAGCCAACTTTAATCTTCAAAAATTTGAATGTGTCTTAGTGGCTTTATTGCCTTGCATGGAGTAATCTTGATTAGAAAGAAAATACACATGCATATACACTCACAAACACACACAGAAAAAAGAGAAAAAAAATACTAATAACTAGTACATAAATTAATTTTTAACTTAGTAAAAATAAATGAAAACGAGAAAATTCAGTCATTTGCTGAAACCTCCTGATGAGTGGACTGAATGATTACAAAAATTTTTGTCTATAAAACTCTAGAGTCAAGGTGCTGAATATAACATTTTAGGCTTGTTTATCATTCGGTTCACACTCCTTCCCAGTTTTTTGAACAGGAGTAGAAGTTTAACAATTGCTTCCTGTTTATGATTAGATTTCCTGTTTCTTTTAAAATCTTATCATTCTCTTTCACTCCCAGTAGCCCCTTGTATCTTAGTGACATTATCACCTTGCTTGGGGTGAAAAGATTTAAAAAAATAAAATAAAAAATATAAGTAGGTTAGCCTCGTTTTGTGGAAAAATATAAGTATGGGTTCCTCAGTTATTCAAAGATTGTTCTTCATTTGCTGTCAAATGGCATGAGGAGTGTTTAGTTTTAACTAGCTTGATTAAAAAAGGTCAGTTTTAATTGTATAGCAACAACAAGCATTCTTTTAAAAATTGTCAAACTTGGCATAGTTTGGTTTGGTTTGGTTTGGTTTGGTTTGTTTTATGGCATATCAACCTCAATGGGTTATTTAATGCCAACAAGATTTTTATTGCTGGTAATATTTTTTTTCCAAAAATATTTCTGGCAATATTTTTTCCAAGATGGGACCCTTATAAGTGCTACCACCCCAGGTCAGGGTGGATCTGGGAGCACCAGCAATTAAGAGGTGGTTCCATGCTCCTTGAAACCTCCTGATCAGAAGCCTTGCTGTTGGATGCAGTTTATTATCTTACCCAGGATTTAGTTTATCATCATACCCAGGATGGTGGCATATTTTTTTCATTGATTCTAACATCGGAATGAAAGAAAGTAAGTAGCATTTTTGGCATATTTTACTTTTGGTTCATTCTATCTCAAATCAACTGACAGCCACCGGTGACCTTTAGGTCTGAAGATTGCTTTCAAGTATGAAACAGACTGTCACCACTTGGTGATGACTTCAGTGTCCACTCTATATAACGCTCTTGTTATTTGATCAAGCACTATAGAGAAAAGGGTAATCTCAAAAAGTATCCACCACCGGTATTAATGCACTGCTCTTCATTAATGCTGGCATTTTCATACATCTGCATATAATACATTAAAATTTCCCTTTCTTTTCCGTGCAGCGATAATTTAAGGGTAGGATCTTTGACTGATACCAAATCAGTCAGGTTTTGATTCTGGCTTGAAGCAATCAGATGTCTAGCCGCAATGATGAGTTGTGATACAGTGAAACAGGTTTGTATATGGATGACATTATATATATATATATATATATATATATATATATATAAATCTTATGAAATAGATTAAGACCAACAATTATTTTAATATATTTTCCATTTATACATTATTTTTATACACTATTTACATTATTCGGACTATTGTCCTCATCTTGCCATATTTATTACAATGTTTTGGCTGTTGTATACTCCAGCCTTCTTCAGGTGGTTGGAATATTGAACTGGACCCTTTATTTCGCTCACTGCTGTAGACTGTTCTAGTTCCACGTGCCATGTCTAATGGATATCAGTTATCTCTTGTTAATTCCCTTCTCCAAGTTCTCCACTGCCTTAAGTGAGTATTGAACTCATACTTTGGGTCCTATCACTGGATCTAACTAACGCCTTTATCCACTGTGTGTTGTAATAAATATGGTGATAAAGATGAGGACAATAGTCCAAATAATGTAAATAGTGTACATAATACCTCATCTCAGAAATATAGACACATTATTTTTATAGATGTAATTTAAGTAAATGCTCTGTTTTTTTAATTAAACATTATCAATGTTCAAGAAATTTTGTAGAAAATATGTGCTTCTCAGAAAGGAATCGAACCTGTAACCCTTAATGTCATTAAAGATTTATGTTTATAAATAGTAATTCAGACTTTGCTAGCCAGACACTTCTTTGTGGCTGAATGGTTAACAGCACATCAGATCAAATGATTGCTCCCTTTGGGGTTATGGGTTTGATTCCTGTTGGAGAAGCACATATTTACTATGAAATTTCTCAAACATTCACGCCAGTAAGTGTAATTAATACTGTTTATTTAAAAAACTGATCATTTACTTAAGTAAATTGTATCTATTAAAAAATAACATATAAACAGAAAATATATTAAATAATTGTCAAACTTAATCCATTTCATAATATGTTGTCAATGTTTATGTTAAGGTACATTTCATGAGTAGATATGATCGTTCGAGAAAGATCGTCGAAGATTTGTTGTTTATAAGAAGTAATTTGGACTTTGCTAACCAGATGCTTTCTCTGTAGCTTTGTGGTATAGCATGTAAGATCTATTGATGGTCCTAAATATGATACATGTTTGATTCCTGTCAGAGAACGCATATTTTTTATGAAATTTTTTGAACATTCATGCCAGTAAATGTAATTAATATTGTTTATTTAAGAAACAGAGCATTTACTTAAGTAAATTGTATCTATTAAAAAATAACATATAAACAGAAAATATATTAAAATATATTTGCCCTTGAGACTCATTCACTCAGACTGATGGATGCTCAATTTTTGGTGTAATGTTTATGGAAATTACAAATAAATAATCAGAAATTCCTTGTTGTCAAGTCTTGTAGCTCTGAAAGAAGGAGAGTCCAAACATCCATAAATCTTAGACATACTGGAAACCTATACTGAAAGAGTTAACTTACAAAAATCAGTCATCCTAGTCTGGATTCCAAGTTATATTGGTATACTGGATAATGAAATAGAAAACTAGATAAAGATGTCCTCAACATGACAACAAAAAGATACCCCATAAAGATATCCCATAGAGAGTTCAGAAACAAAATAAAAGAACGTATCAAAAGAAAATGGCAAGCAATAACTTCTTTTCTTGCACTTCCCACCTATGGAACTCCCTTCTGTCTCCTTGCTTCCCTTATAACTACAATTTTCAAAAATTTAAATGCAACATCAATCACCATCTTCTGATATCTTGAATCCTGTTCATATTTTATCTTTTCCTCATTCCCCCTACACACAGTATTTTTCTTTCACTTTTACTCTATGTAACCCCCTGCAAATTAGTGGCACTTCCACCTTGGTTGGGATAAAATCCTTAAAAAACAAAATGAAGAAATGGGACTCAAAACCTATCATATTCAACCAATTATAAAAGAATGGCTCCCAGATTTCAGAAAAATTAGAATTGTGGGAATAGTTTTATCTAGATTTCGAATAGGATAAGCACATCTGCCACACTCGCATCTATTTAAAAAATGAAACTCCCCCATCATGCAACAGATGTCAAGTACCTCTCACAGTTGAACATGTAATCATAAGTTGCTATTGTCTCAGTCAAACCTGAACAAAATGTTTTCAAGCAAATAATAGAAAAGAACCCTTTCAAAACATTAAGCAAAATAATATCCTTAACTTCTTAAGGAAAATCAAATTTTTATCAACATCAGTCTTTAGGCTGCTTTAATTGTCAGGGCTGACTAAAGGCAGAAGAAATGTACAGTCTCCTCCAGGATAATCTGTTGGAAGTATTTCTAAGGAGTTCCAGCATTGTTATGTCTGTCCACTCTGTCTGACCAGCTCTTGTGTTCAACAGTGCCTTACATGATGATCTTCCAGAAGCTGTTATACCGCATGTTGTGGCCAAACTATGCCTCTTCCAATGTCTAACAGTTGTAAGGAGAGATTCCTGTTGGCCCACAAAACTTATGACCTTGCTCTGTACATAGTCATCAGTTTCGTGCTCCCAGTAGGAGATGTGGAGGAGATTTCTCAAGCATTTGTTCTTGAACGCCTGGATCCTTTTATCATGCCTCAACCAGGAGTGTCCAAGTCTCCCACCCATAGAGGAGGATGGATAGGATCAGCAATTTGTAAATTTTGAACTTGGTATGAGAGATGATGTTGCTCTTCCATATCTTTTCCAGTCTGGCCATTGAAATCCACAAAAGTTTTATTTGGAAATATGAAACTATAAAATCTCCCAACAAAACTACATAAAAACTTTAATATATTTTAAAAATGAAAAAAAAAAAAAAAAAAAAAAAGAATCCTTCAGACCTCATAAAAATTCCCATTAAACTGATTAAAAAGAAAAAACTTATAAGAAATTGCACCTAAAAACCATCACCAATCCACAGATAACATCAAGCTATGCCCAAAACAACAACGATTCAAAACATTTATCTGGCCTTAAATAACTACAAGTGGAACTTGTACATGAGATCCATTTATTTATGCTATATTTTATTATATTTAACATCAAAAAGAGAAAGTTGAAATTCCTAGGGAGGATAATGAGAAAAGAGTGCTTGGAGAATTTGACACTGGCAAGTCATATTAAAGGCAAGAGAGACAGAGGAAAGATGTGGATAACCTATCTAATGGGCTTATATAAATGGTTGGTAGAACTGAGATTAGGAGAGAGAGTGAAAAGACAAAATTTACTAAAGAGAGGAAGTTGTGGAGAGCCATGATCATCCATATCCTGAAGGACATGGCACATAGAATACATGCTCCAGGCTATGGAGGATACTATATTTAACAAACAATATTTTATACTGAAAATATACTCCAGCTGAACAATGATTCTTTTTACTTTCTTTCCAGAAACCTCCAGGAAAATGTCCATTCATCTTGGTACTTCTCTGAAGAATGCTTGCTCTGAGTAAGTGAACAGTTTTTAGTCTACTTTATGGCATTCATAAATCCTTCCCTAAGTTATGCTATTAAGATGCTAGCTGTGTATCTAACCTGTGATATCACAAGCTTATTCAAACAAATGCATAATATATTTTGAAAATGGAAAAAAATGAAAAAGAACACTTCAGACTTCATAAAAATCCCCATTAAAAATAACAATACAAACTCTAATAAGCAACATCTCTAATTGATTAAAAAGAACAAATTATATGAACTTGTACTCAAAACTATTACTGATCTACATATAACATCAAGTTCAGCCCAAAACAACCACAATTCAAAAACCTTTATCTGACCTTAAATGACCTTATAGTTGTTAATGGCCCATTAAGCAGAAACCAAACCATCTATCTTCTTTTGACCCAATATTCATTGGTGTCAAAAGTTTTCTGGATAATCAGTTACTGAAATTTATTATCTTTTTATTTATAAATATAGTATCTGCTTCCCATAGCTAATCATCTTTGTACAGACTCAGGTGGTTGATTAAAAAGAAACTGCCACCAATTAACCTGTACCCAAAACTATCACTGATCCACATATTACATCAAACTATACCTAAAACTACCACAAATCGAAACTTTTATCTGGTCTTAAATAACTCTATAGTTGTTGATGGGCAGTTAAGTAGAAACCAAACCAGGAAATGTCATAGTATTTTTTTGAGATTCCACATTTAAAAAATTCAAGATAAATAAAAAACTATTTGTGAAATTGAGATTTATTTAAATAGACTTTTTGGTCAGTGTTAAGTCGTATTCAATAAATGGTGGAGAGTGACAATCAGGACTTTCAGGTTGAATTAAACTTTTCAAATTAATATAAGTGGATAAACAACAACCACCGAAACTATTTCATTGCCTGCCACAATTCAACAGTTGCACAGACCAGTTTATACAATGGCAGAAGAATAAGGACATGAACTCAAAAATGTAACCAGAAAAAAATCAATATATGAGAAACTGGCTGACAGGTCTCAATGGCATAAATCAATTGCTGTGTCTGTGTCACTATATCAATAACAACAAAAGAAAACATATCTCCTTACACCATTGCTAATTTCCCTAAAAGAAAGCAGTGCTAAAAGGTAGGTCTACTTCTGCTGGCAACATATTCCGATCCGATACAAGGTTTTATTTGTAGAGCCACCATTTATGACCAAGATTATGCACTTACTAGCCCAACATATCATACCATTTTGGAATCAGGCAAACTCCATGAACAAATTAAAAGCATTCCAGGCCAGATCTGGACCTGCAATCCTGGATTCCCAAGTTTTCATTACTATGATTGTTTTTAGGGATTTTTTACATGTTTTTTGTGACAAATTATTTTGTATTATAACAATTTTTATAACTTGGAAATAAATTTGGGAATAATTGAAATTAATTGTGAAATCCAGCAAAAGTCACCCATGAAATATAAATAATTGTTTGCATGGAAAGTAAGGACCTATGTACATCAAATTGTCTTTAAGTTAAGTGGTGGTAGATGAATTATGGTTGAACTTTTAAAAGGTAAGCTTAAATATTAATGCAATACTTAAATGCAGAAATCGATTTTGAGTTCTTCTGTAGTTTATTGTGGCTTATCGCATCTACTCCTCCTTACTCCCTACCTATTGTGATGAAGGCCCAATCAAGAGCCCTCTGATAGGTCAGCTTTTAAGCTAGTATGTGTGTGTGTGTGTGTATATATATATATATATATATATACACACACACACACACACACACACACACACACACAAATGGGTAGGATAGAAAATGTACATATACAATAGAAATGCACAAATACTTGCACGTACATAAGTATATTTCTTCCTAAGGTTATATAAACAGTGCTCAATGTTATGAAACAGAGCTATAAGATTGCATGAAACTGTGAGTAGTGTTATCGATGTTGGATATTATGTATATTCACTAATATAATAGCTGGCCACTCATATTTGAGGATACCTGTCTACTAGGGTGCCTAGCCAATCCCTATTGCAGATATTCAGGCACACTTTCTAGTGATCACCAACTTGAACAAGGCCAGCATGCTCAAACCCTTGGTCACAATGACCTGTGGCTTCATGCTAGCACAGCTATCGACAGCCCACAAATATATTCACTTATATATATATATCTATATATATATATATATATATATATATATATATATATCTCTGTAAAAAGACAGCATGAATAAAGACAAAAGGAATACTTTGCTTACCAATGTGTTTCATTCTCTGATAGACTTTATTACGGTAAATATAAGAATTTGCAACAATTATTTATAAACAGATGCAAAAATATTGAGTTTTCGAAAGTTTTAAATTTAAGAACACTCTAAAATATTCAAGCTGTGTTATTAAATGTAAACTATGGAGGATGCTAAGTGATGTAATTTAATGTCTAATAAACTATGGAAGATGCTAAGTGATATCATTTAATAAATGAAAGTGAGTAAATATTATTGTTGTTGAATTTTTATTTTCTTATTTGTTATGTGTATTTATTTTTTAATGTAATTAATATTTATTATTTTATTTTAGTTTGATAAATAATTTATGCATTTATTTTATTTTAAACAATAGGTTTTGAGTTAACTGTTTTCTTGTAATTTTTAAAAAAATATGCTGTAGTAGTAAAACCAAACAATCCTTACTTATGTCCTTTATAATGGGGTGCTGAAAAGTTATTGGCCCAAAACTTTGACCAAACATCAGATTTTTTTTTTTTTTTTTTTTTTGGAAGGAAGGAAGGCCTTCTTGGTTAGGGTGAGAATGTTTCAGCAACCCTCCTGTACAGTTGACGAGTAACAAATGCATCATCCAGCATTTGCATCAAAAAGCCCCAGTCCAGTTTTTCTCAATATTCTTATCTCTTTCGGCATTGATATTTCCTTGTGCTTTGCAAAAGTTGCTAACATCTGCACTTTGCTTAGAAGCCATTGCTTGTGTAAGCAAATTAGAATTGTCGGAACAGTAATAATTACTGACATAGAGATAGCCCAGAAAAGATGACATCACATACAATGCTACTTTAGATCACACTTAGTAAAGAGTCTGTTCATAATTTTGCCTGCATTAAACAGGTTGCAGACTTTAAATTGTAAAATTAGCATTGTCCTTTTTATATTGTGTGTTAACCCACTTGGCTTTGCTAAACGCCTATGGGATGGCACAGTTCAAATCTTCCTCTTGCTCCAAGATGTAATACATGGATAAGAACGTCCCTGCTTAGGTGCTTTTGTTTCCCTGGTACACTGACAACTGAAATCACACACATGTGTATCACACTCATAAACAAGCATATTATTAATAGCTAAGGTTTTAATGTCTTTTCCTTTACTTTCAACTATATAAACATTAATGTAATTTCTTTTGCTAATACAATGAAACCCCACCTATTTGCATTTCAGCATTTGTGGATTTTTCTTTAGAACATATGTACTTGTTGTTCATGGAAACCCTGAATATTCGCATGTTTTTCTGTAGAACATATGTACAAATTATTTACTAAAAACTTCCTCAATTCATTTATTTTTTAATAGAACATATTTGAAATATTCTTGTATTATTTTCCTGTTATTTAAGTGACTTAAAACATATAACAGCCAATTTTCATAGTAAAAATGGACAGAATTGTACATCTTGATTGTAAAAAACAAACACAAAAACATGCATGGAGCTTGGGCTTTGTTCTTTGTTAGGGGCTACGGCCTTAATAGTGGCTTTATGCTAAGTCTGGGGGCATCATCACAGTTCCGTTTTTAGAAAATGTTTTAAACTTTATATTTTATGTCTTCATACACATATTTTATACAGTATTTTCAACAGTTGTATCGATCTATGAGTAATTAAAAACGGTTATTGTACGTATGAAAGAAAATTTACACTAAGTGTATGGTCACCAATACTATTTTTCAAAAATGTTTTAAAAAGGGTCTGAAATATTTCTAAAGTGTTTAAGATGAAAGTTTAAGGTATATGGGGTTTTAACAATCAAAATAGGTACTTATAAGCATTTTTAGGGGGTTACAAGTATTTGCGGATTCTAATTATTTGCGGCTGGTTCTCGTCCCTAACCCCCCGCGAATACTGGGGACTCACTGTACATGTATTGTTTGTTTGTTTGTTTAAAATCCATGTTTTTGTGCCTTATATTTGCCTGGACTCAAATGAGTCTGCCAAATATTGTTTGTGGGATAAATGTTCCAGGAGCCATTAAATGTTGACTGAAAATATTGACCCTGATTAAAAGAGATTGTGAAAGGGATTTTACAAATATTAATATAATATGCAACAACTTTTAATATTATTAGAAACCCATCATTAATAACATTTCTTATATATCTATACACACATACAATCCAATATTACTGTACTTGATTAACTTATAATGTGTATATGTATAATTTCACCTTTATAAGTACATTATTAGATATATTGTTCCAACCATTTATTTTTTTTATATTTGTGCCCTTATATTTCTGTGTTCTAGTTTAAGCTAATCAGTATAATTAGGGTATCTTATGTTAAAAAAAACAAGAGTTACCCCTCTTGATATCTTGTTTACTTTTGAATCCAAATTCAAATTTAAATGATTTAAAAAATTTTTTATTTATTTTTTTAATGCTTCACCTTTTTAAATTATGAATTTGAAGGATATAAATTATTAATAGTTAATTCTAATAATTAACAACAATTAATGCAACAATAATTAAATAAACAAGTTTTAATGCACAATTTTGAATCATCACCACAAGAATGTGAAATATTTAATAGTCAAAATATCTCCGCCCCTGAATATTGCATAAACTGAATGAATTTCTGAGTCATGTTATTGACATTGGGCATTTAGGTATATTCACTAATATATACTTATAGCTCAGTTTCATAACATTGAGCACTGTATTTACAACACCCGAGGAAGAAATATATTTATACATACATGCAAGTATTTGTGTGAGTATGTAGATTTTTATCCTACTCATTCCTCTCTCTCTCTCTCTCTATATATATATATATATATATATATATATATATATATATATATATATGTATATTGTGTATTTCAGTATAATTACACCATTTATACAGGTTTCATTAAAGATGACTGACAAAGTACTGCAAACAAGCTTTTTATTTCATTTTTCTTGTGTTCCTACAAGTGCTTTTTTTTTCTGGACACAAAGTGTATAAAAACTGTCCAAAAGTTCCCCCATATCCAAGGCACTTTTGGCTATTCTTTTGGCCATTATCAAGGGTGATTTTTATTTTTAATTGTTTTCTTTATGTATGTGTCTGAAGTTATAGAAATGTTTTATTTTCCAAACACGGTCAGTACATTGTGGCCATGTTCGTAGTTAATGTTACCGAGTGTTGACTTTTCCTTTTTTATTATTAGGGCTTCCATTATTTTTAATCTTTTTTTACATGTGGATGAGATTGTTATACTTGTATTTTCTATGGGTATGTTTTGAATGGAGTTTGGTAGGTTTTTGGGTGTTTTTAAATGTCCTAATTGAGCTATGGTCAGGTAGGTGTAACGTGACTTATATACATAGGCATGTAGTAGTATGACCAATATAATTAGTTATGAGTTTGGTTTAAGGGGTAATAATGTGTTTCTTTGTAGTTTTGATTCTGTGGCTAGTGTTGTTATTTTTGATGATAAGGTTAGCTGTTTTAAATTTTTTTCATAATAGATAATTGTAGTAAAAAGTGGTACTTTCTTCTCTGGTTTATTAACAGTTCTTGTCTAGTCAATTCCACCACAATGCATGTTTCCTCAAAACAGTAACTGTCACCTCGTTCTGTCTATTTTTTTTTTATCTCCTTATTCATAGCCAAAATTTACATATGTGAAAAGATGCTTTCTTGTGAGATTTTCTAACTTCTGGATCTGTTTTAAATGTGTGACGTAGGAAGCCGCCATTTCTTTCTTTTTTGGACAGATTATATGTGAGGCATTTTCGAATCTGTGTTCACCCTGGAGGTAAGCCTTTTTCTTCTAGTATCGCAAAAAATGCATGCAATCCTGGGCCTGTTTACCCACTGTGGTAGTTCACTACAATAATTAATTTAATTTTCTTGTTCTGGTTGATTGGGGTTGTGTATTTCTTTTTGATATTTCTAAGAGAAAATTTGTCTTGCTTATAGTTGACGTGTATTTGGCTTTTGTAATAGATGTTAATGTTATTATAAGTATGTTCACTATTGTTATTAGTTACTTTAGAAAGAAATGGTCTAATCTGGTGGTCGATGAGGTAGTTAGGAAAACCATTGTTAACAAGTGTTTATTCTACATTGAGTTCTTTAAGGAAAAGAAGATGAATTCTTGTGTGCTCTCTAGCAAATTTTTTATAACTACTATTTTATATGTAAATGGGCATTCACTCTTAAAATTAAGGTAACGAGTTTCTGCTTGTGGGGTTTTTTGTATAATGAAGTGGTGAATGTGTTATTACTGAATTCTATATGAACATCTAAGAATGGGAATTTATTTTTTTTTGACTAAGTTCATAAGTAAAGTTAAGGACATTTTTTTTATGTAGTTTTGGGATTATAAATTTCTTATTTGTTTTTTGCTAAAATAAAAATATCTACGTAATGGACATATATTTTCGGCTTCATAACTTGTTTAAATATCATGTTTTCCATGTGGGAAATGTAGTAGTTGGAGAAGCATGGCTGAGTGGATTTTCCATACTAACACCATTAGTTTGAGTGTAGATATTGCCATTATGGTCACAGAAAGGGACTTTAATTGTGCAGGCATGCAATAATTTTTTGAGGATATTTGGTTTGATGGATAGAGTTGGAAGGGAATTATTTTTATACACAGAGTTAAGGATTATGTCAATGGTTTGATTAGCAGGGACGTTTGTGAATAAATTTTCAACATTGAGTGATACTAAAATACATTGGTTTGATTGTATAGTTTTTAGAATTTGAGGGAATTTGACAGTTGCTGTGATTATATATATATATATATATATATATATATATATGTGTGTGTGTGTGTGGTATTTAGTAGAAAATGCTCAATATCTGTGATAGAGCTAACATATTCAGTTACATGGATAGTAGTTTGTAATCCTGGATTTCTGCTTTTGCAATCATCAAACTGGTTTGTTTTTTCAAAAGTGGATCTATTTATGCTTATTTGTGTTTGATTATTTCTGTGTGGTGTAGGGGGAGAATTATCACTAAAAAGAGATGGATAATATGTATTAGTGGGTGGAATATTACTTAGATGGGAATTAGTTGGAGGCCCAGTACAAAATCCTTCTGAGAGGGCTTCAAAATTCTATTATAATTTATTAACCTAAATTTACGTCTGTTGAGTGAGATTCATTTTTCAGTTTTACTTTTTATCTGTCATCATAATAAGTGGTAATAAAAATAAATTTTGTCTTTTCATGGTGGTCATAAGCTATATATTTTATATGCATAGTACTTAGTGGAAAATGCTCAATATCCGTGATAGAGCTAACATATTCAGTTACGTGGATAGTAGTTTAATCCTGGATTTCTGCTTTTGCGATCATCAAAAGTGGACCTATTTATGCTTATTTGTGTTTGATTATTTATATGGGTGTGTTTGTATGAACTAAAATGCTTACACTTGTTTGTCTATGTATGTGAGAGTATCATCCCAAACAGATATAGAAGAAAATTGCCCACTCCACTACACACAAATAATCAAACATAGATCAACTTTTAAAAAAATAAACCAGTTTGTCTGATGATTGCAAAAGTGTGAAACCCCAGGTTACAAACTAATATCCATGCAACTGAAGATATATATATATATATATATGAAGGACTCTTCCGTCATATTCAACATATGAGGGTCAAGCAGCTGAGTGCCTAGTAACTTACAACCAAACACCAGCACATATGATTTGATTAGAGTAGTGAAGGATTTTTGCAGAAACAACCACACTTTTTGAAGGGCCAAATACAGAGACCTGGTGCACTACATGCCACAAGCTCCCTAAACAACAACCTTTTGCAGGTTTTGAATTCTGAGTTGTCAGTTGCCATCCAAGGCTATAGAACCCAGTCTGTCCTGCTAATTACCCATAGCTGGAGGGAGAAGATGATTAATACCTTTCCCAAGGGTATTAGCACATAAGTAAATGTAATGGATTCAACTGGAATTTGAACTTGACTCTCTGATTCCTCAATCCGAGCTACTATCCACTACTTCCCTGCACCTCTCTCTCTCTCTATATATATATATATATATATATATATATAGAATAAAAATAAAAGAGACCACAAGAAAACAATACTTAGTCTTTGCCAATGTGTTTTGTCAACTGCCTTTATCAAAGCAAGTAATGATATTATTTTGTCTTGTACCTGGTATCTAATATAAACAAAAGCAAAATGTTAGTTACTCAAAATTCAAAATTTTATAAGACACTCATAAGGTTAAATTACATCACGTAGCATCCTCGAAAATTTAACAAGAGCCATCAAATTCAGTAAATATGAAAAGATACCAAGAGGAAGCTTTTCATTACCATCAAGATAATCTAAAACTCAAGATGTTGTGTGTGACGTCCCATTTGAACCTTGGTAGCCATGCTCCCATTCATGAAAGCCTCTTTTGTCCATTTTGAAAATCAACATATTTAGTATGCTTTGTAAAATATGGATTTGCTTCTCAATATCATATCTGGCTTAATTTCTTATTGTAGCGCATTCGTGTTTACCATAAGAGACAAATTTCCTATCTTCTTCATCATCAACGGTCATCTGTGTGTGCTTCTTATAAAATATAATAAAATAAGAGATAAACAAAAAGATACTAACATAGTCACTATGAAAAATATTTATTAAATATCGACCATTTGACAGATATGAAGCCCAGAGAGAAAGATTTTAACTTTAGAATTTTCAGACACGCCTGTGTCCTTCATCAACAATCTGAAGAACGAACAGAGAAACAGGAATTACTCAGTGACAGATGTTTTTGTAGGTAAGGTATTTTCCAGTGCAAATTGTATTATGAGCAAAACCAGATCATTGTCTAATCACTGGATGTGCAAAACTTTATGAAAATAAACTTAAATTTTGATCGGCATAAAAGTACTAGGCTGATCTAGTGTTACTAGTGTGTTTTGAGGAGAGTGAGACTGTAAACGTTGTTGATTAGTTGACAGGCTCTGTCTAGGTTTGTTGCTTGTGATATTATGAGGGTAAGGTGGTGAATATTTTCACCAGATAATATTTAGAGAGTTATAGGAGAAAGATGTCTAGCAAGTAGTAAAATATATATATATATATATATATATGTATGTATGTACCTCCCCCCTTCTCCTCCCTTCTTCACACCTAATGCAGTGTGTTTATTTATTTTTTTAAAATAATATAGCATCCATTAGTTTTCTTTAAAAATAAAGTGTTGGGAGGTCAACTGATAAAAATCACTTGAGGATACCATAAGGTTGAAGGCAAGGTAGCAGATTCAACTGATCTCCTAATTTTTAAATTATATATATATATATATATATATATATTTATTTTAGGATATTAAAACATGTTAAAAATTGCTACATAATGGCAATTATGTTTCAACACTACAATTGTGTCTCCTTGGGCAATGTTAAACTACTGGCAAATGAAAAATTAATTTAATTTCAAAAAAAGAATGCTTTAAAAAAATAGGCTTGTGGGCTTTGCTGTGATTAACCAATCAAATGTGACCTATGTTAAATTTAAATTCACTGTAAAAATATTCTAATGTAGGTTGTGACATGAAGTTGTCTGCATATAAATCCTAGACAATTTCCTTATGAGCAGACATAAGTTGTTACATTATTTCATAAGATTTATCAAATTCAGACATTCAACTTTCCTAAGAAGTAAAAGTAAAAGAGGTGGGGAGGTAATTTAATATAATGCTAACCATTTATATGTTTGTTCAGCTTCTTACATAAAATTTTGTAGTTGATAAATAAAAGGCCCCTTTAAGAAACAAGCCAACATTCATCAAACAATACCTTCATTTCAACTCCCCCCACCCATACAGTGTAAAGAAAGGGATTGTTCACTGCTTACAACATCAAGCAAAAGTCATAATTGGTAACCCAGAGACATATGATCAAGAAATGGTCAATACAAGCAGTACCCGACAATGTATTAGGTTGGTGCAAAAATAATGACGTAATAATGTCATTTTTTGACGTTAAAAATACGTAAAAAAACGACATTATTACGTCATTATTTTTGCACCAACCTAATAACAACTACCCTGGGTATATGGCAGCAGCTCCAACAAACTGGGATAGAAGGGTACAAGAGGATAACAATACTCAAAAATACAGCTTTGGTCTGTCTACACTAAGGCTTATTGGAAAAAATACAAAAGATCTGTGGTCCATATAGCATCAGGACAACCTTTGAAAGTGGTTTGACATTTTGCAGACACCTCTTCTGAGTAAAACCTCCCTGTAGAGGAGGACATGACTAAGGACTGTGTGTACACCATCCTGTACAGCTGTGGTAAAAAAATATAAAGGAGAAACAAGCCACCCCCTTAAGGTAAGACAGCAAGAACATGGAAAAGACATAACACGAGGGGAAATAGAAAAATCAGGCAAAGCTGACCACATATGGGCGGGTAAAGGGAGATCACCACTCCTTGTGGGATGAGATAGAAATAATAGACAAAGAACATCAGTGGAAAATATGAAAAGTTAAGCAATCAGCATATATTCTAGGCTACAAAAATCTCTTGAGCTGACCAAGCATAGAAATAAATACAACATCGGAACCAATAATAAGGAGTGCTAGAGAAAAGCAATAATAACAAAAAAATTGCAATATGAGCTCTGGTGAAAAAATGTTACTGAGACTAAGTTTATAAGTCCCAAAAATTCATACACATGGCCCAGTTGATAAAAGCGTTGGTTGGATCCAGTGGCTTGACCCAAGTTCAATACCTGTCTATGGCAGTGGTAAACAAAATTTTGGAGAGTTGAGTTAAAGGGAGATAACTGAAATATCAGGAACAATCTATCCCATTGGATGAAATAAAGAGTTCAGTTCGAAATTCCAATTACCCAAACAAGGCTGGAGTGTACAATGGCCGAAACGTTGTGAACATGACAAAGATGAGGATAACAGTCCAAACAATGTAAATAATATAAGTAATTACAATCCCTCATCTCAGAAATATAGACAGATATTGAAAAAGGCTGCAGCATACAATGGCCGAAACATTGTGAATATGGCAATAAAGATGAGGATAACAGTCCGAACAATGTAAATAATGTAAGTAATTACAATCCCTCATCTCAGAAATATAGACAGATATGGACTCCACTAATTTGAAACAATATCCTTTATCAAAATGTTTTCATTGGTTCACATTTTGTTTGTGACAAAATCCATTATCGTCCTGAAAAATTACTTTTATCTTCACTAAATTTTCCTCAGCTAGCTTCCATATCTGTGGTGACTTCAATATTCACCACAAAAACTGGTCAGTTCACTCAAACAAAATTAATGAATAAAACAAATGAAAAACTCGCCTGTGTTCCTGATGTGCCAGGACATAAGGTGAACCTCCTTGACCTCATCCTGACCTAAAAAATTTTTTATGGAAGTTTTACCCCGACCTCTGGACATCGTGGGTATGACCGTAAACTATTAGGTTGGTGCAAAAATAATGTCGTTTTCTCACATATGTTACTATGTGAGAAAACGACATTATTTTTGCACCAACCTAATACATCCAACAGCAAGGCCTTTGATCAGGAGGTTTTGAGGAGCGTGGAACTACCTCTTAATTGCTGGTGTTCCTAGGTTCACCCTGACCCAGGGTGGTAGCACCTGTTAGGGTCCCAACCATAGGTAAAGTTAATCCCCCAAAAGGGGTCAAAACACTATGAAAGTATAAAAATAGGTTTTAATACCAACAATACTTTTTTTTGAAAAATTATTACCAGCAGTACATTTTTGGAAAAAAAAAAAAAAAAAAAAAAAAAATGAAAGATTAGCAGAAATACATTGTTGGAAAAAAAAAAAAAAAATTACTCACAATATGTTTTTGAAAAAACTATTACCAGCAATAAAAATCTTGTCGGCAATAAATAACAATCGAGGTTGATATGCTGTAAAACAAACCAAACCTAATTCTATTGCTATTTCAGAAATCTTTACATGGTGAGAATTGCTTGACTTACACCCCATCAAGCTTTGTTTTCCTTCAAACTGGGGTCACAACACTATGAAGTTGTAAAAATAGGTTTTAATACCAGCAATACATTTTTGAAGAAAAAATATTACCAGCAATACATTTTTAAAAAAAAATACTACCAACAATAAAAATCTTTTTGGCATTAAATAACTCACTGAGATTGATATGCCGTAAACCAAACCAAATCCACTTCTGGGTACATCAGACCATTCTCTATTCAGTGTCAGTGCTAAACCAAAGGCATCCCCTGATATGCTGCTCCATGGAATGATTTTTCATTACATGAAGGCAGACTGAGACAGCTTCAGAGTTTACATAGAAGAAAGCTCCTCTTTCAACCTTCTTCAATTGTACTGCTTCCAAAATGGCTGCTTTCATCCCAGAATGGGGAATTTTATACCCCAGAAAAAATTTCAGCAAAAACCAAACAGTCAGCCCTGGTTCACATCTGAATGTGTTCCAACTCACCATAATCACTACTACAATATCTTTGACAGGGAACGGTGTAGTTGGACACTTGCTGCATTCAGAACTGCAATTCCTGCAAGAAAGTTCTAGAAAAGGCAAAGTGTAGCCATGCACAAGCAGTCCAGGCCGAGGTTGAAAATGAATTGGATCCTGGGAGTTCTGGGAGATTCTGAATAGAGTCAAACTGTCTTTGCTATTTGCCGAGGTTATCTCATCCTTTTCAGATAAGGTAAAGCTTTTCACTTCAATCTTTGCCTCTCACCTCTCACTCAACATTAGATGACATTGGCCATCTCCTTCCTGACTTCTCCTATGTCATTGAGTGCAATCTCAGTAATATTTTTTATTATAGCCTGGGAAGTCTCAAAACTTTCTAAAACTGACCCTAAGAAAGTCACTGGCCCAGATAAAATCCCAATGCACATCTGTATGAAAATTGCAAACAAACTGTTTATCTGGATAACAAAAAAAAAAAAAAAATTGAAAAATACAATAAAAAATGAAACAGAAAAATCTTGAATTTAATACTTCTTGTTTAAACTGGCACACCTTTTTGGATGGATAATTAAATCATTTGCACCTTTTTTTGATGGACAAATTCAATGCAAATCTAGCGACAAGAACAGAGGGGAGGAATCCAGCATTGAAAAACATTAGAAAAAAGAGAAACGACAGAAGTCAAATGTTTGTGAACTTCACAAAATGACAATTATGAAGACATTTTTTTTCAAAAATGAAGAAACTGTAAATGGATTTTTTTTAGTACCAAAAGAAGCGCCCTGACAAATGATAAAAAAAAAAACTAACTGAATATTTGCTGATAAAGGCAATTATTAGGTTGGTGCAAAAATAATGACGTAATAATGTTATTTTTGCACCAACCTAATAAAAGGTGCAAATATTACCAAGAAAATTAATACAGAGCAACCTTGGTTCTTGAACATCTCATATGTCTAACAAATCGCTTTTCAAACAGAAAATTTGAGATGAAAGTGCCTTGGTTATCAAACAAAATTCTCAAACAACATAGCTGTACTGAGTTAACTCGAATGTAATCATCTCTGAGTCAACCACCATGTTGCATACATTCATGTGTTGTGCTTTTCATTTCCAATTTTATTGTACTCTGTCTTTTTTCTTTTCATTAGCACTCAATCATGGCTCCAAAGAAAGCTAGCAAACAATTGTTGATATTGTCTCTTCCTACTCAGTTTCATATGGCAAAATCAATGCTATTTTTATTAATAAAGAGATGATCATGTCTTTCCTTCCCCTTCCACACCATCTTCCACCATCAACTCTCCTACATACAGGTATGGTAAAATTAAAGTGTTCATCTATATTTTATCTGTTTAGTATTGAAATATTAAATAAGCAATCATCTTGGGACCAGGAATGGATTAATCCATTTTATATTGATTCCTAATGGAAAAATAGTTTTGGTTTACAAACATTTCTGGTTACGAATGGGCTTAAGGAATTAATTAAATTTGAGAATCGAGGTTCCACTCTATTGGAAACTATCAAAGTGTACCAAATAACAGAAACGACACCATTTTTCTTTTTTTATTTATTTCACCCCAAGCAAGCTGGTAATGCCACTAGCATGCATGGGGTTACAAGAACTAAAAGAAAAGACTGACAATAGGGAGGATCGAGGAAAGAACAGGAGATAGCCATTGATGTTGCATTTAAATTTTTGAAGATTGTAGTTATCAGGTAAGCAAGGAAATGGAAGGGAGTTCCACAGGTGAGAAGTGTGAGAAAAGAAACTGTTGGAGTAGAAGTGGTGAGGGTTGCATTTCAACAATAAAATGATGCAACTGAGTTACCAGTCTAGTAGCACACTTAAATTCATGTAGTCAAAGCACCAGGGGAAAAAAAGCTCACTTGAGGACTTTCAACAGCAATGATTAAAATCAGTATCACATGTAACTTGAAGAGAAAATAATGACATAATCAAGATGTTGACATTCCACATGACTTCAAACAAAAGGTTAGGAAGGAAACTCCATCAATACAGGAAAGAGCAATAACAGTTACTGGACTTAACCTATTTTTCTGAGGCTCACTGCCACATTATGTTGAAACACTGGTTCCTGCATGATCCCCAAAGTTAAGCATTGTTGAGCTTGGATGGGTGACTGCTTGGGAATACTAGGTGCTATAAGCTTGGATGTGCAGGTGGTGGGTGTTATGATTAATGGCTTAGAATTGTTAATCAGAGAGCAGTGTTCCAATTCCTGTCGTGTTCATTATACACAGTTATGCGCAAATACCCTTGGGAAAGGCATGTATCTACCTCTTCTGACCCCAGCTATGGGTTAATTAGTAAGACTTGTATCCTTAAAACAATTATTATCTCCAAAAATAAAAATAATTAAATAAAATTGCATACAAAATGTTTTGATTTCAGCATTAAACAGAATCAAGCAAGCAAGCAACCTATTGAGAAAATAGAAAAAAGAGAAAGATTTTATAAATTTCAATCAAGAATAGAAATGACTGCTTAGTCAATGAATACTGAATGTTTCCTTATAATGAAACAGCTTGTATTACCAGTACCATAGAATGCAGAGTCAAATTTGACTTCAAAATTGAGTATTTACATTATTTACATTGTTCAGACTGTTGTCCTCATCTTTATTGTCATATTCACAATATTTCAGCCATTGTATGCTCCAGCCTTCTTCAGGTGATATACGTTTGAATTTCGAACCAAACCCATTATTTTGTCCACAGGTATAGATTATTCTAGTTCCACATGCCATGCCTTTTCTGGGTATCTCAGTTTCAGTTATTTCCTTTTAGTAACTCAACTCTCCAATTTTTTGTTCACCTTTTTGGTTTGGTTTGATTTGTTTTATGGCATATCAACCTCAATGGGTTATTTAATGCTGACAAAATTTTTTATTGCTGGTAATATTTTTTTTCTTCAAAAAGTATTTGCTGGTATGTATTGTTGGTATTAAAACCTATTTTTACACTTTCATAGTGTTTTGATCCCAATTTGGGGGTCAGCTATTTGCCCATGGACTTGGGAACACCAGCAATTAAGAGGTGATTCCACACTCCTCAAAACTTCCTGATCAGAGGCCTTGCTGTTGGATGTAGTTTATCGTCATACCCAGGACAATTGACTGTCTGAGAAAGGCTTCCAAAGACAATAGACAATACTAGAAGATTTTAATGTCAATGATAACATTTATTAAACTTATGGGGGGTTGAAAACGTCATAGGTTGACTATGAAAAACTGTGAAATCTTGCATGCATTAAAGTCAACCCTTCTTATTAATAACTGCATTGTTCCTTTCCAGGTAAGAGAGTGGGCTGAAAGGTTCATAGGCTGACTATGAAGAAGTGATGCTAGAGCTGTGAAATCTTGTATACATTAATTTCAACCCTTCTTATTAATAACTGCATTGTTTATTTACAGATACATGGGTGGGCTGAAAGTTTCATAGGCTAATAAAAAGTGTTACAGGATGGTTCACCAGTGACTTGACTCAAAACGTGAGTTAGTTGTGATCCAGTTCATAACTAATTAAGGAAGCAGCAAAGATAGGCAAAGAAAATAATATAGCAGTAACAAAGGAAAATACTGAAATTCAGTTGTAGAAATGGTGAAAAAGAAGGACCTCCAATCTGTGGTTAACTGGGGCAGGGAATGGCTTGTAAACCTTAATGCTTCCAAAAGAAAACTGCTCTCATTTACCCACCATAGAGAACCCTCCCTGCCTCCTCCCTAAAGTCTTCTCTTTCACTCCTAGTAACCACTTGTGTGAGTGGCATTATTGTGATGCTTGGGGTGAAATGATAAATAAAAAATTAAATAAATGAAAAATAAAAATATGGTTGTAAATAGTAAAAGAGATAAAAGTGAAAATGCAGAATTAAGCTGATCATCAAAGAACCCCCCCCGCCCCAAAAAAAATGACACAGGTAAAAAAAAAAAAAAAATAAAATAAAAGTGTAGAAAGTGTAGATTGATTGATTTGTTTTTTTAAGGCTTATCAACCCCTGGTTATTTAAAACCAGAAAATATTTTGGATTGTAAGAATATTTTGGAGATGATAATGATTTACTGATACAAGTCCTACTAATTAACATATAGCTGGAGAAGAAAAGGAGGATTTATACCTTTCCCAAGGGTATTTGTGTATAAATAGATCTAATGAACCATACTTAAATTGGAACTTGACTCCCCATGTTCCGATTCAGAGACATTATCTATTACAATACCTGTACATTCCAGCTTACAGCACCTGGTATACCCAAGTGGTCACCCATCTAGGTACTGACCAGGCTTGATGTGGCTTAACTTTGAGGATTGTATGAGAATTGGTACTTCAATGTAATATGGTATTAAACTATGTAAAGCTTATAAGCTTCGAACATTGTAAACTATGCAAAACTTATATGCATTGAAAATAAAAGCACTTATAGCTGAAATAAGTTTTGTGCTTCAAAATGTAAAAAGCATGAGGCAAGGATGGCATAGTAACAGACCTTTATGGACAAACTTCAGTTTACAAATAATAATTCTATTTAATAAAATAAGTGATGCTAAACTATTTAACAACAATTGCGCTATCACATTACTATTGAACATATGCAAATTATTTTAAAAATTACTTATAAACAAATACTCTCAATGAAAAATAAATTTTACAAGTGGTTACTCAAAAGGAGACCATCTACAACAGTAGATTAATTGATTGAAAAAATATGTAAAATCTATTTGATTATCTTTGGTTGACTAAGAGAAGGCATCTGACACAGTAGAACTTGAGGTAGTCTTTAATTCATATGAAAACAATATAAAAGTTATTGAGAATATATATCATAAAAGTACTGCAATAATTGCACAAAGAAATATTAAATAAAAACTGGAAAAGAAGTAAAAATGAAGGAATATGTATTTTTAACAAAACTAAACTGTAGTTCTCTTGGAATAGATAGAAAATTAATCATTGGTTATTTCACTATATCTTATTAAAAATACCATCCAACATGTTTATATATAGTATTTATATATTATATATATAAAAATGTATGTGTATTTGTGTGTGAATAATTTTTTACATGTCCATTATCACTAATCCAAACATTCTGAAAACAGCACTTTTTACCTCATGGAGTGCAAGTAACAGAAGGTAAGCCTGGAGCACAGTGTAGTCGCATAGAAAGTTTGTCATTGTTGCAAACAAACAGACAATGTAAGCTGTTATTAACATGATGTTAAATGCAGAAATAAATGAAGACAGTAGTAATGACAACAACACTGTGAACAACTAACCATATATGATCTGGTGAAAATGTGTGACGAGTTATTTACTGGGTTTGGAAAACACAAATTTATCAGTGTAAGTTTATTCCATTAAAGAGAGAGATTGCTGACCGAGAAGACCAAAATTGATGAAGCAGACAACGCTCACAGAAATATTCTCAAAGGCTCACCATAGGAACACAACGTGATCATAGAGTCAACATTGGATACCCATGGCCTTTGTGGCAATGACAATATTGACACCAGTGATCCCCCTTCTGATTGATTGATTGATTGATTGTTTTGTTTAACGGCATCTCAACCTTAGTGGTCATTTTATGCCGGAAATGATTTTGAGTGACTTTAAAAGTCAAAAACGCATAGTTGGCAACACCATTGTTTCAAAAACGTACAGCTGGCAACATTATTGCTTCAAAAACGTACAGCTGGCAACATTGTTTTTTTTTGTTTTTTTTTTATAAAAAAACGTATAGTTGGCAACATTATGGTTTTAAAACATATAGCTGGAAACATTATTTTTTACAAAAAGCATATAGCTGGCAACATTGTGTCAAAAACATAGCTTGCAGCATTTTGGTTCCAAAAAGTATATCTGGCAACATTATGGTTTCAAAAACGGATAGCTGGCAACATTATTGTTTCAAAAATGGATAGCTGGCAACATTATTCTTTCAAAAACCTTTATCTGAGGCCTTACTGTTAGATGTAGTTTATCGTCATACCCGGGACGCGGATGTAGTTTATTGTCATACCCAGGACGTGGGTGAGAGCTGAGGCCTTGCTATTGGATGTAGTTTATCGTCATACCCAGGACGTGGATGTAGTTTATTGTCATACCCAGGATGTAGGTGAGAGCTGAAAAAACTAAAAACGTACAGCTGGCAACATTATTTTTCAAAAAAAAAAAAAAACAAAAAAAAAAAAACGTATAGCTGGCAACATTGTTTCAAAAATGTGTAGCTGGCAACATTATGGTTTCAAAAATGTGTAGCTGGCAACATTATGGTTTCAAAAACCTATGGCTAGCAACATTATGGTTTCCAAAACGTATGGCTAGCAACATTATGGTTTCCAAAAACGGACAGCTGGCAACATTATGGTTTCAAAAAAGGACAGCTGGCAACATTACTTTTGTGAAAAATATCTGAGGCCTTGCTGTTGGATGTAGTTTATTGTCATACCCAGGACATAGGTGAGAGCTGAAAAAACTAGAAACTTACAGCTGGCAACATTATTTTTTTCAAAAAAAAAAAAAAAACGAAGAAAAAAACCTTATAGCTGGCAACATTGTTTCAAAAACGTATAGCTGGCAACATTATGGTTTCAAAAATGTATGGCTAGCAACATTATGGTTTCAAAACGCACAGCTGGCAACATTATGGTTTCCAAAACATATAGCTGGCAACATTCTGGTTTCCAAAACAAATAACTGGCAACATTATGGTTTCAAAAATGGACAGCTGGCAACATTACTTTTCCGAAAAACATTATCTGAGGCCTTGCTGTTGGATGCAGTTCATCGTCATACCCAGGACGCGGATGTAGCTTATCGCCATACCCAGGATGCGGATGTAGTTTATCGTCATACCCAGGACGTGATCCCCCTTCTGCAACATTGTTACAGTAAAAGACAATATAGTATGACATAAGAGACTTTAGGGACATAGCAGTGTGTAGCAGCTCACAAGTGGATGTATGCATGAGTGACAGTCAGATGATAAGTTTTACTTCTAATGTTCTTTTTAGAAATGAATCTCCCTACTGCATGTGTTTATTGAATATAATTATAACAATACTATAGTATTTATTAGTGTATTTTTCTATTAAGATGTAGATCCATAAGATTTTAACCTGCAAAGGGTTGATAAGCTGTCAAAAATGAATCAGTGTCATTTTGTGTCAGTCATATTTTCATTTTTTTGTCCTTAGTCTAAAAGCCAAAACACAGCTGGCCCCAAGGATTTCAGATTAAGAATAGTGAACACACACATAGACATATATATATATATATTACAGTTAATGAGATCCAAATGATTTACCACATACAGATGATCATTTCATCCATGGGAAAGTAGTTTTTCCCTGGGCTTATCAATGCAAATACATTTACTAAAGGTAAATGTAGTAAATATATTTGTATTGATAAGTCCAGGGAAAAACATATTACATCTCTCTGATCATTGCTCAAATATGTCTCATTTAAATACAAATGAACACCTATTAAAGTCTATCCGCAACATACTCATTGATAATACATCTATAATAGCCTCATCCACATGTAAAAAAAAAAAAAAAAGGCTAAAAATAATGGAAGCATTATTAATAAAAACACTCAATGACATCAACTATGAACATGGCCACAATGTGTTGATCGTGTTTGGAAAATAAAACATTCCTATAACTTGAGATACATACATAAAAAAATCCATACATTCAGTTAAAAGTAAAAATAAAATCATCCTGGATAATGACTAAAAGTATAGCTGAAAGTGCTTAGACATACAAAACATTTGGACAAATTCTACATAATTTACATTCAGAAAAGATGAAAATTATAAGAACTCAAGAAAAATGAAATAAAAACTTAACCACAGTACATTATCAGTCATTTTTAATGGAACTTATATGATAAAATATTGTTTTAGGGTATGCTATATTTATGGGATAAAGTGGTTTATATCAGGGGATAGAGTGTATGTAAATATAAATATGGACACTGAAGTCAACACCCAGAAGTGACAGTCTGTTTCATGCTTAAACGCAATTGTCAGGCCACAATCATGTGTAATATGACCTGACAATTGTGTTTAAGCATGACGTAGATTGTCGCCTCTGGGCGTTAATTTTAATGTCCATTTTTATATTTAAATATATATAGCTAAGTATCTGTTTATCTCACAAAATAATGGTAGCACCCAGTTTGGCCAAAATATATTCCTTTTATATATAAATTCTTTAAATACAAACCAAAAGAAATGTTTTAAGAATGTTGTTAAAGACAAGCTGAAAACTCTTGAAATTAGTGTCAAAGACTGGGAAACCAGCAGAGAATAAGTTTGGTTGGAGAAAGTTAGTTTTTGATTGTTGCAGCAGAAGTTGAAAAGGACCCTTAAGAATCCCAGGAGATATTTGGTTAATTTGCAGTGTAAGAACTGAAAGCCCAAGGTAATGATAATGTTCCATTATGGTGTGAAATTGTCTGATTATTTTGAAAATGACAATAAAATTTTGCATTCGATTACCATTTAGGATTTATTGACAATGTAAGTTTGATCTCTTTGCATTGTCCAGCTGCCATTACTAGAATTGTTTACATGGCCTCACGTAGCAATGTACTGAAGCTTACTTAGTTAACATCCTCTTTACTGCTTTTTGTATTTTCTTATTTGTCTTGATTGCTGTGCAATTTTCATGAAAGTTATTTTAAAATGCATTTCCTTTTTTTATTTTTAAATGAAGCTTTAAATGAATAGTTTTTTATTTAATTGGTATAAATTCCTTTTTACCAATTAAATGTATTGTTTCTTTATAGAAGTGAAGCTTTATTAAATAATGAATTCTTTTTTTTTTATTAAATTGGTTTAAATTTGTTATAGAAACAATTGAAAGCTTCTGTGAATAAATATAGTCATGGATGAACTCTTTTTCCCAAAAAAAAAAAAAAAAAAAAAAAAAAAATTTTTTTATCCTTTCAGGCATGTAATTTTGATTTTATTTTTAGTTTTTTCATTTCTACTGCTATATTTGGAATCATGCATTCATTTTAAACTTTGCACATTGTGCAATAACCAAGACAAATAAAGCTTCTGTGCATGACTACTCAAGGCAAACATATGTAAACAAAGTCATTAATGGCAGCCATTCTGTTGATGTGATGGAAAAACTCCTAAACGGTAACAGACCGCAAACTTTTAATGTCATTTTCAAAATAATCAGGCAATTTCACACCATAATGGAACATTTTCATTACCATGGGCTTTGTTGCTTATACTGTAAATTAACCATATATTCAGTCTTAGCTTGTATATAACTCCTGTGGGAAGGTGTGGATAATAAATAAAAAAAAAGAAAACAGCAACCAGTGAGTAAACTCAAGCTCTCCCAACTGGTATTCCAACTTCGAGTCGTTCCTTGAGTTCTGTCTCAAAATCACACTAACAGACTTTTTTAGCCACCAACCGTGAACGTCACTCCAAGCACCCCGCACTGGGAAAAATTGGTTACTTTTATATTTGTCCATATACCCATAATCCCTTGCGTCTTCATGCGATCCCATAATTCATTGCATCCCTGTCCCATAATGCATTGTATCTTTATTGTATAAAAATGCAATGCAAGTCCCCCCTCATTCTTTTATGTTATCTGGCCGAGGACGGATTACGGCAGAGCGGTAGGTGCTTTTTTTCTCCCTCATTTCAACTGCAGGAGCTTTACATGCTAATCAAATACGGGCTCTTTTTTGGTGGGGACAAGGCAAGTGGCAACCAGTCGTGCTCGTCCCAGGTCCTGTCTCATCACATCTGCCACAGAAGGTTGTTCGATCTCATGTAGGATTTGCTAGTCATTGAAGATTCCATGAAAATTGGCAATCTAATGCTATGTTCTTCCTGACTGACCTGCAAGGTACTTATATTAGTTTTGTGATAAAATTTGCAGGTCTGATGTCTGGCTGAAGCTGCACATGAGGAGAAAGTCACTTTCAAGAATCTCCAAAAGATTTTTTGTGTGTCATTTTTGTAAAAAGGTATACAAGTTGGTTTGCAAAGTCATCTGCTGGCCCATGGCTGCTCAGCTCAGTGTTGAAGAGAGAGTACTCTTCTCTCTGTGTGTTTCTAGTATGAGAGTGTGCTGAAAAATCTCCCAAGGTTTTCCCTTCCCAAAAAATCTGACCAAATACCAGATATCCATCTTCTAAATCTGTTCTTTGTCAAGCCAAGAATGTTTCAGCATCCATTCATATACATCCTTGTCAATGCACTTAATTCAATTGTGCATATTAATAACATAGACTGAATGGATTTTTATTTATACAATTTTGGATCCTGACCAGTTATATTCTCCACCGAATTAAGTTCACTGATAATTGACAAGGAAGGAGATTGTGTTGAAAAACATTTATAACATAATTATGCATTTTTCATCATTAGGCTGTGAACATATTCCTGTACTTGCACATGCACACCCACTCACTTTATGTATATGTTAAGGAAAACTTGATTAATGAAAAATGTGCCTCCTGGAAGGATTTGAACCTATGTCACCTTTTTCACATTTATTTTTACTAGGACATCTTAACCTAAGCCCCATCCTGGGTAAGATGATAATCTACGTCCAACAGCAAGGCATCTGATTAGGTGGTTTTGAGGAGTGTGGAACCACCTCTTAATTGCTGGTGTTCCCACTCTGACCTGGGGTGGTAGCACCTGTCAGGGCCCCAGCTATGGGCAAATAATTGAACCCCTAAAAGGGGTCAAAAGACTATGAAAGTATAAAAATAGGTTTTAATACCAGCAATACTTTTTTTAAAAAAAATTATTATTTGAAGAAAAAATTATTCCCTGCAATACATTATTACCAGCAGTAAATTTTTCAAAAAGAAAACTTACCTGCAATACATTTTTGAAAAAAAAAATAAAAAAAAAATACCAGCAATACATTTAAAAAAATTAACTGCAATGCATTTTTGGGAAAAAAATAATACCATCAATAAAAATCTTGTGAGTATTAAATAATCCATTGAGGTTGATATGCCATAAAACAAACCAAACCAATCAACCTAGGCCTGTTGACATTAATTTCACTACTTAAGAAAATAAAAGACAGTGATGTCATCTCGAATATATATAGACACTAAAAAAAATAAATAAATTACAGACATTATGTCTGCTTATTTTTAATAAAATCTGTTCATACACATGGATAACCTTCTGTGTATTGTAATTAAATGATATGAGAAATCTGCTATAACTATGAAAATCGTTTTTATTTTCCATTTTCCCCAAGTACTTTCAATCTTCTTCCAAGATAATCTTCAGGTGTGTATGTAGTAATACAAAATTGTGTGTTGTTCGTGGGTGCAAGAAATAATACACACATATATTATAAACTGTTAAAATGGAACATGCAAAGAACCATGACAAAGATACTACTGCTGTGGACACCTAGCCATGGAGCAAGATGAGATGATTGCCCAGCAGCCACTTACATTGTTATGACACAGAATACCACCCCAATGACTTTGATGCAGGACTGAGATAGTTGGTGTGATAAACTCAAGGATGTCTGAGCAAACTCGACTGAATAAAATAAATGGCAAATGTTCAGATGAGCTCCACACTTTAGTTCAGATCTTTACAGCTAGGACTCACCATGCTACATTCACATTTCCTCTGTATTCCATTTGTAAGGTAGAAGTTTCACTCAGACAGCATTTTTCTGTAAGAACTGCTACTTTGGGGAACAAACTTATGCATGGACACTTCTCTGAACTACAAAATTTAACCTCTTCAAGTCAAAGACTCATCGTTATCTATCCTCCTTATCCTCACTTCCTTATGGGTATCACACACCTCATTCAGTAATACTCTACCAAGAGTGGCTTTTGAGCCCTGTATTGAGTGAACTTTATTATAAATAAAATGCCATTATTTTTAGAGTGGTTTCATAGAGCTTAAAAGAACCAGAGGATAAATATTTTATATGCATTTTAAAATGAAAAAGGATTTATGTAAAATATTAAAAGTACAAGAGTCAGCTGGAATGTTCATCGGCTGACCAAGATATAAATGTAAGTAGATACATCAGTTAGTAGACTAAAAGACTTGCAAGTGTACAAGAATACAATAGGTGGCCAACTAGCTGTTGCATTCTCGTACATTTGCATGACTTTTAGGCTACCAATTGATCTACCTATTTACATTTATATTTTGGTCAGCCTATGAACTTTCCTGCCGACCCTCATATAAAAGATGGAATACATGAAAACCAGTTGGAGGCTTATCAATTTTTTTGTTGATATTTTCCTTTCAACTAAATTTTCAAATTCAAAATGCCATCACCTGCCATGAAAAATATCCCTAAAAAGCCCAAATTCTCATGCACTAAATAAAACATCTTTCACGAGAGAAAGGACACACAGACAAAATAGAATTATTGTCATGGTAGACACATTTTCATATGACCAAAAGTTAAGTAAAAATTTCAGGGATTTAAGCAGAACATTGCATGATGAACACATTGATATGTTTTTCGGGAGTTTTTTTTTGCTGCTCATGAACCCACTCTGGGTTATTTAAAGCCAAAACATTTTTTGGGGACTGCAAGAATAATATTTTTTTTAATTTCTTTTTTTTTTTTTTTTTAAATTGAATATTATATAAAAAATTTTTTGGTGATAATGATTTTTCCAGATAGCACTTTTACTATTTAATCCATAGCTGGGGGAATAGATTCATACCTTTCTCCACAGGTATTTGCATGTAAGAGAATGTAACAAACTCAACTATTAGGTTGGTGCAAAAATAATGTCGTTTTCTCACATATGTTACTATGTGAGAAAACGACATTATTTTTGCACCAACCTAATAGAATCCAAACTCTGCTCGCCAATCTCTCATTTAAGAGCTGGTATCCATTACACTGCACATATATCCACACATGATGAGGAAAAGACTTTGACTTTAATTGTTCCCTTCCTGATCAAATTGGTTAGAAACTATGATAGAATTGTACAGTAGGCACTGTTATCAGAAATAATCATTGAAATGAAATTTTTTTTTTATATTAAGATGGACACATTATGGACATTTAAAAAAAATCTTTTTAATTAGATTTTATAAAAGTTAATAGGGAGGACTAGTTTACTATGTAAATTCACTGTAAAGTGAGCCACTAAAATATGCTTATACGAGGTGATTTCTTAAACACACAAAAAAAATTACTTTTGAAATTAATAATCTGGAGTGTTTTTTTAATTCTGGAATTTATAAGTTGAACTTTTTTTTTTTTTTTTTTCATAATTGTTATCAATTATAGCAAATATATTGAAAAAAATGTTTAGCTTATAAATTCCAGAATTAAAATTTTTTTTTTTTACATTTTAAGAAATCACATGGTACGAATCTATTTTATTTTGGCTTTCGTATGTGTACCAATTTAAAATGAATTCATGTAGAAAACTGTTCCCACCTCCATTAACTTTCATAAAATGTAATAAAAAAAATTTTTTTTGTTATATTCATGATCAGGAGTACTTAATGAAGTGGTTCAAAAATGGTGCAAGTACGACTCATATGTGCGATGGGAGAAGATAAAAGGTGAAGCAGAATGAAAGAAAAAGATTTAGAAAACGTTTTTAAAAATTCATATACCAAAAATAAATATGATTTCAAAATTGAAAATATTATTATGGATTACTTGTAATTTCATGCATGAGTCCAAGTATAAATAGTTATAAATAATTATTGACCAATTTTATCATTGTGGTATTTTTGCATTATATCAAGTATTAAGAATATTGTAACTAAGGTCCGCAGATAGGAGGAGAGAGTTATCAATGATAATGTTCGGACTTTGAATCTGTGGTTATCTCCCTTTAACTCTCTTTCTGGACCTTTTTTGCTATAGGGCTGCATGCAACTTTTCAACGGGACTTCGCTTTGGTGAGGCACGAACATATTTTCATTCTGAAAATACAGCCTAGACAAAAAAAAAATTTGGGAACCACTGACTTAATCTATAGTAATATGAGAAAGAATTTTTCTTTTTTTAAAAAGAATCATTGCTGATTTCAGTCTCTATTGTACCACTTTACTATTTGGAATATTTGTGGACAGCAGTGCAGTGCATATAATAATATGGGGGGGAAAAAAAAATTGTACAATTCCACACAACTCTTTATGGCAGCATGAAACATACAATTTTAGTTTTTTAGGGAATTATATTTAAAAGTAATTCTTCATGTACAGTGATTAAAAAATAGTTTTTTTTCTTCTCTCTAAAAATATTCCCTTCTTAAGGAAGCCACCTTTGAAAAATTACCATATAAATTTTTAGGGAGCATAATATAATGAAAGATGAAAATACTACGGCCTACTTCATAGGGATAATGATACATTTAAGAAGGTATTAGGATATATCAAAAGTATTTTCGTTTTTAAGCATATGTATTTTTTTAAGTTTAATGGAACACACTATATATAGTATTTTTCAATAATCCTATCTTTTTTTTTTTAAGTTTTCAAGGAATTTGGGTTTTTTGAAACATTACAACTGAAAACTGATAAGTTCCATTTTCAGGTTTTAATTCAATAGATAAGCCACTATTCTTAAAAATGCTTAAAGCAGTTTTAGGCAGTATTGTCTGATATTGTTACATTTTCTTCCATTTTCCAAATTCTAGGAACAATTTCATTGGCTTTGATTGAGACTGTGTCTGAAATAATATCCCAGAAATGTCGGAATCTCTATATATGTATTTGTCATTATAACATTTTAAACAAGAAGTACAATTAAATAGTATTAATTATGATTACATAATTGCTCAACAGACTAAACAACAAATAACACACAATCTGAATTTAATAAACTTTAATTTTAAATGCTAAATTTTTTAAAATATTTTTTAATAAACTAATTTTAAATGCTAATTGTTTTTTTTTAATAAACTGTAATTTTAAATGCTAAATTTAAAAAATTTATTTTTAAATGATAAATTTGTGCTGAAAAGTATACAAATTTAAATAAACAAATAAGTTATTAATACAGTAAGAATAGAAATAAAATAAAGAAGCTCAAGGTCATTGATTGATTTGTTTTATGGTTTATCAACCCTTCACAAATTATTTAAAGCCATAAAATAATTTTATTTTGTAAGAATTTTGGAGGGAAGATAATCATGATTTACTGGTACAAGTCTTACTAATTAACTCATAGCTGGGTGTAAGAAGATGTGAATTCATATTTTTCCCCCCAAGAGTATTTGTGCATAAGTAAATATAACAAACCCAAGCCAATACACATTACACTACCGTTTATCCAAGCTACAGCACCTGGTATTTCCATGCAGTCACCCATCTAAGTACAGACCAAGCTTGACATTGCTTAACTTTCATAACTGTACAAGAACTGGTGTTTCAATGTGATATGGCTGTAAACAAGCTCATGGTCAGAATTTTTAAAATTTACTGTATTTTACAGCATATGGAACCAGTGTTTCAGTGTGATTTCACCATATATATATATATATATATATATATATATATATATATACATACACACACACACTTCTTTTTTAGAATAATTACATCAACAGTATACTCATGTTAATGTAATTATCCTAAAATAAAGAATGCATCTCTACTTTTGTATTGAGCTCTTTTAAATTAATGTTATGAACATTGAAATTTATATTCAATTCATTCTCATTTCATTTGTGTGCGTGTATGTATGTATGTATGTGTATATATATATATATATAAGGTTGGTGCAAAAATAATGACGTAATAATGTTGTTTTTTGACGTAACGTCAAAAAACGACATTATTACGTCATTATTTTTGCACCAACCTAATTATATATATATATATATAACAACAATGTTGATGTGACTAACAGACAACTTACTAAGAGACCTAAAACCTTAGACAAGAAAAAATCCAGTACAAGTCATGAAAGGTACACCCCTTCCAAAAAAAAAAAAAAAAAAAAAAAAAAAAAAAAAAAAAAAAAAAAGCAATACTGAGGGGAGGGTTTAAAATGCATTTTTAAAATGTAAAATCTTTCTTATTGCTTTTATTTTAGCTTTAATTGCAAGCTAATAAATTAAATTTAATATTTTCAATAAGCAAAATACTTTTCTGTATTTCCACTTGAATATACATTGATTGAAATTAATACTTTTTCTGATTATCAGTAAAATCAATAAAATTGTCCATTTTGACAAATCTGTTAATGCAATTTTCTTAATTAAAAAAAAAAAAATCTTTCAAAAATAAATCTTTGAAATTTAAAATATTTTAAGCATTCTAATACTTTATTGACTTTTAGGTACTTTGGCTTTTATAGTCTTAAGACACTTGTTGAAGAAATCTTTAGAAAATTACCAATAAATTTTAAATTTACTATTGTTACTGCTCTTATTTTCTGATAATGTCATGTTTGTATTTACAAAAATCAGCACGTTTATACACACAAAAAAATTAAAAATACATTTTAAAATACTGGCTGGAGGTAGTTGATCAATTTCCATTTGTGATTAGTAAATAGTTTTTAATTAATAACAATATCACTTGAACAATACAGATGAATACAGAATTTTAATAATTAAAATTTTCAAATTCTCTGAGGACTTATTATAACTAATATAAACATGAAGTGCTACAAAAATTAATTCCTTGAAATCTCATAAAATTAAATAAGTGAGTGGTAACAGATGTAAAAAGAATATTTTTACCAAGATTTTCTAAAAAAAAAAAAAAACATTTAAAGATAATGTAATTCATTTCTGAATAAGTTGTGAAAGTTTCATTAAAATCCAGCAATTATTTGATTTTTGTAAGAATTTCCAAATCAATGTGTTTTTCATCACAAAAAGATGGTCATCCACTGATCAAGATTTTTAAGTAAATTTTTACTTCAAAACATACTTTGACCTTTCCTGTTAATAATAGTATGAAGATTTTAACAATAAAACTTTGTTTTCATTAAGTTTTAGGCATTTTTTCATCACGTATACTAATTTTTTAGTGAAACTTTGGAGATACCTATCTATATATATATATATATATAGGGCTTTTTTTATTTTCGGATATTACATCAGAAACATGTAAAAATGCTACACAAATGCAATCATGTTTTGATGTGTATTAACACATCTCATTTAAAACTGGCAAGGAAATGTACATCTTTATATGAACCTTGTTTTCTGTCTTTACAAGAAAACATGCAGATTATCAGGTTCTTGAATAGCGATGCTTTATTAAATCAAAGATTTGAATTAATGGTTAATTGTAAACATATCATACCTTTGACTCTATGGTCTTGCCAGACTCTGAAATTTGACAATTGCTTCTTCTTATATTCGAGTTAAACCTTGTTGCACCATATAAGGCTTATCTTTCTGTTAGTAAGATCAATTTCAATGTAGTATAATTTTCACATTAATCTTCTAGTAGTGTTGATAATATTTAGTATAGATGTATTGTCGTTCGACTGACATTTTGCATTGATTGGTTTTATTAACACTTTATATAAAGGCCCTTTAGTTAACAGTTGCATTCTGTTTTATTTTGTATGATCTATATATTTAAATAATTTCATTTGATCTATATGTTTAAGTAATTTTAATAGATCCATATGTTTTAATAATTTTGTTAGATTTATTTGTTTAAACTTTCCTTTTATTTCTTAAAGTTGTTACTAGTGTTTCATGATCAAGTGATCTTCAGATGACTAGAATACAAATGAAAGAGTTGGGGAACCAGCTTTATATATTTTTGCAATAGTAACATTTGACCAACGATAACAGAATACTTAATAAAAAAAAAAAAACAATTAACTGATGTAGACATAACATAAAATAACTATTGTGTCACTAGCTTATTTATATGTTGTTTTTTTTTCTGTGCCCCTCCCTATAGTACAGTCTCCATGACTAGTTATAATATTTAGCCCCCCCCCCCATGAGGGTTGCATGTGGCACAAGGCCGTTTTAACGTGGGTTCTCCGAGCCTGGAGGCTCAGCCAAAAATATTCCCTTTTTGAACCTGCATAAACGGGTTCAGGGTCAGTCTACCTCTACGGACGAGACTCTGCCCTTCGGCGGAGCCTCGTCCAGGTTCCTCTCTGCCCAAAGGCAGAGAGTTCGACTGTTTAGCTGGAACAGGTTGCATCACTAGTTAGACACACCCACAGGTTTTTCTCTTTGCTTATATTCTTTTCCCTCTCCTGTGATGGTGGGGTTATCAATAGTTTTTTTTTTTTTAAATAATTTTTTTTTTTTCTGTGTTGCTTTAAGGTAGGCATTTCTTTCATTTGTGTTTTGGTTGTCTGAAGATTACATGAATATGAAACTTGAGTAACAGCTTAGTCTGTTCTATGCTAGATGTTGTGAAGTGTTTTTTACTGTCTTAGTAATCTAGGCATTGAGCACTTTCCTTTACTGAGTGGGTAGGTGTTTGCCTTTGTCTTTTTCATTTCTTGATTAGGGTGTTAGGTCTTTTGGCAAGTTGTCTGTTTCACCAACATATTTGTTTTTGCTTTTCCTATAAAAATACAGGTAATAAATCCATTGGTATATAATCCAAGTTGATCCTAGTAAGATCAAATATTTATTATTTGTTATTTTTTTTCTGAGCCCCTCCCTATAGTACAGTCTCCATGACTAGTAGGCCCACCCACATGGTTTTTTCTTTGCTTATTTCTCCCATGAAGGTGGAGTTATAAATGTTTTTTTGTATTTTTTTTAAGAAAAATGATTATTTTTTTGTTTTCCTGTTATGCTTTAAGGTAAGCATGTTATACTGAAGGTTTATATAAACCTGGTGCCCATCTTTCATTTGTGTTCTAGTTGTCTGAAGATCATGTAAATATGAAACTTGAGTAGTGACTTGGTTTGTCCTCTGCTAGAAGTTAATATTGTGAAGTGTTTTTTGCTCTAATTTTTCTAGGCCAGGGGTCAGCAACCTTTTGCAACCTTTTTTGGGGCACCTCGACGTGGTGTAATGGTTAGCAAGTTTGTCTTGCTAGGTCAGTTACTACTGAAAAGTGAGTTCGATCCTCACTGGATGCCCCATGCTTTCAGCCTTGTGCCACATCTAAGCTTCGCTTGGAAAATCTTGAGTCAGTCGCTCAACTTTTGGACGACTGCACGGTTGTACTCTCTTCCTACGGACGGGAGGAACCCGAGGGAGGCTACACCGAAGGGCGGAGTCTCCTTCGGGGAGGTAGACCGGCCCTGAAACCGTTTATACGGGTTCAATGGGCATATTTTTGGCAGAGCCCACGTGCTCGGAATGCCCACGTTAAAAAGGCCTTGTACCACATGACACCCTCATGGGGGGGTGACTGAATATTGTCAGCAACCTTGTGCTGACTTAGGGTTTTAAAATTATCCAGTGTGCCAACAGCATACATATTTTTATACAAGTCAAGGTCACATTATTTACATTATTCGGACTATTGTCCTCACCTTTATTATGATGTCAATGTCAATCGTTATCTTTTGTCTTCTTAATCCCAGTTCTTTTATTGTCCTCTCTACTTTATAGTAGTTTTTCTCCTATTCTCTAATATTCAATAACCCCTTGCATCCTAGTGGCTTTATTGCCTTTGATCTTCAAATATTTAAATGCAATGTCAATTATCTTCTGTCTTATTAATTCTAGTTCATTTATTCTGCTCTATCCTTAAGAGTAGTTTTTCACATATTATCTAACACTCAGTAATCTCTTACATCTTAGTGGCTTTATTGCCTTTGATCTTCAAAAATTTAAATGCAGTGTAAATCATTATCTGTTTTCTTAATTCCTGTTCTTTTAATTTTCTTCCTCCTTAGTAATATTTTTTCTTTTTCTCATATTCTTTCACATTCAGTATCACCTTGCATCTTAGTGGCTTTATTGCCTTGCTTGGAGTGAAATGATTGTAAAAAAAAAAAAAATACTGGATTGTTTTAGAAATCTTCAATACTGGATTTTTATTTTGTTTTTATAATTAATACTAGATTTGATGGTAGTCATTATTTGGATAGTAATACAGTGAAGTCATAAATAATCTTTAATGATTAAAAAAGCCTTGGATTAAAGGTCTGTTAAAAATGAAAATACTTTTGATGCACACAAATAATTTCTATTCTATTGGCAGTGCAGACACACATACATCATAGCTCTTTGTTAATTTGTTTTTGAACATCTGCCCCAACACCTGTTGAAATCAAAGTGCATAAAAAGAGGAATTGGTGAATGAAAAATATTAAAAAAAATGTAAAGTAAGTAAGTAAGTAGTATTAGTAGGATAAAGGCGAGTGAATTGGAAGAGAACTTTTTCTTTCAATTTATACTTATATAATATATATGTTTTTTGTTTCTTTTTAAAAGCATTTGATTTTAGGTCAAATGAGAAAAGCATTAAACTTTTCTTTATTATTTTTTCTAAAGTTTTGGAAAGTAAATATATTAATTCTAGGAATTTATATATTGATGTTTTAAATAATTTCAAAGCCAAAAGTAATACTGAAAAAAAAAAAAAAAAAAAAAATGTAAATAAAAAACATCCAAAAAAAAAAAAAAAAAAAAAAAAAAAAGAAAAAAAAAAAGGGAAATAAATTTTTTTTAATTGTTTTCTCAAATTTATAAAATTTTAAAAATTAAATAAAAACTTTGAATTTTGAATGAAAATTAATAAAACAAAGTTAATAACCAAACTGTTTGTTAAGTTTCAAAATGAAAAACAAAATGGCGCATGTTTTTATTGGCAGATCAAGTGAAGACAATAACAACAATGTACTGATTGCTCTAGGGGCAGGGGTGACGTCAATGTAGCTTTGCAGGTCTCTTGCCATGGTTTTGACACTGGATATCAAGTCAGAGAGTCGGCCATTTGCAGTTGTGTTCAGCAGTGATTTTCTACCGATTGTAAATGTAGGACAGCAGTGATTGTTGGAGTATTGAGACTGGGCATTATTTTGATTGGTTGGGAGTCATGTAAACTGGCCAATCAGAGGATTGGTAGAAACAAACTTCTCTTTAGTTTTCTTTTTACCTACAAGTTGCCATAGGGACAAGACATGTCTAGTTTCCTATCTGGTAAACTTCTTAGTCCCAGAGGACCATGATGTGTTGCATGAACACAACACAGCCTATGAATACACTAAGCCAGTGTTAACCATTTTTATTTCAGGGTGCATTTGCAGAATGACTAAAACTCAGGGGCACTCTTTAAATTTTAATAAAGAAAATTTAGTTATGAAATTTGAAAATTTTGGTTTAGCATTTCCAAAGATTAGCCATACAGTTTTCATTTAAAGGAATTTATGAGGAATCTGTTACTTTTTAGAGAGGCCAATAATGATGGATTTAAATTCCTTGAGGAAGGCAAAAGGGAAAGGATTATCCATTCCTTAAAGATTAAGGAATTTAGTATCCAGTTTAAAATATCAAATGATAAAGATTTGATGACATACATGGTGCGATGGATAAATTGTCGTCTAAATTACACAAAAATGAAAATAACACTGACATCTCATTTTAACAGATATAATTACCAAAATCACGCAAAAATATCTTGAAATACTAAAGAGTAAATTTATTCAATATAATCATCATTGGCTTCAACAACCGCCTCCAGAAGATTTAGGAATCTTCTGCTACTCTTCTAGATTGTCTACTTGTTTAAGTTGGTGATATTGACATAATCCTTGCCTTCATTTCATCTTTGGTTTTACAAGGAGTTTTGTTGGTCTCTTGCTCAACTGCATCGAACACATAATAATCAAGGGGGTTGTAGTCTGGGGAGTTAGGCAGCCAGATGTAAGGGGGGGTTGTGGTCACAGAAATTGTCTGACAGCCATGACTGGATTCTCTTGCTTCGGTGGCATGGCCAGACACAGGGTTTTCCAGCAGCGCATTTCTTGACCCAGGGCAGTACTACCTCCTCAAGGCACTTGATGTAAGCCTCAGTGTTGAGTCTGAGGCTTTCACCAACAAATTCAGGAGTTCTTTTCTTATCCAAATGATCAGAGTGAGTTTTCCAAGCTGACATACATTTGTAATCACCATTAGACTCATCCAACTCTTTCTGAATTCTCTGCACTATCCTCAGATTGACACCTATACACTCAGAAATATTTGTATTGGAGCTTCTGGCACAAATGCTAAGCAGTACAGCATGCTGTTTCCAAATTTTTGTGGAGTGAATTGTGTCATGGTGCTCTTTTTCTCACAGATGGTGCCCAACTGACCCTGCTATACTGTTCAGTCAACAAAATAAAAAAAACGCACATGCACAAAATTAAAAATATGAAATGGTGACAATTTACCCTTCACACCCTATATATATATATATATATATATATATATATATAAAAGTGTTGAAGTCATTTGAAGATTGCATGAGCATGAAACTGTTTATGATAAGGGACATCTTTTCATAGGAACTAACATTGTTAAGCCTTTTTTGCTTTGTCTAGGCAATCTAGGCTTTGAGCACTTTACTGTGTAGGTAAGTTTGCCTATCGTTTTTTTTTTTTTATTTCTTGTATTGTCATTTTTATTCAAGACTTTATCTGGTTGTCCATTGGTTCCATCAATGGTTTTGGTTTTTCTGCAATATATATATATATATATATATATATATATATTTGCGCAGCATCCTTTCTATTAAACACCTCTTGTTAAATATCACAAACAAGGAAGATTTAATTAATTTTTTTTTATTTAGTTTTTCCACATATGCATAAGAAACAATCTATACAAAGAACTGAACAGCAATGATTAATGGTGAAATCACTTTGCTAACAAGACTTAATGAGACATTAACTTACTTGAATAAAAAGATCCTTGAATATAAGGATCTTATTATTCAAGGAATTGATAGTAAGTTAATGTCTTATTAAGCCTTGTTAGTGAAGTGATTTCGCCATTAATCACATTAACATTGTTATTTAATTCTTTGTATAAATTGTTTCTTTATGATATAAAATATAAGTTGCACACTCTTATATTTATATATATATATATATATATATGAAAGGGAGAGTTTTGACATAGGTATAAAAAGTGGATGGTGACTCTCCTGTATGTCACCATCTCGGTCTGAAGATTGCATTGAAGTATAAAACTGACAGTCACCATGCAACATTGATTTCTATGTCCACACTGTTTATATTTATAACTACTCTCTCATTGATACTGATTACTCTTCCCCTATAAATAGAGCAAATTTTAAACATTACTGTGGCCAAGAGGACAGAATATTTGGAACTGCACATCACCTGCTTCCACTCTACTCCAGATATTCATCATATATTGTTTGCTTTTATGAGAGTTTTAAATTATTTCAATTCTAAGATGAGGTATTATTTCTTGGCTCATATTTTCTTCATCTTATTTTTGCTTCATATATCAATATTTGAGGTTGAATACCCTCTTTGTCTTCTCTTTGGCTTATAATATTCCAAAAACTAAACATCACCCCACTGCCATCACCACATAGAAGTGGGGAACTGTCAGAAGACAGAAACTTCCAGACTTCGGTATTAAACAATGTCTACCTTTATGACTGAGATATAGGTCCAATTTAGACCTAACTTTCAGACTTAGACATATTTAAAAAAAAAAAGAAAAAAGTCCAATTTACACCTGTCTGACTCATGTGTAATCTGGACCTATGTCTACCTTTATGACAAATGTGTACACTGGCCCTATGTCTACCTTTCTGTTGTAGAATACCTACGGATGATAATGGGTATATCTACATTCACATAAATACAGTAGTAAATACTGTATGTTGGTCTGCAGTTGGAGATTAATCTCTAGCTGTGTTGGTCAAACTCTCTGCCTCAAGGCAGAGAGGATCCCCAGATGAGGCTATGTCAAAGGGCAGAGTCTCGTCTCGGGAAACAGCTACCCAACTCCATTATATACAGGGCCTACAGGGAATTTTTGCTTAGCATACAGGCTCAGATACGCCACATCAAATTTGGTCTCATGCCACCTCTTCTGACTGCATGGGGCAGTTGGTAGGTATCCTGCAGTTGGAGATTCATTGTGGAATTCACTTCTCATTTCTAGCAGTTGACTACTTCTTCTACGTGCCACTGATGAATCTTATATGTGTTGTTCATGTTCTAAGTATTATCGTACATTACCAACCTTCTTGTGATTATTCTATTCAGTAACCTTCCCTAGGTTACAACACTTTCCATGTCTGCCTTTTGATTCAGGTGTAAATTTGATAGCACTGAGTAACCCACCAAAGGTTAATATGTCATTAAATTAACTGGCTGAAATGACTACCCACTGATACTTTAAGGTAAAGTAGGAACAAAGAAGCAATTTCCAACAAGATTTGAATTCCCCTTTCACATCTATTTTTCTTTTCATCATATTATAGTTGACTTCATATAAAAGGCTGACTGTTGCCAATAGAAACATGCCAATAACCGTTCCATCTTTCTTTTTCTTTTTTTTTTTTTTTTTAGGACAAATGACAAACTGTTTGGTCATCGACTTTGGCTTTTAAAAAAAATTGACTTACTTTGCAATAAACATTTATGCCAACTTTGAGAATTTTGAGTTTTATTTAACTTAAGAAAAGAATAGGTTATTCTGAAAAATACAATTACAAAAAAAAAAAAAAAAAAATACTAAGAATAAGAACCAAAGAAAAAGTTGTCCTCACATTTTGTTAGTGAACAGCTGAGGAGGGCTTTTGTGAAACACATTCTTGTAAGAATCGGGTTTGTATCTTCTCACCTGCCACTGGTCTCTCTGTTGGGAGACCATCACTTTTTGGTGAATAGCAGCCATTAGCTGGTTGTTAAGACTCATTATCTCCCCTTGAGCTTGGCTTAATTCTTTTTCACATTGGATTTTCCTAGAAAGGAGAAATAAAAATAAGTGACCTTAGAACCTAAAATGGCAGCGAACTGGATGAAAAATAAAAAACAGAAAAATTATAATCTTCAAAAGTAAAAACAGCACCAAGTTTCAGTGCCTCTGAACATGCTGGATATGATGTGGCACCCTGCATTTTTTAGAAAGACTAAAAAGAGATATTCATAGAAATATGATTTAATTTTTATTCGGTTTATTAACCAGTTGTTAGTTATTTAGAAACGAAGAATAATTGAGTTTTGAGAATAATTCTCTAACTGTATTTAGGCGATCCAAAGAGAAGAAGAAAAAAAAAATAATAAAAAGAAAGAGAAAGAGGAATACAAAACCCGGTCATAAGTAAAACTAAGACAAGACAGGTGTCAAAATATATCAGGTCAAATTACCTGACCGAAATCCAGGGAAATAGAAATTGTTATATTTGGTTGAAGAAATAGATAATAAAAAAAAAAAAAAAAAAAATAAAACAAAAAGAAGAGGAAAGACAGAAAGATAAAACAAAACCCGGTCATAAGCGAAAACACACACATGCGACCAGCACCTAACAAGTGTCAAAATTATCAGGTCAAGCACTTGAACTAATTCCGTGTCCGCGTAGGATGGAAGTTTTGTTAAGGTTGGCTGAAACAATAAAGATTTTTTAGAACAATGGAAACGAAATTTTAATCGGAGGAAAGGTGTTTTTTTTGTGTTGAGGTGGTGACCGGTGGAACTGTATACAGATTCTGACCTGTTAAAAATTGGAACCCCACGATGATGAAGTGAAGACATTTTCAATTCAGATAATTAAGATTTTTGACTATCAGGTCTGACCAAAAACAAAGAAGGAAAGAAAACGATTGTCTCGGCTCACAGATAGCGCCAATATTCTTTCCTGAAGTCACATCTAATTAGCGGCAGGCTGTTTTGACAGAACCCAGGTGAGAAAAAGCCAAGATTATCATTTTTCGTACGTGTGAAAAAGGCCAAATTAGATTTTGTTTTTTTTAGAACAAGAACGATGTAAGCCACGCCCGATTGGAGACGGGAGGCGTCCCACCACAGTCTCATTGGCCGAAAGCGGTCACGTGATATGCGGAAAGAGGAGGGAGAATGCTCGATCAAGAACCATTGGTCGAAAACGGTCACCTGACATACGAGAGACCGGGAGAGATGGGTATGCGTCTTACCCCCAGAGGCACTGTGAGGAAGTAGGGGTGAAAACAATAGTGATAATGGGAAATCAGAACTAATGCGACTTTTGGGATTATCGAGAGAGCCCTGACGCCGACAGACCCACCCCGGTTTGCTGCGGCGTCAATAAAAGCAGGACCCCAATCGACAGAAAGATGAGTTCAGCCCCGGACGGCAGCGAGAAGAGATCACCACGGACGACGGAGGGTTGCGGCTGGGTTGCGGCAAGAAATCCTTCCAGCCCAAGTCGAAAACAAGAAATCCTTCCAGCCCAAGTCGAAAACAAGAAATCTTTCCAGCCCAAGTCGAAAACAAGAAGTCCTTCCAGCCCAAGTCGAAAACAAGAAGTCCTTCCAGCCCAAGTCGAAAACAAGAAATCCTTCCAGCCCAAGTCGAAAACAAGAAATCCTTCCAGCCCAAGTCGAGAACAAGAAATCCTTCCAGCCCAAGTCGAAAACAAGAAATCCTTCCAGCCCAAGTCGAAAACAAGAAATCCTTCCAGCCCAAGACGAAAACAAGAAATCCTTCCAGCCCAAGTCGAAAACAAGAAATCCTTCCAGCCCAAGTCAAAAACAAGAAATCCTTCCAGCCCAAGTCGAAAACAAGAAATCCTTCCAGCCCAAGTCGAAAACAAGAAGTCCTTCCAGCCCAAGTCGAAAACAAGAAATCCTTCCAGCCCAAGTCGAAAACAAGAAATCCTTCCAGCCCAAGTCAAAGACAAGAGAAGTTCTATCTAAGTCGACGAAGAAGAAGATTACTCGAAAGCCGCGGAGAAGTTGCAGCCAAGTCGAAGACAAGGCCGAAGAGTTACTGGACGGAAGAAGAAGAAGAAGTTAAAATCAAGCCCAGCCGAGAACAGAATTCGACCCAACCAGATCGAAGTGAAGAAATACAACCCAAGTCGAAGAGAAGAATCAACTGCGAATGATTGATAGAAATTAGCCCCAGTGTCGAACTAAACCACACTCCGACATACACAATTCTGGAGAGTAGACAATTCGAAATCGTTAAGTTGTATGATAGAAGCTTGGTGCCATAGTCCACAGAGCGGGTCGGGAATGAGAACAATTTTTCCTTATGTAACGGACATTAGATATAAAAGGTTGTCACCCTTTTTTTTTTATCAGTAATTTTTAGTCTCGTGAGTTTTTTTTTCTTTTACTTGTGTTTTGCCACCCCCGTCGGACTCAACTTGCATACGGCCCAATCCCTGCTGGTCCCGTCTGTCTAAGATCTAAACACAGCGTGGGTAGACAGACCGGAGATCAGTACAGTTGCTTTAGCAACCAGGTATTGGAAGCGGGTTGGGAAAGGCGAGGCTGGTGATCATCTAACCAAGAGGTTGGAGCGGCACGCTTGGAACCAGGAGGAGCGACCAGGAGGAGCGACGTCACAGTTGGCGCCGTAACCAAAGGATTCGACCCTGGGCCAGGTGTGTACCCGTCACAATGACAAACTACATCCGCATCCTGGGTAAGATGACAAACTACATCAATAGCAAGGCCTCTGATCAGGAGGTTTTGAGGAGCAGGGAACCACCTCTTAACTGCTGGTGTTCCCAGGTCCACCCTGACCTGGGGTGGTAGCACCTGTTAGGATCCCAGCTATGAGCAAATAGTTAACCCTTAAACTTGGGTCAATACACTATGAAAGTGTAAAAATAGGTTTTAATACTGAGCAATACATTTTTTTAAGAAAAAAAAAAAATATTACCAGCAATAAAAATCTTGTCAGCATTATATAACCTATTGAAGTTGATATGCCGTAAAACAAACCAATATAGAATGCTGAACTGCTATGGCATATGAATCATATCAATATGGCAGGGAATGCTGGACAATTTCCTAACAGATAAAGAGAAGACTGGAGGCAACAGATTGATTCATTTTTTTATGTCTTATCAAGCTTTTGCAGGTTATTTAAAGCCAGAATATATTTTTAAATTAAAAAAAAAAGAAGTTTTTGTGGGAGATAATAATCATTTAGTAATACAAAACTTATTAATTAACCTATAGCTGGGGGGAGAAGTGAATTCATACCTTTCCCAAGGGTATTTATGCGCCAGTGAATATGAGCTACACAGAAATTGGAACTCAGCTCTCTGATTAACAATTCCAAGTCATTATCTATTAGAGCACCCACACATCCAAGCTTACAGCCCCTGGAATTCCCAAGCAATCACCCATCTAGATACTGACCAGGCTTGATGTTGCTTAACTTGGGTGATTGTATGGGAACCAGGATGCTTAAAATACCAGGGACCAAACATGTGAGCAATGAGAACATTTTATGGAAAATAGAAACAAAAACAAGTTGCTTATATAGGGTGTTTCTTGGACTGATTTTAAATGTGAATTAAGTTTAAGCATCTAATGATTTTTTTCTTTCAGATTTAACAACTTAAGTCTTTGGCAATTTCAACCATGGAAAGATTAACAATCAAACAACGTGTTAAAATTATCGAAGTCTATTACGAAAATGGATGTTCAAACAGAATTTGAATGAGAAGTTCACAAGTTGCATCATCCCTTGAAACAGCAAAGTCAATTGGCCACCATGATCATGTGACTTGATGCCTTTAGATTTCTTCCTTTGGGGTCATCTCAAAAGTAAGGTTTATGCCAACAAGCCAACAACAATTCAACAGCTGAGATAATAAGTCATATTGGTGAGATTGAGGAGCAACTATGCAGAGATGTCATCAAAAATTTTGACCATCAAGTGGAGGTGTGCTGCCAAAGCCTTGGTGGATATTTGGGCAATATTAATTTTCACACATAATTGCCATGACTTACACAAGATGATTCAATAGAGAAATAAATAAATTTTCACCAATAACACTGATTTATTTACTGCTGACTTTGATCCGTCTTAATGAAACACCCTTTGCTCAGAAGCAGAAAGAAAAGGCTGAAATCACTTGGACACATAATGAGGAAAGAAGGCTTGGAGAACTCGACACTCACAGGACATAGTGAAGGCAAAGGGGACAAGGTGAGGCAGTAGGTGACCTACTTGACCAGTTTGTGCGAATGAATAGCAGAACAGGCTGTGGGAGTGATGTAAAAAAGATAAAACATAAAAAGTGACAAGGGAAAGGAAGCTGTGATGAACCATGATCGCCCATATCCTAAAAGTATATGCAGCATAAAGATATTTAGCTATCACTATTCTGTCAGTAAGACTTGCCTTTCTTCTTGATTTTCAATACATTTATATTAAAAATATAATAACCCTTTTCAGTAACTACTTCTTTTATGTGCCATGGCCTTTCAGGACATGAGCAGTCATGGCTCTTCACAACTTCCTATTCTTGGTAGTTCTAAGCAATCTTTATCTCCTTGATACCCCTTCCAATCCCTGCTCTATGATCTACAAACTATATATCTATCAAAATAATCGTATACTTTCAAGTTAAAACTATGTAAAAAACATCTGTAGTTGAAAGCATAAAATTGTCTTCAAAATATTTAAATTTCGGCATTAAATTACCCATAGAGGTTGATAAACAAAATTGACCAACCAACAATACATATTTATAGTGAGATAACCAGCAATAGATTTTTAAAGCGAAATCTCTAACAATGTATTTTTTCTGTAGTTGAAGGCATACAAATGCATTCGAAATATTTAGATTTCGGTATTAAATAACCCGTAGAGGTTGATATGCCGCTAAACAAAATCAACCAACCAAAAAATACATATTTATAGTAAGATAGCCAGCAATAGATTTTTAAAGGAAAATCTCCAGCAATCCATTTTATCTGTATTTGAAGGCATACAAAAATTCAAGTTATGAAAACCCCAGATATTTTCTAACTAAATTATCTGGACTCTCATTACATGCATCTATAAAAAAACATACGAGACAGACTGTACACACTTTGCTTATTCTTTGTCTTATCATTCTCTCAGTTTCTGATTCATCTTTGATCTTCATTTGACCTCAAACTCACAATTTTACTCAGTATTTCTGTCTCCAACAGATAATAACCACATAATAAATAATATTCATTTTGTTGTTTTGAAGTCTTCTTCTTTCTCATTTTTATGAGTATTTTTGTATATATATATATATATATATATATATATATATTTAAAAGAAAAACGGACCACTTTAAGGTGCCATTATAATAATTTATTTCACCAGAGTCCTATTAAAAGGATGCCGGATCATCAGATAGCACTTCCAACAACGAAATGAAACGAAAAAAAAAGATTTAAATATTAGCTCTCAGGATTTCATCCTCCTTGGGATTACCCATACGAATTACCAAGTTCTTTATAACTTAAATATATATAGTTATGGGGTTTATAATTATTGACTTACAGAGTTATAACACTCCTACAGGTTTTTGTAATGCCCGTTTGTAGGAGAGACTTTATAAATCACAGATACAATAATAGTAACACCGAACAATACTTGGTCAGACAACACTAATTCCCATATATATATTTTTCCATTACCCGTCAAGTGATCTAATTATTTCCAGATGACGTCGAATGTACTTGTGCTCTGGTGACCCATGTTCAAATCCAAGTGTCAGCAACGACACTTTATTCCTATATGACACAGGTATATGTTATGGTTCAGATATGTCACTGTCATCCTCTGGCTGCACAATTTTTGTGGGGGTGATGGAAAGATCTGAGGAATCTTTGGGAATTACTGATCTAAACTTCTAGATTTTTGTCTTTCATAAGACCTTCTGTATACCCCAGGTTAGGGTTTTTCTATTGCCCCAAAAGAAAAGAAGACTTACATCTCAATGGCATTGTTTCGGTCATGCCTTGTTTGCTCCAAAACATCATCTCTTGTCAGGTTTCCAATGCTTTGATCTTGGAGTTTGTCTCGTTCCTCTCGCATTTTCTGAAGTTCTTGTTGCTGTTCTTCAATCTGTGGCAAAAGAAGAAAATAATAATGGAAAAAATCTTAAAATCTTAATTTAAAAAAAAAAAACAAACAAACAAAAAAAAATTTTTTTTTGTATTTAATAAATTATAACAAATTTGAATTTAAAAAATTTGAAAAAATCATTAAAAAAATAAAATTTTTAAATAAAATTTTTCAAGATTTTTTAAATTTAAATTATTTAAAAAATTTAAATAATTAAAAATATATCTTTAAAATTTTTTTAAAAAAATAAGAAAAAAATCTTGAAAACCTAAAGCATATTGTAAATACAGTATAATTATAATAAAAACACTTGACATAGATTGGAATCACCACTGCCAAAGAAATAGTAATGTTCAGTGCCTCGATCCAATTGTGCTGAAAACTCATAAAAACAACAATGGATCCTTGGTCTTATTTGTTCTTAATTTTGGCTAAAAGAAGGATTCATTTTAATTTTTAAAAAATATCCTCAGACTTTGAAGAGCTTCTTCTGTCTGTCTTTATTGGCAATGATTCCTGTAAGAAATTTGGGTTAAAAAAAAAAAAAAAAAAAAAAAAAAATCACAAACTCTTTTCTGACTTACTTTACTGTTAAGCTGAGTAATTTCTGTCTTTTTCTGCTGCAGTTGCTGTTCACGCAATTGTAGATCGGCATGCAAACCAGCAACGTGGGTTCTCACGCCACTCAGCTCCACATGAAGATCATGGATCTGCTCAGCCATCAAGGTCACCTTCCCAACCTCTTCACTATCAACCTGGTCCCCACCAGTGGCCATGCCACTTTCCTGAAAAAAAAAAAAAAAAAAAGATTTATAAAAAAAATTCTGCATGTCCCTTGGGAAAGTTTGATTAAGAAACAAGTAGGAAATTTTATAAATTTTACATGTTTTGCTATTTATTTAGATTCATCAGAAATTTTTGGTATGGAATCATTCAGAGTTTATATGTTTTAAGTTCTATTTGGAGATACAAGTCATTGGTAATATCCTATAGAAACATACCACTCCAAGAAGTAATCATTTTTTTTTCCCCAAAATCTTTTATCTTATTACTATCAGATAGACACACTAGATTACAAATATCAAAAAAAAAAAAAAAAAAAAAATCATTTTAATTTTCTAAATTTTAAGATGGGGGTCCAGTTTGCTATCTAAATTCATTGTAATTTGACCCCACACACTAGAAACAACTGCTTTAGTTCCCTTTTTTTGCCATTCAGTCAGTTTTAGATGCACTGGAGTGACAGGGTGTAATCGATTTCTATTTTTTCCTCAGATTAGGTCATTTGCAGTGGTGTACAGTAATACGAATCTATTTTCAGGGTGTATGATGAAATTTGTTTGACCTTGAAAAATATTGCATCATCTGTGATCGAATCAGATTTTCATCATACCCAGACACTAGTGTCTCAACTGTTGATTAGTTATCCTAGGACCATTGTCTGCAATGGATGTTACTCCAAGGAAGCATATGAAAATTGTAATGCTGCACGAACACACTGGCAAGCCTTAATAGCAAGCAAATCAAAGTACGAGACTGGCCCGGAAACTGTCTTGATTTAAATCCAATCAAGAATCTGTGGCCAATTTGCAAGGAACAACTTCGTGGAATGGACATACAAAGTATTAACATATGCACTGGGTCATGTTTCATTGGAAAAATGCAAAAAAGTAAATAATTGAATTATTCATTTTTTTCAATTCATTTGCACAAGGGTGTATGTAATAAAGCATATTCTAACCTTCTAAAGTTGCAAGTTAAAATAAAAAATGCTAAAACATTATTTAAAGCATAGTCTTACCTTTTTATTCTGTTGTCATAAAATAATGATTACATATATATTTTTAAAATAACTTCAAATCAGCTGAGAAATATAAATTTAAAACCTTTTATTTAACTTTTCCCTTTATTATTGTCAGGTTGTTGGAAAAGTTCATGCCAATTTTTAAGGGAAATTAAAACACAAAACAAAATTATGACATTAAATATTTATTTGACTAAATATAAGTAATTTTGTTGCACAATCTTTCTCCATTCTTTTTTCAACTTAAAGATTTCATTTTCCCAGAATGTCAGTGATTTCTTGGCAAAGAACTTATTAAGGTGTCTTTTATTGCACAGTTGAGTAATGGATGGCAGCATAGATTGAGGACTTGGACAGCCGAGTTCGAATTCCAGTTGAATCCATTACATTCGCTTATGTGCCAATACCCTTGGGAAAGGTATGAACTCTCTTCTTCTCTCCCATCTATGGGCAAATAGCAGGAGAGAATGGGTTCTGTAGCCTTGGATGGCAACTGGTCTACCGCAGAAAGAAATGGCAACCTACTATGGTAAAAAACACCTGCCTTGTTAGTCATGTATCGAAAGATACATGATCGCCTAAGCATGTATCACGCATGGCACATAACTGACTGACTTATGTCATCCAAAGAATTGAAATTTTTACCATTGAGATTACTTTGCAAGGACTTGAATAAATGAAAATTCAAAAGTGAATATGGCAGGTGGGGTAACACATACTAACCATGCTGAAGCAATTTTTGCTGGCTTGCCAAAAAAAAATGAGGTCTGGCACTATCCTGATGGAAAACAACACCTTTCCTGTTCACCAATTCTGGACGTCTTTCTTGAATTGCTGCCTTTAATTCATCCAATTACAAGCAGTATTTTTCAGAATCAATTGACTAGTTACTTGGCAGAAGCTCATAGTACAGAATTCCTTTTCAATCCCACCTTTCTTTCCAAGATTCTTTTCACTCAGATCATGTGGTACCCAAACATCATAGTATTTGAGTACCTAAGCTTCACTAAGTGCTCATGGATGGTGTATTTTGGTAAATTTAGTGTTTCTGCCAATTCCTGCATTGTGTAATGCCAATTATTCTTAATCAATGTCATTATTTGTTCATCTGTAGTGGGGGAGGCATTCTTCATCAATAAGGCTACAATCACCAACTCTAAACTTAGCAAATCACTTCCGTATGGTTCTGTCAGTTAAAACATACACAGCACATATCTTTTTTGTTGTTTGTGAGATATTTTTGATTTTACAGTAAAAAAAAAAAAAAAAAAAAAGCATCAAGTGTCTAAAATGCAACTCATAATCTTCCATTTTCATAGGTATGCAAAATTGACACAAATTAAGTAATTTTAAACTTTCTTAATGGATAGCTTGAAGTGTGCTCTCATTGGAAATGTAAGCATAAAAAAATCTGTCGATAAATTTGATGTATTGGAACATGAATAACTAAAAATTGGCATGAACTTTCCAGACAACCCAATATTATGATTATTTATTTCTGATACTTTTATTTTCATCACGCCCAGACAACTGTTGATTACTTGTCCTACAGCCATTGTCTGTGATGGATGTTACTCCAAGGAAGCATATGAAAATTGTAACATTGCATGAACACACTGGCAAGACTTACTAGCAAGCAAATCAAAGTACGAGACTAGCTCGGAAACTCTCTTGATTTAAATCCAATCGAGAATCTGTGGTTTATTTGCAAAGAATAAATCTGTGGAATGGACATACGAAGTACTAACGTGTGCACTGGGTCGTGTTTCATTGGAAAAATACAAAAAAAAAAAAAAAAAAGTAAATAACGGAATTATTCATTTTGTTTCAATTTGCACAATGATGTAGGTTTCTGTAGAAATGCAGGTAATTTAAACTTTTCTTCTTTTCCATTGGCAGAAGCAACTTTGGTAAAAAAAACCCCCAAAAAAACAATGTTCAAAAGCAAGTCTCTATAATATTTTTAGTTAAAACTATAGGGTGTCTCAAAATAATTGACATCATTTAAAATGTGACTATCTGAGTAACTACATGTCATCCCAAGCAAACAAAATTAAATAGGCTCCATGTTGAACAATAAAAGATTTATTTATCAAAATTTAAACAAGATATTCAAAAGGACGTACATTTTATAACTAATTTCACGAGGCTTCACAAATGTTCAATATGTGCACCATTTGCGACATGACACACGTCAAGTTGATAGTTCAGCTCCTCCTGCCAAACACGCTGTAGCATATCTTGTGTAACATTCTTCAACACCTCAGTTATTCAGTTATTCTATGCCTAAATTCCTCTAGGCTTGTAAAGAAGAGGAGGGGGATATAGACCTGTCCTTTCACATAATCCCATAGAAAAAAAATCACAAGGTGAATCTGGTAGCCATTTCAATAGCCCATTGTAATTATCACTGGCACACCCTGTCCATCTTCCTAATCGAGTCTTACTGAGATTAGTTTGCACAGTTGAGTGACTTAGTTTTTAAACATTTTGTTAAAATTTGAGAACATTTGAGCGGGAATTGGCTATGTTATCAGAGTACAAAATGAGGTCAATTTTTGGGTGACACTTTGTACTTGTTTTAGAACATTTAAGCAAGAATTGTCTATGTTATCAGAGTACAAAATAAGGTCAATTTTTTGGGTGACACCCTTTACTTTAACTGAATACATTTAATTTATTTCAGTTCCTATCACTATGCCATAATATTTCTTACATTCAATTACATATGCAAAGTTTGTTTTTTTTAAGCATTTAACCCCAAGCAAGGTGGGAGTGCTAATAGCACGCAAGGAATTACAGAGAATGAGTGCAAGAGTAAAGAGGGGTGTTTGAGGAAAGGATATACAGATGGATAGGAATTGGGATCAAGGCATCAGAAGATGTCGATTGATATTACATTTGAATATTTGAAGATTAAAGCTATCAGAGAAGCAAGTAGGAAGAAGGGAGTTTCAGGAAGTGCGAGAGAAGATGATGTTGGAGTAGAAAAGGCAGTTATATTAAACTCTTTTAAAAGTGGGACTGAGATGCCAACCTAGTAGCACCCTTAAATTCATGCAGTTGGGGTACGAGTGAAAGTAGCTCGTCAGAAATGTAACAGCTATTTTAAGGGTAATATATCAACATCTCTTTGAAATGTGCATCAGTTAATAATAATAATTTATTTCAATTACTAACACTGTCTTATAAAGTTCTTGCATTTTCTGTATAAGATATTATTAAAGAAAAAAATATTTTATTTGAGAGATCTTTTTTAATTAGACAATTTGAAAGCTCTCCTTGTTCTGCATCCTGATAAAAATGGATCACCAGCAATTTAAAAGGAAATGGGTATTAAATATTTGCCCCCTGACAAAAAAAACAAAAAAAAACAAAAATCAAAACCATTTGCATTCATAATTTCCTTTTTGGCAAATCTGTATAAAAGGAAGAGCAAAAATGAAGTCAAAAATCAGACAATCTCAAATCTCACCTGAAATTTTGTAAAACTCAACCCAATTTGTTGATAAATCCTTTGTATGCCTAAAAATAATTTCTGAAGAAATTCACCCACAAGTTTCTGGAGCCTGTTTTGTTTCTCTTAAATACCAGGCTGTGAAAGCTTTTCAACAGCAGTATGAAGATATCAGCTAATGTGACACATCAGAGCATTGAGATACAAACCTATGTGTAAAGAATGATTTTATGTACAATTTTAAAATATTTCTTCAGTCCCTAAAAAGTTCCTTTTGAACTTTTAGTGCTATTCTCTTTTTACATATTTTATTTTTTATTCTTCCATAATTGTGAATGGTAAATAAAATTTTCAACTTTATACACTGAGCATGTGGTCTTATTTCTTTTCCTTTTTTGATAATACACTTGTAATTTTGTAAAAGTTTATATATTTAGTATTTATAGTTTATATCTTGCACAAATCATTTATATTCCATTGTTGGACTATGATACTGTATTTGTTTATGGTCCCTTCTCTGGATTATAGCAGTCAGCCATATTTGAAAATACCAAGAGCACATGTGATGTGAACCCTGCTTGTATTTTGCAAAATAAAACTGGGATGAACTTATCTTCTGAGTCTTCATTCTTGATATTCACTACATTGTTTTTCATAACATGTGCAAATTTAGCAGTTATTATGGGATGGCGGTAGTGATTTTTTTTTTTTATATAATTTTAAATCTTGATCTTTAAAAAGCAGTGGATATGTTCACTTTACAAAAAGTGCACCAGCTAATGACTAAATAAGAAAAATACTAAGATTCCTACAGTGATGTGACTTTCTACAAAGATGGAGTTGTAAAAAACAAAAAACAAAAAAAAAAAAAAACAGCTTTCTTACTGGTCTGCTCATAAAAAAAAAAAATAAAAAACAGGAAAAAATCTGGTGAAGAAATAATTTTTGTCATTTTGCATTCATTAGACTTTTTTCTACCCACAATATTGATTAGAATTGAAATAATGATTATTTTTTTTGACAATATTTAATATTTGTGCCTATAAAAATGGCATGTTAAAAAGATGATTTCTCTTTTGACACTGCTATGAGATGATTAGTATTGTAATAAAACTTTAACATATGATGAAAGTGAATTTATACATTTTTGTGTTCTTGAGAATTTACAACAAAAATATTAAACATTATTTATTAGACAAGAATAGTTTTATATTTTCAACATTCTAAAACCTAATACAATTGTATTAAAACCAATGCAACACAATATTTATCATTTACCAACCTATAAAGAAATAAATATGAAAACATTTTTTATTCATAAATTTATATATATTTATTAGATTATTAAAATATGCGAACCAACCATAAGGGAAATCTTATTTACCATTTTATTTGAAGTTTGAATTGATTGGCAGTTGGCTGATGCTATACCAATCATTCCAATAAAAAGTTATAATAAATAATATTTTTTTGTCACTTCTCAAAAACAAAGCCATTGCTGAGGAATGATGGCAGTTAAAATAATAGCAGTGTCAAGGGAAAGAAATGTGCTTTTGACACACTATTTTTTTTGTGGGTATAAAGGCTAAACATTGCCAATTTTTTTTTTTAAATCATGTTAGAAGGAGTCCTGTTTATAATATAAACACTAATGCTATCCTTTTACTCAAATAATTCTAGGCCATATTTTAGCAGAGGGTGGAAAGTATGACATTGAAATCTGAAGGTTCATTAGGACAGCAAAAGACACTTTCCAAAAGCTAAGCAAAGTATTAAGAAACAAAAAAATTTCATTACAATCAAAGAAAAGAGTACTGAACTGTTATGCAATATCAGTTTTGCTATATGGCAGTGAATGCTGGGCAATCTCCTCACAGACGAAGAAGAGACTTGAAGCAACAGAAATGTAGTTCTATAGAAGGATGCTGAGAATACCATTGACTGAACATGTGAGCAATAACAATGTTTTACAGAAAAATGGGAACAAAAAGGGTGCTTATACTTAACATCAGAAAGATATAGTTGAAATTTCTAGGATTCATAATGAGGAAAGAGGGCTTGGAAAATTTGATAGTCACAGGACAGAGGGACAGATAAAAACAATACATAACCTACCTAGTGAGCTTGAGTAAATAGATGGGCGAATAAATTTTAGGAGAGATGATGAAAAGACAAAATTTGTTAAGAGCTACAAAGGACAAAAAATTGTCCTGAAAAGACACAGTACATAAAGGAGGAAGAATTTCAATATTGCACCTTCTTGGGCTAATGTTCTCAGCTGACATGAAGTGGAAAAACTATATTGAGTCCATTGCTAGATCAGCTGCTAAGAATGTCGGTTCACTGTGTCGTGCAAGACAATTTTTTCTCTCTCGAATCTATCTTGCATATCTGTAAGTCTACCATTCTTCCATGCCGAGAATATTGCTGCCAAATATGGCACAGTGCCACTGCTTTTTACCTTGACCTCCTTGATAAGATTCAAAGAAGAATCAGCAATATTATTGGTCCTGATCTGGTGGCTCGGCTTCAGTCATTTGCCCACTGCCGTAAGGTTGCCTCTCTGTGTTTTTTTTTTTTTTGTAAATACTCTCATGGTAGTTGTTTGGAAGAGCTCTTTGCTACGGTTCCTAGACTGTATGAATTTAAGTATGATGCTAGACCGTTACAGTTGTTCTAGCGAGATGTAGCCGTAACTTCTATGTTAACTTCTTTTCTCGCACTTCTCATTTGTGGAACTTCCTGCAGGCTCGGTGCTTTCCAGCCAACTTTAATCTGTAAAAAATTTGAATGCAATGTCAATCACTATCTACTGTCCTCCTGACTGCTCCTTTATTTTTCTACTCATTACTAATGTTTCTGTTTCTAATTCCTGTACACCCTGTAACCCCTTGCATCTTAGTGGCTGTACTGCCTTGCATGGGGTGATACTGATTAAAAAAGTACAGATAACTTTTTATGAAGTCTGGGACAAATTTAACATTGCGTTTATATTATGAACATAAACCCCACTTCTAAAATTATGAAAAAAAAAAAAAAAAAAAAAAAAATCAATATTTTTTTATACTGACAAATGTTGCTGCTTGAGGATGGACTAATGAATGTTAATCCACAAAAATTTTTGAAAACAGATTCCTATTTTTATGAGTAGACCAGTCAATTTAAGTTGTGTTAAAAAAAAAAAAAACAAAAAAAAACACAATTGTGCTGTGGAAAAATAAAACATCAAATATAGAAAGGAATACTATATATGTACATAACAAAATGCAGGGGAAACAGACTCCAGGATCTTACCATTGAATCAAAAAAATTGATAATTTTTCTGATATCCCCATTGAGAGAAAGATGCTTCCAGGTTTCCTGTAACAAATTAACAATGCAACTTGAACAAAACAGAAATAAACAGACTGAAACCAGATAGCTTCTGGAGTGTTATAAAATTAAATCCGGTTAAAATATGCAACAAATTTATTCATACTGATATTAAATTTAACCGTTATCTTCCCCACATATCTCTATAAACTATTCCTCTTACTCGGTAACCCCCTACCTTGAATAGCTCTTGGGCTTTGCATCATTGTTAAAAGAAAAAAAAAGAAAATAAAAGAATAAACTTTAGTGATACGGTGGAGTAGCTTGCATGCTCCAATGACCCAGAGTGCTATGCTGGTGTGGGTTTATCTCCTGGCAGGTCCAACCTTGCCACACAGGTCAGTAGGTAGAAGCCAGACAAAATCCGAGTCACCCTGTTAATAAACAATTGTTTTGCTGATAGCTTTTATAATTGCTTAGTTATAAAGCCATTTTCTACTCTGAAAGTGGTAACTGTCTAAGTATTTAGATCACAGATTGAGAGTAAAAGAAAGTAAATGTTTTTAATAGTAAATTTTGAATATCTTACAAGTATTATATTGGCACAATAAGTGGAGTCACTGAGCAGGATTCAAATTCAGGGCTAGTTTCTAGCATTCACTTTCACACTAATACCTAGCTGTGGGTTAAATAGAGTAGACTCAGCTTTCTAGCATTCAGTGGTGGCCAGTCTACGGGAAAGATAGCTTTGAATTCAAAACCATGGGGAAGGCAACAGAAAATGACTCCACTATATTTCTCAAAGAAGTCATGGCAATTCACAGATAATAAAAGAAATGGAATCTGTGTGGAGAGCCATGATCCAGTATGTCCCGTAAAATTTGCAAGCTGATTTCAAATCCTGCATAGTCTTTTATATTCACCTTCACAGTAATGCCTTTGGGAAAAGTATGAATCCATCTCTTCTCCCTATCACCTATGGGTTAAATAGTAGAATAGACTAGGCTCTCAAACTGTGAGAAACAGTATAATAAATAGGAAACTCTACAATCCAGATCATGGACATGGTAATGAGTGATCAATTGACTATCTTCCCCCAAGAATACATGGCAATTCATAGCTAATAAAGAAAAGGAGTCTGAGGAGAGTCATAATTGTCTATGTACTGAAGAGATGTGGCATTATTTCAAGAATAGACAGATACAAAGAAAAGCAAAATCCACTCACCTTATATTTACTAGGATAAAGTTGGGTGTGTACAAGTTGTTGCAGCTCCTGTAAAACAGATGTCAATTGACCAGGACGAAGGTCATCGAAGGAATTGCAGGTTTGTTGATGTTCATCACCACCTGCGTTGTCGGTAGTTACACTACTACTGCTGCGTCGATGCGAAGGCTGAGACCGGATTTTAGCGCATAACTTTCGTAACTGATTATAGACTTCTAGTATTTCCTTCTGGAGCTGATGAATTAAAAAAAATGATTGTAAAATAATAACCAACAATGATATGTTTTTAGAAAAACTAGCATTGCTTCAGCTTTTTTTTTTTTTTTACTTTGAATTTTTTTTTTTTTTTTTTTTTTTAAATGTGACTTATTAAAAATTTGAATTTTTAATAAAAAATAGTGTGATGTTCATTAGCAATTATTTAATTTTTAATAAAATTTGACATCACTGCCATTACTAATTTTTAATAAAATTTAATGTTTTTGAAAATTGAATAAAATTTAACAGTCATTAATAATTTTCTTGAAATTTTAATACAATTTAACATTACAGTCATTAGAAAATTTCTTTGAAATTTTAATATGACATTATATCACTAGACAGAGGGCTTCCAAGACTGAAGTCAAAAGTCAGGGAGGAGACTTCCCTCAAAGGAATCAACGACTACTTGTGTGTGAATAAGGTAAGCATGTAAGGTGAAGGACATCAGCTGGGGTGTAACCTAGAGAGGGATGGGCTCTGTCAGGTCTACTTGCCCAAGATATGCTGTGCATGAATGAATGCTTTTCTAACTTTCAATCCAGACATGTGGAGGGAACTAGTTGGGGTCTCCTCTTTGAAGAGACCCTACGGCCACACACAGTCATGATATTATCTTTATTGAATCATATATTTACCATTTTGTTCCAATATGCTCTGTCAATTTTCAGACAATTTTATAATTTTGATCTAAGGTTTTGCCAAAAAAAAAAAAAAAAAAAAAAAAACAAAAAAAAACCCAAAAATTGATATGATAATCTTGGGTCATTTAATAAAAAAAAAAAATGGATGCTGATATATATGGCCACGTGGCCAAGTGGTTAGAACATTCTGACCATGAGATCTGGGTTCAAATCTCACCATGGTCGATTTGTCAGAAAGAAAAATTCCTGATGTTATCGGACTGGAGGGGGTCGATCCCAGTGTGCGGTACCTTTGGAAAGAGCCTGAAAACCATACCACAAGTTGACCCAAGCCTTGTGAGTGAAATTGGGTAGATAGAACCCTTGGGGGTCATCGATAGCTGTACTAGCATGAAGCCACAAGTCATTATGGCTGAGGGCTTGAGCATGCTGGCCTTGTTCAAATTGTTGATCACGCTAAATAACATGCTTTTTCCCAGAAACTGTAACTAAGGTCTGCTCAGCATAGTTGCAGTATAAACAACAGGTGAGCTTAGTGGGTGTTGAATAAACACAAATGCACCTGAGCAAGCATCTTCAATAGGGATTGGCTAGCCACCCTAATAAATGAGTAACCTTGAATATGGTTTGCCAGCTATACACTCTGACATGATAGATGTCCGAATACCAACAAAAGGGATTTTTTGATTGGTTTTGTTTGTTTTAAAGCTTATAAATATTTTCCAAGTTATTGAATATCTTGTTCTGTCATTATTTACATGTGGACTATTGGATTCTGTCACTTTGATAAACAATAGAAAGGCAAACAGGTGACTCAAAAAATGATGGGGGTAAAAAGATAGAGATCAGGCCTGAATGGTGGTAGTAAAATGATAGAGGTCAGGCCTGAATGATGATGGTGGTAAAAAGATAGAGGTCAGGCCTGAATGATGATGGTGGTAAAAAGATAGAGGTCAGGTTTGAATGATGATGGTGGTAAAAAGATAGAGGTCAGGCCTGAATGATGATGGTGGTAAAAAGATAGAGGTCAGGTTTGAATGATGATGGTGGTAAAAAGATAGAGGTCAGGCCTGAATGATGATGGTGGTAAAAAGATAGAGGTCAGGTTTGAATGATGATGGTGGTAAAAAGATAGAGGTCAGGCCTGAATGATGATGGTGGTAAAAAGATAGAGGTCAGGTTTGAATGATGATGGTGGTAAAAAGATAGAGGTCAGGCCTGAATGATGATGGTGGTAAAAAGATAGAGGTCAGGTTTGAATGATGATGGTGGTAAAAAGATAGAGGTCAGGTTTGAATGATGATGGCGGTATAAAGATATACAGTGGTTATGTTAGAATGAAAGTGGAAAAAGGTGGATTGAGGTTTGGTCTGCCTGAAAGTCAAAAATGTAGACATAGGTATGATAAACAGGTGGCTCATTTTTTGGGTGGGTTTGCCCCTCTTTACAGGAACACAGTCAGCATATCCTTCTGCTCAACTGAGATCTTTTTGAATAAAGTCATTTAAAATTAAAAATTCCTGAAGCTAACAACAAATATGGAGTCATCTGTTAGTTCAACCCAACAGCTATTTGCTGAACAAGAGACGTTTTATGTCATTTGTAGAATTATAATGTTTATTATCTGGTTTATGAGGGAGGATTTCAGCCAAACAGATGGAATAAAAAAAATGTTTTACTTACTTCTTCGAGTAACTGTGACCGTGGCGTATGAAGAGCTTCACTTGACATGGTGGAATTTGCTAGAGGGACTTGAGCACATTCGTCATCACATTCAATATCATCTTCAAAAGTCATATCCATCATCATAATTCTCTGTGAATGAAGAAGATTCAGGAATCAAATCAAACAAATGAAGAACAAAAATAAAGAAAATTTATTCCAAAGTGTTTATATTCCAACTGAAGCTCAAACATTTTAGTCACAAACTCATTACAGTAGTAATTTTTAAGCAAGTTTATAGAAACACCATTTTGACTAAGCTTAACTTTTTTTTTCTCTTTTTTAAGTATTTCACCGCAAGCAAGTTGGGCGTGCCCACCAGCATGCAGGATGTTGCAGAGAGTAAAAGTGAGAGAAAAGACTGGTTATAGTGGGGACTGAGGGAAGGATAAACCCAATCCTAAACAGGAAACAAGGGATAAACTTCTACTTTTGGACATGTTCTGGAAACAAGGATTTTTGAATTCAGAGATGTTGTTCTCCTAGACAGGTTGCCAACCAAAATTAGACAGTCTTGTTATTTAACCTATTTCTTTTTTGTTAAGCATTTCACCCTAAACAAGTTGTAAGTGTCACTGGTTTACAGATGGGGGGGAGGACTATATACAGTCAAGGTGAGAGAAAACTGTGTATAGGGGGAATGAGGAAAGGATAAAAGATGAACGGGGATCAAGGCAACAGAAGATGATGATTGATGTTGCATTTAAATTTTTGAAGATTGTAGTTATCAGGGAAGTAGTAAGTAAGAGGAAGGGAGTTTCACTACTGGGAAGTGCGAGAGAAGAAACTGTTTGAATAGAAGTGGCTGTTACATTTAACTATTTTAATGGTAAAAGGGTGGGACCTAGTAGCCCACTTAAATTCATATGGCCGGAGCACAAGGGAAAAATGTTCATCCACCCTACAACTGCATTCACACAGATGAAATGTTGTAAGCCTCTCGTTGTTCTATCATGATTTCCATGGAAAGTGCTCAGATGAACTACATTCCTTAGTTCCACCATTTCTAACCTTCACAGCTAAGCCTAAGATCTGGCATGCCATGTACATTGTGTATGTGTGTATATATATATATATATATATATATATAGTGTATTTGGGCAGCAATCCTTCTTTTATGCAAGTTTTGTTAAAGACAACTAACTGACTGCGATTAAGCTTTTTATTCAATTTTTCTTGTGTTCATACAAGTGTTTTCTGTTCCAGACAAAAAGTGTGTAAAAACTGTCCAAAAGTTCTATATATCTAATGTAACCTAGAAAAGGTTACTGAATGAGGAATAACCAAAATGGAGGTTGGAAATGAAATGGTAATCTTTATAACATCAACAAAATACAATACTTGCCAGCGGTGTGAAGTAGGTAAACCACTGCTAGTGGTGACTACTTAGACACCATATTACCCACCACTTACAATAATGTACAATGTATTTATGAGGATTGGGACATACCCATTAGTGTTCATAGGTACGGTATATAACAATATCCAAGTGCTTGTGGCTATTCTTTTAGCTATTACTAAGGGTGATTTTTATTTTTATTTTTGAATTTTTTATTTTTAACTGAATGTGTCTGAAATTATAGGAATATTTTATTTTTCAAACATGTTCAGCACATTGTGGCTGTGTTCACAGTTAATGTTACTGAGTGCTGGCTTTTCCTTTTTCATTATTAGTGATTCCATTAGTTTTTTAGTTTTTTTACATGTGGATGAGGCTATTATACTTGTATTTTCTACTCGTATGTTTCAGATGGAGTTTGGTAGGTTTTCATGTATGTTTAAATTAATCCTAATTTAGCCATGGTTGGGTAGGTGTAACGTGAGCCATCTAGATAGGCATGTAGTGGTATGACCAATATAATTATTTATGAGTTTGGTGTGATCAGGAACACAGTTCCTTAAGGGGAATTTGAACTTGTAAATAATATTTGTTCTCTGTAGTTTTGATTTTGCTTGTGTGCTGTTATTTTTGATAAGGTGATCCATTTTAAAGTTTTTGTAATAGATAATTAATTTAATTTTCTTGTTCTGATCAACTGGGGTTGTATTTGTTTATATTTCTAAGAGAAAATATATCTTGGTTATAGTTAACATGTATTTTTTCTACACACTGTGTCCAGAAAAAGAAACGTTTGCCTGAATGCAAGAAAAATTAAATAAAAAATTTAAATGCAGTACCTTGCCAGTCATTGTTAATGAAACTTCATATATATATATATATATATATATATATATATATATATATATATATATATATAAAGAAAAGCTTCTATTTTTCTAAACACCTAATAAAATACAATAAATATTATTTTTGCTTGCATTATTTACTTTATTTGGACTGTTATCTTCATCTTCATTGCCATATTCACAATGTTTTTCGACTGTTGTATGCTCAGCCTTTTTCAGGTGATTGGAATTTTGAACCAAACACTTTATTTCATCCACCACTGGGGTAGATTGTTCTAGTTCCATGTGCCACGCTTCTTCTGGATGTCTCAGTTATTTCCCTTTAACTCAACTCTCCACATAATCTACCCCAGTGAATGAAATAAAGGGTTCAGTTCGAAATTCCAATCAGCTGAAGAAGGCCAGAGCATACAACATCCGGTGAATATGGCAGTGAAGATGAGGATAACAGTCCGAATAATGTAAATAATGCAAGTAATCATAACTCATCCTGGAGATATAGACAGATATTAGAAATAATATTGAAAATTTATTAGATGAAAGATTGTCAGCCATTATTATGGGTGTGAAGGGCATGTGGCCCAGTGTCTAGAATGTTTCCTTTCCAACTACCATTTTTATTATCATTATTAATGTTTTATTTCTCAAATTTCTTTCCTTGGCCTACTATATTGACATTATATACATATATTTTTTATTACTTAAACATTATTTTTAGTGGATACCCTTATTTGAGTAGACACTGTTAATTTATTAAACAGTATATTTATTTTCATGTACTGGTCTGAACATTTGAGAGTTCTTATTAAAGAAAAAAGAAAAATATGCACTCTCCAACAGGATTTGAAGCCGTGTCCTCCTTGGCAGGAGAAACTGTCAAAGCACTTTAATATATATATATATATATATATATATATATATATATTAAAAATATATTTCATATATTTGCAATATCTGTCACCAAGAAAAATTAGTGATTATGACATTTCCGGATCCAAAGGACCTTTTAAACCAGAAGTTCAAACTCTTATGTCCTTGCTTGCATATTAGAAAATTCCTCTTAAGTACATATGAGGCTGGATAAAAAAAAAAAAAAATTGTACATTTCAATTAACCCCACACCATTACAATATCCTTGCTTTTCTCCTCTTCCTGCTTCTTCTTTCTTCACCTCTTCATCCTCCCTTTCTATTACACCCAACGTCATGCATTTGATCACTTATTTTTGAAAATAATACTATAGCGTTCATTAGTTTTTTTAAAAAAATAAAGTGTTAAGAAGTCATTTGGTAAAAATCACCTGAGGATACTGTAAGGTTGAAACCAAGTTAGCAGATTACACCGACTTCCTAATTTTTAAAGTTATATATATGAAATATAAGACTAGTTTACCTATACTATCAAAAAAAAAAAAAAAAAAAAAAATGACAACCATATTTAAATTTTCAATCTTTTAGAAATATAATCAGTAATGGAATGACAAAATTGTAAAATTTCAGCATTCAAAATTACTTCATCAGGCTATAATTATTATATATATATATATATATATATATATATATATATATATATGTATATGTGTTATAAAAATTACTATTCATTTTTGCATTAAATTAATCAGTGATCCAAAATAAGAGTTTCAAATAATACAAAATTCTATTTCTACTATATCACCAGAATAGTCCAATAAGATTTGTGAATTGCCTGCTGTTACCAATTTTTTTTTTTAGAAATATTGAAAAGTTTTAGATTCAAAAATATTACATTATATATAACAACAGTATACATCTAGAAAACCGGAAATCAAAATGGCTACATTTGAAAGAAAAGAGGAAAGAGAAAATGTGAGAAAAGTTTAAGGAATGAGTGTAAAGTGAAAAAAATATTGAAAAGTACAAACAAATATGACATTCTATGTGTACACACATACAACTGTGTGAGCACACATGTGGCACTGGGGCCTCAGGGAGTTACTCAAAGTAAAAGAAAAAGGAAGAGAAAAGAGACTACTAACTGGATGATAATTGTTGAAATTCTCAGGAAAGTTAATTGAAAAGTTTAAGAGAAAATTAAAATCCATTAAAAATTACGTTTTAAAATAATAAAATGAAATCAAGAACATTTCCAAGGAGAATCAAACCCAACTAGACCTAATTCAATAATACTGAGTAAAACCAAGACCACCAATCCTTCCCCACTTTCTGTTAAGAAGGATATAATTAAAGCATCATCTAAAATGTCAGTCCTGGGAAAATAGAAAAACATTTTTTTTTATTGTTACTAATTACTAAAGATATTGGGAGTATTTTTCATTTCTTTTTTTCCCCCCACTCACGACAAATGTGTATGAACAAAACAAGTCTTAAGATTGGCTGACGGGGGTCATCTGGATTGGCTCTGATTATCTTAGAATATGGCCAAGTCCCTGGCTTGGAAAATCACCTAAAGCAGAGCAAGACAAGCTGATAAAGAAAGACTAATTTCAGGAAACCCCCTTTTTGTCTCCGTCACAAAGAGAGTTGTATCATCTCTGGAAATAGGCTGAGTTTGGATGCTGAGAATGTGGAAGGAGAGAAAGAGAGAGACCATCACCACTTATATGGAGCAATGGTGCAAGATGAAAAGTGAAGGAAGTTGGAGTTAATGGGCAGCTTGATTCCTCTGACCACTCTCAAAAGGGGGCTAGACAACCCCTAAATTTTGAAAATTACTCAAGTAATGGAAGTGGGAAGACTTAAAATATCACATATAAACAAAATCATTGTTACATTTTTAACCCAAGTTAATTCTTTGTTCCAAAAAGTTCTTTTTTGTGGAGCTCCTAGCCATCAACCTGTTTTTCAGTCCAGTTTACTTCATCAGTGATCTCTCCACCCTCTGAGATAAAAAAAACATGGAAGAGGAGTGAATGATTATGAAGGAACACCAGCTAGATCGAGTGAAACTGTGCTCATCATCACAATACTAGCAACAAACAAACAATGCATTAATGAGTGAGGAGTCAGCTAGATGGTAACACATGCATAATGGAAAAAAAAACTTGCACCAATGAAAAGTACATATAAAAAAGAAAAATCAAGAAGTTCAAGTACTCAATTGTTGATACACTCTGAAGAGTGGACAGAGTGATTACCAAAAGGTCCGTCTACTAAACTTTGGAGTCAGGATGCTGAAGGTAACACAAATCAGCTAAGTGACAAACCTACTTCTATTAATTATATATTATTAAATAATGCCACTTAATTAATATTGTAAAATTGTGGTCCCTGTTATGTTGAAAGTGGGCACTGGGAGATTTTTTATTTCATTTGGGAGGCAGTGAACATACTCGGGTGAATTCAATATTGGCTACAAAAGGAAATTTCTGAAAGTGCTGTGGAAAGCTATCAAACTTTTCTTCATTGCTTTTTCAATTTCCTATATGGCTGAATGTAGTTTCAACACAGTTACAGAGATTCTTATTAAACAAAGATTACAAAACAAGGTGATTTACAATTATGTCCAAGAAGCATGGGACCTAGAGTAGAAGCCTTAGCCAATAAGCATCAAAGTCAACCATCACTTTGAAAACATTGAGATAAGCTATCGAGTAAAGGTATTTTTAGGATTTTAATCATTGGCATTTATAATAGAAATGAAAACAATATTAAAATATATTTGTACTAATATCTAAATGTTATCTTGCTATGAAAGATGAATTCAGTATAATATTCTAAATTTAATTTTACAGGAGGGCGTTGACAAAAAGTTTGTGTCCCAAGAGGGCACTGGTTGAGAAAAGGTTGGGAAACGCTGCTCTAAAATAATATTAAAGCTGTGTAAGGAAAGGTAAACTATATATATATATATATATATATATATATATATATATATATATATATATAATAATTTATTAGACATTGTCAAGGATGGGTTTGTTTGTCTTAATATGGAGATTGTGATTTTAATTTTTTTTTTTAGCAATAACAATGTTTAAATTCCTGAAAACAGTCAGCACATCTCTGATAATGGTTAATAGATTAGCTGGAAGCACTCGGACCCATAGATCATTTGGACAGTTCTTACACACATTATCTTCAAAAAAGAAACTCTTGTATGCATGCAAGAAAAATATAATAAAAAACCTTAATAATAATAATATTAAAATTTGTCTTATAAGAGAGTGTGGAACATGTGTGGCCAATTTAAGAATTTAATGTCGTTTGCTGATTATTAGTGATGGAAATACAATCTCCTAAAGGACATAAGAATTTATAAACAACATTTTTTTTAATATAAGGTGGCTTTTTGAGGTGATGAATTATTTCTAAGAATTAGATTAAACATTTTGAATTTTTGTCTGAAGAGAAAATCATTCGGTTAATTTGCAGTATAAGCACCAAAAACCTCCAGTAATGAGAATGTACCATTCTGCTGTGAAATTGCCTGATTACTTTGAAAATGACATTAAAACATTGTGCTTGATTACTGTTTAGAAGTTATGGACAATGTAAGTTTTGACTTCTTTCTCGTCGCGTACAAAGAACGTCCACCATTACTGGCTTTGTTTACATATGTTTGCCTTGAGTAGTCATGCAGCGCAGAAGCTTCAATTGTCTTGATTACTGCGCATTGTGTGAAATTTGAAATGAATGCATGAAATAATGTGTGAAAAAACGTAAAATCTGGCAATTAAAATAAAATAAAAATTACGTGCCTGAAAAGTAAAGAAAGAATTATTTCCTTTTTTTTTCAATGATGTTTTTTTTTTTTCATGTGCCATGAAAGTTTCAAAGTTATATTTTAGGGTGAGATTCTGTTTCATTAGCTATAAGGAAATTTATTAAGAACAATAACTTTGTTTTACAAAATAAGCGCATTTAAAAATAACATCTGTGTAAATCGTGCAATAATTAAGAGCAGTTGTAAAAAGCCATTAACTAAGTAAGCTTCCATGCATTACTATTAGTGGAAAATGGTATGTAAAAACGTCAGTAATGGTGGCCAGACAATGCAACAGAGATTGAATTTACATTAACGATAAATCAAAAACAGTATTCGAGCGCAATGTTTTAATGTCATTTTTGAAATAACAACGCAATTTCATGCCAGAATGGTACATTCTCAATATCAGATGTTTTTGGTGCTTATACTTCAAATTAATCATCATTTTTATGTGGTTAATCAGGTTGTTTTTTTTATAGCACCTCTCTGTGAGGAGAATCGCTTTTTATAAATTTTTCATAAAATTAAGGGGCTGAATCACATGTAAAAAAAAAAAAATATTTTTACCTAGATTTTCTAATAAAAGACATTTAAAACATAATTTCATTCATTTGTGAATAAGTTCTGAAAATTTCATTAAAATTTGACAATTATTTGATTTTTGCAATAATTTCCAAATATGTCTATCACTGCAAAAAAGAGGCTAAAATTTGTTATGCTTAAATTACAACCCCTGATACAAGTAAAACAATTTTTTCTTAATCAAAATTTTGAATGCTCTAAAATGGAGTAAAAAATTTCATTAAATAATCAAAAATACTTTGATCCTTCCTTATCAATGATTTTGACAATAAAACTGTTTTCATCGTGATATGCTGATTTTTTTAGCAATTTCATGGAGGTACCTACAATAGATATATAATATTTCCTCTGTATTCAGTTCTTAGAAAAAGCATGGATGGTTCATCACAAGCTTTCACTAATATAATCAAATCACATCTATTAAGTAGTATGATTGTTCAATTCTAAGAGCTGAAATGTTGGACCCTCAAAGATGATGGGAGAGTCCATTATATAATTTTTTGAAAAGATGTTTGGCAAGTGAACATTGATTATATTCATGTATGTTTGTGCATATTTATGGTTGGATGGAGGAATGATAATGAAACATGCATTGATGTTGTCTGATGCTTTGTAATATTTTGACCAAATACCCCCACCCGACCTTGGAAGATAAGGAGAGATAACGTCAGTCACTAATCTTTGGATTATCCTTGTAAAGAGAAGCAGATCAGCTCAAAATCTAGCATTACAAAATAGATTATAGTTGAGCCAGTCTTTGTTCTGGACTGCAAAGAGAGATTAAGTCAGGTTTACATGGGTGATATTTCAAGGTCAAACAAACCGCATCTTTGACCTCTGAATGATTTGAGTGCAGCAGGCAGATTTGAGAAAATTGGCAACTACCCCATTTGTGGAAGATCATTTTTTTTTTTTTAACTGGCACTTGAATATTTAAGAGTTAATAAAGATGGGTGTGTTGCAACAGTTTTTCATTTTTTTTTTCTTTCCATATCCAAATAAAATCTATTCCTGATTTTGAATGTCAAGCAGATTTTCTCTTCACTTCTATGTGCTGTGTCTTTACAGGCTCTCCACAACTTCCTATCCCTTGTAACCCTTAGCAGTTTTTCACCCTTTGCTCCCTGTTCCACTATCCATCCACACAAGCTCATTAGGTAGGTGACTCACTGCCTTCCTCTATCCCTGTTGCCTTCAATATACTCTGTGAAGCTTAAGTTTGCCATGTCCTCCTTCCTCATTACATCCAAGAAATTTAGGTGTTTCTTCCTGATTCTGAGTATAAGTGTTCTTTCAGTTGCTATTTAAAACTTCCATGTTGCTTTCTCGTCCTGTCCATAGAATTCTCAGTATCTTTCTGTAGAACCACATTTCTGTTGCTACCAGTTTCTTTTCATCTGTGGGGAGACTGTCCAGCATTCACCGTCATGTAAGAGGATGGATATCACATAGTAATATAGCCGTCTTTTTTTAGTTTCTAACAAAAGTCTTCCATTTTCTCAGCTCTTTGCTTTTGGAATGCTTCTTTCATTTGTCCAATGTGTATTCAAGATTTTGGTGTTGCATTTTCCAGTGTCTATTAAAATGCTTCCCAGATATTTAAACCTCTGCTGTTGACATCTCAGATTTGTAACTCATATCTTGGGCTTTTCGTCTTGCTGATTACCATACTTTCTTCTTTTCAGTTAATAGTCCTTTTATCTTGCTTTCTTCTATCCTCTCTAGGAAGTTCTGTAGTAGTGACATTTGTGTATCTTAATATTGTTAAGATTACATCCAACAATAATAAATTTTTTCTTGATGTTTCCATTGTTTTTTCATATATAATTTAACGAATAATTTATTCATTTTTATGTTAAACTCCTCCATATTAAACTTCCTGGTAGCAAATAGGTTTGCCTGATTGAGTGCTTTGTTACATTATATCATATAAACATTAACCTTTTTCAGGTTATTTATAGCCTGGGAAATAGATTTTAACAAGTTTTTGGAGATAATAATTTATTAATACAAGTCCTACTAATTAACACATAGCTAGCGGGGAGAAGAGGTTGATTCATATCTTTCCTAACAGCATTTGTAATAAGGGAATATAAAGAACCCATCTCCAATTCCATGCCATTATCCAAGCTTACACTGCCTGGTATTTCCAAGTGGTCACCCTTCTACGTACCGACCAGGCTCCATGTTGCTTAACATCAGGGAGAATCAGTGTTTCAGTGTGATATGACTTAAGTTGTATAGCAAATAGGGCCACAGCCTCACTGTACTAGGTGTTGCAGCTTGCAGTTTCTGTAACAAGTAAAGATTTGAGGGGGTGGTGTTGCCAGCCCCATGCCCTATTGTTTTTTTTTTAACTAATGTTCATCCACTATAAGGCCCAAGGCCCACACAAGGTAGAGGATTACTGTCTGAAGTTATATTAGCATAAAAAAGGCAAGAAGTAAAATTCTTTGGGTTATGCAGGAAAGATAACGGCTAATTCTTGACTTGATGATGGCAAGATTTAATTAATTAATGAAACTATAATTAAAAGTAAAGAGTTGAAACAGACTTTAAAAGGAACTGGAAACCCAATCCTAAACAGGAAACAAGGGATAAACTTCTACTTTTGGACATGTTCTGAAAACAAGGATTTTTGAATTCAAGGGGGTTTTTTGCTATCCTTTTTTGTCCCCATTCTGTCGACCATTTACACAAGCTGGTTGGGCAGGTTATTTGCTACTTTCCTTCAGTATGTCCTGTGAGTTTTAAATTCTTTGAGCCCTCTTTCCTCATTATGTGCCCAAACAATTTTGATTGATTCTAAGTAGGTGTCTTTTTTTTTTCTTCATTTTCCTTAAAATCGTTGCTCACGTGTTCAGTCCATGATATTCTCAGTATCCTTCTGTAGGACGACATTTCTGTTGTCTCAAGTCTCTTCTTCAACTGTGTGGAGATCATCCAGCATTCACTGCCATAGAGAAAGACTTACATAAAAGTTCAGCGCTCTTTTTTTGTGCTTCTAGCAAAATTTTCCTGTTTCTTAAGACTAACTTTTAGAAGGCATCTTTCTGATTTCAGTATCCCATTTTCCATCCTCTGTTAAAACACTTATCTAATCACAGATATTTAAATTTTTGTACTTGCTTGATTTTTGCATCTCCAATTTGTTTTGTTTTGTTTTATGGCATATCAACCTCAATGGGTCATTTAATGCCAACAATTTTTTTTTTTTCCTGGTAATATTTTTTTGTCAAAAATCCATTTCTCTTAATATTTTTTTTCTCCAAAATGAGGAAAGGGTAAAAGCTGAATGAGGTTAAAGGCATCAGAAGATGGTGATTGATGTTGCATTTAAATTTTTGAAGATTGTACTGGTAACATTTTCTCAAAAACATATAGCTAGCAACATTATTTTCTCAAAAATGTATAGCTGGCAACATTATTTTTTCAAAAACGTTCTATCAGAGGCCTTGCTGTTGGACGTAGTTTATTGTCATATCCAGGACACTCTCCAATTTGTAATTCATGTCTTGGGTGGTTTCTTTTGCTAATAACTGTATATTCTATCTTCTTACAATTGATGTTAGTCCTTTCTTCTCTCTTTCTTTTACTAATTTCTGTAGAAGTTCATGTAGTTTCCTTTCTATGTCTACTATCAACACTGTGTCATCTGCATATCTAATGTTGTTAAGATTGTGAAATGATTATCTCGAGGTTGCTTAACTATAAATGTTAAATAAATCTTGTGAGACAATACAACCTTGTCTTACACCCTTTTCTATTGTGTATTTACTGAAACCTTTTCCTTTCTCTATGCAGGTGGCATGCTCTTAATCCAGACCCTATACTATTATTATTAAATGACAAAATTGAATTAGAATTTACTCTATTCTGCAACATGAATGAAGAGCCTCCCCCCCCCCCTGCACACACTTATTATAAAATTGCAAATTGGTCTGGAAATTGCTTTTTTCAAGTTAAAAGAATTTTAACAGTATTGCTCTAATAAAAATTATGCTACAATGTGCTATTTTTGCTGTCAGGGTATGAAAAATATAAAAACAAACCCACAAAGAGAAATTATATTATTAAAATATAGGTAAAAAAAAGGTTATCTGAAAATTGGGAAGAATGCTTTGATGACTGAATGATATGAATTTATACAAAAAAAAAAAAAATTGTCAAAAATATATGTATCAGTTTTCAATCCCAGCTTGAGGCAATTGGATGTCTAGCCACACTGATGAGCTGTGATACAGCAAAATAGTCTGTCTGTGGATGACATATATATATATATATATATATATATATATATATAAATAAAAAGGCGAGTAAAGACATTTCTGACATTTCATTAATGTTGCTCAAAAAATGGTGCTGAAAACTTTTGAAGAAACATAATAATTTTGGAATAACAAAGATCATTTACCAAGAAAAATTTTCATAATTAACAAAAATGAGGAAAAAAAAAAAAACCTTCCAAAATTCACTCAGCATTTTCTTTTTAATCCTTACATCCCAAGCAAAACAAAGGTGAAAAGGTTTTACTCAGAGTTAAGGAAACTGAGAAAACATTGCTGAGGAGAAAGGACAATAAAAGAACAGCAATTGAATCTATCTTAGAAATAAAAAATAATGACTCATGACCTTTTTTTGTTTATTTTTATTAATCAGATCCAATAATAAATTAGAATTTTTTTCATTTTACTTTTAAAAGCCAAAATAAAATTTGTTTAGTTTAATATTAAAACCAAAATAAAATTTGTACATTGTAGATATTTTTCCTTTGTAGATAAGGTTGGCATTTATTACCTCCCTTTGGTACATTTTTATTACCTCATAAATCAATTGAATTTATCTTAGAAATAAAAAATAATGACTCATGACCTTTCTTTCTTTTTTATTAATCAGATTCAATAATAAATTAGAATTTGAAATGTATCGAAAATTAAGAATTGTTACTTACATTTTTACAACCATTGATGACAATAAAGCTAAAACCAGTATAATAATTGGCAAATTAGAAATTAATTGTAAATGAGATTACATAATATCCTATAAGTTATTATATTCAATTAATATATTTTCAATTATTAGGTTGGTGCAAAAATAATGTCGTTTTCTCACATATGTTAATATGTGAGAAAACGATATTATTTTTGCACCAACCTAATAGTATATATCTTTTAATGTACACATTAACTGCACTGATTGACGGATTCCTGTATATAACTTCAAATATTAATTTTAGCTGATATCAGTGTTTGAAATAGATGTTTTTATTTTAATCTATGTGCATTACATCTTTCAGTCTGTGCACTTAAAGAAAATGTTCTCTTCAGCAGCATACAATCCTATTTTAATTACATTTTCTTTATGTTATTGTTGTAGCATACCTATGGGCGATAATCAGTATGTCCCCATTCACATAAATACAGTAGTAAATATTGTATGTTGGTTTGCAGCTAGAGATTCATCTCCAGCTGTGCTGGTTAAACTCTACCTCCGGGCAGAGAGGATCCCCAGATGAGGCTATGTCAAAGGGCACAGTCTTGTCTCTGGAAACAGCTATCCGATCCTGTTTTAAATGGGGACTACGGGGAATTTTCGACCAAGCCTATGGGCTCGGATCCCCCACATTAAATTTGGCCTTGTGCCACATCTGACTGCATGGGGTTGTTGGTAGATATCTTGCAGTTGGAGATTCATTGTGGAATTCACTTGACTCACTTCTAACAGTTGACTACTACTTTTACACGCCACTGGCAAATCTTATATGTGTTGTTCGTGTCCTAAGTATTATCGTTCATTACCAACCTTTGTGTGATTATTCTAACCAGTAACCTTCCCTAGGTTACGACAGTTATAGATAAGTCTTACTATGTCAATATCATTCCAAAATAAAATTTGTACATTGTAGATATTTTTTCCTTTGTAGATAAATGGCCAAAGTAGATATTTCTTTCCTTTTTAACATTGCCATTTTATCTACAAAGGATGAAATATCTACTTTGGCATGGTATCTACAAGGGAAGTATTAATTTTGATTAATTTACAAAAGGAAGAAATATCTACTTTGGATTGTTATTTACAAAGGAAAAATATTTCTTCCCTTGTAGATAACTAGCCCAAGTAGATATTTCATCTTTTGTAGATATTTCTCCTTTGGCATGTTATCTACAAAAGGGAGAAATATCTATTTATTTCTTCATTTGTAGATAACGGGCCAAAGTAGCACCAAATAAACTAAGTAAAAGCTGAAGGGAAAGTGCCGAAAAACAAACTTTACCAACACAAAACTTGCAAAGAAAGAAACAAAAACAGTAAAAAACAAAAAAAACAAACAAAAAAACCAAAAAAACACCTACCTTATTAAAAATCAACAGAACTCAATCTCTATAGAATTAATAAACAAGAAACCAAACAAGGGTCATAACAATTACAATAACTAGGAATCTATCTAGGAAAACCAATCTATAACCGTTACTTTGAGTTTTATGCTGTGATCTTCAAACAATTACAATATATACATATGACAAAGAAAGAGAGAGGTGGGGGTGAAATAATTTGTATGTATTCTTTATAGATACACAAATATATACATTTTATTTATTAAATATGAATAGTAATTGACATAGAATTAATCACCAGAGTGAGTCAGATGTTAACAACCAGAGAAAACAAAGATCTAAAATTAAACAGTTTTACTTTACATCAACTTCATTATGTTTGTGAGAACATATTAAAAGGTTTTCCTGAGTTTCAGAATACATCAAAATATAATACATTTCATAATACAAGTTTCATAGTAATACATTTTTTCATAAGTCTCATTATAAATTTTTTCAGTGTAATAAATCAAGGCATGGTTTTCTGTTTAGCCGAAGTTATTTCCAAAGACATTTTTTTTTATTGTTTTATTATCTTAGCTTTGGTCACTGATATACTGATTTTGAGAAGTGGTTCAGGCCAAGAACTTTTCAGTAATCTCAGTAATATCAAAATTATTTATGTTGCCATACATATTACTATAGATAAGGTACTGCCATTAATTCAGTATATGTAAGGTTTAAAATGAATTTTTAAAAATGGAAAAGATTCATTTTAGCTTTAATTGAAAGCTAAAGGATTTAAAATTTACTATTTCCAGTAAGCAAAATACTCTGTGGTGTATTTCAGACAGAAATTATATTATTCAGAATTGATTTTTCTTTTCAGTAAAATTGATAAAGAAAATCACTCATTTTTGACACATTTATAAACAAAAGTTAATTCTCGGTTTTAAAAATCTTGCAATAAAATATATATTTCTGAAATGTTATTTGAAGAAAATTAGCAAATTTAAAGTTAAATTAATCTGATTTCAAACAAATATTACTATATAATAATAATCACACACAAAAAAAATCAAAATTGTTTCAAAAATATTTGGGTGGAGGGTCATCAGATTGTAATAAACTTTACAATATATGATTAGTAAATAGTTTTACTTAATAACAATATTTCCTAATAATTATCATGTTGAAAATGAATTTTAAAAGATTTAAAATTTTTATAAATTATTCAATTTAAAATTGTAAAAACAAATGAAAAACAATCTTGTAAAAATTCATCTTTGTCGAAAAATTTTTTTCTTCAGACAATATTGCCTTTAATATATATTATCCATAAAAGCATTTAAAAGCTTCTCTAATTAAATAATGTCCGAGTTTTAATGTTTGTGTTAATTTTTTTTAATTCAGAATAGATTTTTGGTAAGACTGTTCAAAAAAAAAAATTTGGTGATTAAAATTACTAAAAAATTTCTGCTTTTAACTAATATAGTCACTTATTATCACGTTGAATTTCTCAAGTTTTCATAAAATTAAAGGGCTGAATCACCTTTAAAAAAAAATATTTTTGCAAAGATTTTCTAATAAAAGACATTTAAAAAATAACTTCATTCATTTGTGAATAAGTCCTGAAAATTTCATTAAAATTTGACAATTATTTGATTTTTTCAATAATTTCCAAATTAATATGTCTATCACCGCAAAAAAGAGGCTAAAATTTGTTACACTTAAATTACAATTCCTGATACAAGTAAAACAATTTTTTTTTAATCAAAATTTTGAATGCACTAAAATGGAGTAAAAAATTTCATTAAATAATCAAAAATACTTTGATCCTTCCTTTTTAATAATATCAATGATATTGACAATAAAATTGTTTTCATTATCTTTGTTTTCATCATGGCTGATTTTTAGCGATTTCATGGAGGTACCTACTAAAGCTATGTATAGTGAGTCCATGAGTTTGAGTAAACATCACTGTTTGTTTTTTTAAACATTAATTCTATAGAAATTAAAATTAATGAGTTTATTTTTAATCTCACATTTTTATTACTTCAAATGTCATTATAGTGCAGGGTTTTCCAACCTAGATGATATCGCTCACCAGTGGGGGATTTCAAATTTTGGTTGTGTAGTTGAGCAACTCAACAGAAAATGGTGGGCAACTGGAAATTTTGGTTGGCAATATAGGATTTTGAATATTGAAAATGTATTTCAACATATGTTACCCACTCCATAAAATATTCAAAAGAGAAAATGTATAAAAAAAACAAAACAAAACAGGAGGCTAGATAGGAATAACTGGGTCAAATTCCAGATAAGATAAAAATATCCCTGCAAACTATGAATATTTTAGTATTTTCTATAGTTTTCAGGTGGGTCATTAAGATTCAAATAATTCCTCAGACAAAATAACATTTTTTGGATATAAATCAAATAAGGGAAGACCAAGAACAATAGTATATTTTGTATACAATAAATTAGAATTTCCCATCCTCTCTGCTGTATGCCAATAGCTTAGGGGTAGGATCTCCAATTGATGCCAAATCGGTAGGGTTTCGATCTTGACTTGAAGCAACCAGATGTCTTGCCACACTGATGAGCTATGATACAGTGAAACAGGCCTGCATGTGGATGATCATATATAACTATCCAAAGATGGATATGCAATATGATAAAATCCTGATCTGGTATCTTGACTCCAGTCACTTTCTCACAGACGTGATGTGGCTTCCCTCTGTCTTTTCTACAAATATTTTCATGGCATCTGTTCTAACGAGCTACTTTCATTGGTACCCCAACTGCATGAATTTAAGTGTGCTACTAGGTTGGCATCTCGGTTCCACCCTTTCACTGTCGAAACAGTTAAATGTAACTGCCTCTTCTAATTCAACAGCTTCTTCTCTCGCACTACTCGACAGTAGAACTTCCTTCCTCTTATTGCTTCCTTAATAGCTATAATCTTCAAATATTCAAATGTAACGTGAATCAACATCTGATGCCTTGAGCTTGATCTTTGTTCTTCTCTTTATCGTTTCCTCTTGTAAATTTTGAAATACTACTTACAAATGTGATGGAAAGAAAAAGACTCTAAATGAATTTGACTGATAAAAACATTAAAAAAAATTCTAAAATTCCCAGTATCTCTCTTCTGTGAGCATGTGTAGTCTTAGCAACATAACAAATTTAGTCTGGTGATGTCCTGAAGGCTGAAAAGTGTCACAAGTAAGCTTTTTCCATTTTATCATACAATTTCCTGAATACTGTTCTTGATATATAAAAATATATATCATTTCATATATGTGTTTCTCTTTCAGCTTATAATGAGTTTCTCTTCTTTGCCATTCACTTAGTGTAAATACTCTCGAGAAAGGCATGAATACATCTCCTTCAGTATGTCCTGTGAGTGTCGAATTTTCCAAGTGTTCTTCACTCATTATGTGCCTGAGAAATCTCAACTATTTTGAAGGACGAAATATGTCACAAGTAAACATTTTCTGCTTTGTCATAAAAATTTCCCATATATATATATATATATATAAAATAGGTCAATGTCTGATCCTTACCTCCACCTTCCTCAATAGCAAGTATTAAAATAAAAAGAAATATAAAAATCAATTTTAAAACTCTCCCTACCCTCTCTAAACTCAACCAGGTCTCTCACACTATTCCTCACTACCTTCTATGTTAAATTATATAAGCTTAATACTGCCCGTCAAAAGTGTAAATTTTAAATTCATTTTTCGTTTCACCTTTTGAAAGTGAAGTCTGAAGATCCAGAGAAAAATAAAATTCTCTGGTGAAATAAATTACAAATGGAGCCTTAAAGTGGTCTGTTTTTCTTTAAATTAATATATACACACACCTTAACAGATTAGCAATTTCATGCCTAAAACATTGTTACTGGAATTTAGAAAATAAAATTTGAATTGTATAGAATTACCGAATTCTTCGATGATGTGTTTTTTTTTCTATCTTTTTAATATTTTATATTAAAACATCCTACTTGGATTATCCTTAACACTTACAAGATTTGATATTATTTTCTCTCACATATTATATATATATATATATATATATATATATATATATATATATATATATATATACACACACAAGATTTGATATTATTCTCTCTCACTTTTTATATATATATATATATATATACACACACAAGATTTGATATTATTCTCTCACTTTTTATATATATATATATATATATACACACACAAGATTTGATATTATTCTCTCACTTTTTATATATATATATATATATATATATATATATACACACACACACAAGATTTGATATTATTCTCTCTCACTTTTTATATATATATATATATATATATATATACACACACACAAGATTTGATATTATTCTCTCTCACTTTTTATATATATATATATATATATATATACTTACATACATCCAAATAGATGTGTAACTTTCTTCAAGCTTCCATTGTCGGCTGCTGTCAATGAGTGGTCAGGAAAATCATCTCATCCTTACTCCTATGACATCTTTCTGGAAGTGTCTTCATGAAAATTGACTTTCCCATACACCCTAGCTCGGGACTCAGGGTTGGATATTGGGGGTCCAGAGACAGTAATGCAGGACCAAACAGTGTGGTAAGTGACTGTCAATGGAGTCCTGATCAATCATAGTGAGGTCAAAAGGATGATGATGATGATAATAATGATGATGATTCCTAAGTGGTCATCCAACTAGGTCAAACTTGTTTAATTTTCAGTGATCATACATGAAGCAGTATTTCAATGATCAGTGTAGATGAAGACTTTAGTCTAAATGTTATTACTTCAAATGTTAATTTTAGTGGATACCTGTATTTTAGTAGATGCTCCATTTATTTAAACAGTCTTTATTTCATGTATTGACCAGTGTACTCGAGAAAAATGAATAAAGAAAATGCAGCAGAATTCAAACTTGCATCCACCTTTGCAGGAGGAATCGCTGTCTAATTTGGCAAGCTTTTACTGCTCAGCTACAAAGAGCTTCATAATAAAGCAAGATTCTATTTTGCATTTAAAGCACATTGACGCATTCAGAATTTCCCAAAATGCATATTTGATCTGTTTCTTGTTTCCTATGTATTCAGTAAATATAAAACGTTTGAAGTAATAAAAATGTCGGATTAAAAAATAAGATCCATTAATTCTTTAAAAATTAAATCAGTCTAAGCAACTCTTGAGGCATGGTGAAGTAATAGATTATCGCTAGGAATGAGGAATTGGGGAGCCAAGTTTGACTTCCAGTCAAGTTCATTACTTTCACTTATGCACCCTTGGGAAAGGTATGAATCCATCTCTTTCTCCCTCCAGCTATGGATAAATAGCAAGACAGACTGAGTCCCATAGTCTTGGGTGGCAACCAGTCCAGGCAAAGGCCAACTCTGTATTCAAAACCTCCAAATATGTGTAAATAGTAGGGAAGTATGGGCAATGTAACCATAGTTGGCAACCAGTCTAGAAGAAGGAAAACTCTAAATTTAAAACTGTATGTAGCCCTGGCGAAGTGCATAGTATGTGGCTAAGGAAAGAAGTGTAAAATTTATATTGACTCATAGCGTTTGTGTCTGTTTGATATGTTGACCAAAAAAAAAAAAAAAAAAAAAAACAGAAAAAAAGTAACTCTTGAAAATAGACTTTAAATTGTTATTAGAAAAATTAGATGATAAAATATTAAATAGTAACAGTGTAGCAAATGGTAACAAAACAATAATAAAAAATATACTCTGAATAACAAACAAAATTGTCAAATATATTTAAAACAAAAACAAAAAAAAATCACACTTGTTAAATAAAAAAGCTTGAAGGCGATTCTAACTTACACAGCAGACTGGTTGAGGAATTCACTAAAAGGAGTGGACATGATTAGCGTCTACCTGCATAGTTTGTCAACTAAATATATTCATCTAAGATCAGCATGCATGAGAGGGTCTTATTCAGGTCTGTGTGTACTACCCCTCCCCAAACACTGACTGATTGGGAGCCCTGGGCCCTTGCTATCTTATCAATATTTGCTTTTTTCTACTTACATTTATATCTGTCTATATTTTTGGTTGCTGAAGACGTTAAAATTTATAAGTCCCAGAAATTCATAGACAGATGTCCTTAAGGACACATGGCACAGTGGATAAAGGCGTTGGTTAGATCCAGTGACAGGACCCAAAGAGTTGTTCAATACCTGGTTAAGGCAGTGGAGAACTTTGAGAGGTGAATTAACAGAACTGATAACTGACATCCATGGTATGTGGAACTAGAACTGTCTACCCCAGTGAGCAAAATAAAGGGTTCAGTTCAACATTCCAACCATCTGAAGAAGGTCAGAACGTACAATGACCGAAACGTTGTGATGAACAACAAAGATGAAGACAATAGTCTGAATAATGTAAATAGTGTTACAAATTAAACTAAGTACAACTGACTATTAAATGATGAAGTATTTTTGTGGATTTTGACATCATTCTGGAGTCCTATTTTTTTTTTTTTTTTTGTCTGTGTTTTGCTCATAAGTCTTGGAAAAACATTCTATTTATAAAGATTATTCAGACTGTTATCCTCATTTTAATTGCCATAACACTCCAAATAATGTAAATAATCATAATACCTCATCTCAGAAATATAGACAGAACATTGTATAAAATTCACTATTTTTTATCCATGCTGTATTAAAATTATTCAACATTTTAACTCTCAAGTTGATGTTAAAAATTGCCATGAAACATTGATTTATTTAAAATAGAATGATCTATTATGAGGTGTCTCTAATTTGTATTTAGATACATTGTATAATTTTAAATGTTTTAGTTGAATTGTTCATCTATGTCACATATGATCCATTATTGTACATAAGTAAGTTGCAATAAAATATGTATTTTATATGAATACTACCTTATGCAAATTGAGATGTAGTAGAGTGGGGGAGGGGGACACGAGACCCTTGCACTGGCCCTGGTCTTATTAAATAAGCTTATGGCTGAACAGATCAGTACTTAGTAATCTCTATACTAATGGTAGCAGGGATATTCTAACAGGTATGGATATGTCAGCTACAGGGCAGAGGTTGCAGTAGAAGACCCAATATTACCTGTGAAATTTTCTCCCTCTTCTTGTTCATGGCTGGTTGATCCAGGAAAGGGTTAACAGAATTACAGATGAAAACTTGCTTTCCGGGTGGCTTCCACATCTCTCTGCCCATGAAGCATGACCCAAACAAGATGGTTCAAATAACTCAGCTACATAGCATATTTCCAGGCCCATGTCTATCTCTCTGTACCATAAGAGACTTATGGTAGAGAAATATTCAGATGAGCACACAGATATGCTTTGGATATTAAAAATTTTTAAGTTAAGAAAAAAGTTATTGCATGAGGTTCTGTTAATTTTCTTTTTGTTGAGTATTTACCATTCCATGATTTGTGTAAATTATTGATCTCATTTTTTTTTTCCAGATATCAGCAGATGGATACAGTGACTTCCTTCAGGTGTACAATCAAAATCATGTGAATGATCTCTTTTTAGGTCGTACCCAATGGCAATACTTAAGTTAAATGGTTCTCTCATAAAAATCAGGGAAGAAGAATTAAGGTCATAGGGACACCACATGTAATGCAACTATAGCAGCTGTGGTGTGTCTTGGGTAAGAAAGTCTGCCAATATAATAAAATAATAGAAAGAGTAATATTTCTAAGTTGCTTTCACATTTGTTAAATAATCTTATCTTTTTCAAAATAATGGTCCATTTTATATATTCCAGTTTCTAAGAGAAATTAAACTGATCTCAAAAATATAATTAAAAAAAATATGACTAACAGTAATCTTACTAGTTAAAAAAATAAAAATTTTGATTGTTTAAATACAAGGCTTTATTTTGGAAAAAAAAAAATTTTGACATTAAATGACCCAATGTGTTGATATGTCGTAAAACAAACAAAACAAATAATCTTAAATATTCAATTTCTACAAATTAAATGATTTATATCAGTGTTTACATTAATAAAATATTTCTTTTTTTTCTTTTTTAAAAAAAAAGAAAAAAAGAAAGAAAAATTATTTATTTTATTAATGTAAATTAAACAAAATTTCTTTTCTCTGATTTTCCTTACAAGCTATGCTAGTTTTATGCATGCCTACTTTCACAATTACAAGTCCCATAACCCATTAAGATTGTAGAGAAACCACATGTACTGCAGCTGTGGCAGCAGGGATGAGTCTGATGGAGCCTAACTCTCTGGCTGGTTTGAGTTTTCCATTTACTAGACTGCTTGCCAACCAGTCTGTCCTGCTATTTACCCATAGCTTGGCGGGGAAGAAGAGATAGGTTCATACCTTTCCAAAAGGTATTTGCATGTAAGTGAATGCAAGGAGCTCGAAGGGAATTTGAACTCAGCTGTCTAATTCTACATTCTCGGCTGATATCCATTACACCACTTACATGTTGCATTCATTGAACCTTCCTTGGCTCACAACAAAAAAAAACAAAAAACAAAAAAAAACAAACTGATTTCTTATTTTAAAAATGTGTGTGTGTGTGGGGGGGGGTTAAGGTTCAAAATATAAATATAATGTAAACTTGATCCCTGAATTCTTAAAGAGTTATCAGTACTTTATTCTTATTTACAAATGTCAAGTTTGAAACTGTGATGTTACAGATAACTGTGCCCTACTGTTGACCTTTTTCACAATTTGTAGTTATCAATGATGTAAACAAACTTGATATTTCTAAATAAGAAATAAAATACAGATAACTCTTTAAAAAAATCAGGAATCAATTTGACACTGTGATTATCTTTGTAAATTAAGAAAAAAGAAAATCAATAGATTTTGATTCAGGCAAATGTCACAGAGGTCATTCTAATGAATGCTAATCAACAAAAATTATTCTCTCACAAATATTTTTCATGAGTTGACCAGTTGTGTCATGCTGTGTCAACCAATAATATAGAACAGAATTAAAATGGTCTTTGCATACAGATTGTACAATTGAAGAAGGTTGTAGAATGGATCTGCTGAAATAGAGTAGCAAAAACAAAAAGAAGATTGGTAGTTTGAAAAATCTTTGGATGATGGTGTCTCATCTTAAAATTACACAAAGGCCATAAAATGGATTGGCAAGGAATTTATAGTAAGAAAAAAAAAGAAAAAAAAAAAAGAAGAAAAAAATGAAATCAGCAGTAATTTGAACAATTCTTGGAATAATGACTCATCTCAAAATTACATGATGGCCATAGAACAGATTGGCCAAAACATTGTGATAGCAACAGAAGCAACAACAAGGGTTGGATCAGCAGTCTAAAAAAAAAAAAACTCTTAGAAAGATGATAATGTGTTTCAAATTTACAGCAGACCTTAGAATGGACCAATCCAAAATCTTTTGTGGGGGAGGTAAAAAAAAAAAAAAAAAAAAAAAAAAAAAAGAATGGGATCAACACTCTTAACAATCATATTATGAATTACAGAAATCTTCATAGATTTTGATATTTACAGCACTTTACAAATAAATGAGCTTACGGCCACATCACATTGAAATAGCAGTTCACATACAATCACTGAAGTTAAGCAACATCAAACCTGGTCATTATCTAGATAAGTGACCACTTGGGAATATCAAGTGCTGTAAGCTTGTATATACAGGTGGTGTAGTGAATAAGGGTTTGGAATTGTTAATTGGAGACCCAACTTTCAATTCCAGTCAGGTTCATTACATTCATAGGAAAGGTATGAATTCACTTCTCCCCCAAGAAATGGGATAATTAGAAAAATTTTTTTAAGTATTTTCTGGTTTTAAATAACCTGCAAAAGGTTGATACGCCGTAGAAAACAAATCAGAAAGAAAAGAAAATGAATAAATAAATATTTGCAGTTAACAAGCCATTTTCTGAAACATCAGTAAGGTACTTTCAAACAGGATGCTCTACAAATTATATCCATGTGCCAGCATTGGCTTAGCCAAGTAAATGTTAATTAAAACATATTTTGTCTTGGTTCTCAGTAAAATTTTTATTTTAATAAATTTCAAAAGTAGTGTCTGCATCTTCAACCATTTATGAGCTCTATACTAGAAAGACACTAGTTGCCTTATCACTGAAGTTAAGCAGCATGAAACTTGAGCAGTACCAAGATGGGTAACTTTGGTACACCAGATACTTTGGGTAATTTGTGTCTTTGTGCCAGACTAAGACAAGTTTAGTAAGTAACGGGCTTTTTGTAATTACTAAAGTTCATCCAGTATAAGGCTTGAGAGACATTCAAGGTATAGGGTTAGTGAATGTGTTGCTTGATACGAATTTAAGAGAAGGTAGAAAGTGAAAATTATCAGAATAAGGAGGATAGATAACCACTGACTTGAAGCAGTTAAGATTGTATTGCTCAGGGTTTTTCAGGGAGCATACACACAGGAGTTGATTTGTTTTTTTATGGCTTATCAACTATTTTGAGGATTTGGGAATGTAAGATTTTTTTTTTTTTCTTTTTGCAAGTGAATTTTGCATTAAAAATTTTTGTGGAATAATGATATTTTTGTCCAGATTCTAGTCCTGTTATTTAACGCATAGATGGGGGAAGAAGTCCGGCCATAAAGTAACAGTTCTTAGTGGAAAAAGCTGTTCAAGCGGAACATCTTTACAATTGGAATACAGAGAAAATGACGGTGATTTGACTCTGCATGACGTGTCTCGATATTTAAGAGTAGCATGTACTGTAAACAACTTTTATTAGGTTGGTGCAAAAATAATGACGTAATAACGTCGTTTTTTGACGTTAAAAAATACGACAAAAAATGACATTACGTCATTATTTTTGCACCAACCTAATAGCTTTTTTTTTTGTTTTTCTTTTATTTAAATTTTAGAATCAACTCCTCCTTTGATATTAAATAAACTTAGTGCAATAGAAAGTCAAATGGAAGGATGGAAATGAGCAAAGAAGATTGTGTTACACCAATCCTCCAAGTGGGGAGGGCCTATATGCTAGAAAGTCAGCATTCAAAACCTTGATTTTTACCAGGGTCCAACTGCAAACATCAAGCATCAGTAGTAAATATGCAATTAACTTCAGTCCTATACATGTAAGATGGAATATAGAAAAAGCAGTTGAATGTTTAAAATATATTTTTAATCTTGTCAATGTTCCAACTGAACAACTGAAAAACTAAGGAAAAATCAAGCAAATGATAAATAAAATGTCGACAACAAATTGAAAAAAAAAAAAAATTAAACAGTCAGCTGTTTTTTTTATATATATCATTTTACATACTTGTCCAGATATTTCATATAAGCCATGGCTGAGTGGTTAGAATGTTTGCTTTCCAACCATGACGTTAAATAATAGTTTAGCAAACTTATTTTTAGGGGTAAGTGTATCACTGCTCCAACTTCCTGAGGTTGACCTTTGAAGTCAGATGGAACACAAAACAATGAAGTCAATTTTGATTGGCTGAGCCAGTGAGAGAATGAGAGATAGAGAAAGGGTTTTTAGGGAGTCGAGTCTTAACTCTCAAACAATGTAGACGGGTTTTCTTTCATGTCTGAAACGGCTTCCCAGTGGAAGCATAGTGACTCCACTGGATAGATAGAACATGTTGACATGAACATTAATAAAATACTAAAGTTAAAATTTTCTGTGTTGAAGTTCTTTTATCTGTGGTCTCAAAACAACTAGTGATCACCAGCCAAGAGAGAAGAGTGCAACTTTATTAATGAATTGATTCTGTCACACAAGTGCTTTCCAGAACGAGCGGGCTATACAACACGAGACCCAGGTTTGAATCTCAACAGATTTGATTTGTCATGAAGGTGGCTTCTTGATGTTATTGGCTTTGGAAAGTGATCCCAATGTGTGACACCTATGGAAAGTGCCTGAAAACCATACCATGGCTTGAGCCAAGTCTTGTGAGTGAAAATGGGCAGATGGAACTATTTGGGGAGCCATCGATGGTTGTGCATACAATCCCTCACACTCGTATGGACTGACTGTCAGTCAATTTGAATTGTAATATGTCTGGTTATGTTGGCATAGTTATATATTATGCTGGGATTACAGTTATATATATATATATATATATATATATATGTATATATATGTATGTGTGTGTATGTGTCTTCAGCATTTTAAAATAACTTTCATGAAAATTGCGCAGTAATCAAGACAAATAAGAAGATACAAAAAGAAGTAAAAAGACCATTAACTAAGTAAGCTTCAGTGATTTACTACTCAAGGCCAGGAAAACGCATGTAAACAACACCAGTAATGGCAGATAGACAATGCAAAGAGATCGAACTTACATTGTCGATAAATCCTAAATGGTCATGGAGTGTAAACTTTTAATGTCATTTTCAAAATAATCAGGCAATTTCACACCATAATGGAACATTATCATTACCATGGGCTTTTGTCGCTTACACTGCAAATTAACCAATTTTTTATTCTAAGTAAAATAAATTTGTTCACTTAAATATTTATTTCTTTAAATACATAATGATCCAGAATTATTATCGCTGACTGAATTTCAGTGAATTGATTGATTTTGTTTTTTTTACAGTTTATAAAAAAAATTAACTTGAAATGAGTAATGGACAAATGAAAGCAATAAAGGAAAATGCGGCATAAATTTTATTGCTTACTTTTGGCCGAGGCAGAACTACAGTCATTTGTGACCAGTGCTGTAATAAACATCATAGGTCAGCTTCAAGAGTGGGGGAGGGGGGATATCCTGTGGCAGTATCTCTCCACTGTATTTAAATTTTTTTTTTTTTTGTTCATTCATTCTATAAAAATATTTTGTTTTGTCATATCCCATTCTTGTAGAACTTAAATGGTAACTGCACCCAGAACAACTGCCAGTAAAAAAAAAAAAAAAAAAAAAAAAAAAAAAATGTACAGAAAAATACAAAAATGCCAAAAAATAAATAAAAATATATAATCAACGAGAAAAAATAACCATAAGATAAAACAAAAACAAAAAAAAAATAAAAAAATGCATGATTTAATTTTTCTCTCTCTTTTTTTTTTTTTTTTTTTTTTTTTAAAACTCCCAAAATCTTTAATTTTTTTTAAGATGAAAATTTCTTTAGACCACAGCAGATATTTTGAGAAAAAAAAAAAAAAATACAAATTTTTATATAAAAATTGACAAATTAAGTCAGACACAAGCAATGTTATAAAAGTCACAAACTTTAAGGATAATGGATAGGTCAAAAAGATCCTGTTGAGTGGCCAACAAGGTCACCAGACCTCACACTCTGATTTTTTCTGTAGGGCCCATTTGAAATCAGTTATTTATCAAATGTGCCCAAGAAAAGATTAAATATGAATGCAGTAAAATAATGAAGAAAACTCTCCAACGTGTTAATGAATCATGCAGGCACAGAACAAAAATGTGTTTTTAAAAAGGAGGAGGATATTTTGAACACACGTATAACAATTAAATAACTAGTAAATAAAATTTTCATGTGTAATTAGACTTTTAATCAATTATTCATATAGTACACAAGTTTTGCCTCGCCCTGTATATTCTTGAGTTGCATTATATCATTATTATTTAGATTACTAGCAAATATATAATAGCAGATATTTCTAACAAAATCAGACATTATAAACTGAAAGTGACAGGGAATACTTATATAACTATAAGTATATCCTGAACAGTTTACCAAAATTGATTGGTCAATGCCAATTCTATAGTGAAAACATCAACTTGCATAACAAAATATTGTATGTAGTATTTTTTTTTCTGTGGGACCCATTTTAAAATCACTTGTGTGCCCAAGAAATATTGAGGAACTTAAAGAAAGAATTAAATAGGAATGTATTAAAATGGCAGAGGAAACTCTCTGACATGTTAATGAATCACAGAATTGAAATGCGTTTTGAAAAAGGAGGAAAAAAAGAGGAGGAGCAAATATAACTAGTAAATAAAATTTTAATGTATAATAAACTTTCCTATGGTGTGTGACTTTTACTACACCCTCTCTCTCTTTTTATATATATATATATATATATATATATATATATATATATATATATGTATGTATGTATGTATAGTGTGTTTGTGTGATAGGATAATAGTTTAAGGCCAACCTCTAGATTTAATAATTGGTAAGTTTTGTACTTTCTTTGGTTTAATTAACTCCTATTAATCTACCATGCCGAAACTGTTTACCAAAGTTTTTTTTTGAGAGGTGAGTTACCAAAAAAGTTAAAATCTACCAACTCTAAGATTATCACTACTCAGTAAAGTAGATTCAGCAAACAGTTAAAATTTTAAGGAAGCTTTATGAGGTAATGAGTTAATTTCATTATTATTATTATTGAATATATGATAAAACCCTTTAGGAAGAGAAAAGTCTCTCTGGCCTGAAGAGTATTATTTTTTTTAATAATTCATTTTTAAGCGAGTGTCAAATTTGACCAAAACCAGAAGGCATGGATTGCCTCATGGAAGTGGGCAGAAGACAAGGTACCACCAAAGTTGCAGAATTGTGTGGTGGAATATCATATGCCTGATTGTATGAAGCCTGTGTACAAGTGGGAGCTTTGTGCCTGAATAGAGGGCAGCTGGTTGATTCCATACCCAGAATGCAAACTAGGTCTCCCTAAGGGTCTGATCACTTTGTTGGCAGAACAAGGAAAAGGTGCAGCCGGTACTGGATTACTGAGGGCTTAACCAGCCTGTTGATGCTTTTACAGCTGATGCAGCCATGTGCCAGCAAGCTGTTAGAATGGTGTCAACAGGGATCAAATGTGACTATTCTAGATCTTTGCAATGTCTATCTGCAAATCAGGATCTGTGAATCACTGACTGTTCAAGACTGTGATGTTCAATAGCAGAAATTACTGCCTAACTAGGCTGAGCTTTAGGCTAAATGTGGTACCCCAAATAATGGATACTGTCATCAGCACCTTACTGTCTCAGGAAAAAAAGCAGCTGAAATAACTTGTAAACTTCTTGGTAACAATAACACTGGTACCTTCTCTCTTATGAGGATTGATGCAGGGAATCTATTTCAAATCCATGCTAGACACTCGCGCTCTCTATTGGCCTGTCTATTTATCTACTTCAGAGCCCACACAGCCTTTTGTACATTCAGGCACCTGAATCAAACCATGTGCTTAAGTTTGATCCAGGCAGGCAAGACACAACTGAATTCTCTTCCTCTGCTGAACTAGGATGTTATTATTCCTGCTACAGTGATTCTTTGAAATTCAGAAGCTCACCCAAAACATTTGGTCTATAGAGTGCATATATATAAAAAATAATGTAATGTAATCCCAAATTACCTCGTATGGGGAATAGGCTTATTTCAACCAACGAAAAATTTGTTGGTTTTATTCAACCCCGGTATAGACTGAGTTCATGTATAAGCCTATTCCCAATATGAGGTAATTTTGGATTTTATTGTGTACTAATTATTTGCTCTGTAATAATACATTGAGCTCTTTGTGAATCAGTTTTAATATTTTGTATTACTAGGATCCATTTGGATTATATACCAGTGGATTTATTACCTTTACTATATGTGTGTGTGTGATAAGCCACCTTGTTGTAAAGTCCCTTACAAGATATTGTAAAACTTAGTTATGTTTTGAATAGAGATGGGACTCTAAGCCAGACAAACTTTAAAATCCTTTGGCACAAAATTGATATCGGAAACATGCATTTTGTTGTGTATATAAGTCATGTACAAAGTAAATAATGCTTAAAGGTTACCAACTGCCTGAGGATTGCATGCAAATACATAAAACTGTTAATAGTGTTTGGTTATTGTACACCAGAAAGTTATTAAAATATATATATATATATATATATATATATATATATATATATATATATATATATATATATGAAGAAATATAGTTTTAAGGCGTGTTATATTTATGGGATAAAGTGCTCAATATCAGAGATAGAGCGTATGTAAATATAAATATAAAAGTGAACATTGAAGTCAACACTCACAGGCGACAGGCTATTTCATGCTGAATGCAATCGTCAGGCCACAATTGCTTGATTTTTTCCTCGGCTATTAGCTGCCTGACGATTGTGTCCAGCATGAAACACCTGTTGCCTCTGAGTGTTGACTTCAATGTTCACTTGATCTGATCAGATCTGGTAAGATGATTTAATTTATTGCTCCTCTCATCATCAAACAGCCCAATGCATTTTGCTTACATACAGTTTTGTCTTTCATTCCAACTTGAAGAAGCCAAAACCAACAGAAATCAGTCAAATATATTGTTTATAAGCTTTCCTGCTTTGTCTGTCTCATATATATATATTGTGTGTGTGTGTGTGTTTTTAGTGCAACTCAGTTTCATGGTTACCCAATTCATCAGGCACAAACAGTAAATTTTTTCCTGATGAATTGAGTAACCATGAAACTCTGAGTTGCACTACAAATGTCGGTATAGCTGTATTTATTAATATATACTTTATAGCTCTGTTTAAGTACACTGAACACTGTTTTGTTTACACCTTAAATTAAATAAATATTTATTTGCTTATCTGTATATGTACATTGTCACATGTATATATAGTTGCTAATATCTCATTATTTAGTTCATTAGATTCACACTTTATATAAGTGATATATAATCCAAGTGAATCCTAGGAATATAAAATATTAAAACTGATCCACAAAAAGAGCTTAGTGTATTTATTATTACAGAGCAGAAATTAATACACAATAAAATCCAAAATCCAAATAAAATTTATCACTCTTATTTAACCCTGGTACCAGGGTTGAATAAGGCTAACAAATTTTATTTTTTCATCAGTTGAAATAAGATATTCCCCATATGAGGTGATTTTGGATTTTACTCTGTGTGTGTATATATATATATATATATATATATATATATATATATATACACACACACACACACACACACACACACACACACAAGTGAACATTGAAGTCAACACTCAGAGGCAACAGGTTGTGTCATGCTGGACTCAGTTGTCAGGTGGCCTGACGATTGCGGCCAGCATGAAACTTTGTTGACTTCAATGTTCACTTTTATATTTATATTTACATATGCTCGATCTCTGATACTGAGCACTTTATCCCATAAATATAGCACACCTTAAAACTACATTTCTTTATATATATATATATATATATATATATTATGCGTGTGTACACACACTATATCAGATTTTATTATGGAAGTCAATGTTTTCACAATAGATTCATTATTAAACTCATGATGGTAAAATTTCCAGGATAAATCCATTTGTTAAATATACTATGTGAACTTTAGCTCATAATATTTTGTTTTTATTAGAAATATTTACAATTACTTTTTTGCCAATGCAAGATTTTATAATGCAACTTAGGCTTGTTTATTATATCATAAATAAACATGATTATGTAGTTATTGATTGGCGTTTTCTAATTTCACATATATAAAAAGGATTTTGAAGGGTTATGAGAAAAATATAATTCCAAAGCAAAACAAAATATTGAATGATGGAAAGTGCGAAAAAGTTGAACAGAACAATAAAAAAAAAAAATCTGAAAACACTGCCAAGATTATTGCAAGAAAAAAAATAGCTTTAAGGTCATAAAAATTTGAAAAAAAAATTAAAAAAAGTAATCAGTAAAAAAAATGTGGATTGACCAGCAAGGAAATATTTGAAGCTGGTGTTGTGACTATAATAACAATGGATATATTAGCTGTTTCCTTATAAGGAAACATTTGACATTCATTGACAGAGCAGCCATACTGTCAGTTGAAATTTATAAAATCTTTCTCTTAAAACAATTTTTCAGTGAAATAGGTTTCTCAAGTCCAGTAGCTGTTATTGCTCTTTCCAGTTGAAATTTCTTAGATATGTAGCGAGGAAAGAGGGCACAGGGAATCTGACACACAACAGAACACACTCAAGGTAAGAGAAGCAGCAAACAATAGAAAGTAACCTAGTGAATATGTAGTAGAACAAGATCAAAAAAAGGACCGTAAACAGTCAAAAGTTACTGAGAGCAACAAAAGAAAAAAGTTATGGAGACAGAAGATGACAAATCTAAGGTAAAGAAAGATAGTAGATGATAATCAGTTACTGAGAGAAACAAAAAAACCCCCAGAAAGTTGTGGAGAGCCATGATCGACTATGTCATGAAAGGATATGGCATATAAAAGAAGTGAATGGATGACAATAGTGACAACGAAAGATGGTAAGATGGCAAAAGCTGCTGAAAACAACACAGGAAGTTGTGGAGAGCCATGATCAGCTATGGTCTGAAGAAACACAGAACATAAAAAAGTAAATAATATTATTGGTTTCCTTATAAGGAAACATTTGGCATTCATGATCAAGCAACCAGTACTACTGTCAGGTGAAATTTATAAAATTTATCTCTTATAAACAATTTTTCAGGAAAACAGGTTTCTCAAGTCCAATAGCTGTTATTGCTCTTTCAAGTATTGATGGAGAGTTTCCTTCTTAACCTTTTGTTTGCAATAGTGTGGAATGTCAACATCTTGATTGTATCATTATTTTCACTTTGAGTTACACGTGATATTCATTTTACATCTTGCTGCTGTTGGAAGTCCTCAAGTGATGTTTTTTTTATTTGGTATAGTTATTTGTCTGTTATTCTGTAGCACCAGTCCACAAGGCTTAAAGAAGGATGGTTTTCACCAAGACCCATAGTATTGGAATTTAATTTGAGAACAATGTTTTACAAGTTCACATTCTAGCCTATTTTTCTAATCCTCCAATCTTTTTCGTACTTTCAAAACCGGCTCCCAAAGCCTTGATTCTTATCAAAGAACATATTTTCTGACTAACTAGAGAGCTGGAAAATATAAAAAAGGAATCCTACCACCATTATTCTTTTCATGGTGGCATAAAGTCCAGGGGAAACCTCATAGCTTGTTCACTCCAACCTTTTTCCTTACTTGCAAAACTGGCTCTCAAAGCCTTGATTCTTATCAGAGATAAGAATGTGTTTTTTTACCAATGGAGGGGCCAGGAAATTTGTATAACGATTTAGGAGGGAAAAGTCCCCGACCTCTCTGAGCGTCTCAAATCTCCATAAATTTGGAGAAACTTTGCCTATTTGGCAGTGAGAATTCAGCCCACTGTCTGTAAGGTCGGCAATAGAGAGCACCAGTCAACTTCAGAACCACTTTCAAGTAAAGAACTAACTGCTAAAGGGCTGTCAAGAATGAACATTGGCCCACAAAGACCAGTTGAAAGGGGACTTCCAAGACTTTCTCATCGACCTACAAACTCATTCAACTGCAGAATTCCTATATCTACTAACATTTTCCTACTCTGCTTTGAGGAAAACTGAGTATTTCTAACCATTAACAAAATTCTACTCACTTAAAGAACTTTTTAGGCACTCAGAGAAATATTTTGAGCAAGCCTTTTTTCTTAAAGGACTTTTTCTTCTCCCTATCTTTCTCTCCTAATTGTTTTTTTTATCCCTTTACCCCTTTTTTCTGTATATGTAAATAAACACTTTCTTCTTTTATCATTACACACCGAGCAGTTTTTCTTTATTCATCTGCACCTAAAAGAGAGAGTTTGTCCGCTCTAATCTTGCAGTTTTTATTCGTGTTTTCTCGCAATTTTTAACCTCAACCCTTTGATGTGGGAAAGCCGGGACAAACTTCCCAGCAATAGGCTTCATTCTCTAATGGTGGGATAGTGGATATAAACATTTTGCTTAATCATGCGTCACTGTCATCTAGTGGAATAAGGTAGGGAATCATTATCCTTTGTTTTAGCAGGAACAAACAAGAACTGGCATCACACGGACAAATAAATAATACAGAATCAACATATGGGATAATCCCATATAATAGATACCAGAAGATAGCTACAAGGTAGTTGGGTGAAATGTATCTACAACAACATCTATAACAATCAAAGATCCGAAAAAACAAAAACAAAAAAACCCAGTTTGAATAAGTCAAAATAACAAAAAGAATGTGATTAAAAACATCAGCAGTAAAGGATGACATCATATTTGAAGTTTAACCCACAAAAACAGTAAGTTTTAAGACATTTTAAATATATAAAAAAAAAAAAGGTACAAAAATATGCAATAAAGATTTATAAAAGAAAGATTTATAAAAGATTTATAATGACCATAGACATTTTTTTAAAAATCAGTATAAAAATATACAGACAGAAAAAAATAATTTTTTGAACATTTTTATATAATTTGAAAAAAACAAAAAATAGCCAAAAGCTTGTCAAATAATGACAGGTAAAAAATTTTATATATACATATACACATTTTATATATATATATATATATATATATATATATATATATATATATAAAACAGAGAGAGAGAGAGAAAAAGATAAAAACTTTTAACATACACATAAAATTTTAAAAAGTTGGTATATATATATATATATGTGGCTGGCATATTTCATATAAAAATAAACAAAGAAAACATTAAATTCCCTTCCTTTCTGCTGTACGACGATGGCCTAGGGTTAAGGTATCTGACTGATGTCAAATCAGTCAGGTTTTGGTCCTGGCTTGAAGCAATCGGATATTTAGCCACACTGAGGAGCTGTGATACAGTGAAGCAAATGGTCAGTGGATGATTACATATATCATGAGACCCATGTTCAAATCTCACCATTGGTCGATTTGTCAAGAAGGAGACTTCCTGATGTTATTAGATTGGATCAAGGTCAATCCCAGTGTGCGGCACCTTTAGAAAGTGCCTGAAAGCCATATCACGGGTTGACCCAAGCCTCGTGAATGAAATTAGGCAGTCGATAGCTGTGCTAGCACAAAGTCACAAGTCATCGTGGCCAGGGGCTTGAGCGTGCTGTCCTTGTTCAAATTGTTGATCACGCTAGATAACATGCTCTCTCTCCCAGAAACTGTAACTACGGTCTGCTCAGCATAGTTGCAGTATAAACCACAGGTGGGCTCTATGGGTGATGAGCAAACACAAATGTGTCTGAGCGAGCATCTACAATAGGGATTGGCTAGCCGGCCTAGCAGATGGTCATCCTCGAATGGCCAGCCATTATTATATATTTTATCATAATATTTTTATTATAACAGATTATAATAAAAACATTTTGAAATTGATACACAAAAGCTTTCATGTTTCAATACTGTGATTGTACTTCCTCAGGAGATGGTTGGTAACTGGCGATAAAGATTATTTTTTTAGGGAAATTTAAAAACAAATCGTTATCTCTTTCCTGAAAGTTAAAGTGGGAGGTATGAGGTCAGAATTAAAAATATACTTGTGGGTATGTCTCGATTAACCAATTAAATGTCAGATCTACAGTAATTAGAAAAAATAAGGTCAGAGGGTGGCCAGCGGGCGAGTTATTTTTTTCATGTCACGATAAAATGGTGCTTAGACATGTCATAATTGTAGAGCATTTTTTTAAAATAGTAAATGCTATGAACTGTGGATTTTTACTCCATTTGTTCTTTCTCCATATATATATATATATATATATATATATATGAGAGAGAGATAAATAGACATAAAAACTTTGATATAGATTTATCAGTTAATAAGTCAAAATCTTGCTAAATAAATAAACATTGTACTTTTGTGTAATGTAATCCCAGGTGGCATTTTGGTTTCTAATTCCAATACAAAACTTTACATTGTACTTTAATGAATAGAGGCAAAGCCACCTTATGGAGGAGGAAAGCCTTCTTTAAACCTGTTTGTGTACCAATCTTCCTAATACTGGTGTCAGGGAATGACACCCTCTTCCAGGTTGCCCATGCCAACCTGGAAGAGTAGGCAAGAGAAACTAAAAAGATGTCAAAACAAAAATTTCCAGTCCAGTGGGAGCTGCCTCTAAACCGTTACCATCAAAAAAGGAAAGCAAATTAACAATCCAAGTCTGATGTGACAGTGGAAATTAGAGGGTTATTCTAGCAGCATTGGACTGGTGAGAGTTTCCTGCAACCAGAGGAAAAATAAATATAGCCACTGAAAACCAGGTCTCTTAGGAAATAATTATCTCCTGCTATGGCCAGAGATAAAAAAAAATAAAAATAACTATTAGGTTGGTGCAAAAATAATGACGTAATGTCGTTTTTGACGTTAAAAAATACGTCAAAAAACGACATTATTACGTCCTTATTTTTGCACCAACCTGATAAAAGCAAGAGTTGATCAATAAGTTTGTAGCCCAATACAGTTACAAGGCATGCTGAAAAAAAAATCTTTATCCGACTCATTTCCCAAAACATATTTTGATGCTTTTAAAATATTGATTTTAAGAATTGGGTTGACTGGAAAACTTTTTGGTACATACTCATATCAACTGAATTTTGATATGTAATTTATCACAGTATAATGCTTGATCTACATATTAATCACTGAATTAAGTGCATTGACAAGGAAGGAGATTATGTTGAAAAGCAAATATTTGTCATGAAAGACAAAGAACTTTTTCATCATTAGGTTATAGTCTTATTGATTTACCTACATACAATTTTGCAAAAACTTAAAAAAAAAAAATCAATATAAATTTTTTTTTTTTTTTTTTAATACAAACAGCATTAAGTCAAAGACAATGTTTACAATAACAAAGAAAGCATTATTCATCTGTTTGTAATTCAATTACATAGTAAATATAATCATCTACTTTAAGAGAAAGTGACAAAAAGTAAGGACCATATAGATTTTAAAATGGAAGAAAGAATAAAAAATTTAAATGACATTTTAAAAAGCATTTTAAACAGCAATGCTTTCCACAAAAACATTAACCCCCTCAAAAAAAAAAAAAAAAAAAAAAAAAAAAAACTCTGTAAAATACAAAAATAAACATGGATTAATATATTTGATAATATGTAAGATCTCCCCATTTTCCACCCGCAAAAAGAGGGTAAGAAAAAAAAAAAAATGTCCAATTTGTATATGTGAAGATAAGGTATCTAGTAGGCTAATTTTTACTTAGACACCACAAACACAATGCCAATACCTGCACATTAGCTAACGCTATAATTATAATCTGGTATAAAATAAAATAATTGGTGACACAGTTGCAGTGTAAAATAATTGATGACACGTTTCTATCATAAACTAACTAGCAATTTATATAATATTGTACATATACATTTTGACAAGGAATTCCGTAATACTATGAAATGTAAATCAGTAGATCTTCTATGCTACCAAGTACAGTGGTTGACTGTACGAGGGACATGGAGATATATAAACTACCATATTTACTGTTATCAAGGACAAGGATTTTTTTCCTTAAAAATGTCTTGGAAATTTGCCATGCAAAAGTTAGGTGTTTTATAGGTCTATGCTAATCTCAGAGGAAGGTTATCTATGCCAGATGGTAAACTGAATTCCTGTAAGTTATTCAAATTTTCAAGACATATTTCAGTAAAAAAAAAAACAAAAAAAAAACTGTGCCATTGATACCGACAAATATGGTAATTTCTTTTTTGAAGTGAAAAATTGTTTAAAAAAAAACAAAAAAAAACTCTCTAGGTTAGTATACCCCTTGTCCCCCAAAACGAGCAGCGTGAAATTGCAATTGAAGAAGCAGAAGATAATGAACCCACCTTCTACATTGCAGAAACTCATCTTTAAAGTAGTTAAAGTAGAAATCTTATAAGAGAAAAATATGCACTATCTGGCAGGATTCAAACCTGCATTCACCTTGGCATGGAAAATTGGCATTAGATCTTATGTGCTTCTATTTCTATATTTTTTTCTAATAACATTTCTCAAATATTCACGACAGTAGATGAAAGTAAATAAATATATGGTTTCATAAATAAATTGAGCATCTACTCAAATATGAGTATCCACTAAAAATAACATTTAAGTAATAAAATCTGTCAGATTAACAAATAAAAAACCCATCCATATATATATATGTGTGTGTGTGTGTGTGTGTGTGTGTGTGTGTGTGTGTGTGTGAATATTAGTTTTTTAACTTTTTTTTTTAGCTTTCACAGTTAAATTTCTGTTTTTGACATGAACACAGTCCACACCGGGGTTGATAAGAGAAGATGACAGCTGATATCTTTGTCTGTTGAAATAGGCTATTTCCACACATGAGATAATTTTGGATTTTATTGTTTATTTATTATTTGCTCTGTAATAATAAATACACTGAGCTCTTTCTGTGGATCAGTTTTAATATGTTTTATATTACTAGGGTCCACTTGGATTATATACCAAGGGATTTGTTACCGTTACGATTATATATATATATATATATATATATATATATATATGTATGTTTTTCATTTCAACTTTTGGAAGTAAAGTCTGATGATCCAGAGCCCTTTAAAAGGGTTGTGGTGAAATAACTTATTATTACATGGAACCTTAAAGCGATCTGTTTTTATTCAAACATATTTGCTCTGAATGATATCCTCCTTGGGTCTACCCATATGGATTACCTAGTTTTGCATAAACTATATATATATATATATATATATATATATATATATATATATGAGGTAATAATCCATTGGATTATAATCCAAGTGAATCCAAATAATATAAAATCTTAAAACTGATCCACAGAAAGCTCAATGTATTTATTATAACAAAGTATATAAATTATATAGAATAGAAATCAAAATTTACTTCATTTGAATAGTCAATTCTGCCAACAGGAATTTGTGGGCTTTGTTAACTCAGAGATGTGAAGAAATCCAAATTTACCTCTTAGTTGACAAAGCCAACAACAAATTCCTGTTGGCATAAATAGGTATTCGAATGAGGTAAATTTGGATTTCTATGTTTATATATATACATATATATATCTGAGTTCACGGACACTACAGAGTGTTCGATGTAGGTATATAAAATGTACGCAAAATATAGAGCAAATATAAAATATACAAAGAAAAAAATAGTACTTATATTTTACTGTTACCCACAATTAAAAGTTTCATATGGACTCGTAAGTTGGTTAATGTTAGTCATACAATCATTAGGCGGAAAAAGAAGCAATAAGACACTCATTCAGAAAATGCACCTGCTGCTGGTATTATGCCTTTATAAATAAAGTGCAGCGTACATGTGTCCGTTCATCTGTTTTTCAATCTTGGTGAATCATAAACAACCTGAAGTAACAGGTAAGTTCTGTAGTTACACGTAATTAATAATTACATAAATAACTCATTTAAAGTTAATTTAAATATCGAACAAAGTCAAAGGTTAAAAAAAAAAGAAAAAAAAAAGCATCTTTATTAAAGATTTAACTTTAATTTCATTTATCATTGCAAATGATATCATCTAATTAAATTGTAATTAAGACTTAAGCGGGAAACAGTACGTTTGTATATATGTTTTTTTTTTTCCTTTTTCTAGCACGTGTACTGTGACGTATTTGAAATATGATATAGTTCCGGTTCCCTAATGTCTTTTAAGAGTGACTTTATGCAAAATGATAATAAAGAATGGTGATTTTGAAAGGGAAATAAAAATTGCATGCAAAATAAATGTACACAAACTATGGAGATCGGTTGTGTATATGAAGAAAGATTATGCTGAATTAAGGTGTCGAATAAAGATGAAATAATTTTATTAGTTCTAAATTCTCATAATTTTTATGTACATAGAATGCTGAAGGTAAAAGGCCCAAAATCCCTCTGCAGGAGTTAGCCTAAAGTCCACCCGAAGGGCAGCTTGTAATAAAAAATAAAAATAAGTTAAATTAATAAAAATAGTAATAATATTATGATATTATTAATGATGGTGACAATAGGGAGAGAACAGATATATATTTGGGTCCCCCAAAAATCCCACTACATGAAAAAAAAAAAAAAAAAAAAAAAAAAAAAAAAAAAAAAAAAAAAAATGTTGTTGATAAATCCTCATGCCCTTTGGGAAATTGTCTCTCCAATAAAAAAATAACATTGAATCTTACATCGGTCACAGACAGACTACACTCTCTCATAGGTTAACTTGTTGAAACTTATTGCAATTTATACACACATCAATCACCATATGAGAAACAACCAAAATACAGCTATCAATGTAAAACAAATATTGGTAAATAATGACAAAATCTAATACAAGACTAACTGCAAAAAATGACACAAAATTCTAAACTATTTTATTCTACAAAAGAAACAACACCCATCAAATAAAATTTCATTCAGCACAGCAGATGGTATCTTGATGTGTGTCTAAAATATTTAATATTCATACACAAAAAAAAAAAAAAAAAAATATTTGAAACATGCTTTTCTTATGTGATCTCATCCTGCTTCAGCGGAGATGTTGCCGTAGTATCTGTTATGTGCTGCTTCCTCCCCACTCCTTGGATGGTTTGCCTTGGGGGAGATGCTCTTGTAGTATCTGTTCCAAGCCGGGCTACCACCTCCCCCCGCTGCCTGAACAGAATCCTCAGATCTGTTCTGTAGCAAGGTGATTGACTGGCTATGACTAGCTAAGACCAGAAGTCCAAGTGGTGACACTCGGATTTACCATGATAAAACAAAATGATCTTGTGTTGCATCCAGACTTGATGTTGGGTCAAAGATAAATATTGGGAAGGCACCCCGGTAGTGTTAATGTGCCATCCTGCTACTGCACTTGATCCTACTTCCTTTTTACAACCAAAACAGAGTCTTTCTCCCATCTACATGGTATTCGGCAACTGTCTTTTTCAGGACCAAAACTAAGTATTTTCTTTAAACACCTTTTCAGGACTAACAATTCAAACCATCTCAATATGTGGTGGTAAATTGCTCGTATCTTCTGCGCATATTAACGGTTCTGTGCTATACCTACTGTTCAGACTTAACTTCTGCGCAATACAGACTGTTCTGGTCATTTTCTGTGTAATACCAATCTTCTGTGCACATCATCTGTTCTGGTTTATCATCTGTGCACTCATTCAGTGTAATATACCAACCACTCATCATCAGTGCTACAGAAACTGTTTTCCTAAATTTATTTTAACGCTACTAAAAAGACTATTCCCGTTCCTCATTTTTAGATTACCAGCTACTGGTTTCCCCTGGAACATTTTTTTTAAAAATCTGTCTATGCAATTTTTTTATTAACTTTTTCAAATTAGTTGTTTTTATATAATTGGTAAATTTACCAAAGTTCATTTTTATTTTTTGTTCCCCACACCCAAGAACTTTTGAATGTTGCTACATTTGTTTTCAAGGATTTATTTTTTTTGGTGTTTACACAACTTTTTGTCAAATGCTGATATTTCCTCATTTGCTGGAACCAATTTGATGTGAATCAAGATGATGTCATTTGTAAATGTCCATATCTGAGATGAGGTCTGATGATTACTTACATTATTTACACTATTCAGACTGTTGTCCTCATCTTCATTGCAATATTCACAATGTTTTGGCCATTGTACGCACCTTCTTCATGTTAGTGGAATTTCAAACAGAAACCTTTATTTTGTCCACTGGGGTAGAAATTTTCTACTTCCATGTGCCGTGCCTCTTCCAGATGTCTCAGTCTAATGGTGCTTACAATGTGTTTGGAGTGATCACTAGTGATGGTGACATTATGTCACCATTCATCTTAAACTCAACATAGAGGAAGTAGTACTGCCCTGGGTCAAGAGGGTGCCTGCTAGAAGACGATGTCTGGCAACAGGACTCTGCACCATGCCACACAAGCAGGAGAAACCACATCAACCCTTATATCTGGCCACCTAACTCCCCAGACTGCAGCACCCTTGATTATTATGTGGCGCAGTTGAGCGAGAAACCAACAAAACTCCTTTTAACAGCAAACATGAACTGAAGGCAAGGATTATGGCAGCATTCACTAACTTAAGCAATCTAGAAAAGCTGCAAGAGATTCTGAAGTTGTCTAGAGACTGTGATTGAAGCAAATGGCAATTGAAGAAATTTACCCTTTAGTATTTTGAGATATTTTTGTGTAATTTTGGTAAATATATGTTAAAATGAGATGTTAGTGATATTTTAATTTTTGCATAATTTAGATGACAATTTATCCATTCCACCATGTGTATATATATATATATATATATTGTGTATTTTTTCATAAGAGTGCTAAACACGAGACCTAAATGTCTTCAGTACAGGAGTGGTAAGAGTACTCAATGGTACCATGACTCCTGTGCAAGAACCATTATAATATTTTATAAAATTAAATAAAATTACTCCTGACGGAGTACAACAACCTTTGTCAGTGGCGTGATAATGACACAAAGGAGGTGTATGAAACTATAGTTGCCACTGATCATTAACTAAACATCATTTTTTGGTTAATATATATGTTAAGAAAATTAATAACAAAGTGGAAAAAGTTTTTGAGTGGCATGTTTTGTCCTTTAGGACATCAGACTAAAGTGATTTTATGTTGATGTAAATGCACATGAAAGATGGGGGATGCTGAAATGTTAAACATTTAAATTCCAAACATTTTCTTTTTTTTAATATTTGTTTGAATATATCATCTAGCCAATTTCATTTAATTTCTTTCTCCTTAGATTTGTGTGTGTGTGTGTGTGTGTGTGTGTGTGTGGGGCGTATTCCAGAAGTTTTGAGACATTTTTAGGAGAAGCAGTTATAACTGTCCTAGATTATTGCAATTTTAGTATATTGTTACTATACTTCTAATAAGCTGACCTATGAATTTTTCTTTTCAAATTGAAGGAGACGGCAGTAACAGCTGTTTGAACATATCCTACTAAACACTGCTTGTCACAACTGACGAGTTTGCAGAATTTAGTTGGGGGCATGAAGACAATTTGAAAGCTCACCATGCAATAAAGTTTTGTGTCGACAAAGATGGATATCAAAACTCTCCTTCACCATCCTTGTTCCCTGTGACATGGTTGGTTCCCAAGGTGATAGAGAACCTCAGTGGCAGTCATTTTGAAGACATTGAGAAGACAAACGAGGGTGTGACAAAGGTGCTGGGCAGCTTTGGATGACTTCACAAAATGGTTGGAATGCTACAACAATTGCATTGAAGTCAGAGGATCTGGCTTCGGAAATTAGAGTTTTGTATTTCTTTGAAAAGAAATATATCTACAGAAAAAGTCTCAAAACTTCTGGAATGTATTTTGTGTATGGTGTATGTGTATATATATATATTTTATTGTTATACATTATTTATATAGACACAAATATTTAAGTAAATGCTCTGTTTATAATAAGCAGTATGAACAATATTTACAAGAAAGGAACAATATATTAAAATAATTGTCGAACTTTATCCATTTCATAGTGTGTGATGTCATTTGTTTATGCTTCAATATGCATTGAGCAGATATGAATGTTCGAGGGAAATCATGGAAAATTGTAGTTTAAAAGCAGTAAAATCAACCTTGCTAACCAGACACTCCTTTGTAGCTAAACTGGTATGGCACATCAGGCTATATGACAGTTCTGTGTAGGATACATGTTTGATTCCTGTCAGAGGACATATTTTCTATGAAAATTTCTTGGACATACTGGTTGGTAAATATTGTTAATACTGTTTATTATGAACAGAGCATTAACTTAAATATTTGTATCTATATAAATAACGTATAACAATAAGATATATTAAAATAATTGCCAGACTTTGTCCATTTCACAGTGTGTGATATATATATATATATATATATATATATATATATATATATATATATATATACACACATACATACACACACACAGATGGACTTACTTGTAAAGATGTCATAGAGTAATACTATACAGTTGCTTGGTAATAAAAGTGGTTATCAGAGAAGAGTGTTGATAAAACAAAAGGAAAAATAAAAAAAAAATAAATGTAACATTACCTGTGTCGTCCCAGCAGTTGTGTCTTTCTCACTGTCCACAGAAGCACTTGATAATTCATTGAAGAGGGTCTGGGTGGGTAGACCTGTACTGCTGTAGGATGAACGCTGAGATAAGTTTTCAATTTGGGCCTGAAGTTGATGATTTACTTCTTGTAATTCGTAGATTTCTCGGCCTTGGCTTCGAATCTATAAATAACATATGTATATATATATATATATATATATAGATATATTTGTATAAATACTTATATTAATGAACAACATATAGTTTTGTATTACTTGCACCCCTGAGGATGATCTTGGAAGAAGATTGAAAGTACTTGGGAAATGAAAATTTAAGCTGCTATAGCACATTTCTCTCATTCTTTAAGACCAATACACAGAAGGTTATTTGCAAGTATGAATGGATTTTATGAAAAATTAGCAGACATTATGTCTGTAATTTATTTAATAATATATATATATATATATGCGCACACACAATCATTGAAATATCCATGTTTCAAGATGACCTGAATTACATCTTAAACTTACTCAATTCACTTGGTTTAGTTGTTATTTTATGATGAATTAAGAATGTCTGTGATATTCACCTACTCATGAAATTGTATTAAGGCAGGGAATAAAAACACTCCTGCCATACCCCATATTTTTTTTTTAATATTGAGTACCTTCCTCTATCTCTCCCTCAATTTCTCAGGCTTCTTGATTAAAATTTGTGTGACTATTACAAAGTTTCATACAGTGGATAGCAATGTTCAAGTTTTTTTTTTGTTTTTAAATTGAGTGAAAGTCAAGTGATTTAGTTAAAAGGCATATGATTTCCCTTCCTGCCATAACTGATGTACTTTTCATTTAAGCATTTATTCCACAGGTTCTTATTTCTTTCTGCTTGGTTCGTTTCCCTTCGGAATTTTATTTTTAATGGGGGCCTCCGCCTATATATTTTTAAGACATGTTTGTACATTCTTTTTTATAGATACAAATATTTAAGTAAATGCTTTGTTTATAATAAACACTATTAACAACATTTACCAGCCTGAATGTCCGAGAAATTGTCATAGAAAATATGCAACCTCCGACGGGAATCGAACTTGTATCCTATATGGAACCGTCATGTAGCTTGATGTTTTTTACTGATTTCACCACAGAGGAGTGTTTTGGTTAGCAAGGTTGATTTTACTGTTTTTAAACTACAATTTTCCATGATTTTCTCATGTATATTCATATCTGCTTGATGCATATCCAAATGTAAACAAATGACGTCACACATTATGAAATGGACAAAGTCCTACAATTATTTTAAGACATTTTAATGTTTATACATTTTTTTTTTATAGATAAAAATATAAAAATGTCTTAAAATAATTTTATATATATATATATATATATATATATATATATATATATAGATAAAAAGAAATATAGTCTTAAGATTTATTATTTAATTTATGGGATAAAGTACTCAATATCAGAGATAGAGCGTGTGTAAATATAAAAGTGAACATAGAGGTCAACACTTAGAAGCGACAGTCCGTTTCGTGCTAGATGCAATCGTCAGGCCATGAGTGCATCTAGCATGAAACAGACTGTTGCCTCTAAGTGTTGACTTTTATATAATATTTATAGTTTACATCGAAGTTATATTATTAGTTAAATTGTAATATTTGTTAATATATGCATACATACATATATATATATATATATATATATATATATATATATATATATCACACACACAAAATGTATTGTGCATAATATGAGAAATTTTGAAAAGAAATTAAAGGCAAAAATATGTGTGGGATTGTATTTTACACAAACGTTTTCAGAAATTTGTTCTCAGATTAAAAAAAAATCTTATTTGAAACAGCAGGATTGCAAATGCACTCAATCAGCACAATAGATAATAAAACACAAAGTAGGCAGGTATTGATAACAATTGTTTACGTAAGGTATTTGATATGTCGGCCATATTTGTTCTTTGTGAATTGGCATAATTGTATGTCTTTTGTCTCCATTTTGTTCACAAGATAAAGATTCTTCATATTTTGATCTTGTTTTTTTTTTATAGAAGTTTTCTCTTCCTTCTTAATACATACATAGCAGTTTTTTTGTTGAGGTAGGATGGTGATTAATCTCACACAAATTAAGATGTGTCCTGCCTGACAGAGCATTTGTCAATGATTTGAAGCAAGATTTGCAAGTCTGTTCTTTCTGACACCCAACTCAGACACTCACAGTACTCTACAGAGTGTTTTTATTGAGATACCATCTCTAGAAAGGTTCTTATTCAGTTTCAGATGTCATCCTAGCCTTTTATATATATATTTATATCTATGTGTGTGTGTGTGTGTGTGTGAGATTAAATAATTTAGACATGTTTTGTCCACTTATTTTTAATATGATCCTCTCATATTCACGGACAAGCTTCTTAGTATCCTTATTAAAGGAAGAAAGTAAGTTACCATATTGATGTAATTTATTCTGAGTACTTCGACATTAGTTAAATGTCATCTTGTTTTATCTAAGAAAATTTGTTGTGTTTATCTGAAAATTAAATTTTTTATTTGTGAAGTGAGAAATGCTTAACTTATGTACTGTATGATTTGTAAATTTTATGATGTAATATATATATATATATATATATATATATATATATATATGAGTCAAAATACTTGTATTTATATATATATATATGAGTCAAAATACTTGTATTTATATATATATATATATATATGAGTCAAAATACGTGTATGTATGTATATATATATATATATATACACACACACGAGTCAAAATACGTGTATGTATATATATATATATATATATATATATATATATATATACACAAGTCAAAATACGTGTATGTGTATATATATATATATATATACACACACGAGTCAAAATACGTGTATGTATATATATATATATATAATACATAAAAGGTTAATGGTCAGAGTTGAATCAGACCAGGGAACAGTTGTATTAAAAAGTCCTCAATACAGTGTGAAAAAATAAAATTAAAGGAAAAATAACATGTAGACTTTTTAATTTTAAAAATCAGGAGGTTAACTGAATCCACTACTTTGGTTTCAAACTTATGACATCCTCAGGTGATTTTTATCAAATGACCTCTTAACGCTTCTTTTTAAAAAAACTAATGAATGCTACATTATTATTTTCAAAAATAAAGAGACACCCAATTTGTGCATTTGTTTATTTATTATAATAATGTAGTGTTCATTAGTTTTTTTTCTGGCCTTTCTCAGGTGTATATAGACCAATATACACCTGAGGAAGGCTGGAGAGCACAATGGCCGAAACGTAGCTATAATAACAAAGATGATGATAGTATGGATATAAACACTGTAAATAATCAGAATTTTTTATTACTTTCTTACATTATTTTTCTCAATGGTTTTGCTTTCAATAAGAAGATTAATTAACAATAACATGTATATATCATTGTTATTTATATTGTTCTTGGAAAATGGACCACTTTGTCCTGGGTCATTGTTGACCCTGGACATGGATCTCCATAAAAAAAAATGCCCACTTCTGGATAAGGGTTTTTTTTCTTTAAATATTTTTGTAAGAAAAAACAAAAAAACAAAAAAAAAAACTGATACTGACTTGTTGTTCTTGGTCAAACTTTTGTTTTTCCAGCATCAAGATCCGATCCTGAGATTCTTCCAAAGTGCACGCATAGGAGTCGCGTTCTTCAGTTAGAATAACGATTCTTTTATCTAAGTCTGTTTTCTTCTCATTCAGTTCACTAATCTGTAAAAATATAAAAATTAGAAGAAAAAAAAAGAAAACAAAGAAATGAAATCAAACCAACAACCAAGAAAAAAAAATTTAGATGAGAAAAACACAGTGGGGAAAAAAATGTTCCTTGTATCTTTGTGGACATTTTGTAGAATTCTGAATTGAAAGAAACCAACAGTAATTAATATATATATATATATATATATATATATATATATATATATATATATATAGATAGATAGATAGATAGATAAGTGAACATAGAAGTCAACACTTAGAGACGACAGTCACGCTCTATCTCTGATATTGAGCACTTTATCCCATAAATATAGCACACCTTAAGACTATATTTCTTCATATATATTATTCGACTCTCCCGGCAAATTTGGTGTACAAGGGTCAATCAACTCAGTTCCTAAGAACCGACAGCCCAACACCAGCACATGACATTTGATTAAAATGGTGATGGTTTTGTGCGGAACCATCTAGACTTTTTGAAGGGCCGAATACAGAGATCTGGTGCACTATGTGCCACAAGGTCCCCAAACGACCCCCCTACAGGCTTTGTATTCAGAGTTGTCCTTCTCCTAGACCAGTTGCCATCCAAGGCTATAGAACCCAGTCTGTCCTGCTATTTACTGGAGGGTGAAGAAGAGGATTCATACTTTTCCCAAGCGTATTAGCATGTAAGTGAATGTAATGGATTCGAATGGAATTCAAACTTGTCTCTCTGATTCCTCAATCCAAGCCACTATCCATTACTCCACTGTGCCTCCAATATATATGGAGTATTCCTCTCATCATTTTTCACTGTATGGGGATTCAGTAGCTCATTTCTTATAACCAATAGCTAAATATGATCTGATTATAGTGCTGAAAGTGTGTGCTGAACCAGTCAAACTTTTTGGAAGAGCCAAATAGAATGTCCCTAAATGAGTCTCCCCAGATTTTGAATTTGAAGTTGTCCTTCTCCTAAATTGGTTGCCATCCAAGGCTATAGGATCCAATCTGCTCTGCTATTTACCCATAGCTGGGTGCAAGAGGAGATGGATGCATACGTTTCCCAAATGAACGTAACAAACTCTACTGGAATTTGAACTTGGCTCTCCAATTCCTCAATCCGAGCAGCTATTCATTCCTCTGCTGTGCCTATATACAACTTGGGAATTAAAACCAGAGAGTACCTGGTCCTCAAGTACCATAAATATTTTTGCAAGAATACAAAGTTTTAAAAAGATGTAAAAACAGATATGTTAAAGGAAGGAAATTCCCGACAAAAATGAGGCTAACAAAGAAAATATTACTATAAATGTCAATTTTGAAATACATGATTAACTGTTAAACCAGTTTATCATTACTCTCTCACTGCAGCTAAGATCAAAGAGGAAAACATACACAATGAATAAAAAATGAATACCTAAGACAAAAGTTACTTTTAAGCACACCAACTATTCCTTCTGCTTAAAGAGGAATGGCAGGTAGTACTTACTATAAACAAATGTTTAGGATTGGTTTCCAGATTCCTTTTCCACTCTATACTTCTAATGTCTCTGAGCTCTGAAATTTTATTCATTAATTATTTTTTTCTTCTCTCCCAATCTTATCCGGTTCACACTCCTACTCGGTCTTTTGAACAGGGGCTGAGGTTTATCCCTTTTTTCCTTTTTAGGTTTGGTTTTCTGGTTCCTTCTCTAATCTACTTCTGCCCTATAACATCTCAGTCTGAACTTGAAAATGTTATTCATAAATTAAATCTTGACCTCTTCAAGTCTAGAGTTAGCCATTGTCTTTCCTGCATAGCCCCAAGAACTTCACTTCTTGCACTTTATACTCATACAGCACAGTAACCCTCTACCTTTAGTGGCTCTTAGGCCTTGTATTGGGTAAACATTAGGAAAAAAAAAAAAATAAAAGATACCAACATGAATAAAAGTGAACACCCAAAACAAAATGTTATTTTTAAACTCACTAACCGTTCCTTCTGGTAGAACTTACTATAAACTGATACCAACATTTTCAAATTAAATTCAAAATTAGCCTTGCTCAGTACCAATAACATGTCTTGGTTATAAGACTAGGCACATCACTGTTTTTTTATTAACTGTTCAGATATTGAGGAACCTGTTGCAATCAAACAGTTGTGCAAATTGTCCACCTGACCCTTGTGCAAGAAAATTTGATCTTATTATTGTAGCTTTTTATTATAAGATTCTGGGTTTATATATTTTTATTGTATGTGGCATCTGTCGGTCTTGAGAGGCCATTGTCCTGTGCCCAAAAGTTATGCTTCTCAATTGCAACCAATGCATATAAAAACGCTTTCTCCCATGTCGCTGTCTTGTTTTCTTTCTTTTGAGCACACTTCACCCTGGCAGCAAGCCTCTGTTTCTTTTCTCCTCAATCCAGCCCTTGGTGTAAACTGCCTCCAGCATGAGTGATTGTTGGTGACGTCTTCCCAACTCTCAATGTCCATACAGAGGGGCCTTTGGAATCCTCCCATCAGTAGACTGTTGCTTCCCATGTTTTGCGATAATGGTGAGCCAACACTGGAGTGTCCTCTCCAGGGTGCAGGCCTAAGCAGAGTTTTATGAGAGAATGGAGGTTGCATGTGCAGCACATGTCCCCTCTCCATGCCACTGATGTTGTCCAAGAGAAAAGTAGTGTCCAATACAGCTTGGACATAACATCGTACTGTCTAAGGGACACCAGTTCTGGGTCATGTTTTCATTTCTACTCCATCTAAATGTCTTGGTTGAATACCCTTATTCATTATTATTACAAATAGTTTGCTATCTACCACTCTACTGATGGCCAAATTGTTGGGTCCTTTAAAATACTACGCCTATTAGAAAATCAGTTTAAATACAGGAATCATAAAAATGACTTCAAAGGCCTGGCTTAAACACTTTTCCTGTTACCCAAGGGTTGTTGTCAAACAGAAAGGAGAAATTAACTTGCATGACAGATTTCATTCAGATTTAAATTGTACATGTTATCAGGTTTGTGGGAGCAGATGTATATGTCAATTCAATGACAAATCTAGAAATATTTTTACAAAATCTAAAAAAAGAAAAAAAAAAATAACCTTAAAAATAATTTTCATTTATTAAGAGATAATTTCTGAAAAGTTCAATAAAATCTTTGAAATAACAGATTATTTTTAGGGTTTAAAAATTTTCTCTTTTTTTTATCATTGACTTTATGATTTCATTGCTTAGCCAAGGGTAGGTCTTGTCCAAGCTGAGATGAAAAGAAATGTATTATTCCAATGTTTTATTTAAAAAAGTCAAATAGTGTAGGTGTGTACTGAATGGCACAAGCACATGTAAGATACTCATACATAATACAGATACACACGCGCACTACATATGAACATACAATGTAACCTACAGGGAATTTCAAATTGAACCCTTTATTCAATATATGAGAGTTGATTGTTAGCATTCCACTGTGCAGGGATATCTCTTATTTTTAGTACTGCTCAGTTATTGCTTGCCTTGTTTCAATGAATCCAAGTACATACTGTCCAGTCCAGATACAATACAGATATGTATATATACATACACACTACATATGAACATACAAAATAACCTACATGGAATTTAAAACTGAACCCTTTATTCAATATATGAGAGTTGATCGTTATCATTCCACTGCCCATATCTAGGAATATCTCGTCTAGTGCTTATTTTTAGTACTGCTCAATTATTTTTTGCCCTGTTTCCGCCACCCCATCCCCGAGTTCAAGTACACACTACCCAGCCCAGGGACTGAACTCACAATATGTCATCAAATTCACAAACCAGTGCTTTAACACAACAGGGGATTAAGGCAGAATAGAGACAGAAATGGGGGAAGAAAATGGGATGACTTTGCTCACAGCACAATATCCAAACTTAGTTTAATAGAATTTTTCACAGAAATACATATTTTTTTTATTTGTGTCCCCCACCCCAGCTTCCTTCTGTCCAAGGTGAATTGAACTAAAACCTCCAGTTGTATCTTCCAAAGTGCAGGAGATCAGATTGTTGTTTACAAGACATGGTAGAGAAGGCTAGTAATTTGGGGTAGTATATTTGTGGCCTGATGACACCAAGTTATCATCAGTTGGATAGAGAGAGAGAGAGAGAGAGAGCCAAGTGCTTAGCACAAACCAAATGGCACAGTCACAAGATTGAGGTTAAAGTTATGGGTGTCAGGTAAGAACAAGTTCAATAGTACTGTACAATTAAACAAATTCTCAGGTACAAACCTGAAGAATTGTTCAACTCCATCAGACAGATGACCCCAACAGCATCAAGTACAAATTTGACGTACAAAGCGGATAGGATTTTCTTTTTGGGCTGTGTTTATTCTCAAGAACATAAGTAAAGAATTGTGTATGTGCATATATAATATAAAAGGCTCAAACACTAATATTCCATGGTTATAATTTATTACATTGGAATTGTAAAATTCATCAGACCTACAAATTCAAAAAGAATATATATGTGTGTGTGTGTATGTATGTATGTGTGTGTGTTCGTCTCTCTCCCCTTTCAATTTTGATATTAACTAGTGTCTATCTTCCCCATTTCCACCTTAGCAATGGATCTCGGTGGCCACAACCAAACTGTGACCTTCCAACTTTCATCTTGTTTGCTAAATAAAGTTTTAAAATATTTAAAAATAGACTAGCTTACATATTCTCAGAAAAACTGAAGAACCAGTTTTTTTTTTTTTATGTAAGCATTTTTGTTCTTAATTTTTTTTTCAGGTCTTAAAAGGAAAAATAACTACAAATATTTGTAAAAACAAATTTTAAGGAAATAACTACGTTATGTTATTCTTATATTTATTAAAATGTCTAACAAAATTGGAGAGACCGTTATCACGTTTTGAAAGAATAAAAAAAATTTTTTTTTTAAATCAAATAATTGTTATTTATTATTGTAAATTACATTAAAAACACAGATTCCATAATTCTGTGATTATGGAAAATTTGTTCTAGATAGGATTTTCTTTTTGTGTTGTGCTTTTTTTTTTCAAAGAATTATATATATATATATATATATATATATATATATATATGCTTGTTTTATATATTTTTTATGATAACTGGCTTTAGTAATCTTCTCTTTACCACTTTATTTTTTCTTCAACACTATATATTTTAACTGATGTGCCCAGTGTTTTATTTATTAATTGGAGCATTGAAGAGAGTGGAAGGAAAATTGGTCAGCTGTTTTTGTTTCCCTTTTCTTCATTTTCTTTTTCCGGAATTATGATCTTTCACTTCTCCTTTTCATTATCATCATGGTTACTAGTTTTGTGTGTTATAAGTAAAACACGCAGTCCTACTAACACACAAAACTAGTAACCTTGACAACTTTGGAAAGTTCGTTCTAACATAAATCAACTTAGTTGACAAAAAAAAGAAAAGTAGAACAGATAGTCCTTGCCAGTATTGTTTATATATATATATATATATATATATATATATATATGTATGTATGTATGTATGTGTGTGTGTGTGTGTGAAGAAATACAGTCTTAAGTTATGCTATATTTATGGGATACAGTGCTCAATATCAGAGATAGAGCATATATAATTCTCAAAGTGAACATTGAAGTCAACTCAGAGGCGACAGACTGTTTCATGCTAAACGCAATCATCAAGCCATATATATATATATATATATATATATATACACACACACACACACAGTGTAACCCGGATATAAGAGAGTTGTCGGGACCGGAAACGAAGTCTCTTATATCCAGGTTTGGTCTAATTTATATACATTAACACAGGCTCTAATTTGGGACCAGAGAAAGTCTCTCTTATATCCGGGTTACACTGTGTGTGTATATGTATGTATATATATATATATATATATTAGTCATTAATACTTATATATTGTATATAATGTGTTAAAAATTCTCTTTCTCCATAGTGTGTACTGATGGCCCATGGGTGAGTCTCCGACTGATTTGACATCAGCTTGAAGCAATCACATGTCTAGGCGACATCACATGAGCTGTGATACAGTGAAACATTCTCTCTGTGTATGACTTAGATATATATATATATATATATATATATTATATATATATATATATATATATATATATATATATATCCAGTTAAGATGAGAACAAATAGAGTACAATTCCAACATTCATAACATTTAATTTAAAAATAGAGCAACATTCTTTATTTTAGGATATTACATCAAAAATATGTCAAAATTATTACACAATTGCAGTCGTGTTTTGATGTGTATACAGTGTTTCTAATCTTAATTTTTGCTTCTTCCCTTAGTTTAAATTTAACATAGATCAACCAAATATGCCCTAGGAAACCTTATAACCCACACTTTACTTTTTTCATAAAAAGAGGCTATATTTCTTCCATGATAACTTATTATTTCCCATTTTTCCAGTTTATTTTTATTTTAATTGTTGTGTACAAAGTTTTTATTTAGTGATTGGAGCTCTGAACAATGCGGAATGACAACTGGTCAATTATTATTTTTTATTTTTCCCCCTTTCTTTTTCTCTTTTCAATTTTTCAGAATTATGATAACCTTTTTCTCTTTCCTTGTCTTCCCTCTTTTTTGCACCCTTATTACATGTTTCTTTGAATATTTCAGTTTTTAAGATTTATATTTCAAGTACCATTTGTCATTTCCGGTTTTGTCCTAAATATTCTTCCCATCAATTCCTTGGATATGGGTGCAATAAATGCTATTTGCAAGTTTTTTGTATAATTCACTTTCGCAAAGTGCTACAAAGCCTTAAAAGGACAAATAATCATGACATTCTGTGCATCAAGGCACATATGCATGCATACATTATGATGAAAAAACAAAACAAAGACAGTCTACTGCCATAGATAAAATAAATGGGTCAGTTCAGAATTTCCTGTGGGTTACCCAGATCAATTTCTATCTGATGATGGCCAGAGTGCACAATGGCCAGAATATTCTAACAACAAAGATAAGGACAATAGTCCAAACATAAATAGTGTAAATAATAAATCTAGGATATTGCAAAATCATTAACTTAACATATATGAACATTGCTATGTTTTAATCATCACAGAGAACAATTTCTCTTGACAGAATCCATCTTGCACATTTATAAATTTGTCTGTGCATTGAATATTTCTGCTGTGTCTGGTTGGGAGTTTCTTGGACTAATCTTAATTGTTTTATTACCCTTCATGCAGAACTTTTTCACTGCCAGTTCAAGGAAGACATTTGGATCACTAACATACAAAAAAAGAGAATTTCTAATATTGAGAATATTTAACATTGAAAAACAAGAAAAATTAATTCCTTTTAATAATATATGGAAATATCAACTCTTTGCCTGATGAAGTTTGCAAGACTGGAAAATTTATATATAAATTTTTATTTTTTTATTTTACTAATGTTCACCTAATACAAGGCCGAAGAGCAACTCAAGGTAGATGGTCAATGAAGAAAATTTTGTTCAAACCACTGTGTTGTTGACCTCAGAGTCCACTTTTACATTTACATAAGCTCTATACCCGACACTGAGCACTTTTAACCATAAATATAGCATACCTTAAAATTGTACTTTTATTATATATGTATATATACACACACACATACACACACTTATAATTTTTATTCAGGTTTAATTGTAAAACAAAAGGTTTGACTAGCGTCCTCTCAAGGTAAACAAAAGATGTTTATTTTTTGTTTCAGATAATGACGCCATTGGAACTCTGTTGAATGGTTGGCTAAAGAAAGAAATGACTAAATAAATCTTCACCTAATGACAATTTTAACAGTCAAGTAATATGAACAGTACAGTTGTAGACTTGTGAGGTCAACAATGCCCAGTTGTAGACATCTATAAAGAGGATCACCAGTCAGTCAGTTATGTGCCATGCGTGATATATGCTTAGGCGATCATGTATCGAAAGATACATGACTGATGACACAAATTTTTTTTTCCGCAGTAGGTTGCCATTTTTTTCTGCAGTAGACCATTTGCCATCCAAGGCTATAAAACTGTCTGTTCTGCAATTTACCCATGGCTGGTGGGAGAAGGGGAGGATTAATAACTTTTCCTTCTTAACACAATACTATAACTACTTGCATTCAGTTTCAAAGATAACCAGAATTCACCTCCCCCCAATGGGGAATAAACAGGGTAGCCTAGGTTAACATTTCCGTAGTTTTATTTTACACCAAACGTTTTGTAGACTAAGTGTTGATTTGTTGGTTGTAGTGCACTCAATGTTTTTGTCAATGTTTAGCCAACCAAAACTTTTCTTAAAGCTGAAACTTTAGCTATTGTGACCTAAAATCCAGTATACTATTAGCTTTTATAGTCATCAGTATATATAAAAAAGTACCTAAGATTATGTGAGGCCAGCATAACTAATGTTTTTCTTTCACTGTGAAAAAGAAACTTGAAACAACAGTAATGTGGCTCTACAGAAGGATGTTGAGACTTTATATGTGAGCAATGGTGAAGTTTTAGAGAAAATGGAAACAAAAAAGACAACTTCAGGAAGAAAGAGTTGAAATTTCTAGGGCGTATAATTCAGAAAGGGACTTCAGATTTAATATTTCAAGAGAGGCAGAGGAAAACAATGTATAACCTATCTAGCAAGCTAGGGTAAATGGATGGTAGAACAGAGTTTAGGAGAGATAACAAAAAGTTTAAACAGGAAACTGTAGAGAGCCATGAGTGACTACATCTTGAAGGGACATGCCATACAAAAAAAAGATGAGTTATATTGATTCATCATTAAATTGATATTTATTTTAGAACTCTACTTCCTTATCAATGCACTTAATTCAGTAGTAGCCAGAATAATTTCTGGGATGTGGAGTTATTTGCATGTACATGCAGACCATTGTCCTCATCTTTGTTGGTATTATTACAAGGTTGCAACCATTTTACCCTACAGATTTCATCAGGGTTTATTAATTTGAGTAATCTTCCGGGAATTTCGAACTAATGTAGCCTTAGTTAATGATCCATTAATTTTATTATGCACCAAACTTGTAGATTAAGTGTTGGTTTGTTGGCTGTAACTCACTAAATTCTTTTGTTATTCAGGTTTAGTTGACTGACTCTTAAAACTAAAACTAGCCATTGTGACCTACAATCCTATATACTGTTAGGTTCAGAAATCATCAGTATAATAAAAACATTGAAGATGATGGGAGACCAGCAAGACTAATGTATTAAAAGAAGTTGAGATGAATTTCTTTAAAGGCAATAGTAAATATACAGTAGAAGAAATAACAATTAAAATAAAAATTCGATAATGTAAGACTTTTTGCATAAAGTGTAAATTCAACTACTGTCAGTATAGTTTTACCGACACTGATTCCAATGAACCTTTAATTGCTTCCAACTATTTCCACAGCTACGATTCTGATACTTGTTCCTCTATCCAATCTTGTTAAGTAGGTTCCATTCTGCTTTCCTCTGCTTCTTTTGCCTTTTAAGTGTTAAATTTTCAAAGCCTTCTTTTCTCATTAGGTGTCCCCAAAATTTCAGCTATCATTTCCTGGTTATTATATTTTCTTTGTAGTTCCTATTCTTCTTAGAATTTCCTCATTCGTCATGTGGTTTCTCCATGGTATTCTCAACATTCATCATTAAAGCTACGTCATGATCACTTCTTTTGAAAATTGTGTTCACCCCAAACAAGGCAGTAAAGCCACAAGGGGTTACAGAGTGTGAAAGAGTTAGAAACAGAAACATTACAAAGGAATGAGAACAAAAGAAGAGTAATCAAGAGGACAGTAGATAGTGATTGACATTGCATTTAAATTTTTGAAGATTAAAGTTGGCTGAAAAGCATGGTGCCAGAAGGGAGCTCCACAAATGAGTAAATCTTTTCTTCATTTGTAATGGAAATTCCCCAGTGTTCCTAGGTTAGACATTACATCGCAACCTAACAGTCTTTTCCTTGTTCCCAAGGACATTTTTCAACTCCTTAATACCTTGCTTAGTTTCTGAAAAGTATCTTTCATTATTCTTGTCACACTTTTTATCATCTATTATTACACTACCCAGATAGATGAATTTCTACACCTACTTGATTTTTGATATACACAGTGTTTAACACATTTTTTAGGCTGTCCTCTTTTTCTTGGATTGTCCTTTTTTTCTGCCTTCTTACAATTACTGTTTGGTCCTTTCCTCTTGAGTAACTAGTCTCATTTTTCCAATACAAGGTCGAGAGCCACTCAAGGTAGGGTTTACTGAATGAAGTAGAAGGTAGTGAAGATTAAAAGGCTAAGTAGATTAGCTAGCATTTGAACAGCACTTGAAGAGATTAAAGGTGCAGTGTTTTAGGGAAACAAATGTGTGTGTGTGTGTGTGTGCGTGCATTTAGGCAGAAAATTCTCTTTTTGGCATGTCTGATTGAATAAATTACAAACATTATGTCTGATTATTTTTATCATGATCCTTCCATATCCATGAATATTTTTTCCATATATTACAATTAAATAAGGGAGGCAATGCACTGTAACGGTGAGAATCACTTTTATTTCCCCAAGTACTTTCCATTTCTTTCTTACCAGTTGCACTCCTGATGATGATTTCAGAAAGAGATGGAAAGTACTTGGGGAAATAAAAGTGATTCTCACTGTTTCAGTGCATTGCCTCCCTTATTTAGTTGTAATATATGGAAAAATATTTGTGAATATGAAAGGATTATGATAAAAATAAGCAGACATAATGTTTGTAACTTATTCGATATATATTATATGTGTGTATTTAGGCAGCGCATTTTCATTAAAACAGGTTTGATTAAATAATTTAGACATATGTTGATTTATTTTGGTTGTGATTCTTTCAAGTTCATGGATTAATTTCTTGGCAGCCTTAGAAAATTGATTAAGAAAAATACCCAAATTTCTGAGTTGTCCAAAACAATTCTTCTGTGTCAACTAGAATCTTCCAAAAGACCAACATTGTATATCAATTTAAATGTTAATATGTATGTTGGTTTTACTACAATGATACTAAAAACAAGCTTTGGGTGAGCATAGTTCAATATCACAGCATTTAAAGGAACACTCATGCCCACACTCACAGTTTAGACAGATATTAGTTAAAAAAAAAAAAAAAAAAAAAAAGAAAAGAGAAAAAACTAAAAAAGTCCATTATATAAGAGAATTAAAGCCTAAAATATATATATATATATATATATATATATATATATATATATATACAAAAGATAAATACATAAATAAAAAGAGTTACCTCCCTTATACTATGGGGGGAAAAAACATGAATTTTGAAATCTAGAACACAGCATAACACAGTAAAATTTGAAATGTTTAGAATTTACAAAAATTCATATACACACAGACAATATAGCTTCCTGAAGATGGCCTCTGATGAAATTGAAAGTACTTGGGAAAATAAAAAATATTTAAAAGGAAATTTTGGTATTTTTCTTAATCAGCTTTCTAAGGCTAGCAAGAAATTAATCTGTGAACTTAAAAGGATCACAACCAAAATGATATGTCTAAATTATTTAACCAAACCTATTTGAATTATATATATATATATATATATATATAGATGTGTGTGTGTGTGTGTGTGTGTGTGTGTGTGTGTGTAATAAGTTGAAAATGCAACTGAAGTCTTTCAGTATATATATCAATAATCTCCTACACGGGTAAAAATACATAGCATAAAGAAGTTGAAAAATACAACTGGAGTTTTTAAGAATATTTATTTAAAATGCTTTGCCAATTGTATGATTTTCAAAGGTTAAATTGAGAAGGAGAGACAGGACATGTGGCTTCAAACTGTGAAACTGATAAAGTTATTCAAAATAAATATTCTCAAAGACTTCAGTTGCATTTTTAACTTTTTTCACATATATATATATATATATATATATATATATATATATATATATGTATGTGTGTGTGTGTGTGTGTGCAATTAGCACTAAATTCTGACAATTGACTAGTCAACCTACATATGTAAGCAATGTAAGAGTTTAATGCTGTTTAATGCAAAAATACATTAAAAATTTTTTTTTTTTTAATTAAGAACGAAAAATGTTACGTTTTTCTTAGTAAGGTGGTTGTGGGGATTTTCAAAAGATAAAAATTGACTAGAGCCCTATGCAGATATAATTTCAAAGAAAAGAGGTAGATGAAAGGAATTTCAACAACTGTTACAAATTTATTTCAATGTTGCAACATTCATGCCTACCGAAAATGAAATGATCATATGTATACACACATTACATAGTAATTAATACATTTTTATTTTAAAACAGCAATACTTAAATTGATTGGTCCCCTCAAAAAAGGGTAAAAATTACATGCATGTCAAAAAGTCAGGGATCAGTTTAACGTTGTATTTATATTGTAAACAGGACACCCCCATCTAAAATAATAGAAAATATTTTTTGATTCTGAGAAATTGCCCGAGTAGAGGAAGTTGTTCTGAATGCTGGGCAACAATAATTATCCGTGAAAATATTTTTATCTAAGAAATTACTAATTAATTTTCACGTCGGAAAATAAAGGATCGTTTGTTTTTTTGTTTCAATAGTTATTTTTAAAATAAAAATATGCTGAAAATGAAAAAGCTTTATATTTTTTATAATATGCACTAAATACAAAAATCTCGTTCTTTCCACAACATAAGCTAATAATGTTATTGTTGTAAGGTTTGATTCTTTAAAATATTCCACTGCAATGTATCATTGATGATAATTCTAGTCATCATATGTTATTTGTCAATAAAAATATTTGATTTAAAGCTTTTTGTTTATTTTTATCAACTTTTTAAAAAAAATTACGTTATGTAACTCGGATATAAGAGAGTTGTCGGGACCGGAGAAGTCTCTTATATCCGGGTTTGGTCTATTTTGTTTAGGTAAGTATGGCTCTAATTTGGGACCAGGGAAAATCTATCTTATATAAAAAAAAAAACAAAAAAAAACAAAAAACAAACAAACAAATAGATAAAAAACAAATTTCGCAAATTCTAAAAAAAATTGCCGCGGTGCCCTCATTTTAAAGGGGTCCACCAAGGCAATTTTTGCCTGCCTTATCTTATATTAAAAAAAACAATGATTACCAACGTGGGGCGCATGGTAATATTTTAATATGCGTATGATGTGCACCCTTCAGCTTCTGCTTACTATACCAAGAGAATAAAGGGGCAATTCGGGAATGAGTTATTTACCAGTGAACTGTTCTCTAGTGAACTCAAATTTCATTTTGCATTATTATTTCATGATTAAAATGATCAAAGTATATTACAGAATAAGATTTCATTCAAATATTTTATATTTCTGTCTTTCAGTTCTCCATGTTTTGAAAAGTATTACTGTCTTTTTGTTTCTTTTAATTTTTCTTTTTCATGGACGCCATGGTCTTTGGAGGCTTGTTTAGAGACCAAGTTAATGTCCTTTTAAGCTTGGTATTTATTAATCCACCCACGAGGATTAAATGTGGCACAGGGCCGGTTTAATGTGGGTAGCCCGCGACCCCGTAGGCTCGGCCAAAAATATGACCTTTGAACCCGCCTAGACGGGTTCAGGTCCTGTCTACCTCCCCGAACGCAACTTTGCCCTTCGGCAAAGTTTCGTCCGAGTTCCTCTCCGCATTAGAGAGTTCGACAGAAGCCAGCCCGGAAGCTCACAAAGCGCAGATACTACACTTTGATCCTAGCGACCGGGCCGAAAGCTTCCTTCACTTGAATTGCAGTAAAATTTTGAATATGTAAGAAGAATTAAACATTATAGGAGGGAGGCACCGGAATTTTAGAAATATCAAAGTGGGACATGGCACAAAAACGGTTGGGAACTACTGGGCTAAAAACTCATTCATGGATTGGATATCGAATAGGTGGGGATTGAAACAGACTCCCAATGTTTTCAAAGTTTTTTCAGTATACAATTAGTTCATTAACCACTTAAAATTTCGTTTGAATCAGTTAATTCACTGATTTTTGCCAAATATTTTAAAAATTTAAACAGGGGTTAGTGAATTCTTGCTTGATTTCGGGAAAAAAGCATCCATCTACAGTACCTAATTAAACTGCTCTATAAAAACAAATGAATGGAAATAAAGTCACAACTGACAGAAGAAAAGTCACAATTTTGATTAGAAAAATGTTACAATGAAATAATGAAACAAGTACCTTTTTTAACTGACAGTACAATTTGTCCTTACATGTTAAACACAATTAACATCTTTTTAGACAAAGTAATTATAATAGATAATATTTATTACTTTGTTTTATAGCCTGTAAATGACAAACATTGATAATTATAAAATTATTGCCAATGTGACATTTGTTGGCTGTAAGTGTAAAACACGAACAACTTCCTCCAGTATAAAAGGAAGTAAACACTAAACAGTAACTCAGTAATTACTTACATTATTCTTCATCGTCATTGCCATATTCACAACGTTTCGACCGTTGTACGCTCCGATCTTCAGGTTATTGGAATTTTTATAAGTCCCAAAAATACATACACAGATGTCCTCAAGCCCCAGCGGATAGAGGCGTTGGTTAGATAGATCCAGTGACTAGACCCAAAGAGTTGCGAGTTCAATACCGAGCTACAACAATGGTGAACCAAAAGCTTGGAGAGTTGAGTTAAAGGGAAAATAACTGAGACATCCGGAAGAGGCATGGCACGTGGAACTAGAACATTCTACCCCGGTGGACGAAATAAAGGGTTCGGTTTAAAATTCCAATCACCTGAACGAGGCCGGAGCGTACAACGGCCGAAACGTTATGAATATGACAATGAAGATAACAGTCTGAATGAATAATAATGTAATTGATCATACCTCATCTCAGAGATATAGGCAGTTATTAACCCCGTAATGTTCGATTTTTTTTTTAATTAAAATTAAAATATGAATGACGCGATTATAAAAAAAAGCCATTATAAAAGTAAATAATACATAAAGATTTCATAAAGGTTGTAGTTGTATTCTAGAACAAGACTTGACAACAATTATTAACTACGCGTAGCTTAGCTGTGGCACAAGGATGCAAGAACGGAGCACCCAGCAATTGAACTCACTACTCACTCGAGTTTAAATACACACACACGAAAAAAAAAAAAAAAAAAAAAAAAAAAAAAAAAAAAAAAACTAAAAAACATCGAAATGCGTGTGCGTTTTCCATAAAGAAAGGAAAAGACAGTTTTTAGAACTTAAAAGTTTTATAAAGTTCTAAAAACTGTCTTTTCCTTTCTTTATGGAAAACGCACACGCATTTCGATGTTTTTTAGTTTTTTATATTTCCTGATTTGTTTTATAATAAAACAAATCAGGAAATATTCCATTTAAATAAAATTTCCTATACTTATTTATTAATGAATGAATAAAAAAAAGAGATTGAATACCGTACGTCCTTACCTTAAAAGTTCATGAAAATAGTTATTTTTTTTTTTTAACTTTTTATTTGGTCAGTCCTCCATCCACTTTTGTTTTTCAATATATCAGGATTAGCATTTTTTTTTTTTTTTAATTTGTAGGGCTGAGTCGCGAATTTATTTTTTTTTTTTTAAATAAATAAAAAACTTGCAGTTTCAATCGATCTTCTATGTGCAGTGTCTCTTCAGGACGCAGGAAACGATGGTTCTCCACAACTTCCTGTCCTTTTTATTTTTTGTAGCTTGTCTTTCTGCTATATCTCCTAAAATCCCTATTCTACCAACCATAATTTCTTTTTTAAAAATTTTACAGAAGAGGCTCGTTAGGTTGCTGTGTACGCTATTTTTCTTTTTATTCCTCTTCTTATGCCACAAGATAATTCAATAAAGCTCAAATTCAAATAAATACTCTTTTTGTTGTTGTTGATTGGTGATGCGGGTATTAAAAACAAAAAAAAAAACAAAAACAAACTGTAAACTTAAACAGTATTTTCTCTTTATAGTTGAGGAGACGCAATCCTAAGGAAATATCTTCGATAACCAACTGAAAACTGAATTCTTTATTCAATTTTTTCGTTGATTGGGACAGGCAGTTAAAAAGATGCCTCTTAAAAATTTACGAGTTTTGAGGAGTGCCGTAAATAATATTTTACAAAAAAAAACAAAGACTGTCTGCACCCAGAGAAAAATAGTTTTTTTTTTTTTTTCTTTTATGATTTATTTTTATGCCACAAGGCACGAACTAAATAACCGACTGGAGGATTTCAACATTTTGTTGAGCTGCGCCATGTACAACTTTTCTTTTTTTAATGTCTTGGTTGCTACTGTTTGGAGAGTAACAAGATTTTCAGGTAGTTGCGAAAATATTTTGCATGTTCGTAGCAAGTAAGCTTTTTATACTTAGTGATGCTACTAAGTGCTAATAATAGGAAATAATAGAAATGTTTAATTTTAGAAGCGTAGAGATATGACAAAAAAAACTAAAAGTGTCTGACCCGGTAGTGCCTTAGTTAATAAAAACTTTTTCTAGTAGTAGATAACATTTCAATTTCATTCACAAAAATTAGTAATTCTTAAGGCAGTATCGTCGAAATATTTTGTTAATAAAATAACGAATGTTTGAAATCAATAACATTTTTGGAAGCAAACACAAACAAAATAAAACAAAAAGGGACAAATAAAAATGCTATAGTTCATACTTCATAGACTAGAGAGTTTTTTTTTTTTTTTTGGACTGAAATTTAAATATATCGATCTTTTTATCAGCCAGTAAAAATTAATAAAAAACAAAAACAAAAAACCGAAAATAAGTTATACATTTAAAATATGCGACAACAACCCACCAAAAGGAAAATGAAATCAACACTTAATTAACAAATTGTGAGTCCTTAAATTTATTTTTTTAAAGTAGAAAACAAAAGGTAATGCAATCTTGAATCCGAAACAATAAACTAAAAAGTAAACACCTATTGAATACCTGGAAAAATTCAGTAGCGGGTCAAAAATTGTGCTCGTCTCTAGACGTTTAAAAAAAAAACAAAAAAAAAAAAAACGTTAATTTATTAATTAAAAGACGAATTAAAAACATTTTTTTCTTTTTACATAAGATAAAATTTGTTAAGGTGACGAAAAAAAGAAAAAAAAAAAAGAAAAGTGAACAAACAATTATAAAAAGAAAGAAAGAATTAGATAAAGTTTTTTTAGTAGCTTACCTGTCACCTCTATCTGGCTGGTCAAATAAATGTCTTTAAAAAATGCTGATCACACCCAAACACACTTAAACTAAAACAACACACACACAAAAAGCAACTCAATCCGTATATATCACATCGCAATTTAAGTTAAGTTAAAAAAAAAAAAAAAAAAAAGTAGTAAGCATGGTTTTTTTTCGTTCTCTTCAGGTGGTTTGAGTTTTTTTTACGCAATATTTGCTTTCAGTACAACGCAAATGGTTAGGCTTTTTTTTTTGTTAACTACAAAGTGAGGGGAAACATTGATTGAAAAAAAAAAAAAGAGACAAGAGCAACCGACCAAGTGTAAAAGCAGTAAAACTAATTCTTCTTCTTTTCAAATAATCAGTTTCTTTTTTTTCTGTGACATTTTAATATCAACTTTTTTACCGTTATCGTAAAAATTTAATTAATTAATTTAAAAAAAAACCCCAAAACAAGCATTTTCCATACTTTCTAAAGGCGTATCGAGAAAGCGTCTCTATTTTTTTTTAAAGTAACTAATTGAAAAATAAGATTGCTGATGAAAATTAGGAACAACAAAAAATTTTAGTTATCACTGTGAAAAAGGGATTTTATTCTTTGAGAAATCTCAGGGCTGAAGAATGTGTCGGCCGAAATGTTAACAAGAGGATCAATTGTCTGAGCTAAAACGAAAATTTTCTTCTAAATTATCGTTAAAATATATAAAAAAAGAGAGAGCTTTATGGAGGGAACGATTTCTTGCAAAATGAGCTGGACAATAATACTATCATTGGTATTGGTAATCTCATCTTCGGCAGTTGTTTCGATAGGTAGGTAGACAATCTGAAGCAGAATGAATCATGTTACAGTTAAAAGAAGAAGTCACCTTTGTGTTCTATTTTAGTGTTATGGAATTTTCCAACTATTGTCGAAACGAACGAAGTATTTTATACTTTCTGAGCGCATGTTTTTTTGTTTTTTCAGTATTAAACATCGAAGAATAACGAAGAGACGGTAACAAAAATGGTTTTAAGTATTTGTAATAAAATGAAACGGAATGAAAAGAATTTTTGTTTGAAATAAATAGGTTGAAAAGAGTAAATGCAAAAAAAAAAAAAAAAAAAGAGAGAAAAAGACTACGAAGTCTGGTATTTTCTTTGAAGAAAATAAAGTCTAGCGATCAGTTACGTGTTTCCCTTTCTCTTAGAGAAAGACCTTGTAAAAGAAAGAAGCGGGTAGCTGTATTTTCAAATGAAAGAAGGCAGTGAATGTGTGTGAGTCAGAACGATATTGTGCTCGAGACAAAAACTTGTTGAGACAGATGTCTGCGGTTAACACACACACAGATAAACGAACGTTGCACCGAAAATAATACATCCTACTTTATAGAATTCAGGTATAAAAGAAACGGGACAATGTTAGCACACAGCCGACAAAATCTGAGCCAATTAATCTTATCCCATAGAGTGGACAAAACTCGTCTCATAAATTTAAAATTCAAGGATTTTGTAATTCAAATATTAACGTCAAATTGAGACTTTCTTCACTAAAGCCAGGCATTTGTGCCTTAAGACGTAGACGATCATGGCTCTCCATTTCTTCCTGTCTCTTGCAGCTCTCAATAAGTTTTGTCTTTTCGTTATTCAGAAATTTCAGCTGCCTATTCCTGATGTTAAGTATAAGTTTCCCCTTTGCATCCTCTACCTGTTGTAAATTCGGCGGGAATAAATAGGAGATATATGTCACTCGTATAAGCAAGAGTTGGAAAAAGAGTGTTTTACAGTTATTGACTCAGCTTAGCTTCGTCTGGCACAAGTTCGCAACATTAGAGCATCCATAGGAGGAATAAACTCTCTACATATAAACAACAGTCGGCTTTTTTTTTTTTTTTTTTTTTTACCAGGGATGGCAGGTGAACAGTTTATAAAGTTTAGCTTGGTATAAGATAAGATGACGCATGTACTTTTCGATGACCATGGTAAAAGAATGAAAAGCATAGCATGGGTCGTTTTGATTGATTGATTTGTTTTTTACGGTTTATCAACCTTTTTTAAGTTATTTTTTAAAAATAATTCCACTCCATGCAAGGCAATAAAGCCCCTAAAACTCAATGGATTACTGAGTGTTAGAAAATATGGGAAAAATAGACAACAACACTATTAAGGGGTGAGAGCAATAAAAGAACAAGAATTAATGATTGACATTGCATTTAAATTTTTGAAGATCAAAGTTGACTGTGAAGCAAGAAGCTGGAAGAAAGTTCCACAAGTGAGAAGTGCGATAGAAGAAACTGTTAGCATAGAACTTACGGTTACATCGATCCATTTCAACTGCAAAATCATGAGACCTTGCCTCCAATCTAGTACCGAGCTTAAATACATAAAGTTTACGTACCATATAAGAAAGTTCATCAGAACAATTACCATGAAATTATTTATAGAGAAGACACAGGGAAGCTAAGTTACGACGGTGGGAAAGTGACTGAAGCCGAGATGCCAGGTCAGGACCAATAACATTGCAAATTCTTATTTGGATTTATCAATTTAAAGCCAGAAAATATTTTTAGAGTGTAAGAATTATCTTTTAGATAATAATAATTTTACTGACACAAGTCCTACTAATTAACCCATATCTGGGGGAGAAAAGGTAGATGCATAACTTTCCTATGGATATTTGCACGTAAGTGAATATAACGAACCCAACTGGAATTGGATCTCGGCTTTCCATTTCCGAGACGTTATCCATTCTTCACAGCACCTGGTATTCCCAAGCGGTCACCCGTCTAGGCAGTGACTAGATTCGACGCTGCTTAACTCCGGTGATCGTACGGGAACCAATGTTTCAACGTGATATGGCCGTAAGCCTAGAATTGTAGAGATTGGTAATCCGTTCCACAACATAACAGTCCTGGAGAAGAAGCTGTACAAATAAAACTTCTTCCTTACGAATAGAATACAAGGGCAACGGGGATGAGTCGAATGTGAGCGAAGCATGGTGGGTCTTAGCTGTAAGATCTGAACCGGTTGAAGTAAGGAATTTAACTCGTCTGAACATCTACTACGAAAATAACGATAGAGTAGCAAGATGTTGGCAATGTTTCCTCCGTCGGAAAGGGTTGTATGGTGGAAAGTAATTAATCACTCACAGGTCCGCGTAAACGCTTTTGAAATCTGTCAAGGTTGTAAAATGAGGATTAAGAAACTCCAGCCCAAATATACTAGCAATACTTCACTTTTGGTTTGATCTGAATCTTATAAAGCGAAAGCATGGCAGGTGGAGTCAGATATTTTCTAGTACACAGCTGATTGATATATCATTGTATTTCATTCCTAAAGATTATATTGAATCAATTGCTAGATCTACTGCTAGGAAAGTTGGTTCACTGTGTCGTGTTAGACAATTTTATCTCTCTAGAATATATCTTACATATTTATAAGTCTATCATTCATCCATGGTTTGAATATTACTGCCACATCTGGTTTGGTGCTCCTGCTATATATTTAGAGATTCTTGTTAAAATCCAAAGAAGAATCTGCAATGTTATTGGTTCTGACCTAGCATCTCGACTTCAGTCACTTTCCCACCGCCGTAATGTAGCGTCCTTATATCTTTTCTGTTAGGTTGGTGTAAAAATAATGTCGTTTTCTCACATGTTACTATGTGAGAAAACGACATTATTTTTGCACCAACCTAATATAAATAATTTTATGGTAACTGTTCTGATGAACTTTCTTCTATGGTACCTGGACATTATGAATTTAGGCGCAGTACTAGATTGGCGGCAAGGTGTCATCGTTTCACAGTTGAAATAGCTAGATGTAATCGGGAGTTCTATGCTAACAGCTACTTTTCTCACACTTATCGCTTGTGGAACTCTTTTCCGACTTCTTGCTTCCCAGCAAATTTCGATCTTCAAAAATCTAAATGCAATGTCAATCGTTATCGTCTGGATTAATTCCTGTTCTTTTATTGCTTTCTTTCTTTCTCTTTCTCTCTCTCTCTCTCTCTCTCTCCTTAATACTGTTTTTCTTTTTCTTGTATTCTTTAATACTCTTTCTGTCAGTGGCTCTATCGCCTCGATTGGGATGAAATGATTAAAAAAATTGCAAAGATGGAAAATTTCTACAGATCATAGTAATTCTTGTGGATTTCATGTTTTTTAACGATTTATGGTTAGCAAGTTTCTCTTGTTAGCTCAATTACGACTGAGTAGTGAGTTTGATCCTCACTAGGCGCCCCATACATTTAGCATTGTATCACATCTAACCTACGCGAAGAAGATCACCATAAGGCACATCACGTGGTGTAATGGTTAGCAAGCTTCTCTCGTTAACCCAATTACGAGTGAGTAGTGAGTTCGATACTTGCTAGGTACCCTATACTTTCGGGCCTTGTGCCACATCTAAGCTACGCTTAGAAAATCATAGACACTTCGACATGATGTAATGGTTAGAAAGCTTGTCTCGCTAGATCAGTTACGACTGAGCAGTGAGTTTGATCCTCACCGGGTGAAACATACTTTTGGCGTTGAGCCACATCTACTCATAGAAGATCGCCGTCGGTCACTTCGACGTGGTGTAATGGTTAGCCAGCTTCTCTCGTTAGCTCAATTACGACTGAGTAGTGAGTTCGATTCTCGCTAGGCACCCCTTGCTTTCATTTTTTCCCTCTCTCTCTTTAATAATGTTTTTCTTGCATTGTTTAATACTTTTTCTGTCTTAGTGGCTTTATTGCCTCGATTGGAGTGAAATGATTAAAAAATTGCAACGATGCGAACTTTTTATAGATTATAGTAGTTATTGCAGATTTCATGTTTATTAATGGGAAATCCTAATTAATTCTGCCATTGATCTTTCCTTTTCAGTGTTTCATGTTGTCATGGAAGTAAAATTTGCGTGACTCATCAAATGGAGGACAGTTGACGGCTAAGGTGTGTCGGAGAGGCAAATGGCGACACTTGGTAAATAAGCACACGACGCTAAGTGTTGTAGAATGTTTGATGTCGATGTTAAGCACATTTAGTGTCATCAAATGACACAACCTGTTTGTCAACACTTTGTTTCCGTTCTTTTGCACCCATAGACTCTGAAAGTGCCTGCAAGTAAACATGACGCGGTCATACCATCTCTGAAAGTGCTTGGGGTTGGGCCCACCGTCGTCATCATCATCATCATCATTATCAATCCTATGACCAGGTGTGGTCGTAGAATCGACGCGCTGCTAAGAACTTGACCAGCTCCCTTCATATGTCTCGGTTACGTCTGAGTCTTTGCGAATGATCCTCCAGTCCACCGTTGTCAGTTCATTTTTTGCCTCTGGGCACGTCAACGTGGTGTAATGGTTAACAAGCTTCTCTCGTTAGATCAATTACAAACGAGTAGTGAGTTCGATCCTCATTGGGTGCCCCATACTTTTGGCCTTGTGCCACATCTAACCTATGCGTAGATCACCATAGGGCACTTCGACGTGATGTAATGGTTGGCAAATTTCTCTTGTTAGCTCAATTACGAGTGAGTAGTGAGTTCGATACTCGCTAGGTGCCCCATATTTTCAGGCCTTGTGCCACATCTAAGCTACTCTTAGAAAATCATTATTAGATTAGCTAGGTTTAAGATAGTCAGTGACGACCAGCCTCACTCCACTTCCCCTTCGGCCGTGTGCCAGAATTGTATATTTAATATAATAAATATATAGTTCATTTTTTCCCTCTCTCTGCCTCTTCTTCTTTTGTCTATGCTAGTATCTTGTAGAATTATTTTTACAATGAGAGTCACCGTTTACAAGGTCCAGGGACCACCCCAAGTAGAGGTTTACATTTGGAGACCATTTGTGTGTATAGGTGATGGAGATAACGATTAAGCCTAGCCTACAATCTTTAGTGATCAGGAAAACATCTAGTTGGGAGTCGATTCCACAGGGCAGTGGTTCACGGGAAGAGGCTGCTCGAGTGGAACTTACTTCTCACCGATGAAGGGAATGTGATTGGTTTGCTACTATGTAAGTGGCATTGTGTGTTCTTGCCATGAAGGTTTGCCTTGGCGGGGGCCAGGAAATGTAGTTTGTCCGAGCACTTTCCATATTAGAATTTTGTAGGATGGCAGAGTGGAAGGACTGTTGCCTCTTATGATGCTGCTCTATAATCTCTGAAAGTGATCGCAAATTAAAATGACCGGATTTGGGGCCACCTTCCATCACCTTAATCAAGGCGGGAGTACCACTAGCACGCAAGGGTTACAGAGGGTGAGAGCAAGAGTAAAGTGGCTTGTTTGAGAAAAGGATAAAGAGAAGGACGGGGAACAAGATCAAGATATCAGAAGAATAGATATCAACATATGCATCAACAAGGTAACTTTCTTTCTTCTTTTAATAAGGATACTAAGGAAATTGTTTGTAAATATGAGAGGATCCTATTAAGAACAATATTTTCTTCTAAGACAAAATTCTTTTTTTTTGACATATGAACATTCCAAACCTAGTTAACTTCCCTGACGTTTACATCGTGAAATTTTAACTCGTGTAGTACATAACCTTAGAGTTTTTCATATCAAAGTTAAAAAATTTAACTTTCAGATGAACAAAAAATTTGTCTTAGAAAAAGACAACACTCTGATGATGACATTATGCTAATATCGAAAGTACTCGGAATAAATGAATATGTATCAACATGGTAATTTTCTCTCTTCCTTTAATAAAGATACTAAGAAGCATGTCCGTGAATATGAGAGGATCCTATTGAAAATAAGTAAACATAATATGTCTAAATTATTCCATGAGACATATCTTGCTGAAAACATGCTAACAAAATATACGCAATTTATATATATATATATAATATAAAAGGCTCAAACACTAATATTCCATGGTTATAAATTATTACATTGGAATCGTAATCACAATCCAATTCATCAGACCTATAAATTAAAAAAGAAAAACAAAAAAACAATGGACATTGAGCTCTACCTGGATTCTATCCTCTTGGAAATTTATATATATATATATATATATATATATATATATATATATATATATTGACCATAATATTATTTATATATATATATATATATATATATAAACTTTCTCACCGCCAGTCCGAGAAAAACCTTTGTGTCACTACCACACAAAAATGGGAAAACATGAGGAAAATTAATTTGTTTTAATATTATGTAGAAATATCCACTCTTTGCCTGAAGAAGGTCGCGAGACCCGAAACACGTGTTGTAAAAATTATGGAAAATAAAGCATAATATATATTTAAAAAGAAATCCACATTACAATCAAAATCTTTGTAGTTGCTCAATTCTTTTTAAAATATACACTTTTCTCTCGTTGGAACAAATATAACCGCTTCCATATATATATATATATATATATATATATATATATATTAAATTTGATGAATCTGTTTAATAAATAATTTAATATATTTATAAAATAAATTATTTGCAGTGTATTTCTATAATAAAATATTATGATGCCATTGATAGATGGATTGATATGAATAGACTTAGGTAAACATAGATACATATGAATAGATATAGATACGAATGGAATTTGATAGAAAATTTGCTGAATTTGTTAAATATTATATGAATAAGATCCTTGCAATTAGCAGTGATGAGTGCAGAATACATAGATAGAAAGATAGCTACATATGAATAGACCTATACAGATAGATGCATATATCCCATTATAAATAGAGCTGTCTACGGAGATGACTTCATTACCTACACAATGGCACAGAAATGGTTTCCCCCGTTTCAAGGAGGAAAGATTCGAACTCATGAAGTCTTCGCGTTCTGGCCGACCTGTTCAGTTTGATAAGAACCAACTGCACGCGATGATTAAAGAACAACTGTGCCAGACCTCTAGGGAATTGGCAAGCTCTCATCTTCACTCAGATGCCACACGCGCTGACCGAGAGAAAAAAAAAACTCTAACGCTTCTTCATTACCGACAGTTTAATTGCACGACACCAGGCTAATCGTGGATATAAGGAAAGAGCTTTATTGGGAAGTTCTACCACACTCACCGTATTCTTTTGATTTAGCGCTTTCAGACTAACGCCTTTTCATTTGCTTTTTAATTATTTGAGGGGTGTTTCATTCAACAACGACGTGGAGCTTAAAACGTGGCTTAATTTTTCGAATTAAAGCCTAGTGATTTCTATCGTCGAGGCATTGAACAGTTCGTGGACTGTGTGCAGGAGGTCGCAAAAAATAAAGTGGAATACATTGTTGAAAGATTCACCAGAACTATTAATAAATGATAAGTAAAATGTAAAGTGTTCATTACTCTGAACTGTATAAGAATGCTGCCAGTACGACTGTACGATAATCTGCATCTTTTGTTTCCAGGGATATACCTCTGGTACCTCATAGACGATGATTTAGTCTGCCAAAAGCAACAGTTGGAGACGCGATTGACAATTTCATCTTCCAGGACTTCAGAGTGGTTCACCTTGCTGTCAGGATGAGTTAGAGAGTTCACATATTTTCGATCTATGCCATTAACAATGATGAATGCATAGATAGATATGAATAGACTCAGACAGACAGACAGACAGACAGACAGACAGATAGATAGATAGATAGATAGATATAAATAGATTTAGATGTATAGATACATAGATATGAATAGACTTAGATATCTAAGAGAGTTCATATACTTCATATCCATGCCATTAACAGTGATGAGTGCAGAATACATAGATAAATAGATATGGGAAAACTTAGACATGAAAAGACTGAGATAGATAGATAGATAGATAGATAGATAGATAGATAGATAGATAGATAGATAGATATGTATAGACTTAAATAGAAATTGACTGCGATAGATATGAATGACTGCGATAGATAGATAATATATAGACTGAGATAGCTAGATAGATCGATAGATATGAATAGAAATAGATAGATGCGAATAGAATTTGACAGAAAATTTACTAAATCTTTTTAATAAATAATTTAATATATTTATACAATAAACTATTTGCAATGTATTTCTATAATAAAATAATTTCCAATGATTTTATTATCTCTCTCTCTCTCTCTCTCTCTCTCTCTCTCTATATATATATATATATATATATATATATATATATATATATATATATATATATATATATTCTTTTCTTTTTCTTTCAAATTTGGGGGACATTTGGGCAAATATTATTTTTCACACATTGCCATAACTTAAATAACATGATCTAATAGAGAATTAAATAAATTTCATTTATTTACTGCTGACTTTGATCCCTCTTAATGAAACACCCTATATATATATATATATATATATAGAGAGAGAGAGAGAGAGAGAAATAGATAGAAAGATATGTCATAATTAGTGTGAATGAAAATATTCACAAATTTGCTTAATAAATATTATTAATGGTATCAAAGCTGGCAGCCAAGTCGTTTGTTTCTACGTACTTGTTTCTAGATTTTCACTGAGTTCGGTTTTAATATTGAAACTCGATATTTAAATGTATCCTAAACTCTGTGTCTAGATACACCCATCCTCTTTCTTCTCCTGAAATGGTAGCCAATCAAAACCTTCCTCACTTACTTTGGCATGAAGGGCCTCCAATTGGTCTATGTGATCATGCATTGAAGTTCTCATTGATGCCTGTGTTCTTAAGCCTTGAACCTCAGACACCAACTGTCCTTCCATCTCAGCAGCCTGTAAAGAAGACAAAAAGAAGTTTTAGAAGTAATAATATGGAACATAAACATGAAAATACAGAGCGGCATAAATTTTCAGATACTTTATAAATACCATGCACATTACTCAAATATTCCCGCCATTTTTTTGACTACAACACCTACACGTACTTGTATAATTCTCTCGGACTACATTAAATTTAGTGTATATATATATATATATATATATATATATAAAAAGAAAGGACAGTAAGATATATAATCCGGTGTTCTTATAGATATTTTTATTTTTACAAAATAGCGCTCAATGTAAATTTACAGAGCATTAATATTATAAATTAATTGATTTAAAATATATTTTTTTTCGCTACACAGTTCTAAGCATGTTTCAAAAATGGAAGCTAAAAGCTCCGAATTTAATTTTGTAATTAAATTAAAGACATTAGTTCCATTTCATCCTCAAGCGAATTTTGGAATATATATATATATATATATATATATATATATATATATATATATATATATATATATTTGTGTATTTTGGCAGCAAATTCTATTTTAGGCATGTCTGATTGAAAAAATTACAGACATCATGTTTGCTAATTTCTAATAAAATCTGTTCATACTCACGAGTAACCTTCCGTGTATTGATGTTAAAGGATGAGAAAAATGTGCTATAGCTGTTTAAATTTCTTTTATTTTCATTTCCCAAGTACTTTCGATTTTCTTCCAAGATCATCTTCAGGGGTGCAAGTAATACAAAACTATATGTTGTTCATTAATACAAGTATTTATACAAAGCTGTCCGTCGGTATCCATTAGCATAATTTTTTCATCACGCTTTTAAATGCAAAATGGTTGACGATGTGCTGAGCGTTCATTAGAATGTGAAAAAAATTATCCATTATGGAATTTTTTCCACGTTATAATTCACGTAGTCGTGGGACCAGGATAAAAAAGCTCGTCAGAACAGTAGCCATGAAATTATTTGTAGAAAAGACAGAGGGAAGCTACGTCGCGTCGATGAGAAATTGACTGAAGTCGAAATGCCTGGTCAGGATCGATTACATTACAGATCTTTCTTTGAGATGAATAGCAGGAGCATCACACCAGATGTAGAAGCAGTATTCAATGCACGGCCGAATGACAGATTTGTAAATGAGCAAGGTGGATTCTAACGGGAAAAATTTTCTGGCACGACACAGTGATCCAAATTTCCTTGCAGTAGATGCAGCTGTTGGTTCGATGTAATCGGCCCACTCCAGTCAGTTGAAATCGTGAAGCCAAGAAGACGCAGGACTCTAGCGTAATTACATAGGTTATATTTTTGTATGAATAATCTAGGATTTTTACTTCTGTAGCCAACTCAATTGTCGCATATAATAAAGAACTCTGCTTTTTAACCGACTAGATTGATGACAAAGAAAAGAGTACTAAGCTGCTACGTGACATCTGTCCTCCTATACGACAGCGAATGTTGGACGGTCTCCTCAAAAATGAAGAATAGATGCAGGTGTGGTTCTACAGAAGGATGCTAAGGATATAATGGAGCGAGCATGTGAGCAACGATGATGTCTTGGAGAGGATGCAAACAAGGAGGAAGCTTATACTTAACATAAGGAGGAGGCAGATGGGACACGTAATGAGAAAGGAGGGCTTGGAGAATCTGATACTCATAGGTCCAATTGAAGGAAAGAGAGATAAGGGAAAGCAACGAATGACATACCTGGCGGGCTTAAGCAAGTGGATGACAGAACGTGGTCTGGAGGAGGTGGCAGAAGGACGAAACTTAGAGCTACAAGGGATAGAAGGAAGTGGAGAGCCATGAACGCCTACGTCCTGAAAGGACACGGCACATAAAAACACTATGAAAGTGTAAAAATAGGTTTTAATACTAGCAATATTTTTTTGAGGAAAAATTATCACCAACAATACACTATTACCAGCAATACATTTTTGAAGGAAAAACAATATTAGCTGCAACACATTTTTGAAGGAAAATGTATTACCAGCAATACAAATTTGGAAAAAATATTACCAGCAATAAAAATCTTGTCGGCATTAAATAACCCATTGAGGTTGATATGCCGTAAAACAAACGAAACGAAACCAAAATTTGCTTTCGATCAGTCAATGTATGGATATTTTAGAGGATGTGACAGACAAACGGACGTCACAGAATTTTATACATAGATTAAAAGTAAAAATATCCAGCGATGATTAATATGAAACATAAGAAATAAAAAGTATTAAGTTAGCAGCTTGATCTTCCCTACTTACTAATTAGATATTCCGTTGTGCTGGAGCACGAGTAAAGTTCACTTATTGTCATCGTGTAAAACACCTTGTCAACACAACAACAGAGCAAAAAGGGGAAGTAGGCTGTGGAACCGATAAGTAAATTAAGTTTCGTCATGGTTTATATCATATCATATATTTACATGCTTTGCTTTTATAACTTTCTCAGATAAATATTTTTTTTATATATTAATCGTCATATATTTTAAGTACAAAATTAAAAAATATCTCTATATATAACGTTGTAGTCTCTGTTTGTTATCAAACTCCTCCAAGGGTTTTGGAGATAGACCCCCATAACCATATATATTCTCAAACTACATTACACAGAGTACTTGGATAAGTATATTTCATTTTGATCAAAGGGGATCCCTAGGGGGCACAAATCCCCCAATGAAAATGTTTTCCCTTTGATTTAAATTAAATTTAAATTTGAACAAAAGAATGACTCTTATCCAAAATATAGAAGGAGAAAGCCAGAAGAAGGAGGTCACATCGGCAAGATCATAATTGCACAATATGGGCGCCAAGTTGAGCAAGAAATCTCAATCTGTGGGTTGTGCCTTACAATACATATTTGCTGCGACAGTTCAACTGTCATATCAATGTTGAAATCTGCTCATCAATTCATTCAATCAAGTATTGCATTAAATAATGATTGACTGGCACAAATCCTGTTAATTAACCCAAAGTTTGGGGAGACGAGGTGGATTCATGCTGTTCCCAACGGTATTTTCACGCAATTGAATATAACGAATCCGACTTGAATTGGAACTCGGCTCTCCGATTTCTTATTGCGAGCCATTATCCATTACACCACCCCCACAGCCAAGCTTACAGCGCCTGGTATTCCCATATTTTCGTCTTGATAGACGTTATTATAGACACAACGCTTCGGTTAAGTTCCCTTTGGCCATTATCGGTGGGTATTTGACATGACAAGAGTAGATTATTGTAGCGTACCCCTTAAGTGTGAGCTCGTAATTGGAGTAATGAGTTCAATTGGCTTAAAAACACCTTTTTTTTAAGGGAGAGAAAACGGCAAATATCAACAAATGGCGTGTCAAAGACAGTTTTTCGCATGACACCGCTATTTTAACTACCATCACTCTTCGGCAAAGTTCATTGTTTTAAAAAGCGTTGATTAGAATTGAAATAAAACCTAAACATGATGAAAGTGAATTTATACATTTTTTGTTCTTGAAAATTTTCAAAAAAATAATAAAATAAAAAAAAAAACAAAAAAAACAAAACAACACTATTTATTAGTATCTGTCTATATTTCTGAGATGAGGTATTATGTACACTATTTATATTATTTGGACTATTGTCGCCATATTTATTACAACGTTTTGGCCGTTGTACTGACATCCATTAAACATGGCACGTGGAACTAGAACAGTCTACCCTAGTGAGTGAAATAAAGGGTTCAGTTCGACATTCCAACCACCTGAAAAAGGCCGGAGTGTACAACGGCCGAAACGTTGTAATAAATATGACAAAGATGAGGACAATAGTCCGAATAATGTAAATAGTGTACTATTTATTAGATTGTTTATTCATAATTTTATATTTAGAACATTCTAAAAATTATATTAGACAAAACTAATGCAATGCAGTATTTATCATTTACAAATATAAAAAAATGTGAAAAGAATTTTTATTCATAAATTTAAAAATATTTACTAAATTATTAAGATATGTAAACCAGTTCTAAGGAAATCCTTGTTATTTACCATTTTATAAAGTTCGAATCGATTGGCAATTGACCGATGTTTTGCCAATCATCCAAATAGTTGATAAATAAATAGTGCAAATAAACAATCTAATAAATAAACAATGTTTATTATTTTTGTTGTCAATTCACAAGAACCAAAAAAAAAAAAAAAAAAAAAAAGAAAGAAAAATTAACTCTTTCATTATATGTTTAGGTTGTCGGAGTTAACTCCTCCTTAATTGCCCAAATTGTTCACTAGGGGACGCTCTCTCTACACTATAAATACTGTGCGATTTCTTGCCTCGTTCTATTTTTCATTTCTTCATTTTCAGCGAACCCATCTACAAAGTAAGCTCTCGCAGAAGATTGCGCCTTTCCATTTGTGGGAGACGCCATTATACACACATACACGTACGTACGAACATTCACCAAAATACAAACTCTTTATGTTCACACACAAACACAAATGTTAATGTCTATGTCCATTGTATATTTTGTTATTTAATACATATATTTGTTGATATATATATATATATATATATGAAGAAAGAACAGTAAGATATACATCCCTACCCCCTACCAAAACGTAGCTAATAACGGATAGATCAAAATACAGACATAAAGAACACGCAAACACCCCTGTCTAGTGGAAGTGAATTTATCTGTAACCCTGGAAACGTGAATTATGATTTTAGCTGTGTCTTTAAAACCCAGTAATTTTAAAAGTTACTCCAAAATTCGCTTGAGGATGAAATGGAACTAATGTCTTTAATTTAATTACAAAATTAAATTCGGACCTTCCATTTTTGAAACATCGTTAGAACTGTGTAGCGGAAAAACCATATTTTAAATCAATTAATTTATAATATATATATATAATATATATATATATATATATATATATATATATATATATATATATAGGTATTGTTGGTTTTCTTTACACTTCTTTATGGTTGATTCAATCTCTGAGTCCGGCATGTTCTTGTAGTTGGACCTTCTTCTAGCAGGAATAAAAGCACGTGCTCCTAATTTAACAACACGTTAACCCATGGTCTGCTATAAGGTTTTATTCCAGTTCTAACCATCGCTTTTTAAAACAATAAACATTGACGAAGATGAAGGTAGTCAAAAAAGCGGTGTCATAGGAAAAATCGTCCTTTTGAGACTCCGTTTTACTGCGGACACATTTGTCCATGTTTGCGTAGTAATCTCTGTACATTTGAAAGAGATTAATTAAAGATATGAAAGGGAATAACCATACCTTTTGTACTTGGTCTGTCAGCCGTTCATTTTGATGCGTCAGTTCCCGGATCATATTCACCTTATCTTTATCACCAGCTGTCAACTGCTGTTGCTGATCATGTAGCTCCTGCCGAAGTTGGCTGACATCATCCTGTAGTTCTTTAACTGTGTTTTCATACTCAGCCTCCAGGGATTCAAGGCGTAATCGTAAGGCATGTCGTTCTTGCTCTAATTCCTGTCCGGGAAAGAAAGGAAACGAATATGTAAACATATAAGAGAATCTTAGGTATATTTCTTTATTTTCTTTCTTTGTGGACTGGCGCTACAGAATCGAAAAAAAAAAAAAAAAAGAACTGTACCAGATAACAGAAACTACATAACTTGAGGACTACCAACAACAGCAACAACTCAAATGGATAACACATGGAACTCGAATAAAAAATAATGACATAATTAAGATGTTGACATTCCACATGACTTCAAATAAAAGGTTAGGAAGGAAACCCTCATCAATACTGGAAAGAGCGATAACAGATACCGGACTTGAGAAACCTATTTTCCTGAAAAATCGTTTCAGGAGGAAGAAAGAAATTCCTTCGCACACACACACACACACACACACACATATATGTTTGAAAATTGTACTATCCAGGTTTTTTTCACCCACCGAGTTTAAATAGATTTACATTATATATATATATATATATATATATATATATATATATATATATATATATATATATATATATATAATTATTTATTAAAAATGATTCCAACTCGCGAGTTGGAATCATATTTTTAAATAAATAATTATATTTATGCTCTACTTTCGTATCGAGCACTATTTTTTAAAAATAATAACAAAAATACTAAGGAACTTTGGATTATTTACCAAACCAGTTTCTTTCCTATTTTCTACAATATTTTCACACACACACACACACACACACACACACACACACACACACACATATATATATATATATATATTGTGTGTGCATTTAATTCTAACATTTTTAGACATTTAAAACAACATGCCTGGCCGCATACACAATTCCGGAAAATCCTCGTTGAAAACACAACTATACTTAAACATGAAAACAATAAACAGAAACTAAAAATTCTTGGAGCTATATACATAAAACAGTTGAAACCTAACCTGAACAAAATAAACTATGAAATCTCCACAAATATTCTTAAATGCCTATAATTGATAACAGAAGCCATTGGTTTATACAAATGGCTTCCCATACTTAATACTTCTCGTTTTCACTCTTGCGTGCTAATGTGTGACGTCATGAACTACGTTTCCAGCGTCTCATATGCACGAGTTTGTCGTTGCTTGGAAATCTTCCATGTAAACAAAAACAGACTATCATTATTGTTTTGTCCGTGTATTGTTCAATATATTGTAATGTAATTATCATCTTTGACAATGACTTATGCAAGCCAAAAGTTTAAATTGGATTAAAAAATGTGTATCAATATTGTGATTTTCTTTCTTCTTTTAATGATAATGCTATTAAGCCTATCAGACGATTTGGAAGAATTTACATAAAATAAATAGACAAAACTTGTCTATATTATTTAATGAAACAGGTATCAATATATATATATATATATATATATATATATACAGACACTCACACATACCTATTTAACAAACCTCCATAATTTCTCTTGCGTACCCTACGGAGAGCGTAAACATCGTTTCGAGAACTGATTTAATACATTATATTTAAATCCTAACTTTTGCAGTTTACTTGTGTAAGTAATATTTCCTCTTTCTGTCATGCTTGTTTTCGGGTTTTTATCGGAGAAAGAAAAACAAACAAAAAAGAAGCTAATTTTATTTTGCTGTAATGGAAACTGTACCACCTAAATTCGAACACGCGTGGGATGAGCGAAAGATGCCTTCCAAAATCTAAGTAAAATGCTGAGAAACGAAAAGAATTCACTCGAATTCACTTGAGTTTGAATATCGATCGCCAGTGAGTAAACTCAGGCGATCCCATCATTGAATTAAGTGGATCACGTGACCATGGGAGATACGCATAAGTAGGAAATTGCGTAACGTCTAATTGTTCATCATTTCTACTCTAACCTCTATTGCTATACGGACTGCTATTCTCTATACTATTTCTCTATTCAGATTACTATACGGATTACTGTTCGAGCGAGTATTATCGAGCAAGTACTATTAGTGCGCGTGATATTCGAAGACGCCTGACACTAGTATTGTTCAACGGCGTTAATGTAGTTGTATCTGCAATTACTATGTCTCTACTGCAACGAGCATTACGAAAGTGACAACGAGTATTCGTCATCCCAAAAATGTGCTGGATTGCGACGTGATATCAGTCCTCTTCTATGGCAGTAAATGTTGGACAATCTCCTCACAGATGAAGAGAATGCTGGAGGCAGCAGAAATGTTGTTCTGCAGGAGGATACTGAAAATTCAGAGTGATCGTGTAAGCGACGAGAAAATCTGAAAGAAAATGGCTACCAAAAGAACACTTATACTCAGAATCAACATTCCTCCACGGCCTTTTGAACAGAAGTACAGGTTTATCCCTTGCTTCCTCTTTAAGATTGGGTTTCCAGTTCCTTCTAATGTCTTTTTATTCTTTTTCAATCCCAGTAGCCCTTTGCGTCTTAGTGGCATTATCACCTTGCCTGGGGTGAATTGATAAAAAAAAAAGACAGCTGAAATTCTTTGAATGCATAAAGAGAAAGGGGAGCTTGTAAAACTTAACCCTCACAGGGCATATTGAGGGCAAGAATTATAGGGAATGCAGCGATCCACATACCTGATGAGCCTGTGTAAGAGTATGGTTGAACAGGGGTGGGAGGATTGGCAAATAGAAGAATGCTGCCAAGAGAGACATAAGGGATAAGAAGTTGTGGAGAGTCATGATCGCGACACATAGAAGAAGAAGAACGCGTAGAACTGTGACTAAGATATGTTCAGCATAATTGCAACATAAAGCATAAGTTGACTTTGTGTGGAATGATGAAACACAAATGCGCCTAAGCGGATGGTCATACTCGGAAACAATCAGCTATGAAGACGAGAAACCACGCTGGTTTAAATATTCTTTTATTTCCTTGTTAACGTTTCATTTTAAAATGAGCATTATCAAAACATAAGTGGAAAAATCCAAAGGGAAATTAAGTGGGTGAAAAAAATCTGGATAGTACAATTTTCAAACAAATTGGTATCCGAGGCTAAAAAAAAAAAAAAAAAAGGCCAAAAAATAAAGCACCAGGAACCTCTGAACAGGGCGAAAGAAATCGTCCAGTACCTTAAATTTCTGATACAAAGAGTTTCTATTTTGGTGAATGTTCGTACGTACGTGTATGTGTGGATATTATATACATTCGCTGAATCGAACTGGATATTCCATAAATGATTAATGTATAATATCCAGATAGCATCTGTAAATAAGCTTTACGTGAAAAACAACAGGATGTTGAACTGTTTTTTATTTTCTTGTTGATGTTTCGCTCCTTTGACACGCGAGCATTGTCAATGTATAAATGAAAAATAAATATGGAGATAGTCTCTAACATGTCAATTCTGCTACATAAAAATGGCATGGTAATTATCATTGATTTGTTTACAGATGTATTTTAAAATAAAAAAAAAGACAGCTGCTTCGACTTAAAGGCACACAGTAAACCAGCGTGGTTTCTCGTCTTCATAGCTGCTTGTTTCCGAGTATGGCCATCCGCTTAAGCGCATTTGTTTCATCAATGCACACAGAGTCAACTTGTGCTTTATATTGCAACTATGCTGAGCAGATCTTAGTCACAGTTCTATTTTATTGATTGTTGAACCTTTTTTTTTAATGTAGCAGGGTTAACAAGGTAATGATTTCCCTTTGGATTTTTCCACTTATGTTTTGATAATGCTCAGTTAAAAGGAGCGAAACGTTAACAAGGAAATAAAAAAATATTTAACATCCAAATTGTTATCACGTATTCCATCTTTACACACGTTTAACTGTGTATAATATTTGACATGCAAGAAATAAGTAAATGAAACTTATAGGAGTTTAAATAGAATATAAGAACATACAAGAGATCTTTTTACAAAAGAAGGCAATGCCGATCATCGTAATGAATCTGATCATAGTTTCGACTGTGAGTGAGGTTTTAATTAAGAAAGTAAGTCATTTACTAAGGGGAAAATGTATAGAAAGTGTACTAATTTCTGAGTCACCCGCGGTAAATTTATGTCCAGATTCTAAAAACATTTCGTTTTTCTTAGTAAAACTGTCGCAGTGTGGTATATTTAAACACAACAGTGTTAAAAACAATATTATTGGTCCTGAATTGGCATCTCGGCTTCAGTCACTTTCCCACCACCATAAAGTTGCTTCCTTGCGTCTTTTCTATAAATACTTTCATGGTAATTACTCGGATGAACTTTCCGTTATGAATTTAAGCGCAGTACTAGACTGAGAGAATTGGAAACCCTACCGGGATTCAGCATTGGCGGCCACAATCTTAACAACATAAGATACGCAGATGACACTGTTAATAGCAGACACGGAAAAGAAGTTATAAAACCTCCTACAGAAGGTAGCATAGGAGAGTGAGAAGAAGGGACTAAGCATAAACTACAATAAAACAAAATGCATTGTCATCAACAAAAAGATGAGCCCAAAATGCAATTTTCAGGTCGGGGACACTAAAAACAAGCAGGCGCGGAAGTTTAAATATCTGGGAAGTGTTTTGACAGAGGACGGCAAGTACGACACTGAGATCCGTAGACGTATTGGGGTGGCCAAGGACGCATTCTAAAAACTGGGCAGAGTATTACGAGACAGAAGGATCTCTTTGGTAACAAAGAAAAGAATACTGAGCTGTTACGCGACATCTATCCTCATTTACGGCAGCAAACGTTGGACGGTCTCCTCAAAGATGAAGAAGAGACCCGAGACAACGGAAATGTGGTTCTACAGAAGGATGCTAAGGATATCATAGGCCGAGTGTGTGAGCAACGATGAAGCCTTGGAGAAGATGTAAACAATGGAGTAGGCTTATACTTAACATCAGGAAGAAGCAGTTGAAGTTTCTGGGACACGTAATGAGAAAGGAGTGCTTGGAGAATCTGATACTCACAGGTTGAATAGAAGTAAAGAGAGACGAGGGAAAGGAAAGCATGACATACCTGGCGAGCTTGAGCAAGTGAATGCAGAACATGGTCTAGAGGTGGGGGTAGCAGAGGGACGAAACTTATTGAGAGCTACAAGGGATAGAAGGAAGTGGAGAGCCATGATCGTCTATGTCCTGAAAGGACACGGCACATAAAAAGAAAGACTAGATTGGCAGGAAGATCTCATCATTTTTACAGTTGAATTGGCTAGACGTTTGGAAACAGTAAATAATATGAAAATGGTTTTGTTATCAAAACAAAATGGAAGAATAACGTCTATAGACAATGGACGAACAAACATGGTGTATACATTGGACAACAGCATTAAAAGAAATATCAGTACAATCCTATCAACTTTAAAGTTTGTAAATGACTGGAAGGTTTGGAGAGATGATTGATAAGATTGACAAAGTTACTGAAGATGAGAAGTCGCACTGATTTGCCTTCAAGTGGAAAAATCTCTGACGATGATATATTTGCTTATATCCCCACCCCATGTATATATGTATAAAGGAAAAAAGACAATAGAAAACTGTGTAGTTTAGCCGACGCGTTTCGTCTAATGTGGACTTTTTCAAGATAAAAAACGAAATGAATTTATTGAAACAAAGTATCTATAAGCAACAAACAAAATATCGTTAGCAACCAGAAGCGTTTAGAAACGCTATTGTATATTCATTATGGTCAAATGATTAATTACGTAAATTTATGTTTGAACAGAATATTTTCACACGTAGAAATATTGTTTGTATTGTTGTGCTGTCGGATTCAGTCATTTTCTTTAAATTTCTTGATATATTTGCTATGTACGTTGGCTTGGGAGAGTAATGTTTCTGTTAGGAAGGATGATATTGGGGAAAAAAGTCCATATTGGACGAAACGCGTCGGATACAGTTTTTATATTGTCTTTTTTTCCTTTATACACATATATGTGTGTGGTGGGAAATATAATCATCGTGAGAGATGTTTCGACTTGAAGGCAAGTGTTGTCTTTTTCTACAGGTTAATTCCGATATATATATATATATATATATATATATATATATATATATATATATATATATATATATATATGAATAAAAAGAGACAAGAGAAAAAGCCGATGCGTTTCGTCCTCTAAGGGACTTTATACACTTTTCCTTGATAAAATCCCTCAAAGGACGAAACACTTCGGCTAAGTATAGTTTTTCCTCTTTTTTATTCATTTTGTCTCTTTTACAGATACACTCCATCTGAGAATACATATATATAGTGATTTTCCAAGCGTAGCTTAGATGTGGCACAAGACCGAAAGTATGGGGCACCCAGTGAGGATCGAACTCACTACTCAGTCGTAACTGTTCTAGCGAGACAAGCTTGCTAACCATTACACCATCTATATATATATCGGAATTACATAGCAACAGTTTTGGAAACAGTAAATCTCATGGATATGGTTTTGTCATCAATACAAAATGGGAGAATAACATCTATAGACAATGGACGAACAACCATAGTTTACGCGTTGAACAACGACATTAAAAGGACCATTAATAAAATTCAATAATTTCCCATTAAAAAAAAAAAAACTTTGAAGGGATTGGAAAATCTGTAGGACTTTCCTGAGTTCAAAAAGGATATGTAAGTTTGGAGCGAACTGATAACAGATATCTGATAACAGATATTTACAAAGTTGTTGGAAAAGATGAGAAATCAAACAAGCGAGAAGTGTGAGAGAAGACGTTAGCATAGAATTTACGGTTACATCTTGGCATTTCAACTGTAAAATGTTGAGACCTTGCCGCCAATCTAGTACCGCGCTTAAAATTCATAAAGTCTAGGTACGAAAGTGGGAAGCTCATTAGAACATATATCATAATAATATTTAAAGAAATGACACAAAGAAATAGCATTATGGTAGTGGGGAAATGGCTGAAGCCAGGATGCCAGATCAGGACCAATAACATTGCAGAATCTTTTTTGAGAGAAGAAACTGTTAGCATATAGATATAGTTACATGTAGCCATTTCAAATATAAAATGATGAGACCTTGCTGCCAATTTAATACTGTGCTTAAATTCATAAAGTCAAGGTAACAAAGAGGAAAACTCATCAAAACAATTACCATGAAAGTATCTATAGAAAAGGCACAAGCAAGCTACGTTACAGCGGTAGGAAAGTGACTGCAGACGAGATGCCAGGTCAGCCCCAATGACATTGCAGAATCTTCTTTGGGTTTTTATCGAGGATCTCTAAATATATAGCAGGAGTACTAGACAAAATATGACAGCAATATTCAAGACGTGGGCGAATGGTACACTTATAAAATTTTTAAGTGGATCTTTTCGTGCGCCGAATGTGACACAAGGCTGAGGTATAAATTGGGTTTACTGGCTTCGGCTGGGTGGTTTCAAAATGATATTAAGCTCAAGACTCCGGGGGTGGGTGGCATCCTCCAGGCAGCACTTCTCCTTCGGGAGGAAGCTGAGATCATTACCCGGTGCCACAAACATCCCCAAAAGGGGAAGTGCCGAGGGGGACTTGAGAAATTTTTCCACTGTATTGTCGTTAAACGCAGTTAAAAAATATGTAAGATAGATTCGGATTAATATGATACTTTGAAAGCTTCTAATGAACGAATGTCAATCAAGACAAAAAGGCACATTTCAATTTTCCTTTCCCGTTCTGGGTATGACGATAAACTACATCCGGCAGTAAGGCCTCTGATCAGAGGGTTTTCAGGAGCGTGGAATTACCTCTTAATTGCTGCTGTTCCCTGGTCTACCCCGAACCTAGTCGGTAGCACCTGTTAGGGTCCCAGATATGGGCAAATAGTTACCCCCCAAATTGGGGTCAAAATACTATGAAAGTGTAAAAACAAGTTTTAATACCAGCAATACATTTTTGTAAAAAATTATTGCCAGCAATGAATTTTCGAAGAAAAAAATTATTACCAGCTATACATTTTTTAAAAGAAATATTTCTAGCAATACATTTTTTGAAAAAAAAAAAAAATTACCAGCAATACGTTTTGGGGAAAAAATATTACCAGTAATACATTTTTGAAAAGAAACATTACCATCAATAAAAATCTTGTCGGCATTAAATAACCCATTGAGATTGATATGCTGTAAACCAAACCAAGCAATTTTCCTTCTTTTACCTTAATCCTTATTTGTAACTGTTTGACCTCGACGGATGTCTGTGGTTGAGCGTTGAGGTTAATCCTTCGCTTTTTCAGGCGATGATTCACGCTTGTCCCCGTGAAAGAACTGGTGAACATCTCTCGTATTTGGTTCACCTGTTTCTCCAGTAACTCTCCCTTCTGTAAATTTCGTTGACATTGGGCACACATGTAATAGCTGCCCACGTCGTTCGGTTTCAGTTCGTCGCTGGCCCCGATGAAAGCTGAAATTCTCTCTGGAAGGCCTTGAATCGAACCGCCTTTCTTCTGGCCCTTGAAGATGTGCGTGTACGACGAGCCGCAGATTTTTAGATTGTTCTCGCAAATAAGACAAATGATCTCCTCGAATTTCGACACCACGTGCACTGGTTTATCGTACTTGCGGGGCATGTCCGGCGAATCCAAGTGTCCACTGCTGTTAGCCGACTGGCTGTTAGTCGACTGACCCAAGGAAGAGCTGCACAAGTCCGAAATGTCGGACGTTGTCGGAGAGTCGCCGATCTCCAGTAGATCAGGCAATTCGAACAGGTCTAGTAGTTTGGGACTAGGGGAACGTATTTCCGTGTCTTCTTTTGTCTTCTTTTTAGACTTTTTTCTTGAAACTTTAGTCTTCGATGTTGACGGTTTGGTTGAAGATGAAGATGGAGATGATGACGATGACGGTGGTAGTGGGGGCGTTGGTGGTAGTGGAGTTACGAGAGATTTATCAGACGTCGCGGTCTCAGGTGACACAGAAATTTCCGATAATTTTTCCGCTTCCGACAAAACGACAGGTGTTGGCGATGCCATTATAGTGATGCCGGACCGGAGATTTGGTTATTTGACGAGAATCCGCTTGCGTTGAAAAAGCCAGTCTTTACCCGAGCGTTCCGTCCGACTGCGTTGAAGTAATGATATATATATACATGGGCACTTTTGCAAAGGGATAAATAGATAAACAAACAAAAACCACTAAAAAAAAAACAAAAAAAAAACACCTCTCACGCGAGTAAATCCACCTCGCTTCACATACTATCTCTTTCCTCCTCTGCTACTCACTTACTCAGATACATAAGCACACACCCACACATCCCGCCAATTAAAATGTGATCTTAAATCCTCTGCATTGATTTCTCTGTGTGAGTGTGTTGTTTTTTTTATGACGTCTCTAAATTTCACACCAGGATTTGAAAAGATTTATTGCTTGCAACTTTGATGTATATATCAACTAAAAAAAAAAAAAAAAAAAAAAAAAAAATAGCCGCTTGTTTTTTTTCTTGCCATTTGGAGAATATCGATGCTGCAGACGACAGATAAGTTCAGAAAGAGAAAGAACTAGAAAATATCTATTCAGGCACACAGTAAGCAAATCAGTGTCGAAAATGTCTGACTGACGAGACTCTCTTAACCTATATTAAGACGGGATTATCGCTGATTAGAATACTATCTACTGTCGAGGGATTAACCTTTCACACTTCATTAACAATTATTTTTTTTCACGGTATTCGAGTTATGGATTATCAAGTATTGATCCATATAACTGGAACACATAATTTGAGAAGTTCACCGACATCTCGACTCAAATCGATATTGAACAAGAGAATTTTCATTCATTGGTCATATATATTTTTTTTTTTTACAAAGTGACATTTACGGGAAGTGATGGCTTGTATATCATTATAGCGCGGGAAGGGACAACTCAACACCGCCGACTCAACACTGCCGACTCAACACCGCCGACTCAACACCGGGACAACTCAGCACTAGAAAAACATAACTCTTTTTTTTTTTATAACCGAATAGAAGTAATTTATTAAAGATTAAAACCTTAATTAGTGAATATTTTTTCTTCAAATAAGGCATTTGCAAAGGTTTTAGGTAAAATATGAACCAGGTTTTTGTTTTTACTCCTTTTTGAGTTGTCCCGGCGCTCAGTCGGCGGTATTGAGTTGTCCTGAACATTTATAACGTTGGTTATACTTCTTTGATGTGCCATAGCCCTTCAACTCTAGGGCGATCATTGCTCTCTCAGCTTCTTGTATTTTTCTGCTTGTCTTTTGACATTAACCATTTTTCTTTGGACTTGTTCTGCCATTCATTCACTGAAGCTCGTAAAGCAGGTCACTCCTGTTTTCCCACTACTCCAGTTGCCTTCAGTATGCCCCATGAGTGTTAAATTCACCAGACCTTCTTTTCTCATAATGTATCCCAGAATTTTCATCTGCATCTTTCTGATTGTAAGTATATGTTTCCTTGTAGTTCTTGTTCTCCTTCAAATTTCCTTGTTTCTTACGTGTTCTTTCTAGTATTTTTTTTTGTAAGGAGCATCCCATTACGATTCAATATGACATGTTAGAGAAATCAAGAAAGTGCACGGTTTTCTTAGCAGTTAAAGAAAGTTTACGGTAGATGGCGCGGTGTTGCCATGTAGACTAGGTTACATTTGTTATTCGTGTATATTTGTGGCTAGTCTGTCTTCAACGTTTAACGTGTGTAGTAGGAAGTTAACTGAGAAGTGTTCCGTTTAACAATGACGGGGTATTCATATCGTGATCAGGCAGATATGATTTGAACATATGGCCGCGTGAATGGTAATGGACTCGAATCTGCATAGCTGTATCAGATTGCGTTCCCAGATCGAAGGAAGTCGAGACATCCAATCTTTGCTGCTGTTTATCGTCGCGTTGCTGCGCCAGGATCCGTGGAACCACAAACTATGGATAGTGAAGACAAATTGTACATTTAACAGCGTCTATCGTAAACGTTAGACTTAACTCAAAAACGAAGGCAATGAAAATATGTTGCCTGAAGTGGCAGCACCCCCGCCCCCGCCTCAGGTACCATGATTCATGTTAACTGTTATTGGTTTTCAGTCCTCGTGGACCGGAAACTGGATTGTGAAGATGGTAAGAAGGTACACTGTTTTTTGTTGAAACAGTTGAAGTTACTTTTGCTTGTTAGTTCTAACTGGGGAGGCACGGGGGAGTAATGGATAGCGGCTCGGATTGAGGAATAGGAGAGCCTAGTTCGAATTACGGTCGAATCCATTACATTCACTTACCCTTAGGAAAAGTATGAATCTTCTTCTTCTCCCCCCTCCAAAGGACAGACTAGGTTCTATAACCTTGAATGTCAACTGGTCTACCGCAGAAAGAAATGGCAATGTATCACGCATGGAACCTAACTGATTGAAAAGAAGGCGAAATTCCCATGTCTTTGTTTCACTCTTCTGGCTTTGCGGTTGTGAGTTGAACCACACCGCTGAAGAGGATGGAAGCTCCGCCATCTCAGCATTCAGTCCACAGCACTTGAGACTCATTTCTAAAGTGCGTCATTGTGTATGCATGCTTGAGAAGTAGAGAAGTTGCGGGGAAAGAAACAAGGTGAATTGCCTCATTCAATAGCCGCTCGCATTTCGCTATTCGATTTCGTCTTGCAATTCATTGTTAAATAACCGACGCAAAGCGTTTCTTGATTTTAATTTTGATAATTACGAAGCTTCATTCACTAAAGCTGATTGCAACATTATCTTATAATGGTGGACCTCAGAACAACCAATGATTTTCTTTCTTTCTTTCTTTCTTTCTTTCTTTCTATTTGAATGAATACATCATCCTTTTTCTTTCTTTTATTTGAATGAGTGCACATCTTTCTTGGTTGTTTTCTTTTTCTTACTTTCTTTCTCTCTTGCTTACTTTTTTGCTTTCTTTCTTTCTTTCTTTCTATTAGGTTGATGCAAAAATAATGACGTAATAACGTCAAAAAACGACATTATTACGTCATTATTTTTGCACCAACCTAATATTTGAATGAATACATCTTTCTTTTTCTTTCTTTGTCTTTTATTTGAATGAATGCACATCTTTCTTGCTTGTTTTCTTTTTCTTTCTCTCTTGCTTTCCTTTTCTTTCTCGCTTTCTTTCTTTCTATTTGAATGAATACATCTTTCTTTCTTTCTTTCTATTTGAATGAATACATCTTTCTTTCTTTCTTTCTTTTATTTGAATGAGTGCACATCTTGCTTGTTTTTTCTTTCTCTTTTGCGTATTTTTTCTTTCTTGCCCGCTTCCTTTTTCTTTCTTTCTTTTTATCTGAATTAATGCATATTCTTTCTTTCTTTCTATTTAAATAAATAAAAATTATTCTTTCCTTCTTTCCTATTTCAATGAATACACCTTTCTTTATTTCTTTTTAAATGAATACACATTCTTTCCTTCTATTTTAAGGAATACATCTTTCTTTCTTTCTTTATTACTTTATTCCTTTGTGAAAGAACGAATGAGGTTATCTTTATATTTGTTTTAGTTTTTTGAATGAATAAATTTATCGTTGTTTCTTTTTTTCATTCATTCTTTCTTTCATTTTTGGAATGAATACGCTGTTATTTTTCTTTCCTTCTTTTTGAATAAATGCAGACATTTCTTCCTTTTATTCCTTCTTTTTGAATGAAAACGCAAATCTTTTTATTTTTCATCTTTCTTTATATTTTTTGAATGAGTACACTCATATTTTATCTTCTTTCTTTTTTTTTTACATAAAAACACATTTTCTTTTTTTTTTTAATTTCTTATTAACTATTTCTTTGTGACATTTTTTCTTTCTTTCTTTCTTGCTTTTCTAACAAGCCTTGTTCCTTTGAGCATTCAACTCGCGTAAAAGCATTAGTTCTGTCTTTCAATCAAACAGTATTAAATTGTCTCATTAACACTATTTGGCTACTTTGTGATCTCAGCCCTGCAATTACAAACAACGCAATTAAAGGTCGATCTGTAAGGCTTTTTCAAGCTAACCAAGCTAAGTGGTATTAAAACCTTGCACTAAACATGGAGAAATTCGTTTTTTAACTGATGACTAGATTTCTGAAATAAAAACCAGTCATAGTCACGTAATTTAAAGAAGCAATAGGCATATACGAAGAGTGTATTATTATTTAGCTTTAAATAAGATGTTTTTTAATTTAATAATGTACGTCCCAAAGGACTATTCGTGCGGTTAGGCGTTAGGCGTTTTGGGTATGGGGATAAACTACACCCGGCAAATAGTACTTTGATTTGCTCACTGGTTAGTCTTGCCAGTCTGTTCGTGCAACGTTGCAGTTTTCGTACGCTTCCTTTGAGTAACGTCCATCGCAGACAATGGCCGTAGGACAACTAATCGACAGTCGCGACAGTAGTGTCTGGGTCTGATAAAAACCTGATGCAATCACGGATGACGCAATATTTTTTAAGGCTAAACAAATTTCATCATACACCCCGAAAATAGATCCATATTACTGCACACCATTGCAAATGGCCTAATTTGAGGAAGAAATAGAAATCGATTACACCCTGTCACTCCAGTGGGTCTAAAACTGACCGCATAGTGAAAAGAAACTAAAGCGAATGTTTCAATTAATTTGCACAAGTATGTCTAATCACCATGAGGAAAGGGGGCTTAGAAAATTTAACACTCACTTAGACGATAGGAATTATGACTCCGTTGTAATGGCCAATAGATTGACCTACCTAACCATTACTCCGCGACGAGTAACCTATTTAATTAAGCAGGTCCATTTTAGGACGTGTCAGCCTGTGTTTGGTTTCTGTCTATATTTCTATTTACATTGTTCGAACTGTTGTCCTCATCTTTATTGCCACATTCACGACGTTTCGGCCGTTGTACGCTCCGGCCTTTTTCAGGATGTGTCTATATTTCTGAGATGAGGCATTGTCACTATTTACATTGTTCGAACTGTTGTCCTTATCTTCATTGTCACATTCACGACGTTTCGGCCGTTGTACACTCCGGCCTTCTTCAGGTGATTGGAATTTCGACACATGGCCCAGTGGATAAAAGCGTTGGTTGGATTCAGTGACTTGGCACAAAGAGCTGTGAGTTCAATACCTGGCTATTGCAGTGGTGAACAAAAACTTGGAGAATTGAGTTAAAGGGAAATAAATGAGACATCCGGAAGAGACATGGCACATGGAACTAGAACACCCTACCCCGGTGGATGAAATAAAGAGTTCAGTTCGAAATTCTAATCTTGAAGAAAGCCGGAGCGTACAACGGCCGAAACGTTGTGAATATGACAAAAAAGATGAAGGTAACATTCCACAAATACAGTGTTTGGTTAATTCCAGATATTATACGGGGCAAGCAGTGAGGATCGAACTCAATATCCAGTCGTAATGATCAAGTAGACGAACCTTGTTAAAAATTAATTCAAGACAAACTGAATTTCTTGGGACACAATGAGAAAAGAGGGCCTAGAGAATCTGATACTCACAGGTCGAATAGAGGGAAAGAGAGTGAAGGGAAAACAACGGATGACATATTTAGCGGTCTTAAGTCAAGTGGATGACAGAACATGGTCTGGGGGAGGTGGCAGAGGGAAGGAACTTGTTGAGAGCTGCAAGGGATAGGAGGAGGTGGAGAGCCATGATCGCCTATGTCCTGAAAGGGCACGGCACATAGAAAGAAAGAAAGAAAGAAAGAAAGAAAGAAAGAAAGATGTTATGACAAATTTGTTTGGTTTGTTGGACATAGTTTATCGTCTTACACAGGAAGCGGATATAGTTTATCGTCTTACCCATTACGCTTCATTTTGGGCGGGGGGTCTTACCCCTCTTCAGAGATGCGGTCGGCGTGTTCTGAACCCCCAACCGACAGGGTGGCATACATTTTGTTATCACTACGTTTAATTTGGTAACTGTTTACATGTCTTTTCAGAATTTCAAAGTTTATACGGGTTCAAATGCAAGAAATTGCGAGTTAAGCATTAGAAAGAAAACAAACCGTCTAGAATGTGCCAACTCCTTTGGCGATCAAGTCCACAATTTCTTTTTAGTTGCTCAAAGTAAGGTTTGGCTTTTTTCCATCCATTTTGTGTCCATGTTCTTCCATCCAATCAGCTAAACTCATTTGGTAACTGATCTTAAGTAACATTTAAGTTTTTACCATCCCCCTTTGTCCATGTTCTGCAATTCATTCACATAAGCTCATTAGGTATCTGATGATGGCTCTCCACAACTTCCCGTGTATTATTGTGCTGGGTAACATTTAACTATTTACCATTATTTTTCTATGTCCTGCCATTTATTCACACAAACTCATTTTGTTGCGGATCATGTGTCTTCACATCTTCCTGTATGTTGTTTTAAGTAAATCATTATCTCTTTAACATTCGTCTTGGTTCACGTTCTGCCATCCATTCAAACAAGCTCATTAAATGACCGACCTTGGCTCTCCACAACGTCCTGTACTTTGTTGTTCTAAGTAAATCATTATCTCTTTAACATTCCTCTTGGGTCATGTTTTGCCATCCATTCACACAAACTCATCAAATCACTGGCCATGGCTCTCCACAACGTCCTGTATTTTGTTGTTCTAAGTAAACCATTATCTCTATAACATCCCTCTTGTCTGTGAATTGTTGAATTATCTCGGTAACTATTTCTTTATGATGTGCCCTAGACATTTCAATTATCTTATTCTGATTGTAAATATAAGTTACAGTGGAACTTTGGTTCACGAATTTAATTCGTTCGCGAAGGCCGTTCGTAACCCAAAATGTTCGTAAACCGAAACTATTTTTCATTGGAAAAATAGTTTCGGTTTACGAACATTTTGGGTTACGAACGGCCTTCGCAAACGAATTAAATCAATGTATTAGGTTGGTGCAAGAATAATGACGTTTTTTGACGTATTTTTAATGTCAAAAAACGTCATTATTTTTGCACCAACCTAATAGAGAAAAAAAAAGTCACATTACAATAAAATTCGAAAAAGAAAAGCACGGTACAATACACGAATATATACAACCGGGCGGTCGACTCAGAAATTATTCCGTTCATGGTTAACTCGGTTCGGCAATGTAGCTCTAGAACCGAAATTTTGTTCGATAACCGAGGTATTTTCTTCTCGATTTTTTTTGTTCGAAAACCGATTTGTTCGACATGTGAGACGTTCGAGAACCGAGGTTGCTCTGTACCTTGTTGTTCCCATTTTCCTTACGATTACCTCGTTGCTCACGTGCTTTGTCTATAGTATTCTTAGTATTCACCGGTGAAAAATATCTTCAAGTCTTTTCTTCAAATGTGAAGTGACTGGTCTTCATTTTCCGCTAGAATTATTTATTGAGGAAAAAGCTAGAACATTCAATTAGAATTACGGTCTTTTTTTCAGTCACTCGGTCAAAACATTCTTAAAGCGGAATATTGTTAGAAAACTAAGAAAAAGACAAAGCCTCGCCGTGTCAATAAAATAGACATAATATTTTAGGAAGCACGAAGGGATGATTTTCTTAAAATTCCTTTGTAGATTTTCATGTCATGATTTCATAAATCTGGTATTAAAATATTAATCGGATTCAGAAGATAAATAAGCGTATTAATAATCCCTTTTGTTCGTATACTGATAAGTAAACAGTATATACTATGACACAAGTAGCGCAGCAGAATCAGGTCAGAGATAGGATAAGAACAGTGTGGGTTCGTTAAAGACACCGGAACAAGGAACGCGATATCTATGCTCAGAATGTTATCAGAAAGAGTTATACAAATGTAGAAAGACGTGTACCTATGTTTCATAGACTACGCAAAGGCCTTCGACAAAGTAAGCCACAAGGATCTGTGGAACTCCTCAGCAACCTTGATATATTCGGGAAAGATATCAGAATAATTAATAATCTATACTAGCAGCAAACAGTGCATAGAGAACAAGTTCAGTGAATATACAAAAAATAAAGGGGCGTAAGGCAAGAATGCGTCTTCTCACCAGACCTATTCAAACTATACGGCGAGGCAGTTCTGAGAGAATTGGAAATCCTATCGGGATTCAACATTGGCGGCAACAATCTTAACAACATAAGACACTCATATGACACAGTACTGACAGCAGACACAGAAAAGAAATTACAGAACCTTCTACAGAAGGTAGAGAAGGAGGGGCCTGGAGAATCTGATACTCACGGTTCGAATAGAGGAAAAAGTGACAAGAAAAAACAACGCATGACATTCCTAGCGTCCTTAAGGAATTGGATGACAGAACGTGGTCTGGGGCGACAGAAGGACGAAACCTGTTGAGAGCTACAAGGGATAGGGAGAAGTGGAGAGTCATGTTCGCCTACATCCTGAAAGGACACGGCACATAAATAGAAAGAAAAAAGTATATCCTATTATACACTGGTTTAGCTCAGTTTTTCTTGCCTGTTACAGATTACAAATTAATACCTTACCCAAGGGTATTAGCACGTAAGTGAATGTAATGGATTCGACTGGAATTCAAACTCGGCTCTCCGATTCCTCAATCCAAGCTGATATCCACTATTCAACCGTTTTGAGTGAATTGAGTTCTCCCAGTCACTGTGAGTTTATCTAAAATTAAATACGCTTAAATTCACCTTCATCCCTGCCGTGCGTCTAGCGGTAGAATTTCTGACTGATGCCAATTCAGTAAGATTTCGATCTTAGCTAGAGTCAACCGGACATCTAGCCACACTGATGAGCTGTGATACAGCGAAACAGCCTGTCTGTAGTTGACAATATATATATATATATATATATATATATATATATATATATATATGTGTGTGTGTGTGTGTGTGTGTGTGCGTGTGTGTGTGTGTGTGAATGGAATTTATCAAGCCCGGCAATTATTTTAATATATTTATTGTTTTGGCGTTATTTTCTAGCCACACTGATGATCAGTGATACAGCGAAACAGCCTGTGTGTGGATGGCAATATATATATATATATATATATATATATATATATATATATATATATATATGTATGTATGTATGTGTGTGTGTGTGTGTGTGTGTGTGAATGGAATTTACCAAGTCCGGCAATTATTTTCATATATTTTTATAGGTACAAATATTTAAGTAAATGCTCTGTTTATTATAAACAGTATTAACAACATTTACCGGGTTCAATGTCTGAGAAATTTCATATATCACGGCTCTGTGTATCATACAGGTTCGATTCCTGTATTTACTACAAAATTTCTCGGACATTCAGGCCGGTAAATTATGTTAATACTGTTTATCATAAACAGAACGTATATATATATATATATATATATATATATATATATATATATATATCAATCAAACAATGTTAATACTGTTTATTATAAACAGAATATATATATATATATATATATATATATATATATATATATATATATATATATATATATCAAACAATAGAGAGGTATGACTGTACCAGAATTGCTGATTTTGTGTCGTGTCACATCTGCGGATGTCAAGTCAGCTGATGCGCTGAAAAGACATGTAAACAGTTCCCAAATTAGACGTAGTGATAACAAAATGTATGCCGCCCTGTCAGTTGGGGGTTCAGAACACGCTGACTGTATCTCTGAAGAAGGGTAAGACCCCACCAAATGAAGCGTAATAGGTAAGACGATAAACTACGTCAACTTCCTGGGTAAGACGATAACTACATCCAACAGCAAGGCCTCTGATCAGGAGATTTTGAGGAGCGTGGAAACACCTCTTAACTACTGGTTTCCCCAGGTCTACCCTGACCCGGGGTGGTAGCAGCTGCTAGGGTCCCAACTATGGACAAAAGTTAACACCCAAATGGGGTCAAAACACTATGAAAGTTTAAAAATAGGTTTCAATACCAGCAATAAATTTTTTGAAGAAAAAAATATTAGCAGCAATACATTTTTGGAAAAAAGTATTGCCAGCAATAAAAATCTTGTCGGCTTTAAATAACCCATTGAGGTTGATATGTCGCAAAACAAACCAAACCAAACAAAATGTATGATTTTCAGGTCAGTCAAACTTTGTCCGGTTTAAAGAGTCACATTCGTTCATAGCATAACTAGGTTTTGAAATAACATTGGGATGGCCATAGTCGACAACCAGGTAGCAGCCATTGTACAAGGATGTATGTCTCTATGTATGTAGTGGGGGTCTAAACCATTAAGCTGGACTGTATTAAGCCTAATAAATACGTATATGTGTTTGTGGCGTCGGGCGGGTTTTTTGGTATGTTCATCAGAATTCGCCGTTCTAGGTGAAAAGATGTATGTCGGATTAAATGAAACATCTGTGTCTATATCGTAATCAATACATTGATTTTACGATGAAGCGCTTATGGAGTTATTTCTCGTACAAATGTCCTTTTAGGTACATTTCAAATGAATGGTTTTCTGTTTGTTATTATTTTGTTGAATGAAAATGTAATAATTTTTTTTATTCATTTCACTCCCAAGCAAGTCAGTCGATAAAAATTATAAACAGTAATTCGCACTTTGCTAACCAGACGCATCTTTGTGGCTGAATGGTTAACAGCAATTCAAATGATGGTCCCCATTGAGGTTACAGGTTCGATTCCTGTCGGAGAAGCATATATTTTCTACGGAATGTCTCGAACATTCAGGCCGCTAAATCTAATTAATAGTGTTTAATTAAAAAACAAAACAAAACAAAAAACAGCAATTACTTAAATAAATTACATCCATAAACGTATAAACGGTATATATATATATATATATATATATATATATATATATATATATATATATATATATATATATATAAAATATCAATTGATAATTAGTAGGGATAATTCCAAGGAGGATATAAATCCAAAGAGAGCTCAATGTAAGAACAGAGCAATATAATAAGTATAGACGATGCTTAAAAATCCATTCGGTTATAATTTATTTCATGATTTTTATTTATTTCATGAATTTACATGTATGATTGTAAATTCATGAAATAAGTTATAAGCGAAAGGATTTTAAAGGATTCTGCACTCATTATATATATATATATATATATATATATATATATATATATATATATATATATATATAAGGAGGTGTAATGGATAGCGGCTTGGATTGAGGAATCGCAGAGTCGAGTTTGAGCTCCAGTCGAATCCATTAGACAGACTGGGTTCTATAGCCTTGGATGACAACTGGTCTAGGAGAAGGACAACTCTGAATTCAAAACCTGCGGAGGGTCATTCGGGGACCTTGTGTCACTTAGTGCACCAGGTCTCTGTATTCGTCCCTTCAAAAAGTGTGGATGGTCCTGCACGAAACCTTCACCACTATAATCAAATCTCATGTGCCGGTGTCGGGCTGTCGGGCTGTCGGTTTCCTGGGAACTGATATGCTTGACCCTCATACGTCGAACTCGACGGGAGAATCGACTATATATATATATATGTATATATATATATATTTGTGATGTTGAACGGCTTCGCTTGTCACTTTTTGTATGTCAAGCGAAATCTCGTTATCACTTTCAAAAATGCTCGTTATATTCGAGACTTCGTAGACACGGGTACTTGGAGTAACGTCTTCCAATGATATCCGAACTAGTAATACTTGTTCAAGTAGTAAGCGCCAAATAGTATAATGATTAGAAGAGAATCGTAAATCCGTATATTAGTAGAGTAGAGAGAATGAACGTATTGCAGTAGTGGAGAGACAAGATGAGGTGAACAGTGATCGTAGAGACATCACGCTACTTATTATTTATTCATTTCCTTTATGTTTACGTGATTTACTTAATGGAATCATCCGTGTTACTCACTGGCGATCTAGTTTCAAACCACAGTGTCGGCAACGACACTTACTCTTATATAGCATATATATATATATATATATATATATATATATATATATATAGGGAGTAGGTTTGGGTTTGTAAACAGTGACTATTATAGCTTATATATAGCGAGACTCTTCGCATAGCGAATCGAGTCACTGTCAGTCACTGGGCGTAAAATAAATACGCTAAAAATCCACCTGCTTCCCTGCCGTGCGCCGACGGCTTTGTGGTAGAATCTCCCGCTGATACCAATTCAGTCGGGTTTCGATCCGAGCTAGAGGCAAACGGATGTCTAGCCACACTGATGAGCAGCGAAACAGTCTGTCTGTGGATGATGTTATATATATATATGTAAAAAAAGTACTTGCATATTTAAAGAAGACCTAATACAGTTTATAACTCTCCCCCCCGCCCCAAAAAAAAACAAGGATCATAATGTTCATCGAGTGGTTAGTGGGTTAATGCATTTTTAAAATTTAGTTAGTGAAGGGAAACGCTCTTACTTAAATTTTCAAAAATTCAACCTTAGCGTTTCGACTACACGCTACACACAGGTTTATATCTGTTATCAATAACACACTCAAAAACTATTTTGATTTGCATTATATTTTTTCGCCTCGGATGCTAAATGAATTTTACCAAAAAGAAAATAGATTTCATGCCTGATGATGACCAGAGAACCTGTCGAAAGTACTTGCATATTTAAGGAAGACCTAATACAGTTTATAATTAAAAAAACAAACAAGGATCATAAAATTCATCGAGAGGTTAGTGGGTTAATGTATTTTTAAAATTTAGTTAGCGAAGTGATTTCGCCATTTTATATCATTAACTTTACTAATTTACTTTTGTCTGAATGAGCTATTGTAATATAAAATAAACTGCACCACACACACATATATATATATAATAGAAATATACTTTAAAGGTATGCTATATTTATGCTTAATATCATGGCTAGAGCATATTAAATATAAAAAGTGGTCACTGGGGTCAACATCGAAGGGTGACAGTGTTTCTTGCTTGAACGCGATATTCTGTGGCCTGAACATTGCGTTTAAGCATGACGTGTACTTTTGCCGCTGGGTTTTGATCTCAGTTTCCACTTTTACATATAAAGAATTAATGGATTTTGTTTTTAATCCGATATTTTTATTACTTCAAAGGTTAATTTCGTGGACACTTCGTATTTGAAATAGAATTTGTATTTATTAAACAGTGTATATTACATTTATCGGCCTGTTTAATAAAAAAAAAATGTCTCGTTTATTTCAAATACAAAGTTTCATTAATGATAACTTTTGAAACACACACGCACACATATAAACACTATTTATTTACACTCTCCTTCGGGCTGTTGTCCCGATCTTTCTCGCCACATTCATGACGTTTCGGCGTTTGTACGCTCCGCCTTCTTCAGGAGATTGGAATTTCGAACTGAATCCTTATTTGTACTCAAGGACACATGGCCTACTAGATAAAAACGTTGGATGGACTAGCTACTGTAGTGGTTAACAAAAACTTGGAGAACTGAGTTAAAGGGAGATAACCGAGACGCCTGGAAGAGGCATGGCGCGTGGAACTAGAACAATCTACCCATGTGGACGAAATAAACGGTTCAGTTTGAAATTCCAATCAACTGAAGACGGCTGGAACGTACAACGGCCAAAACGTATTGAAAATGGCAAAAAAGATGAGGACAACACTCTGAAGAATGTAAATAATTATAATGCCTCATCTCAGAAATATAGACATAAATTTATATTCGATATTTGACAAATGCTTCGACCGGCTCGAGAGAAACTTGAATTTTAAAATATTGCTAAATTTATATCCGTTTTATCCTGGGAGGGTTGGTGGGCGGCAATCAGAGTTCGAGAAAAATGCAAATGAAAGAAAGAAAGAAAGAAAGAAAGAAGAATAACTTAGAGATATAAAGGACCTGAAAGACAGAAAGAAAAAAAGACAGAAAGAAAGAAAGAAAGAAGAAGACGAAGAAGAATAAGAACGACAACAATACTTGAGCAGGAGTGAATTTTAGGTGAGGAAGGGACTGCACGGGCTCAGACACACTCTCTCAACTTTCTTCTCCAGGCAGAGGAGAACTGCAGTTGCTCTGAATGGCCAGACCAAGCTTTGGATACAAGCAATGTCCTTCTCGCACTCCTTGTCATTCCTGTACGAGTTGAACCCAGCGTTTTCCTTGCCCAATAAGCGCACCAAATTATAAATTTGCCCTGCTATTTACTCGTTTTTGGGTGGGAAGGAAAGGAGTTGGATTCATGCCTTTTTCGAGGGGGAAAAGTACAAAAGTGAATGTAACAGTGTAGAGTTGTACAATAGGCTCTGCGACCAGAAATAATAATTTTTTTCAAACGTTTTTCATATTTTTAGATTAACCACTCCAGACCCTAAATAAAAAATTATTAAAGTAAAAAAAAAAAAGAAGAAAAATAGTTACAGTTTGCTATGGAATTACTTGTAAACCGATTGCACTGCGGAAGGCAAACCATATCCTCATACCACATGATATTTAAATCCTATTGTTCACTCAATACAAGGCTCAAGATGCCCTCAAGGTAGAGGCTTACTGTGTGGTGTTGTAGGAGCGTAAGAAGAGACAAGAAGTTGAGCCCATCAGGTTATGTAGGAAACATAAAGGTTTACCATTTTTTTTTAAATGTAAAAAAATTAAATTAAAATTCGTAAACTGGAATGCATTTTTAATATATTACTATCGAATAAGCGCACCAAATTATAAATTTAAAAATAAAAGTACATATAAAAATATATATTTTTTAAAAATTATGAAGTCACGTCGTATGAGCATATTTGTTTGGGCTTAAGTAGGGGGTCATTTTATAATACAGTGTAATTTACATGCCAAACTCGAATCCTATTAACTTTTATAGAGTTTAATATTTTTATATTCGTGATATGGAGTGCTTAATCTATAGCAACATGAAAAATAAATTTGAAAAATGGTCGACTCGATCCAGTAAATACCTGACCCCCTCATGCTATTTTCTATCTTTACAAGAGCCAGATTATGCCAAAAATGGAGTACCGTTGGCATATTTGGGCGGGAGCTGCCCAGGCCTCACTATCCAGCCTTGACAGAGTTCAAAAGCGTCTCCTTGTTGGTAACGAATTATTCTCCAACCTCTCCCTCACAAGCGGTTTGTATCAAGCCTTTCGCAGTTCTACCGATACTTCCACGGAAGGTGCTCGGACGAACTACATTCCCTTGTCCGCCTGATGTAAAGCTTCACAGGAAGAACACGCCATGCCACTTACATAGTAGTAAACCATCGGCATTCCCTCCGTATTCCATCAGTGAGTAGTAAAGCTCCATTTGAGCAGCTTCTTCCCACGAACCATTGCCCTGTGTAACCGACTCCTGTTGTTTTCCCGATCAATCTTAACCTGTTGAAGGCCTGGGTTAAGCGCTATCTTCCACTCCTATACACACAAATGGACCCCAAACGTAACCCTCTATCTCGAGTAGAGATTTTTTTTCGCAGTGCCTACAACTCCACCCATAACGGATTCGTTCAAATTTCGAACACGACTCAGCGATCACAAATTTTCCAACTCGACCACCGTTTCCCACCATCACAGCAGATTACGCTAACCGCCACGTACTTGATATGCAAATACATAAACATATATGTGCACACATAGATATACGCACCCCCACACATACTATGAAGAGAAAGAGGATTTTGTTTACCCTATTCAAACTGTTAACACTGAATATTTTCTGAACTTTCAATGAAGCCATTATCCTTAATCGATGAGCTGGTCGGTCTGAGATTGCTTCAAACAATTCGTGGCGTTATTAACGTTCATACAAGGGAATTAAATATGCTAAGAGGATTTGTCTAGCTTCTAAAAATATGTTTATGGGTATTTTCAATTAGTAAGCAATCGTTTTTCACTGTTCCCTGTCACTTTTAGGATCCACTTTACTGCTATAAAGAGGACTTCGAACTCATGTTGGTGACTGCGAACAAATCTCGCTCTATATATATCTATCTGTTTAGCCAAGTTTAATTCATTCTATCTCTCTCTCTTTATCTGTTTAACCAAGTTTAATTCAATCTATCTATATATCTATCTATGTTTAGTCGAGTTTAATTCAATCTATCTGTTTAGTCGAGTTTAATTCAATCTATCTATCTATCAAGTTGAACTCCCAAGCCTTGGTTCAGTTTCAGGCATAAGTCTCTTCTCTTTTCCATCTGTATCGACATATCCATTTTAAAAATTTTTCTTTAAGTATGTATTATGGCTGAATTCACACACACACACACACATTTCCTTACAGCAAAGTTTAACATGTTTGCTGCCAGAGGCCAATTATGAAATAAATCTGACTTCGAACTGTAACAATGCCACTAATTGCTCTAAAAGATGATGCGTGATGTAGTCGTTCGCGACGGCATTAAAATCTGTCCTTCATCTTATAAAAAAACGTGGACGCAAATTTGTTGACTACGTCAGTTAAGTTCTTCCTTGTTTATTTTTTCGCTTGTGTGAATTGCCAAGTGTGTGTGTGTGTGAGAGAGAGAAAGAGAGAGAAAGAAAGAAAAACGACTGCGTCCTATCGGAAGGTTATTAAACTGTCCTCTATAGGGAAAAATTTTAGTTCCGTCCGCAACCGGCTGATTCACGGGTCAGCCTGAACACTTCGCTTCCAATCTTCCTCCTCCTAGTTTAACGGCCTCAGCGAAAAAAATTCGTTACTGATTCATACCAAAAACTCTTCATTTTATATTTCGCCATTTGTGTGGGGGGGAACACTTCTGGATCCGTCCCGAGAGGCTTCTAGAATCACGTAGGGTCTTCTAGAAAGGACCAGATCCCCGCCCCCCCCCCGTCAAACAATTCCCGAACCGGAAGTGCTTCGTCATTTATTTATTCAGAAGATCAGAGCCCCAGTCTAATTATAACTAGCACTGGTCGATCGCATTCACCCGTGAAAGCCTGACGCGCGCCCCTGCTAGCCGTGTTGACATTTCTAACTGAGGAGTCGACTTTAAAAGTCTTTTCACCGAATAACGTATGTTGTCTAGCACCACATAGTAGTAATTTCTAGTGTTGCTGAAATTCCTTCTTTTGTATTGATTTTTAAAAGAACCTAATATAAATTTACTCTGAAATTTCTCACAGGCCATCCATCATATAACAAAACGTCAACACTATAATAGCCATCTTTGACAATGAATATTTTTTATGAGTTGATTCATAACTTATAACCTAATATTGTTTTTCCACTAAAAATAACACTGCGAAATAACTCGTTGTCGACACGAGATATCTCGTAGTCGGCGCCAGAATAAAAACTGCCAACCATGCGTTGGCAGTTAATGTCTTCCTTTCTTTTTCATCTGTATACTCGTTGGTGTATTTTCTGGCTTTTTGTTCGCCCTTTGTTAGTTTGTATAAAAACATGGGAAAATATCTGTGTTGAAATTACTTCCACTCACTCATTACTTCCTTAGTACACACCGGCCCTAGGTGTTATGGCCTCTTGAAATTTTCTTGGTCGTGACGTGAGTTAGTAGCAGGATTTGTCAATTTTGGTCCTTCGTCTGGCTGAAATTCTTATGCTTTTGAAAAGCCATCACGCTCGATTATTGTGTGCGGGGCGCAGTTGAGCGAGAGGCCAACAAAACTCCTAACACGAAAGGCGAACTGAAAGCAAGGATTATGGCATTATTCACTAACTTAAACAAAGAGACCGTCCAGAAGAGTTGCGGGAGATTCCGAAGTTGTCTAGAGGCCGTGGTTGAAGCCAATGGCGATTTTACTGAAAAAAATTACTCTTTAGTATTTCAAGATATTTTTGCGTGATTTTGGTAAATATATCTGTTAAAATGAGATGTCAGTGTTATTTTCATTTTTCTGTAATCTAGACGATAATTTATCCATCGCACATATATATGGTGGACTCTCCCGCCGTAGTCAATGTATGAGGGTCAAGCAGCTCAGTTCCAAGGGATCAGACAGCCCAGACACCATAGTGGTGAAGGTTTTGTGCACAACCAACCTATATATATATATATATATATATATATATTGCACCCTATATATATATATACACACACACACACACATATATATATATATATATATATATATATATATATATATATATATATATATATATATATATATATATATATATGTGTGTGTGCGTGTTATGGGAACTTGCCTATAACGATAATGGACTCTTCCCGACACTATAAATACTGCGCCTCTCAAGAGGTATAAGAAATGAATTGTGTAACGAGTCGAGACAATATTAGTTCACTCTAAACCAGACAGACAGTCATTACTAACACCTTTAACTTCTTGTACTATATTTCTGTTGTAATATATCTTTGTTATTCTACTCTTGTGTTCGTGTTGTTCTTCCTTAGTTCTAACCTTGGACCATAACTGTGGTGCGAGGATATTGGACCATAACAATATATATATATTATTTGATAATAAATAGGGATAATTCCAAAGAGGATATATATATATATATATATATATATATATACGATAAAAATATAGTTTTAAGGTATGTTATATTTATGGCTTAAAGCGCTCAACATCAGGATGTAAATATAAAAGTTGACACTGAAGTCAACACCCAGTGGCGACAGTCTGTTTTATGCTTAAATGTAATCTTCAGGCTTGAAGATTGCATTTAAACACACGCAAACACGCACATTGTTATTCAATTCCTTTCACTGTGTGACAGTAGTTAGTCCTATAAAATATCATTAGTAATCGTTCCCCACTGGGTACCTTGCATTCGTATCAAACGAAGCGCAGCTTCATAAGTTGATAAACACCTACGTGTAGTTTATGTCATGGCCGAATCCGACTGGGCCGATATATATATCTATGTTGTAAAAGATACACAGTTTTTTTTAAAATTTCAAACCAATAATATATTACATTTAATGATAGTTTGTGGTATTAGACATGGCGTTTTTGAATAAAATCTTCAGGTATTCAGAATTAACCTGAATCACATAAAACAGCGAGTCAAAAATTAATGGTAAATTAAATGAATAAAAGAAAGTAGCTCCAAAGATTCGCTAAATACCTGATGAAAAAAATGCTCAAAACTTAATAAAAACCAAGTTTTATCGTTAAAAAATGTTATCATTAAGAGGAAAGAACAAACGATTTTTTTGATTACTAAAATATATTTTAACCCTTTGTAGAACCTTTAAAAATCTGGTTAAAATCTTTCATTTTCTTTCGTCAACTGGTGACCATCAATTACCGTATTTTCCAGTTTACAAGACTCACTTTTTTTCCTAAAAAATACACTGAAGACTATGTGTGCGTCTTCTAAGACGGATGTATGGCAACGCCCAGGCTCAAGCAAGCTTGTACGGTCACCTAATTGGCTTGACGTGGATCAAATATATTATTTTTGTCTGCTAACTGGATGCTTGTTGGGAACCTCCTTGCTAGGGTGATTGTTCAGTATGTTGAATCATAATGTTAGCTATCTATCTAATAGCCTTTTATATGATGTAACCTCAGTATTTAGCTGTTACAAGTATTTCCAAGACTATAAACCTTCTCGGAGCCGAGCCACATGCTTAAACATGCTCTGTTTACTAGTAGCGGCGGGAGCGTTTCTGCTTGTGACGCATATGTTATTTCCCTACAAACAAAGTCGAATGAGTGATTAATGTAAACTTTACATGGCGCCAGTATGGGAGAGATGCATGGTGAATGGATTGTTTTATGAGAATGACTTTTTTTTCTTAGAAATTTCTTTTCAATATTAGGGTGCGTCTTCCAAGCCGCAGTGTCTAGTAAGCCGGAAAATACGGTAGAATGCGAAATTTGCAGTGAAAGAGATATTGGTTTTAAAATTCTTGCAAAAATGAGATAACTGAAGATTGTTATAAAATTTTTAGGACTTATTTCGGGATTGTTTCTTTTTTACGGAACTCTATCAATGATCTAATTTTACGAAATTTCGTGAAATTCATTTTTGTACAGTTTAATTTTTATATTAATTATGAGAACAAGTCCTTGGAAAATTTAAATCATCACTTTTTTGGTCAAACAAGATTCCCAGTTACAGAAAATCTTTGAATCGTAAAATAAAAATTATTCGTATTATTGTAAAAATTATATAAAAAACAATAATGGCCTTCCCTACTGCGGGAAAAATTCTGCGTCGTCAGTCATGTATAGAAAGATACATGATCGCCTAAGCGTGTATCACGCATGGCACATAACTGACTGACTGACTTTCCAGTCGAATCCATTACGTGAATCTTGGCTTTCTCATAACTAATATAGTGCTACCCCTCTCAATTATAAATAGCTTTCTTCGTTGTAGTTTAGAACGACTTTTCGAATTCTCCCAGCGGAAGTAACATAGGCTTTCAACCCCTTTAACTATTATGGAAATTTCTAGATTCAGGTTATATATGGAGGCACGGTAGAGTAATGGATAGCGGCTTGGATTGAGGAATAGGAAAGTCGAATTCCAATCGAATCCATTACATTCACTTACGTACTAATACCCTTGGGAAAGGTATGAATCCTTTTCTTCTTCTCCCAGCTATGGGTAAATAGCAGGACAGACCGGGTTCTATAGCCTTGGATGGCAACTGATCTAGCGCTGAAAGAAATGTCAACCTACTCCGGGAAAAATCTGATCTGCCTAGTCAGTCATTTATCGAAAGATACATGATCGCCTAAGCGTGTTTCACGTATGGCATATGACTGACTGAACTGAATGGCTTTTAAAGAATTCTAAATTTATTTTTTGTGTAACGATTTTTGTAAATACAGACAGCCATACACGACATTATCAGAAAGAAACGAGAGGTAACTATAGTAAATTAAAAATTTATTGGTAATTTTCTTACATTTCCTTAAGAAATGTCTTCTCAAGTAAAAGTATAAAGCCAAAGTAGCTAAAATTCAATATTACATTACTTAGAATATCTTCCTAAAGTTTTAAGATTACTGGGTCGTTAAAAAATTATATAAAAATGCGTTCACATTATATTCCTCAAGTAATTTTAACAGTTATATACTCTTAACTTAAAAATGCCAAACATTGGGCTATCGATAAATTTGTTAACATCTCCTAAAACCACTCACTATCGTGTTCAAAATGCTTTTCCGCAATATAGTGTAGCCCGGATATAAGAGAGTTGTCGGGACCGGAGAAGAAAGCTCTTATATCCGGTTTTCTCTTATATCCGGGTTTGGTCTATTTTGTTTATAGTAAGTATGGCTCTAATTTGGGACCAGAGAAAATATCTCTTATATCCGTGTTTCTCTTATATCCGGGTTACACTGTATTTTAAACTAATAAGTAATAATTATTTAAATTTCGATTAACTAAACTTTAAGCGAATTATTCTTCCTCAAATAAAGTTCCAGAAAAGTATATTCTAATTTTGAAAGATTGAAAGATTTTTTAATAAAGGGAATTATATTGTGTTGATAGATATGTCAAATATTTTTTAAAAATATAAGTAATAATTGTTTAAATTACGATTAATGAAATCTTAATTCAGTTATTCTTTCTCAAATAAAGTTTCACAAAAGTATATTTTCATTTTCAAAAAATTTTTAATAAAAAGAATTACGTTGTGAGGAGAGATTTTTCAATGTGGCCGATTTGAGCGATTCAAAAAAAATCATTAAAGTCAATTTAAATTCATTTTGCAATACAGCATAGTATATTGATTATTTGAAAAATTAAATTTAATCTATTAGCTCGGAAATTAAAATAAAATCTTCAAGAAGGATTTCTTCATTTTTAAAAAATTAATTTTAAACTTTAGGTATCTTTTTTGTTTTTTGGAGGTACCTAGATAAAATGTGAAAACAATTTCTCGAATGATCAACAGCAGTTGGGACACGAAAAGACATAAAAAAATAAAACTTAGTTATCTCCCTTCGATTACTTATGAGTTTTATTCGCATATTCGTGAATAGGAAAGACACAACCGGAAAAATTCTATTTTGACATATTTCACCGGCATTATCAGAAAAGAAAAAGGACACAACCCCCCACCCCCCAAAAAAAACAACTTCATCCTTATCGCTATGTTAATCACAACGTTTCGACCGTTGTACGCTCCGGTTGGAATGTCGAACTGAACCCTTTATTTCGCTGACTAGAGTGCCATGTCTAATGGATGTCAGTTATCTCCTGTTAATTCCCCTCTGTCTTAACCAGGTATTGAATCTAATGGATGTCACTTCTGTTAATTGCCCTCTCCCTTAACCATTGAACTCACACTCTTTGGGTCCTCTCACTGGATCTAACTAACGCCTTTATCCACTGTGCCATGTTTCCTTGAGGACATCTGTGTATGAATTTCAGGGTATTATAAACCTAAAGTCTTCAGCAACGATTTTTTACCAGAGCTCATATTGCAATAAACATATTGTGATAAACATGGCGACAAGGATGAGGACAATAGTCTGAATAATGTAAATAGTGTACATAATACCTCATCTCAGAAATATAGACAAAAAAACAACTTATTTCAATAAAATCTACATTAGCAAGTCGATTATTGAGATCATTTGTTAATTTTTTTTTGTATTTCGTTAATGTAGATTTTGTTGAAACGTTAAAATAGAGTTTTTTTTTCCAAATGGTCTTATATATTTAATTGCAAGTATACCGAGCATAGCAATCATTTAGTTCTACAGAAAATGGAAACAAAAAGGGCACTTATACTTAACATCAGGAAAAGACAGTTGAAATTTCTTGGTCACACGAGGAAAGAGGGCTTGAAAAATTTGATGCTCACAGGATAGGTTGAAGGCAAGAAGGAAGGAGAAAAACAACGCACTGCGTATCAAGTGCTTGAGCGATTAGATTGCACAGCACGGTTTTAGGAGAGATAGCAAAAGGACAAATGTTATTAAGATCTACAAAGGATAGGAAGTTGTGAAGAGCCATGATCGCCAACGTCCTGAAAGGATACGACACATAAAAGAATATTCCGTCGTATTCTCATTCAAAATTTATTGATTCGCTTACACTATAATTTTACCAGCATTATTTTTTTTATTTGAGAAGATTCTCAGTCATACATACAAAGATAGATAATAGTCAGCTACCTTCGTCCTCTAGGACAGCTAACCAGTCCATGTGCACATAGATTGGTTGGCATCGAGGCTGGCTGAACGGTCCTTCTTTACAATTTCTTGGAGGGGGCGCATAATCTGTCATGTTCATCAGTTTGAACAATACCACGACGCTCAAGCCCTCGGTCACGATGACTTGTGACTTCGTGCTAGTACAACCGTCGACAGCTATCTGAACGGTCCCGTCTACCCAAATTCACTCACAAGGCCCGGGTTTAACCCGTGGTAACCACATCGACTACATTCACACATTTTCTAGCATCCATTTTACAAAATTTCCTGATTTCTTCCAGTCATTTCAAAATTCTCTCTTCCTCCATTTTGTTCGATCGATTGCTGTTTCCCCCCCCACTTCCTCTCTGATATGCTAGCTTTCTTCCTTGAATCTTATCTTAGGGTTTATGAATCGGACGCTTTACATTCTTCAGCTTACTGTACAGAACCTGCTTCGGGGCCCTAGTGTCTTCTATTTCTATTAAGAGACACACACTTCGGCAGTGACTTCTTTCAAGGGCCTCAACATCAATCACATACATTTTCCAACGTGGGCTCAAGATACGAAAGTGACATTGCTGGTGGAAGAGCTCCACTTGTTTCAAATGTTTTCAGAAGGTTATCCACGTCTCACAAGCGTACAACAGAGAAGTCAACACACACGTAATCTAAACCTCTTTAGTTTCAATAAAGATATCGTGTTCAAAAGGGGCTTTTCCAACTTCTCGAAAGCATCACTGGCTTTGCTTATTCCCAGACAGTTTTTATTATCAAGTGTGCATGGTATACTAAGAGTGGTGCGAAGATACACACGCCTATCTAAAGCTTGAAGAGTATGACTTTATTCTATCTCTGCTATGATTTTAGTATTTACCAAACCTCCCCACAAGCTAGGCTGCGACACAAGGCCACTTTTTATGTGGGGCAAATCCGAGCCCGTAGCCTCGGGCAAAAAATTCCCGTAGACTCAGTATACACGGGGTCGGATCTGTTTACCTCCCCAGACGAGTCTATGCCAAAGGGCAGAGACTCGTCTGGGTTCCTCTCTGCCCGAAAGAAGAGTTCGACAAAATATGAGTTCTGCAGGTAGTTTACGCTCTGCTATGAGCTTACTCTGCTAATGACTTTGGTGGTACAGGTCGATATATAACAACAGCCGTTTTAAGGCTTATTGTCAGGCACAATGCAGAACAAGACTTGACGAAGGAGTAACATATCTTTATGAGATCACGGTCGTCTGCGTAGAGAAATTCTCATAGCAATGACGACTGTGTTTCGATTTCAAATAATGATATCGCTTGATTTAGACTCAGATATATGCAGTGTGGATGTTTTCTTTGTTTTTAGTCTTGCTAGGGTCTTGCATTCTTTTACGCAGGTGTGGCAACGTTGGGAGACTTTTGTTACATTTATTTTTTTGCTGAACATTCAATGTGTATCGTTTTGTAGTGATGTTTGGGACCGATTTTAAATAGATTCGATCACATATATTATACGTTATACTGAAATACTGTGCCAACATTTACCGGGAAATATTACATTCTTAACACGATTCTATACAAAATTGGCAGCTGATCTAAAAGTATGACCTACCTTCTGTTGTTAACTGGGGCAAAGAATACCTTGTTAAATGTTAACGCTTCCAAAACCAAACTGTTTTTTTTTAATCGTCCGAGAGAACCGTTTTGCCTGACATCAGTATGGCTGATGCTAACCTCCAGAAGAGCGACTCGTTGCGCCTTCTCGGGCTAACGTTTTCCGCTGACATGAAGTGAAAAGATTATACAGTGTAACCCGGATATAAGAAACCCGGATATAAGAGAAACCCGGATATAATGGAGATTTTCTCTGGTCCCAAATTAGAGCCATACTTACCTAAACAAAATAGAGCAAACCCTGATATAAGAGAAACCCGGATATAAGATACTTCTTCTCCGGTTCCGACAACTCTCTTATATCCGGGTTACACTGTATTAAATCAATTTCTAGGTCTTCTGCTAGGAAAGTTGGTTCACTATGTTGTGTTAGGCAGTTATTCTCGCCAAAATCTACCTTACACATTTATAAGTCTACCATCTGTCTATGCTTAAAATATCGTTACCAGATATGGACTGGTGCTGCTGCTATATAATTAAAGATGATTGATAAGGTCCAAAGAAGAATCTGCAATGTTATTGGTCGTGACCTGGCATCTCGGCTTTAGTCACTTTCTTACCGCCCCAAAGTAGCTTCCCTGTGCCTTTTCTATAAATACTTATAAATACTTTCATTGTAATTCTTCTGATGAACAATGGTACCTGAACTATGAATTTAAGCGCAGTACTAGATCGACGGCAGGGTTAGGGTTAAAGTTGAATTGGCTAGATGTAACCGTAAGTTCTATGCTAACAGTTTCTTCTCCCGCACTTTTCGCTTGTGGAACTTCCTTCCGGTATCTTGCTTCCCAGTCAACGTTGATCTTCAAAAATCTAAATACAATGTCAATCGTTATTGTTGTAACTGGCAATTAAGGAAACGGAAGCACCGTTTTCAACTATTGTTCAGACACGGAAGTTCCGTGTCGGCCATATTGTTTATGCGTGAATAAAAGAGCTGTTCTATCGCTTCGGCGGATAGAAGGCTCCAAGCCGAATCTGCGTTGTCACTATAGACCACACGCTACCAAATTGCAACTGTTATCTTGTCTTCTTAATTTCTGTTTATTTATTGTCCTTGTTACTTACTAATGTTTTTCTTCTTATATTCTTTCGCACTCAGTAAAGCCCTGCATATTAGTGGCTTTGTTATCTTGCTTGGGATGAAATGATTTAAAAAAAAGTCCCTCTTATACACTTTTCCTCCAGGATGAACGATGTACAGTAGGGTCCCCCCGACACTCATTTTGCATGAGCTTTCTTTGATGCAATCTTTATGTCCCAATTTAGGTTTGTGCGGTGTTATATTTTACTTCATCCAACTCACCGTACTGAAACTGCTTAGGGATCCTGTCCGCATGACCACTGTGGTGAATAGGAAATAAAAATAACTCTCTTTTCTCCACTGTTTTCAAATTCTCGAGCCTATGCGAAAATTTATTTTGACCAATAGAAAAAGGGATTGGCTCCGGCCTGAAGAAAAGAGCAAGACAAAATTTAACGAGCCTATGTGAAAATCTATTTTGACCAATGGAAAAGGGAGCGGCTTACAAACTGAGGAAAAAGTAACGAGCCGATGCGAAATTGCATTTTGATATAAATATACAGAGAAAGTTGAATATATATATATATATATATATATATATATATGTATATATATATATAAAGAAAGAACAGTAAGATATATAATCCGCTGTTCTTATAGATATTTTTATTTTTACAAAATAGTGCTCAATGTAAATTTACAGAGCATTAATATTATAAATTAATTGATTTAAAATACGTTTTTTCGCTACACAGTTCTAACCATGTTTCAAAAATGGAAGCTAAAAGCTTCGAATTTAATTTTGTAATTAAATTAAAGACATTAGTTCTAATTTCATCCTCAAGCGAATTTTATATATATATATATATATATGTGTGTGTGTGTGTGTGTGTGTGTGTGTGAGAGAGAGAGAGAGAGAGAGAGAGAGAAGAGGGAGAGGAAAAAACAAAAAGAAGCAGAAAACCACAATTCCATGCATCTGAATAACACTGACGTCATTTAGACACAGATACATTATCAGCCTCTAATGAAAGCAGGGTAATTTCAAAGAACTCTATTCAACTCCAAAGCTAAGTACGTTAAATATATATCTTTTCATTCATGTTGAATGGAAGCGTATAACTTTTATGTGAAAAACGAACTCTCTCAATTTGTTTTAAACATTTTGGAATATTACTTTATGTCCGATGACTTATTACGAACATTTTCTCTTTGTTCTTGAAAATTCATCGAAACTACCAACTTTAAATATTTGATTCCTTTTCCTGAAACAAGCTACTAACAACTTTAAATGTTTAAATTTGTAAATAAATTCCTTATCTTGTTTTGTTTAATGTAACACGTGTGTTTCCTCGTCATTTTCCCTCAATACTTCACCACAACATCGTAACCAGAGTTGCAATTGTTGTAGGGGTTCTTATGTTCTTTGTGTCATACACCTTCAGGGCATTGGCAATTATGGTTCTTTATAGTTCCCTGTCTTTTCATTTCCAACCTCCGTTTTGGTTATTCCTCATTCAGTAACCTTTCCTAGGTGACAACAGGTTTTAATCCAATAAATAAACTTGCCTAAAGAGGTTTTTTTCACACAGTGTCAAGTAGAACCAGGAAACATTCATTGTTTTCCCAAATATAATTTTTTTTAAATACATTTGTAAAGGACCGTGGGGTTATAATGTATTAGTAACACGTGCTGTTTATTCCTGCTAGAAGGTCCAACTACAAGAAAATGTAAGACTCAAGTTGAATCCAATCAAAGATGTAAAGAAGACAAGCAAGTCCGATATATATATATATATATATATATATATATATATGTCAACAAATATGTGCATTAAACAGCAAATTTACAAGTGAAAAAGATGTTAACATTTGTGTTTGTGTGTGAATGTAAAGAGTTTGTTCTGTGATGATTGTTAGTACGTATGTGTATGTGTGTATAATGTTCATGGCGTCTTCCACAAATGGGAAACCCTATCTTTTGCGAGAGCTCACATTGTAGAGGTGTTCGCTGAAAATGAAGAAATGAAAAAGAGAAGGAGGCAATAAGTTGCCCAGTATTTATAGTGTAGGGAGAGAGACCCCTAGTGAACAATTAGGAAATTAAGGAGGAGCTAACTCCGACATATTCCCTTTAGATTGGAAAATATTTAGCCTTCTGATTTATACGTGCTGAAATGCATAATTTTTTTTTATAATTTTTATTATAATCATTTGAACCAAAGCAAGGCAATAAAGACAATAAGATGCAAGGGTTTTCGTATTTTCGGGGAAATTTGCTAATTTGATCTAGCCAGTAATAACATTTTAAGCTGTTAATTAATCTATCAAACTTTTCTAATTGATATGACTTTATTATATTTCTATATAATAATAAGCTACGTAAAAAATGTTTTTCATTAAGAGTTTCATGTACAATGCAAGCTTCATGTACTGGATAGAGACTGATCGTTATATAATTTAAATTATAATAAAAATATCTGATTAACGCAATGCTAGCTCAGTTCATATATTTCACCGGTATTACAATTTTATATTTTAAAAATACAAGTTGCATTTAGACTGTATTTTTATATATATATATATATATATATATATATATATATATATATATATATATATATATATATATATATATTTAGGCAGCAATCTTTCGTTTATGCATGTTTCATTAAACACGACAGACAAAGAACGACGGTTAAGCTTTTTATTTGATTTTTCTTGTGTTCGAACAAGAGCTTTCTTTTCCGGACAAAGAGTGTGCAAAAACTGTCCGAATGTTTTATAGTTTCGAGCACTTTCGTCTATACCTTTAGCCATTAATTATAAAAAAAGAAAAAGCCAACTCTTAACAATATTAACTACGAACACGGCCACAATGTGTTAACCGTATTCGGAAATTAAAAACTTCTCTACAACACACTAAAACATACACATAATGCACAGACTCAATTAAGCTGAAAAATCGAATCATCCTTGATAATGGCTAAAGGTATAGCCGAAAGCGCTCGGAACTATAAAACATTTCGACAGTTTTTACACACTCTTTGTCCAGAAAAGAAAACTCTTGTTCGAACACTAGAAAAATTAAATAAAAAACTTACCCATAGTACCTTGTCTGTCGTTTTTAATATATATATATATATATATATATATATATATATATATATATATATATTAGGTTGGTGCAAAAATAATGTCGTTTCTCACATATGTTACTGAGAAAACGTTTTGCACCAACCTAATATATATATATGTAATAAACGGCGATAAATATTTTATTTTATATTTAAATAAACAGGGATTAATGGTATTCATTATAATATATATATATATATATATATATATATATATATATATATATATATATATATATATATATATAAAGTAGACAAACATAGAAGAAAAAACAAACAAACAGAAAAATAAAAGAAATAAAAACCAGAGGAACATATTACTAGAAGTCAAATATCATTTGTAAACAATTCTTATCAACACCTGGTTAATTTATGTTTTATTATCTATTGTGCTAACGGAGTACTTGTGTATAATACGCCCCTACTTCTTTGCCTTTAATTTTGGCTAAAGATTTCTCGTATTATCCACAAGATAATACAATAATAAACGCCTTGACAACTATCACTCTATCACATTACTATCGATCATATACACATTATTCTTAAAAGTACATGCAAGTGAAAAGCAGCCACCCAAACAAGGACGTATTAGGACCATCCCCAAACAATCGATAAGCATATTGGAAAAAAAAAAAACAAGAACAAAAAAAGATAACAAGCCTATTTGTTTATATCTGGTGGGCTATGAAAAGCACTGACCTTGGCAAAACGAGCGCCTGTCTTTAACTCGCTACGGTAACAGGGTATTAACGAAAACTATATATAAGTCCTTGTTTGATAAGGAGGTGCTACATGGCCGAGTTGGTCTAAGGCAAGTCAGATATAATGATAGTTTCTCGGAGACGCAAGTTCGAATCCTACCGGAGGGCGCATATTTTCCTAACAAGTTTTCTCGAATATTCAGGCCGGTAGATGTAAATAAATAAATATACTATAGACAAATAAAGTAGAGCATCTACACAAATACGAGTAACATTTAAAAAATAACGTTTAAACAAATGAATTTTATATATATATATATATATATATATTGCACAGAGAGTGCTGGCGTTAATAAAATAATGCTCGATACAATATAACAGCGCTATTAAGTATATATTAATAAATATATATATTATCCCTCAGTGCTAGCAAGACTCGGAGTTTCATGTACAACGCAATCTTCAGGTGCTGGATAGAGACTGACCGTTACATAATTTAAATTTTAATAAAAATACCTGAGGGGATTTTTATTTTATATATATATATATATATATATATATATATATATATATATATATATATATATATATATATATATATATATATATATATATATATATATATATATATATATATATATATATATATATATATATATATATT